>CM024653.1:32819780-33555355 GCA_014182695.1 Eucalyptus albens
CGGCCTGAAAAATTATCTCTAGTGCTGGTATAACTAGGAGAATCCTAGCTGATGTGCTAAGTATGGTAAGCTACCTGGTGAATAGATCCTCATCAACTACTATTGAAAGGCGAACTTTTGAAGAAGTGTGGTCAGGTAACGTTGCTGATTATTTTATTTTTAAAATGTTTGGTTGCCCGTGTTATTTTCGAGTGAGTGATAGTAAGCTTGATTGGAGGGCAAGGTGCATATTCCATGGCTATGCACAAGGTGAGTGGGGCAATCAGTTGTGGTGCCCGGATATAAATTCACTTGTTAACAGCAGAGAAGTTACCCTTGATGAGTCTTCAGTACTTCTGGCTAGGAGTGTTTGTGGCAGTGTTAATACAGATTTGAACGGTGTTGAGCTTGAGGTGGAGTTACAACCAGAAACTTCTGAGGTAGCAAGTACGAGTACTAGCAAAGTAATCGACACAGATGGTGCTCATAGCGAGGTGGAGCTTATAGAGCCAATGGTTGCTATAACTGCTAAAATTAATAAGGCACGTTTTCGATCTCCTGATAGATATGGATGCAACAATGGTTTTGCTTTATCTGCGATTGAGGAGGTTGCGTCGGAAAATCCTTGCGGAACAGTTAAAGGTGCATGTGGAGTCGGTATTTTGATGAGGTCCTCGCTTATGGCGAAGTTCGAGCAATACTTGAACTTGGATAATATCTGTGGTGATTGAGCCCATCGGGGGCTATGGGAAAGTAGCAGCAGAATTAGAATTTTTACGAAGCGATTGTAATTTGGCTCAAACGTCGAGCCAAGGTGAAGATTGTTAAATATGACTCGAATTTGAGCGTTTGCTAAAACGCGAAATTTGGTGGACTCGCGAAGGAATTGCACAAAAGAGGAAATAAAATTATATATATGCAACAAAGTTTCTTGTTTCGTTATAGAGGAGGCCAAATAAGCCGAAGCTTCGTGGGGCCCAAACCGACGCGATTTCACGCCTCTGCACGTTGAAGACGAAGGTGGTGGGGCCCAAGGTCAAAAGTTTGACCTTGGGCACACACCTACATGAAGATTTCCTTCTGTACGTGAAGCAAGGAGGTGGGCCTAGGCCCTCGATGGGCACACGTATAAAAGGAAAATATATTTGCAGGTCTTCGGATTTTGAGGGTTTCTTCTTTTCGGTGAGTTGCTACCGCACGTCCTATGAACCGCACACGATCGTTGAGCGAAGCCACATATTGAAGCGCCGTTTACTTTTAGTGCCGTGGGTATTCTCTGTTTGTGAGAGACATCCTTAGGCGCTGGGTGCTTGATAGCGGGTGTTCGTAATTTACATCCAAGTAAGATTGGTGTATTTGGTGTAATTGGGGTTTGGGAAACATCGAGAGAGTGTTTGAGTGACTCGAGTGTGTAATCTCTTTATATCGCTTGATCTATAGTGAAATTCGCTGCTGCTCTCCCCATGGACGTAGGTCTTTACGACTGAACCACGTAAATCCGGTGTTCGATTTATTTTTCTTCTTCCATCTATATTTTGTTCGATCGCTTGCCCTATCGCAATAGGTCATATAGCTTGCTCAAGACGAAAAGTGGGAGTTGGTTCTCTAGTAGTAGTAAATCGCGCCTAATGCCATTTAGAATCCCACGTCCACGCATAACCGGGTCGTCTTTGTCTGTCGGTATCATATTATTGTACTTACGGAAGAAGTCAACGATGAAACAGCCATCAATGAGCATCATCGCAAGAAAATTTTCTTGCGAGAGGTCAATGGTTTCCGCATAGCAATTACGCGCCCGCTGTTCCAGTCCCTGAGAGTCGGCATATACCTGTCGACGCTCTCCTTTCTCCTCTCAAGCAATTGCTGCAGGTATCGCAGTTTTTGCTCCTCCATGAATTTTGAACTTGTCATTTCCATAGTGATAAGGGCCGATGGCTAGGATCTCTGGGTCATAGGCTTTCTCGTTGACTTTGCGCAATTGATGACAAACCCTAAATATACTACGCTCCGACAAAGCGGGAGGCATACTTTGAAGCATATTCTCGATGTGGATTGAGGCAGGATCTCGCACCAAGAAATGGTCATAGATCCCAGCATGCTGTATTGGTTACGACATAATTAATGTGATAATAAGCACTTAGTAAAGCAAGATGATTGTTTTACATGTGCTTCCCTTTGATTTAGGGCAACTTACAAAAATGCGCTCTAATGAACTATTTCAATTTTCACTTTTGGTCATCATACTATTTTTTGTGACGCATATAATTCTTAAAACTAAATTTCAAAAAATAGTAGAAAAAAAACTAATCTCTGAATAAATTTCAAGAAAAATTCGTATTTTTTTGCGAATATCGATGGACAATGCAAATTAAGCACCGTGGTTGAACACGTGGTGTCGACATTCAATACAAACAGATGGACAGCTGAGGAAAAATTACGAACACTGTGATATTGCTCCTTATAATATCGCTCCGAGAATAAATTAACAGTTGTATGGTTTTTTACTTTTGAGCTTCGGAGAACCCCCTTTTGCTCTATGGACGAGTTTTGACTTTTGGAAAGGCGAAAGAACAGCACAAGTGCTAAACTTGGCATGGGATACTTAAATGTCACTTTTTTTTTTTTTTTAATTGGGATATCTGATTTCTAAGTCTGGTGAGGGCCTACAATCCCTCACCCAACTCTGGGCGAGGATCGTAGCCCTCCCCCAAATCGGCAAGACCCCCCCGGCCGGTGTTGGCCCTTGGCCTTTTAAGTGAGGGTCAACGACCCTCGTCAGATTTGGGGAAGGGTTGCAACCCTCACCTTGGATCTGGGCTAGGGCTTATGAGCCCTCACCACTAGGGCTCGGCGACCTTGATCAACTCTACCCCACACCATCGTTGGCCCTTCCGGGTGATAGTGGCGAGGAGGGCTTGCATAGCCCTCGCCGTTCTGCAACCCTCCTTTTATTTTTTAAAGTTTTTCAGTTTTAAATTTAAGTTAAGTAATATTTATATTAAAATTCAAATTCGAGAGAAAACGACGTCATTTTTAGCTTACTAACCATGTTAGCATGCAAAATAACATAGTTTTTTTTTTTTTGGTTATTTAGCCACGTCCATAGTTTTTTTTTGGTTATTTAGCCACGTCCTCATTTTTCACTTGTCTCATAAAAAAAAAATGCTACGCTAGTATTTTGACTGGATTTTCTCACCGTTAACACTTGACTAATCTATTTTGCTTCGATTTGGACACTTAAATATATATTTCCTAACTTTTGACACCAGACTAAATTTTGGCATTCTAAGGATCCAGGTCTCCTTTTAAGAATTTGATTCCCAAAATTTTCTCTCTCCAGCCACCAAGCAAGGACAACCTTTTAGACACTAACATGTGAATTTTAAAACTAATTGGGGTGTTCTTATTGTGAGCTGCTTACCATCGATGTTGAAGGCGTAAGAACCACGCTGAATAGTTTTAAACTACATAAGAAGAATAATTGGAATGAAATTCAACCAAGATAAAATACAGAAATGATATTAAATGCGATGGGAACTGAGGATTTCAGGTTAGAGAAGGTAAGACAAGCTTCTAGCTTAATAACATATAAATGACTGTTTTTTTTTAAAAAAAATTAAATTCTACCTAAGAATATAAGGAATTTTTGGACCTAGGGAGGCAAGGCTGCCACCGGCCTAGTGTGGCATCCCAAAATTCAAGGCCGAGCCTTAAGGTGTGTTAAAAATCTTTGATTAGGTGATAGAATTTCTTTTGGCTTATGCCTTAGCCAATTAGTCTTTTAATTTAATGAATTATGCTTGTGATTGTGGAAATTCAAATTTAATAGATTAATACTTGGCCATGAGATTATAAATTTAAATCCTAATAATTAAAAATATCCCAAGACTTTGGCCAAGATGAAATTTGAATTTAGAAATATTTATAGAAAGGAATTCAAAAAAAAAAAGGGGATTAAATTTTCGAAATGGGCCTTGGGCCCATTAGCCTAAAGCTTGGTGGGCCAAGCTAGTCGGCCCATTAGGGCCCAAGAAGGAGCTCGACCAGCCCAAGGGGGGATGGCCGGATGGGCCTAAGCCCAAGCCCAATCAATTCAAAAATAAAAATGCCAAGTGGCAAGGGACAAAAGCATGCAATGATGGGATTAAGGGGATATAAAAGGGGTTAGGAGAGGGAAATGGCCGGTTACTTTCTCCATTTTCGTCTAAAGAGAGAGGTGTGCGAGAGAGAGAGCCCGAGCAGAAGAGAGAAACCGAGAGGGAGAGAGAGGAGGCGGAGCCGAGAGGAAGGTGCAGCCGTGCGCTCGCTGTTCGTTCGCCGTCCGTACGCCGTCGTTCATCGCCGTTTGTTCCTCTTTAAGGCAAGTAGAGTCCATAACTTCCTTTGCATGTTTGTTGTGGTGTTTGCATGTTAGATTATAGGTGTGATTTGTGCGAAAAACCGAGGTAAGAGTTGATATTTTGCAAACCGTGTGACTGTTCTCGTTCGGTTTATTGGAGTCAGTAACTTGTTCGAGTTTGCATGTGGGTTTGGAGTTCAATTTTGGCTTCGGTTCTCCATGAAAGTTGAAGCTAACGTCTTGTACTATGACATACTAAAAATTCGTAGAAAACGATGGGGATTTGAAGGGTCAAAAGTTCTATTATACGGAGACTTAGATCTACGAAATTTTCACTGACCTCTTGTCGGTTTCTTGGTTGCATGTTGATTTCTGCTGGAGATCTCACTTTGCTGTCTTCTTGAAAGTTGTAGGAAACACCTTAAGCTACAACATACTAGAATATGAGGCAAAAAAGAACAAGTATAACCTGATGAATCGGTTAGATCTTTGAAACGATGGTTCTGGTGAAATATACCGAGACACCCGAGACTTCATGGACTAAAATGGTGACCATAATCTGGTTATTTGGCCTAGATCTCTTCATGAAACTTGTAAAGGATACCTTAGTACATAACATACTCAAATTTCAGAAGAAACAAAAGAGAATTGATGGGTGAAAACTAAGAAATTCGGAGGAGTGTGTTCTGGACGTCGCGGTCGTGATTCCAGAAGCTTCGTAGGGCTATAGAAATTAATCTAAAAAGAATTTTGCTTAAAGTTCTTCACTAAAAATGCACGAAAATGTGTTGGCTATCACCCTGTAAAATTTCGTAATTTTTGAAGGCCATATGAGTATTTTAATCGGATTTATTTGGAAACTGTGTAAGTCTGGCCATTACCCGAATATAAGGTGCTATTTCATGGAAATTGTGAAATTTATGAGAAATTCAATTTGGCCATGAATTTTATATGAAATTGTAACCCTATTAGTGATTGTTTGAATATTATGATTTTTGGGAAAATCATAGATAATAAATATTTATTTATGAGAATGAATAAATATAATAATATAATAAAATACTAATAAAATAATAATAAAATAATAATAATAAAATAAAAATAATAAAGGGTTACTCCATTGGCCATAGATTCCATTTAATTAATTCATGTTATTATGTGATAAAGTCTTGGTGTGGGTGTGACATTGAATTGAGATGAATATGTGATGAAGTCTTGGTGTGTGTGTACGAAATGGAATTGAAATGTATGTACGTATTCAATGTTGAGCATGATCTTGAATTGTAATCACATCATATGTCATGATAAATTGTATCATAATAATGTGAATTGAGAAGACCGTCGGAGGTGAGCCGATGATGCCCCGGGAGTATCGGGATGCCTGGCTAGAAGGGTACGGCCAGTTGCCCGGTGGTCATGAGTGGCCAAATACCGAAGGGTCCTCGGGAGACCGAGTGGTATCGAGATGCCCGGAGAGTGGGGGAGCCGGAAGCTCGGCATGGTAATTATGCCGAGGGATACCTCGCGACGCTGGATTGGGTGCGAGATGCCTGGCCTGAAGGGTGCGGCCGGTTGCCCGGTGGCCTTAAATGGCTGGATACCGGAGGGTCCTCGTGATGTCAGTTGGGGTACGAGATGCCCGGAGAGTGGGGGAGCCGGATGATCTGAAATTGTATCTTGATGCATGGGGGACGCAAACATTGGTCCCGGGAATGAGAAATATGATGGTCCAAGATGAAATTGAAATTAAATCATGCATGATAATACATGATGATGACATATGCATGATGATGTGTATGATGAGGATGATATATACATGATGATGCATGATGATGATGATGTGATGTGACATGATGTGATGATCACCTATGATATGATAGATGATATGCATGATGATGATGATGATGATGATGATGATGATGTGTGATGTGACATGATGATCATCCATGGTATGATATGCATGATGAAATGCATGATGATGATAATGATATATGATATGCCATGACGATGATGATATATATGATGTGATGATGCATGATACGCATGATTATAAGGTAAGTGATGCTTGCAACGTGTGATGATATGCATGATGCATTGGGATGTTATTGGATTTCCCTATTTGCTGAGTGGTTGTACTCACCCCTTTTGGGGATAACATTTCAGATTAGAAAGATGCCGCTTCCTACCGTCACGCGAGGCACCTTCTATGGTATCCCGTCAGATGTAGAAGTAGAATGTACGGAGATCGACTCGCGTCACTATCCCCGGGACTGACATTTGTGCGAGTGCGTGTGCTGGTCATGTACGACGTGGGCCTGGCTGAGGGCCTAGTCATCCAGGAGTTTTTGTCTGTTCATGTCCGCCGAGACGGAGTATTTAGGGGAATGTTGCCGCCACCACCACCCGATGCACCTGGATGGGTGTGATGGTTGTGTGAAGGGTAGAGAGTTGGTGTCATCTTTTTGGGGAGTAGCCGCCACTGCTGGATGGGGGATGTCATGTGATTTTCTTTAGGGGTCGTAGTATCTTTTTGGGATGAGGCCGAGTGTGGCTAAAAATCTTGGTCTCCTTTTGTTGTATCGACCTGTGAAAAACCCATCATGATAATATGTAAATAATAGTGGCATGGCTTATCTTTTAAATCCTGATGATTAGTGGTGTGTATTGGTATCATGGTTAGTAAGGGGAGAGATGGAGATGTTTAATTTGCTTCCGCTATGAGTCGCGCTGGGACCGCTTTAAAAAAAAAAAAAAAAAAAAAATGCCTGTGATTAACGACGCTTGTTTTAAGTACAAGATAGAAAAGGAAATCAAGTGTAACACCGGCGCTGGTGACGACCTGCGAAGGGTTCGGGGTGTCACACCTGGTACTACTGATTAAATGGTAGACGTAAGTTTAGAAATTATTTGTGTGATTAACCCTCTCTAGAAGGATGAAAGCAATCGGTAACTGAACCAAGATAAGACAAAATTGATGCTTGAGTGACTGTCTAGCTGAGACACGTTAGTTAACGTAATTTCAGCGCTCTAAATTAGATCGAACATGTATGATTTAATTTTAAGTGCTTGCTAGAATCATGTTAATTAATGGACCATAACTCAGAATTGAAAGAAATGGTCTCATCCTTCGACATTATATTTTCTTTTTTTCTTAGTGTGAATAATCACAACAGTCAAGGATCAGAAAAGGGCAGGGAAATTCGCAGGACTTACTTGATTAGGTTGGTGGGTTGCTCATTCTTCTCGCCAAGCTAGACCAGCTAATATCACGCAGTAACCAGTTCTTCTCTTTTTCTGAGTTAAAACATGCGATCGTACATGGCGAGAGCGAGAGAGAAGAGGGCGACGATGCTAACAGATGTTGAGGCGAACGATGGAGGAAGAATCAGCAGATTGGATGCGTGAAAAACATGCGATCGTACATGGCGAGAGCAAGAGAATAAGAAACCTTGCATTGTCGCCTAGAGATGCATTTCGGCTTGGGCTTTTCTAGCCCGGATTTCCGAAGCCCGAGAGGATCATCCTGTCAGCCATTTACTTAAACAGATGCTAATTAAATAATCCTTTGCTCAAACATTATTGTAATTTACAATTCCCTAGCATGAAATTACTACTATCACCTAGAGGTAAAATGAGACTACCGCAAACACCAACCATTTATACAAAATTCAAACACCTTTTCCTTTGGCCCGTCGACCTTGGTCATCAATACTTTTGACGGTAGAGGGTACTGCAATAAAGAAATATGAAGTCATCCACAAGTTGCATTGTACTATGTGAAAACGGACCATTTCACAAAATTTCACGGAATTTGTGGAAAGAGTCCTACATTCTACCTGCTAGCTAGAAAATAATAGTCTTCACGACAGAGGCAACTTGTACAATTGTGATAAATGCATATATAAAGATGCTTGCCAAGTTCTCTGGATTGGTGCGGTTGAAACAATGTGTTAAGAGATTATCAAGTTGCGTATTTAGATTTTACAAACTATATGTAAACTATTCTCCGTATTCCAATAATTGTGAGAAATATATGATCACATTTATTTTTGCTTTGTGTAAGAAAGAATAGTAAATACTATTTGCCCTACTATGAGAAGGAACATTTATTTTTGCCTGTTGTGGAGGAGCGTACGTATGAAAGATTTTGATTGTTGTCTTAAATTTCACCATCATACGAGCTTGCTTTTGGTAAATATAATTGAGTGGAGAAATTCTTGACATTTTACGCACTTAATATGCTTCTTTTTCTGATATTTTTAGCATCATTATTGGTAGAGATCTTGGTTAGACCGCCCTTTCAGAGTAGCATTCGTGTTTACTACTTCATTTAAGGACTGGGTCCCATGAACTGTCCTAGCTGACATGAATTTGCTTCTTATACATTAGTTTAGATATACTTTAATTCAGGAACCGTGAAAAAGCCCAAATTGGTACAATCATAATACATTTACTTCAAATTAATTTTTGACCACAGAAATCAAACTAGTATACCTGCAACAAATTTATCATCATATAATTTTTGTTAAATTTTACTGTCAAACTTCCGAGTTGGATGATACGTGATAGTTGATGAGTATAACAGTTTGATATTGTATGCTTAGTTTGTCACATGGATGGTAGTTTTGTAGTTTTTTGTGATATTAATCCAATTTAACAGAAACTAATGAAGTGTTTATTTATCACAAATATATTAATTTGAGGTTTTTTGTGATTAAAAAATTAGTTTGGGCAAAACTCGTCACATGTATACTAATTTGAAATTTTTTGTGGTCCAAAATTAATTTTGGATAAAGTTATCACAAGGGTACTAATTTGATGATTTTTGTGATATTAACTCTTAATTTTATGGCGCTTTACTTCACCCTGAAATTTTTTACCATTTTATAATATATTTACAGTTTTTAGGAATTGTACCTTCACCCAACACCAATTAAACATGAAAGCTTGATAAAGAGTGAAGTATTGTTGTTAACCGCCTAGACCGATCTTCGGTTCCCAAAAATATATATTTTTTTGGTTTGTCCTCCTCTAATCCTCCTCTAACATTCACTCTTAGACTTTTGCCTTGCCTTCTTGCAGTGCGTGGGAGTCGAAACCCATTCCTGAAATGAAATCGTCCCCACCCCAATCCCCCTAAGAATGTGGGGATTTGAACCCCACACTTCCCCCTTTCAAGTTGAAAGGGTAGCCACCAGGCGAACCCCCAATGGTTGGTTCCCAAAAACTTGAATAAGTGGATACTGATCTGGTTTCTTATTTTAGGTGCGGAACCACCCATTTAATTTTTTTTTATTATTATAAACGAAACCCGAAATCAGGCTCCAGACGTCTAGCTCACGATCTCTCTCTCTTTCAACTCGCTCGACTCACCAACCCTCTCTCTCTCGCTCAACTCACATCCTCGAGGCTCGTAGTTTAGTCACGCTCACTCTCGGCCTCGACGATTTTTGAGATACCAATTTGTCTCTCGCCTCTTGCTAACTATTTTCCCTAATTCTCCCCTTTGTTTCCCCTGGTTTGGTTTTGTCATGGTGCGTCTCGATGTGTTTTACATGGTTGCTATCCGTTAATGGTTTTCTTGTGTCCATTTTCGAGTCTTGGATACGCGAGGAAGGAGAGATGGTCGATGGGTAATTGGCTTTTCAGTCTTGGATTCGCAATCCACCTGAGCTCGGGACTTGAAGTGATTTTTACACGATTTTACCTGTGGACATGTTCTGCTCAGTTGGAGAATGATCAGCTGGTGTTTTTTCTGCCTTGCTATACTCTAATGTTGTTTGGTCAAGGGACGTTAAGTGAAAATTCTTTTATCAAAAGCGGCAGCAGTCATTTTGGTGAAGTGCTGTTTCAGGGTACTGGTAGTTGTGATCTTTTATGAAGCTTTCTTTGGATTGTCGCTGCAAGTGTGTGTGTTTATTTGATGATCAGGGAAGTTATGTGTCCGTGGATTCTGAATTGTTGTAGGAGAGGCAGGTAACTAACCTCATGGGATTGAAATGATTTGCTGCATATTGTAGCATAACCAAGCTGCAATGAAACCAAAAAAGAATGAAACTGAAAAGAAAAGAAGATGTGTCTGGTTCCCAGTGGAACCTGAAACTGGCAGGTTTGGTTTCAGAGTTGGTTCTAGGGTCCACAGGGTCAATTGCCGGTTTCAAAAATTGGGAACAGGTCCTGAGAGTGTAGGTCCTAGGTTCCAGACTTGGAACCGATCATCCTAGCTATTTGCTGTTAAAATTGAGAATGAACCTGAGTTTGATCAGGAGGTGAACTCAGTGAGTGGAAGCCAGGTTTAGATTTTGAGTGTTATTTATTGCTCTGAAATATGATACGAGTAAAATGCGTGTGCAACTTGTTCTGCCTGCAATGTTTATTACATGAGTTCACCTTTGCTTTCTCAACTTGCTCTATTAACATAATTAAGCATTTCATATTGGGCCATTGATTTTAATTTTATGATTTGATCTTTCTACTTCACAGGATGTTTCTACTTAACGGGATGGTGCAGCAAAAGAGAGAGAAGAGAAAGGAGAAGAAAATGCAGAAGAGGAGGAAGGGAAAATAGGTGGAGCTGAGCAAAATGTCAACGAAATCCCAAATAGTGTTTATTACATGAGTTCGCCTTTGCTTTCTCAACTTGATCTATTAACACAGTTAAGCATTTCATATTGGGCCATTGATTTTAATTTTATAATTTGGTCTTTCTACTTCACAGGATGTTTCTACTTCACAAGATGGTGCAGCAAAAGAGAGAGAAGAGAAAGGAGAAGAAAATGCAGAAGAGGAGGAAGGGAAAACAAGCGGAGCTGAGCAAAATGTCAACAAAATCCCGAATAATGTTTTAGAAGTGGCCAAATTATACGGAAATATTATGAAGAATTTTTTCGGTGTTGATATAGATATCCAATTTAACATCACCTTCGGCCACCAACAACTCTGACAAAGGATTTACATCATTGTTTGCCTATTTACTTTGACACCATTTCTGTTTGAGTGCTTGTAACACATTCTTCTCAATGTCACTTTGCTTAACATAAGTTGAGGAAAATTACTCTATAATATTTCCATCCAATTTGGCCATATGAAATATTTTGGGATTTTGTTGAGCATATCACTCTTCCTAGAGACATTTTTCTTAGCTTTGGCCTCTTTTTTCTTCCTCCTCCTCCTTTTCTTCTCCTTTGCCTTTCTCTACATGGTTAGGCAGTTTGTCTCTCAACTTTTGCATGGTGCCTATGCAAATTCCAAATATATCGTCGAAGAGGGCTAGTGTTGAACCTGCCTAAAAGAAGCTATCTGAATGGACTCCTGGCAGAGATAATTCCATATAATCGCCAACCATGTAAAGCAGACTTAATTGTGCTGAGGAAAGCAGGTACAAAGTTGAGAATTGATAAAAGGTAGTTAATGTTTCTCATATAATCTAAGAACATTGTTCTAACTTGTTATCTCTTTTCTTATAGTATTTAAAAGGCCTTTTGTTGATATTTTTTTTACTGTTTTGCTTTGAGAAAGTAGCTGTCGGAGTTTTGGGCCAAGTACGTTGTTCAATTTGATCTGCAGTCTCATTTTCTTGCACTTTCTTTCACACCATCACAAGACTCTTTTCTATATGCGCGTGCGTGCTTGTGTGCATGGTTGTTAGGATCGCAATCTAGATTGTGGGATCACGATCATTCGATTCTACGACTCAAAAACTTTGAACAATTTGGATTCTAAGAAAAATGGTAGTCTACAGGGGTCGTGATCTGTATCTTAGGATGGCAATCCCAACTACAATTCCAGTGTTCAAGCTTTAGAAGGCAATTATGCTTTTTTAGCCGGAGCAAATATGAAATTGGGTCTCCGTCCCCTAGTGCATGTGGGACTTTCTTCTTAATCATGTTCAGGCTCCATTTGGAAAATATAAGGCTTGGAGAATTAAGAAAAATGGATGAGATGAATGAACAGTAGAAAGCGAAGAAGTGCAGAGACAATATCTCTTCTTCTTCTTCAGTCTTGAATAAATGATGATATGGGCATCGACCACCATTGGCTTTCTGGACTATGCCATCCTTTGGAGATGAGAGAGATAGCTTCTTTCCTTCTGCAACTAGATGAGAGAGACCTCTAACATCCTTGAGAAATTGACACACGATTTGACTTGGCCTAATAGCATAATTTCTTTGGATGTATACTGATTAGAACTTACAGTTGAAAAACCTAGAATAGCCAGTGAAAGTGAGGTTTGTTAGAGGGGGAAGGGGGGTGCGGGAGGTAAATTGGAGAGTGTGTCCCAGATTGAGGTAAATAATATTTTATCCTTCGAAATAAAGAAAGAGACGATATGTATTCCAAGAGAGAGAAGGACAAAATAAAGGATTAGAAATTCGGAAAAGGAAGGAAAGTAATTTCTTGGCAGCCTTCTTCTTGCTTATTATGGTGATTATTTTATTGTGATCCTATTTAATACACCTTAAAAACTAGGCAAGGAGATTTTATGCTTTTACATCTTTGACATGGTGCTTTAATTGTTAGTTGAAAAACTGCAACCAAGAATTTAAGCCGAGCAATCTCTCACATGAGAATGCTACATTTAAGCTTCACTATCCCTCTGTTTAAGGTTAATATGCATCTAATTGGAATGATTTAAGCAAGAATTTAATACTTCAAATATGTAGGACCTTATGATATTGATCTGATCTGAAAGACTTCGAAAGGATCCTACTTAGCATCTCAATCCTGATAACCTTTGTGTGTGTGACAAAGGTTGCCCAGCTCTAATATTTATTGTGAATTTATTTGGTCTTACTTATTAATTTGACAGGAGAAATATGGATCCAGTTGTAAAATTTCTAATGGGCAACTCAGTGAAACTTCTTTTTGTTGGGTAAGCGGCTTCGAATGGAGCTTTTCTTCTCTATGTCAGTGTCCATCTTCTCACTGTGCTCATATTGCATGGATGGAGAATGCCTACAGAACATTAAGAAAGTGTAAGGACAATTTTACAGTTTCCTCATCAGTTTGGTGTAAGATTGATCTCTGAAGCATAATGGGCCTAAGAGCCTTGAGTGTAGGATTAGCCTCTTTAATTTCAGCCAAAGAGCATGGAAAGTTTGTCTTTGTTTGTTTCTATTATGGAATTCTACAACCTCCTTTTCTTCAGATTGAATGAATATCTAGTATTTGTGCTCATCTTGCATGGATGGAGACCGACTGCAGAACATTAAGAAAGAGCAAGGGCAGTTTTACAATTCCTCATCAGTTTGGTGTAAGATTGATCTCTGAAGCATAATGGGCCTAAGAGCCTTGAGTGTAGGACTAGCCTCTTTAATTTCAGCGAAAGAGCCGGGAAAATTGTCTTCGTTTGCTTCTATTACGGAATCCTGTGGCCTCATTTTCTTCATATGGAATGAATAGCTAGTATTTGTTCTCCAACACATTATATTCTCTTGAGACTTCAAGTTGTCCATTTTATCCAGTGAGGGTACTCAACTAATTAATATACTATGTCAAGTAGTATATTATATGAATAACTTTTCCCTTTCAACTTTGGTGATTGCATCGCTTCTTCCTGAATATATATATGTCCTTGGAAGCCGTATTTTACCCTGCTTGTTTAAACTTTATGATACTTGAAGTCTTTCACATTACCAAGAATCCTTAACATCCTTGGTTAAGTTGAAAATTAGCTTTGTACCCATGATATGCCCCACTTTCCATTTTTGTAGTTTTCCTTAGATACTTGGTTTAATTACAATAATATTTTGCTTACAGTACCCAATTGGTAAAAGCATATACATAAACCACTATGAGTAACCGTTTCTTTAGTAGCTATTCATTTTGATAGCTTACCTGGACCACAGTGGTGCTGTTTTGGGCTTTCTCTTGGTTGCTTTAGTTGAATTGGACAAAATTTTAGAATTCTTTGTTCGTGTGTTTATCTCTCTTGGTTCCTTGCCAAATCTGCAATTGTTGACCAAGATTGATCCCAATGGAGCTTTGCTTCAACTTAGTTGAGTGATTACGAGTTCTAATTGTTCCAAATCCATTGTTGTTTATATTGTCTATTGTTTTTTTTTTTTGCCTGATTATGTTCACCCCACCTTACAAGGGTGAGTGCCTTTTTGCCTCGTCAAGATTCCTATGAAGAGTTTTTGGTTTGTGATTAGTATCTTATTACCCATCAATATCGCGTTTCTTACCTTTACAAGTTGTGGTTCTTCTTCTTACATGCTCATCGGAAGAGATGGATTATATTTTGCATTGACAACCAAAACAAATGGTTAAACACCAAATAAAAAAACAAATGCCAAAAGTAACAAGGGAGGAAGTGTCTTCTCAGTTGGATATGAATGAAGATTCAACTAACTCCTATGAGCATACTAATCACGTGAGAAGTGCCACAAGGGGTTATTATGTATATTTTACGTACATGTTTGCTTTTAAGACTTATTTGACCTGCAACCTCTGCCTTCTAACCCGTGATGGATGTACAATCTGCTGATCATGTGATGTTGTGTCAATGGGTGCATTGTGCTTGGTTTGGTAGGAAGGAGAGATGTGTGGTGCAATTTGGGAAATGTTGTTACAAGGATGAATGCTTGGTGGACGTACTACCCATTGAGTCTGTGTTTAGAGACTTTAAGCTAATGCTACTTTTGTTATTAAATGCATGAAATCAAATGTGCAGAGAAAGGAGGTGAATAAACTTACCTCCTTGCTAATTGCATATTTTGTTGGCAGACATGAATGAATGTACTTTAGACCATCCTAATAGGAATTATACCTGCGTTTCTGTTATTAAATGTTGGTTGATTTCTATGAAATTTTAATAATGTTCCGATAAGGCTTCCCATGGAACAATTGCTTCCCTCACTTGGGCTATTTTAGACAAATTTATCAGCAAAATAAAGCTGATGTTATGAAGCTCATTGGTTTGCTGTTTTCTTACAGAGTAGCATGGCCCTTCTATTAATGCAAGTATAGCTGATCAGGAGACAGTCCAAAGGATGATTTTGTTTTTGGGAGTATCCATCCTGATTCAGAGGTTGCTGATAACATCATTTGGAGGACTTCTCCTACTATTGATATGGATTCCATCAAATTGTTCAAAGATACGAAGTTGCTGTGTGTTCTTTTTAGTTGGAGTCCAAGTTGAATTGTAACTCTTTTTTTAGGTCAAGCATGATCAGAGAACCAGCTGGATATTTTTGTGGGAAGAAGAGACGTCGGGTGATCCTACCATATCTATTGTAATCATCTAAGTTGGTTGTACCTCTTATTTCTTTTCTTTTTGAACCATATACCAACTTGGTTGCTAATGTCCTGTTGGTTTTCTGTCATAATCATCTCGTTCCAAATGAAGAGAGATTTGTGGACCTCATTTATAGCATAAATACTTTTCAATATCTTTCTTCAAGCACATGTGGTTCGTCCTCATTGGAAAACCAAGATAATACTATTGGCTATAGAACACAAGTAGATTGTCCAGGGGAAATATATGAACCAGCATTGATCACATTTAACTTTACTTTGTGTAAGAAAGAATAGTAAATACTGTTTGTGCTACTACAAGTAGGAGCAGCACGATGGCTACGAGAACGGACAAGAAAGCCCAAGGACTATGGAAATATTCCCTCCTTAGTTTCGCCATCCAAACATTTCTCCTCTTGTCACAATGCGCATTCACATTTAGGAAGATCTCAGAGTAATAGGAACCTGATATAGTGACATAGTCACCCATCCTGTTGAAATTTGCGCAACCACATCGTCATCCCCCAAATAGTTCTTAACAATCCCTGCGTGGCAAAGCACCTCGATGTCCATTGAAGATTTTATGAGGCTATCCATGAAGTTAACGTAATCCGTGAAGTAGTTGATGTCTCTGCTTCGACGGTGCTGCTTGTATGCGATCAGGTTTTGAAATTTTGATTCGGTGCGGTCTCCTACTTCCAAGACCGGTATCTCGAGTGTCCCGTTCTCGAATTTGATGTCGCTCAATTCGCCCCCTTGTGCAGCCCTAAACCTAACTCCTGACTCCCTCAGCTCTGTCGCCAAGAATTTAACTGGTATGCATTTTGGCCGGAGCGTTTCAAGCAAGCCAAAAGTGCGCCACGTGTGATATAGATGCAGAAGATGCTCCGTCTCCTCGCCAATTGACCAATTTTGGCTGGGGCCTCCGAAGTACACGCTGGCGGCAAGGCCGAACTCAATATGGTCGTCCGGATCTTTAGTCAGGTCATATAGCTTGCTCAAGACGAAAAGGGGGAGTTGGTTCTCTAGCAGCAGTAAATCGCGCCTAATGCTGTTTTGAATCCCCCATTCGGGCATAAGCGAGTCGCCTATGCTGTTTTGAATTCCCCTTATAATGTACTCACGGAACAACATAATGATGAAACAGCCATCAATGAGCATCATCGCAAGAAACTTTTCTTGGGAGAGGTTGATGGTTTCCGCATAGCAATTACGCGCCTGCTGTTCCAGTTCCCTGAGAGTCGGCATGTACCTATCAATGCTCTCCTCCTTTCTCCTCTTAAGCAATTGCTGCAGGTATCGCAGTTTTTGCACCTCCATGAATTTGAACTTGTCATTTCCACAGTCAAAAGGGCCGATGGTTAGAATCTCTAGGTCATAGGTTTTCTCGTTGACTTCACGAACCCTAAATATACTATGCTCTGGCAAAGTGGGAGGCATACTGCGAAGCATACTCTCGATGAGGATTGAGACATGACCTTACACCATGGAACGGTCATAGATCCCAGCATGTTGTATTGGCTACAACATAATTAATGTGATAATAAGCACGGAGTAAAGCAAGATGATGGTTTTTTTTATGTTCTTAAAATGGTTCTTCATGTGGTTCCCTTTCATTAAGATCTACAAACATCTCCCCCTCCCTCACCCCAGCAGGGCGCCGACCTCAAAAAAAAAAAAAAAAAAAAAAAAACTAATTTCCAAAATAAATTTTCAGGACAAATTCTGCATTTCCGTGTGATTATTAATGGAAAATGCTAATTAAGCACTAGAATTGCACATGTGGAGCTAGCATCGAATTTAAACAAATCAATATATTAGGAAAAATTACAAAAATGATATAACAGTGGAGAATCAGAAAAGGGAAGGGAAATTCATGATGACTTACTCGATTGAATTGGTGATTGCTTATTCTTCTCGCCAAGCAAGACCAATTCTTCTCTTTTCGTGGGATTGTGTTTTCAGTGATATGGGTATAGATAAAATGAGACTCCGCCAAACATCAACCTTTAAAACCAAATACAAACACATTTTACTTGAGACCAACCACACCCCCCCCCCCCCAACGAAAGAAAACATGCTTTCTTTCATCTCTTTTGACCTTGATCATTAATAATTCTGAAGATGGAAGTTACCGTAATGAACACAATGTTCCTAGAAGTTGACGAAGAGGCAAAAGGCTAAAAAAGACATAAGAAAACATTAAAAAATGACTTTGTGAGAACAACATATGAAGTCTTCCACAAGTTGCATTTTATTATCCGAAAACTGACCATTTTAAAATTCTTCATGGATTTTTTTTTTTTTAAACATTTGTAAAGGATCTTATGGTGTAGCTAATGCTTAGATATTATAATTGCCTTCAAGATACAGACAACTTGTTATATTTGTAGTATATGTAAATATAATTATGCCAGCCCAATTCTCTGCAAGAGCACAGTTAGTTGGAGCGTCGGGAAATTTTCAAGTTGAGAACTGGAAGTCACAACCATTCAGATTCTACCAAATGCATGGAAAATGTTTCGATGGGCCTTCTGTCAGTTGGCCTATCATTTGCGCTCATCCCTGTAGATTATCAGAAAAAGGAAGGGGTCAGCCATGGAAAAAACATACATAGTCCATATTTGTAAAGTTGCTTTATTTTCTAGTTCCCACAAGTCCAGGAATTAGATGGACTCTTATATCTAGGATAATTACCCATCAATCCTATCCCTTTTGTATGAATGAACATTCTATTTAAATTTTTCCATTTTTCTAATTTAGTCATCAATCTTTACGTGAAATTCCAATATAGTCCTTCTAGACAAATGTTGTTGAAAATTGCTAACATGACGTTTAGTCATTGCTAGTTGTCTTACGTTGCACATTGATGTGTGAACAACTTATACATCGACACATCTACAATTTCTAGTGGCAATTGATCGGAAGGATTACATTAAAATTTTGTGAGGGGGGTTATAAATATATTGGTAATGTTTGAAAGTTTAGGACTAAATTGATATCTCTACAGAAGAAAACATGCTCTCATTCATCTTTTTCGACCTTGGTGGCCAATAAGCGATTGATTGGTATTTGCATATTACAATGTAACTTGTGAAAGACTTCATAAGTCGCTCTCATAAAGTCAACTTGTGATGTCTTCTTTTAAATCTTTCTTAACCTTTTGCCTCTTCATCAAGTTCCATGAACTTTCATTTTATTGCAATCCCAAAATAGCTTACACATGGAATCTGGACATGTGACTTTCAATTTCTAACTTGGAAATTTTCTGATATGCTAATTGATTGTTCATCGAGGATTTGATCAGCATCTTTATATTTATGTTTGTTATCAGTGCACAAGTAGTCTCCATCACAAATGAATTATGATATTTTTGACACCTAATTTTCATGTACATATAAAAAATTAATTAATTAATTTTTAAAATAATTTAATTTTTTAAAAAAATTGAGAGGCCGGGTCGGGCCGAATCCAATCTGGGCCCGGCCCCTTCTCTTTTCCTTTTTCTTTTCTCTCGCGGCCCAAATCCTTTCCCCTCTTCGGCCCGGCCCGCGCCCGAACTTGTCTTCTCCTCCAGCCATCCTCCGCGCGCAAGACCTGCAAAAGAAGAAAAGACAGGAGCAGGAGGAGCAGAGCAGGGGATGGGAGAGCAGACAGCAGCAGAGACGTGGGAGCAGAGCGGGGCAGAAAGAGGACGGCACCGCAAGAACAGGAAGAGGAAAACAGAAGGAAGAGGGGGCAATCGGAGGAGGACCGAGATGGAGGGAGCTGTGAGGGAGAGTTCAAGCGAGAGCAAGGAGTGAGAGACCATCATCGACCATGCTCAAATGGCGGCCAACAACTCGCCGCCGTGCGCTGTCCACGCCGAAGCCCTGTCACATTTATGAAGAGGCCTGCGGGGCTCATCATTTCCATGGCTCCTCTGCTTCTGGTGCTGGTTCTGTGCATACCCACGACAGTTCTCGGTGGTCATGACTATGTGCAAGCTCTGAGCAAGAGCATCCACTTCTTTGAAGCTCAGAGATCTGGCTATCTCCCAAAGAACCAGAGGGTTCCATGGAGAGCCAACTCTGGCCTACATGATGGCAAAGCCAGTGGAGTGGATTTAGTGGGAGGGTACTACGATGCAGGGGACAATGTGAAGTTCGGGCTGCCGATGGCATTCACGGTGACGATGATGTCGTGGAGTATACTGCAGTACGGGAGGCAGATGGCCAAGAGCGGCGAGCTCGGCCACGCCATGGAGGCTGTGAAATGGGGCACCGACTACTTCATCAAGGCTCATCCTCATCCCTACGTCCTCTACGGAGAGGTGGGGGACGGGAACAGCGACCACCACTGCTGGCAGAGGCTCGAGGACACGACCACCGACAGGAGGGCGTACCGGATCGACCCGACCAGACCCGGGTCGGACCTCGCCGGAGAGACCGCCGCCGCCATGGCCGCCGCCTCCCTTGTCTTCCGCCACTACGACCAGGCCTACTCCGCCGAGCTCCTCCGCCACGCCAACAACTCGCCATCGCGCCCCGTCCGCGCCAAAGCCCCGGTAGGTCTTAGCTCGTCTTTTTTCTCGCTTTCTCCAGTTTGGCATTGATTTCCTGAGGATCTTCTCTCGGGGACATCGAGAAGCAGTCGGCCATAGCTCGACTCGTCTCGAGCGCGCCCTGTGACAGCCGTCTCCAAGCCGAGCGGGGACCCCATGTCCGAGCGTTCGCCATGTTCAGTGCTGTCCTGTGACAGCCGTCTCTTCTTCTTCTTCAGTCTTGAATAAATGATGAGATGGGCATTGACCACCGTTGGCTCTCTGAACTGTGCTGTCCTTTGGAGACGGGAGACACAAACCTTAGTACTAATGAGTTTACAGTTCCTAATGAGTTTACAGTTCCTAATGAGTAAGGGTGATTTTACAGTTCCTAATGAGTTTGGTGTAAGATTGATCTCTGAAGCATAATGGACCTAAAGAGCCTTGATTGTAGGATCAGCCTCTTTAATTTCGGCCAAATAATGTGGAAAATTTGTCTTTGTTTTCTTCTAACTACGGAATCCTGCGGCCTCCTTTCCTTCAGACGGAATGAATAGCTGGTATTTGTTCTCCAACAGATTATATTCTCTTGAGGTTTCAAGTTGTCCATTTTATCCAGTGAGGGTACTCAACTAATTAATATACTATGTCAAGTAGTATATTATATGAATAACTTTTCCCTTTCAACTTTGTGATTGCATCACTTCTTCCTGAATATATACATAAATACATACATATACATACATACTTGTGTGTGTGTGTGTATATATATATATCCTTGGAAGTGAGCCATATTTTACCCCGCTTGTTTAAACTTTATGATACTTGAAGTCTTTCACATTACCAAGAATCCTTAACATCGTTGGTTAAGTTGAAAATTAGCTTTGTACCCATGATATGCTCCCCTTTCCATTTTTGTAGTTTTCCTTAGATCCTTGGTTTAATTACACTAATATTTTGCTTACAATGGCCAATTGGTAAAAGCATATACTTAAACTACTGTGAGTAACCATTTCTTTTGTAGCTATTCATTTTGATAGCTTACCTGGACTGCGGTGGTGCTGTTTTGGGTTTTCTTTTGGTTGCTTAAGTCGAATTGGACAAAATTTTAGGATTCTTTGTTCGTGTTTTAATCTCTCTTGGTTCCTTGCCAAATGCGCAATTGTTGACCAAGATTGATCCAAATGTAGCTTTGCTTCAACTTAGGCGAGTGATTACAAGTTCTAATTGTTCCAAATCTATTGTTGTTTATACTGTCGGTTGTTTTTTCTGATTCTGTTCACCCCCCTTTCTGGTGTTTTTCTTGCTCTTTGGTTATGCCCTCACAAGAGTGAGTGCCTTTTGCCTCGTCAAGATTCCTGTGAAGAGTTTTTGGTTTGTGATTAGTATTTTGTTATCCTTCAATATGGCGTTTCTTACCTTTAAAAGTTGTGGTTCTTTTTCTTACATGCTTATTGGAAGAGATGGATTATATTTTGCATTGACAACCAAAACAAATGGTCAAACACCAAATAAAAAAAAAAAAATGCCAAAAGCGGCGAGGGAGGAAGTGTCCTCTTCGTCGGATATGAATGAAGATTCAACTATCTCCTAGGCGCATACTAATCACATGAGAAGTACCACATGGGGTTATTATACATATTTCATGTACATGTTTGCTTTTAAGACTTATTGGACCTGCTAACCTGTGATGGATGTACTATCTGCTGATCATGTGATGTTGTTGCATCATTGGGTGCATTGTGCTTGGTTTGGTAGGAAGGAGAGATGTGTTGTACAATTTGGAAATTTTTTATTTCAAGGATGAATGCTTGGTGGACGTACTATCTATTGAGTCTTTGTCTAGAGACTTTGAGCTAGTTCTAGTTTTGTTATTAAATGCATGAAATCAAATGTGCAGAGAAAGGAGGTGAAAAAACTTATGTCCTTGCTAATTGCGTATTTTGTTGGCTGACGTGAATGAATGTGCTTTAGACCATCCTAATAGGAATTATACCTGCATTTCTGTTATTGAATGTTGGTTGATTTCTATGAGAATTTAATGTTGTTTTGATAAGCCTTACCATGGAACAATTGCTTCCCTCACTTGGGCTGTGTTAGACAAATTTATTAGCAAAATAAAGTTGATGTTATGAAGCTTATTGGTTTGTTGTTTTCTTGCGGAGTAGCATGGCCTTTCTATTAATGCAAGTGTAGCTGATTAGGAGACAGTCCAAAGGATGATTTTGTTTTTGGGAGTATCCATCCTCATTCAGAGGTTGGTGATAATATCATTTGGAGAACTTCTACTATTAATGTCGATTCTGTCAAATCGTTCAGAGATACAAAGCAGCTGCATGTTCTTTTTAGTTGTAATCCAAGTTGAATTGTAACTCTTTTTTTAGGTCAAGCATGATCAGAGAACCAGCTGGATATTTTTGTGGGAAGAAGAGACTTCGTAGGGTGATCCTACCATATCTATTGTAATCATCTAGGTTGGTTGTACCTCTGTTTTCTTTTCTTTTTGAACCACATACCAACTTGGTTGCTAATGTCTAGTTCCAAAAGAAGAGAGATTTGTAAAGCTCATTTAAAGCATAAATACTTTTCACTATATTTCTTTGTGCACATGGTTCGTCCTCATTGGAAAACCAAGATAATACTATTGGCTATAGAACACACAGGTAGATGGTCCGGGGAAAATTTATGAACCTATGAACCAGCATTGATCACATTTAACTTTACTTTGTATAAGAAAGAATAGTAAATACTGTTTGTGCTGCTGTGAGAAGGAGCAACACGATGGCTGCGAGAATAGACAAGAAAGCCCAAGGACTATGGAAATATTCCCTCCTTAGTTTCGCCATCCAGACGTTCCACCTCTTGTCACAATGCTTATTCAGATTTTCAAAGATCTCAGAGTAATAGGAACCGGATACAGTGATGTAGTCACCCATCTTGTTGAACATCTGCGCAACTACCTTGTCATCACCCAAATAGTTCTTAATAATCCCTACATGGCGAAGCACCTCGATGTCCTTTGAAGAGTTTATGAGGCAATCCATAAAGCACACGTAATCTGTAAAGTAGTGGATGTCTCTCCTTTGACGGTGCTGCTCGTATGCGATTAGGTTTCGAAATTTTGATTCGGTGTGGTCCTCTACTTTGAAGACCGGTAACTCGAGTGTCCCATTCTCGAATTTGACGTCGCTCAGTTCGCGCCCTCGTGCAGCCCTAAACTTGACTCCTGACTCCCTTAGCTCTGTCGCCGAGGACACGACTAGTCTCAGTGTTCTGCTGTCTGGCCGGGGAGGTAAGCCAGAAGTGCTCCACGTGTGATATAGCTGCAGAAGATGTTCCCTCTTGTCAATCGTCCGATTTTCGCCGAGGCCTCCTACTTCGAAGTACTTGGCGGCGACTTTGTTGAACTCATGATGCTTGTCCGGACCTTTAATCAGGTCATATAGCTTTCTCAAGACGAAAAGTGGCAGTTGGTTCTCGAGCAGCAGTAAATCGCGCCTAATGCTGGATCGAATCCCCCGTTGATGCATTAACCAGGTCGTCTTTGTCTCTCAGTTTCTTCATATCGTGCTTATGGAACAACTCAATGATGAAACAGCCATCAATGAGCATCATTGCAAGAAACTTTTCTTGGGAGAGGTAGATGGTTTCCGCATAGCAATTACGCGCCTGCTGTTCCAGTTCCTTGAGAGACGGCGTATACCTGTCGACGCTCTCCTTTCTCCTCTCAAGCAATTGCTGCAGGTATCGCAGTTTTTGCTCCTCCATGAATTTGAACTTGTCATTTCCATAGTGATAAGGGCCGATGGCTAGGATCTCTGGGTCATAGGCTTTCTCGTTGACTTTGCGCAGTTGATGACGAACCCTAAATATACTCTGCTCCGGCGAAGTGGGAGGCATACTACGAAGCATACTCTCGATGTGGATTGAGACATGATCTTGCACCATGGAACGGTCATAGATCCCAGCATGCTGTATTGGCTACAACATAATTTTTGTGATAATAAGCAAGGAGTAAAGCAAGATGATGATTTTTCATGTTATTAAAATGGTTCTTCATGTGCTTCCCTTTCATTAAGATCTCCAAACATCTCCTCCCCCACCAAAAAAAAAAAAAAAAAAAAAACCCTGCCCCACAGGGCGCCGACCTCAAAAAAATGAAAAAAGAACTAATTTCCAAATAAATTTTCAGGACAAATTCTGCATTTCCGTGTGATTATTAATGGAAAATGCTAACTAAGCATCGGAATTGCACATGTGGAGCCGGCATCGAATTTAAACAAATCAATATAATAGGAAATATTACAAAAATGATCTAACAATGGAGGATCATAAAAGGAAAGGGAGCCGGCATCGAATTTAAACAAATCAATATAATATGAAATATTACAAAAATGATCTAACAATGGAGGATCAGAAAAGGAAAGGGAAATTCATGATGACTTACTTGATTGAATTGGTGATTGCTCATTCTTCTCGTCAAGCTAGACCAATTTTTCTCTTTTCGTGGTAGTGTTTTCAGTAATACGGGTATAGATAAAATGAGACTTCGCCAAACATCAACCTTTAAAATCAAATAAAAACACGTTTTACTTGAGACCCCACAAAAGACAACACGCTTTCATTCATTTCTTTTGACCTTCGTCGTCAATAATTCTGAAGATGGAAATTACAGTAATGAACTGAAAGTTCCTGGAAGTTGATAAAGAGGCAAAAGGCTAAGAAACACATAAGAAAATATTAAAAAATGACTTTATGAGAACGACGTATGAAGTCTTCTACAAGTTGCATTTTACTATCCAATAATTGACCATTTTAAAATTCTTCATGGATTTTTTTTTTTTTTTTTTTAACATTTGTAAAGCTCAAGGGAGAGAGAGAGAGAGAGAGAGAGAGAGAGAGAGAGAGAGAGAGAGCATGTGGGTATACCTGCAATGCGGAAGCAGAGGAGCGCGAACAGGAGCAGAGGGAGCACAGGCCTCAACGTCGCCGCCATTGTTGATAAGCTCAAGAGGACCCCTAATCAGCAAACCAGAGAAAAAAGAGAGTTCAAGGAAAAGGAGCTTCTTCACTCCGTTCTCCCCGCTCTCTTCACATCCTATTGATGAAGTGCTCTTATACAGAGAGGAAAAAATAGAGATCTGGGGGTAGTAGTAGGGCTTTCACTTTAATGGCTCCCCTTCTTTTCCTTCTCGTTTTTTTCCCGCAGGGGGGGCAAATAATGATCGACGGAGAAGGAGGAATTCGTGGGGTCTGCTGATATTAAAAAATGACCCTCCTTCCATTTCACCTCTATCAATCACTTCTCAGAGAGAGAAAAAGGGGGACAAAAAGCTTGACTCGGGAATCGAGGATGTCGGAGTCAGTGGGGGATAGTTGTATGCATCCGAGGACCCAGGCTAAGAAAATGCTGATAAAGGAAGGAAGGAGGAGGAGATGATTCCCTTCACCTCCGCCCCTCGGTCACGTCTGCACCTCTGTCAATCACTTCTCATATGTGAGAGAGGAGGGTACTGCAATAATTGGATGAAGATGCAAAGGTGGACTAAGAAAGAAACGCTAAATATTGACTTGAGGAGAAAGACGAATGAATTCATCCTCAAGTTGCGTTGTACTACGTGAAAACGGATCATTTGAGGGAACTTCATGGAACACGTGGAAAGAAACCTGCTTGAAAGAGCCCTACGTTCTACCTACCCAGCTAGAAACCATAATTGCCTTGATGACAGGGATAACTTGTACAATTGTGGTGGATGCAAAAACGAAGATGCTGGCCCATTTCTCCAGATTGGTGCGATCGAACAAAGTGTTGAGAGATTAAGTTAGGAGTTGAAAAGTTCATATCAGATTTCACCAATCGCATGTAAAATATTTTTGGTATTTCCTTCGACTGTGAGAAATATATGAACCAACATTGATCACATTTAATTTGCTTTCTATAAGAAAGAATACTAAATAATATTTGAGTTGCTACAAGAAAGAGCAACATGATGGCCACGAGAACGGACAAGAAAGCCCAAGGACTAATGAAATATTCCCTCCTTAGTTTTGCCATCCAAACATTCCACCTCTTGTTACAATATGCCTCCACAGTTTTGAAGATCTCGGAGTAATAGAAATTGGATAGAGTGACATAATCACTCATCTTATTGACCATCTGCGCAACCACGTCATTATTGCCCAAGTAGTTCTTAATAATTCTTGCGTGGTGGAGCACCTCAACATCCCTTGAAGAGTTTATGAGACAATCCATGAAGGTCACATAATCCATAAAGTACTTGATGTCTCCACCTTGACGATGCTGCTCATAGGGTTTTGAAATTGTGACTCGGTGTGGTCTTGTACACTCAAGACCAAAATCTCGAGTTTCCCCTTCTTGCATATGATGTCTTTATTGTGTCGCCCTTTTACTGCCTTTCATGAAATTTGTTGCATGTCTAATTCCATTTGTTATTCAACATGAAGATCATTCACTTCTTTACTTCTTTTGCAACATCTCATGTACAGCCAACTGCATTTGGTTGTGCAGAGTTCCATTTCTTGAAGATTATGTTCATTACTTGTACTCTCTACAATTGAAAGCTGACACTAACGGCGCACCTGGTGAATTCATTTTTTTCCTGGTTTTCTTGTGATAGGAAACTAGCGATCCTCCTCAAGGTGGTCAAGAGTCGAAATTCACGTCCCCATCATCTACCGTAATTCTATCATCCAAATTGATGTGGCCGATGAGCTTGCTTGTTGCTTCATTTGTCATTGTCGTGAGATGATCATCTCCGAAAGTGCAGATTATTTTTTTTTTTTTGAAAATTTCCTTCTACACTTACCTCGAAAAATGGATGAAGAACGTTATTGTGCAAAAACTTCATATGGGAATACTAGAACGGAGTTATCTGCTTGAGAGTTATGTTTATGGAAATGCTCAAGATAATGCAAAACTTGTGCATACACATGTACACATATACTTGAATACAAATTCCTCTTCTTCTTTTGTTTTATTGACATTCATGTAGTCACATAAATGTAAATCTGACATGAGTGCTAAACAAACTGTCCATATTGCATTCAGAGGTCACTATATATGAATTTTGCATGGTCCCATGTGGTACTTAAGAATCGATAACTATAAACAACAAGAAAGTTGGGTAAAATAAAACTTTGTGCTTGGGCCATACCATAACATAATTAAATTCTTTTACCATTTCCCTGCACATATTACTTTATCGTTTACATTAATTTGGTAAAAAGCCTAATTGTCCGTCATTGATGCTTTTTTAAAAGTTAAAATGGATTCATGTATGTATAAAGAGGTTATTAGTAATTTTAATTATATATCTTTGGCAAACATGTAATTATTAATTATAAATGTGGACTGAGAAAAAGCACAAATCGATTGAGAAAAGGGAATAATATCAAAATAGTGTAGTTAAATTTTTTTTAGGATAAAAAAAGGGAATAATATCAAAACAATGAAAAAAAGTTAAAGGTTTGTAAGATAGAAACCACGAACTTGTACAGTTAGTTAAATAAGAAGCTTAATTTTTCCACTTATCTAACATTCGTGTTCTTTAAAAAAGATAGAATGAATTCAACTATACGTGTATATATGTAGTAAGTTAATAACCCATTTTCCTATTTACTCCATAAATATTCGATTTTTTTTTTTTTTTTACAATCGAATTTTTGTGAATTAATCTTCGGGAACTAAAGGAATATTCACAAAACAGAGTCCATGATGTGTAATTAATCGACTCATTGGGTGGTCAATCAAAACTATTTTGACTTACCAAATCAGACAGCTCTTCCATTTTAACGGAGTTCTAGAATTCTTGATAAAATCTCCATTGGACGGTTTGACTTTGGTGCAAGAGCTTTGCTATCAATGTATAAATTATCTAGACCAAGCTTTCTATATTCACTATCACCAAGCTTTCTATATTTATATGTTGTAGGTGAAAGCTCTTTAATTTCGCCTTTGTCCATACAAACCACTTTCCTCAATTAGTATGATCATTAAGCTTGTGACATTCTCCATCTTTTGGAGCCTGGTTCTTCCCATTGGTCACGACATATCATGATTAGGAGCTAAACATACTTTGTCGTATATTTAGTATGTAAATCTTATTTTGTTCTGAATTGTTATTCAATTAGCATGAAATATTTCCATTTGCACTCAGTGCTAAAATAAAACATGGCGCATTGAGTTGGATGTTGAACTTCCTTTTAGACTTTTTTTTTTTTTTAGGATTAAAATGTTCCGTCAACTTCAATATCTATAACAATTAAATATAGCGATAAGTGCACTAAAAATTTTAAAACTTGTCATGAAAGTGCAATCAGATCCTAAAAACTTTTAAAATGTGCAATGAAAACTTAAAATTTGTTAAATTGGTGTAACCAAATCTTTTCATTTACTCCATCCATTACTCCATCCAATTTAGTTAATAAAAAAGCGAATCTTTTATTGTTTGAGAGAGGCAATGATGTGGTTGCCATGTCAACCATTTTAGGAAAAAATATTAAAGTAAATTAAATGATAAAATTTATCTCAAGATTTTAGGAAAATAAAAATCTGAAAAAAATTGGAAAAAGAGGAAAATCAAATAGTGGAAAAGCCGAAGTCCAGAAAAACAGTGGTGGCTCCAGTTTGAGGTGGTGGTGTTGTGGCGGCCACCTTTACACCGGCGGGGGGCCGGCATCCCCTCTTCGGACTTAACCAAAGCCAACGTGGCCCTTGCCACCGCCTTCACGTGCTGGAAAAAGAAAATAGCACGTGCGCGCGCGCATGTGGTGAGTGAGCTAGGCGAGGTGGCAGCCCCCACCACTTGCCCATAAGGTCATCTGCGACCACGGCACTAGCGACCCTCGCCCATCCAATAACAATGGCAACAATCCTAGCCCAGACCTACAGCGTCTGCAGCAACAAGACAATCCTCACCCAGATTTGAGGCAAAGGCCACAACCCATGTCGTCATAGAAGATTGAAGAGGGGCTGGCGCTCAACCAATTGAGAAAAATAGTTGGTTCCTGAACAATTCTGAGATTGATGTGGGGATCGAAATTAGATATGACTATGGTGTATTCTATGCCTCAAAGATGTTCTTGTGAAATTTTATGAAACTTCTGTCAATTGTCGCTATAAACTGTTTTAAAAGCAGCTTTTAAAACAATTGATATTTGTCCTACAAAATCTCACAATTCTAAAACTAGAACAGGAGGAGGCAGATCATATGTAGAATAAAAAGGGCTTCACTTGAGATATATACAATATTTTCACCTGCATTTTTAATGTACTTTGAATTTGTTATTGTCCTATGATGGTTTAGTGAGCTCAAATTGTTAGAAGATATGCGGAATCCCGGATTGCTCAATCAAGGATCCGATTCATTTATTGATTTGATTGAAGATTAGAATTATACACATAATCAATTAAAATAGATATAGGCATAGATTGATTCGTAAGAATCATTTATTTCCTTTATTTATTCATAGATTGTATTATATTTACAACAAGTATTGTACAGATTCATCATTGAAGTGAATAGAAAGAAAAACTGTTCCTTCTTCAATTCTCGCATCTCGCAGATTTCCACCTTCTTTCATGGTATCGGAGCGGTCGAGTTTCGAACCTTCTCTCGAACCTAGCTTCCGCTTCCGCCAAAATTCTTCTCCTTGCCGTGACTTCCCGACCTGCAAAGAATTTTTCTTCTTCTTCGGCATAATATCACACTCAGTTTTTTTTACTTACCATGGCAAATCTGCAAGATGAAGCATCTATCACTAGGAACCAATTTGCTGGAGAGATCATTCCCGCTATTGGAACCGTTCCTCGGGAATTGACTTTGCCTGTTGCAACTCAAACAACAGCAAGTGTTATTTCCGACTCAGCCCGTGCAATGGCGGCCCACACAGCTCGCTTTAATATGGGGCAACCCATGATGGGCCAGCCTTTCCAATGGATTCCATATCCAATTTATGTCGGGTCAAGCCCAAACTCTTCATCGCCTGGGTACGTGGGCCACCAAAGCCACGTCCAAACCAACGGGGGTCCACCAACCACAGAAAGGGCAAACCCGACCGACGGAATGGAGCGGATGCACGGGTCGAATGAACCGGTGCGGTGCGAATCCCTACCAGGGATTTTTTTAATGCGGATTTTCCATTTGGGTCGAATGAATCGGGTCAAGGGACGAATCCCTACCCGAACCATGCGCCCGGTTTTTTGCCGTTTCCAGCGGCGGCCTTCGCCGGACGACCGGAACCCAGCGATCCTCTCGTTCATCTCCACAGGCCGACGGACCGAATCTAACGGCGATTAGTCAACAACCGACGGGCCGAGACTTACCCCAAGTGGTTGCAAGAATTCCGACGTGCCCTAGCAACAAAGGACAAGGATGGATTTTTGGACGGCACCATCCCAATTCCCTCCGACGAGCGTCTAGCCTGGCTCTGGAGGAAGAGCAACCGCCTGATCCGAACTTGGATCGGCAATTGTCTCTCCACAGATGTTGCGGCCGGACTCCCACCGACAGAAGACGCGAAAAGGATGTGGGACAATATCAAGGAAATGTACAGGAGGTTAGATCAAGCAAAAATATTCACCCTCATGCAAGAACTCGTGAGTTAAAACAGGGAATTCGACGGTCACGGCTTGTTTCAACAAGCTATCGTCGTTGTGGAACAACCTCGAAGCAGCAGAAGAAAAACTCGACGGCCCCGAATCCACACTCCGACAGTACCGATCCATCAAAGACAGGGAGAAAGCAACGCGTTTTTTGCTGATTTTAAATGACAATTTTCTTACCTTTCGCTCGCAGATCTTGGCTATGGATCCCATGCCATCAATCGGGTGAATCTATCAACTTGCAGTGCAAGAGGAAAGCCAGCGATCCGCATCACCAGAGAACGCGAAGAGCGGCGAAAGTATCGCTCTTGCTATCCGTGGGGAACGAAGAGATGGACCCAGCAAAACCCTAGCAGAGAAAAAACGCGGCGTGCTAGGGTTACGCGGAGAGGGATCGCGCGCTTATAAAATCGATGGGATGAACGGTTCTGATCGAGCGCGCGCATCCGATGGCTCACAGGAGACCGATCCTTTAAAAGGATCGGATGGCCCAGATGAAATCGCGACAAGAGGATCCGACGGACAGATTTTTGCCACGTCATCTGAAAATTTCGGGCAATTCGGACAAAATTTTAAAGGGAAAGGTAGATTATTTTATGAGTATTGCAAGCGTTCTAATCATTCAATTGACAGTTGTTGGAAGTTACATGGAAAACCAGTAGAAAAAGGGAAAAGAATTTCAGCAGCATACCAATTGAATGGACCTCCCGGTCCAAATTCTGATCATGCCATTACCTATGGGCAGTACCAACAACTGATGCAGGCTCTACAGAAATTGGACGTTTCTGACAAGGGAGGCAGTTTTTCAGGTATCACACATAGCTTGATTAACTCTATATCAAGGAAAGCATGGATTATTGATTCGGGGGCAATCGATCATATTATATGTGACAATAGTCTTTTCTCCAGAATAAATGAGGAGCTGAATTTTCCCATTACCGTACAATTGCCTAATGGAAATATTAGTCATATTAATGTGACAGGAACGGTTAATCTCAGTCCTCAAATTATTCTTAAAAATGTCCTCTATGTCCCAGAATTCCAGTTCAATCTCATTTCTGTGTCAAAAGTTTGCCAAGAGAATTCATGTCGAGTAATATTCAATGCCGATCACTGTTTATTTCAGGCCCTTTCGACCGGTAGACCGAGGGGTCAGTATTTCGAAGGACTATTTTTTTGGTCAAGACTCCCAAGTAATTTTGAATTATCCTGCTTTCCATTGAATAAATCCTCTTTGTGTAATTTGAGTTTGAATGACAAAAATTCTATTATGCATATGAGATTAGGCCACGGTGCTACTTTTCCTTATCCCAAATGTCCTATTTGTCTATTAGCAAAGCGCCTCGTTCTCCTTTCCCATCTAGTAACTCTCGTGCTAGCAAAATTTTTTTCCTTGATACATGTTGATATATGGGGACCTTATCATAAGGTTAATTATGATGGATCGCGTTATTTTCTCACAATAGTCGACGATTATTCTCGTGCGACATGGATTTTTCTGATGAGATCAAAGGATCAGGCTTACTCTTATTTAAAGACATTCATTACCTTATCCAAAAATCAGTTTGGGACATCAATCCAGCGGATTCGAACTGACAATGGAGCAGAATTTTTCAGTCACAATTGCTCCATGCTTTTCTCATCTCATGGCATCCAGCATGAGAGTTCATGCACTTATACACCCCAACAGAATGGAGTAGTTGAGCGCAAACATCGGCACCTTTTAGAAGTTGCGCATGCTTTGAAGTTTCAAGCTTCAGTACCAGATGATTATTGGGGACACTGCGTTCTCACAGTAGCTTATTTGATCAACCGCATGCCCACCAAGATACTCAATGGACGAACACCATTTGAGCTACTCTATGGAAGAAGACCAGATTTACAACATCTCGAAATCTTCGGTTGTCTTTGCTATATTACAACATTGGGCTCTCAAGACAAATTGAGCCCACGTGCTCGAAAATGCATTTTCATGGGGTATCCTAATCTGCAGAAAGGCTATCGCGTTCTGGATGTATCAACAAAGGAATTTCTTATAAGCCGTGATATATCTTTCCATGAGGACATATTTCCTTTCTCCAACATGGAGTCATCAAATGAGAATCTTGACATCAGCTCTAATCCTCATCGTCCTTCATATGATGACGCATTCTCTCCATATCATGGTTACATACCACTAGTTCCATCACGGACTCTTCCCTCCAATTCTGAAATCATTCTAGGGGGGATACCATCTCCAGTGGAGAATTCTCACTCATCAGCAAACCTGACAGAAGAAGAAGCCGGAACTGCCCACAATATTGAAGAAGAGATCAGCCATGATGTCTCACCACTCAGCTCAGAGGACACAATTCCCACTTCTGATGAAGGCTATCCAAGACGATCTCGGCGGGCAACTAGACCTCCGACATGGACCAAAGACTACATTTGTGCCGCTCGCAATTCTCCAGGTATTCAATATCCCGTCTCCTCCTATGTTTCTTTTCATAAACTATGAAAGGAACATAGATGTTGCATTAGTCGCCTATCAGAAGAACAAGAACCATCCAGTTATGATAAGGCAGCTGTTGATCCTAAATGGCAACAAGCCATGGCAACATAGTTGAAGGCACTGAATGACAACCACACGTGGGATCTTGTCTCATTGCCACCTAATTGAAAACCAATTGGGTGCAAATGGGTCTACAAGATTAAATACCGTGCAGATGGATCAATTGAACGTTACAAGGCACGCTTGGTAGCCAAAGGATTTACTCAACGAGAAGGTTTTGACTACCACGAGACCTTCTCTCCAGTTGCCAAGGATGTCACAGTCCGCTCTTTTTTGACCGTCGCCGCTATCAATGATTGGAATCTACATCAAATGGATGTGCATAATGCCTTCCTCCATGGCGATTTAGATGAAGAGATATACATGGATGTTCCTTAGGGTTTACGGAGACAGGGGAGAATAAAGTGTGTCGTCTCCGCAAATCCCTTTATGGGTTGAAGCAAGCATCCAGACAATGGTATGCAAAATTTGCAAATGCTCTTACAAAAGCAGGCTTCCAACAATCAAAGCATGACTATGCATTATTCACAAGGAACAGAGGTACGTCATCTATTTTTTTGATGATATATGTCGATGATATTCTCCTTATGGGAAATGATAAGGCTGCCATAGAAAGATTCAAGGAATATTTGCATGCTACCTTTCATATTAAGGACTTAGGAGCACCTAAATATTTCCTTGGAATCGAAATTGCTTGATCCAATTTAGGAATCTCCCTCAGTCAACGAAAGTTTGTATTGGAGATTATATCAGAAGCAGGGGTATCAGGATGTAAACCAGCAGCAATTCCCATCGAGCAGAACACTAAGTTGACCTTTGCAGCTTATGATGAAGGCATATCTAAAGATGACGACCCCGTACTCAAAGATCCATCTGGATATCAAAGGCTTGTTGGGAAACTTATATACCTGACAATGACGAGACCGGATATTTCTTATGCAGTACGGACATTGAGCCGTTCATGCATAGCCCGAAACAATCCCATTTTGATGCAGCTTTGAAGATTGTAAAGTATCTAAAGAAATGTCCAGGACTTGGGATACTTTTGTCAAAGAAATGTGACATGAAGATGACGGCATACTGTGATGCAGATTATGCAACGTGTCCTATAAGTCGAAGATCGATCACGGGATATTGCATTAAATTTGGGGAATCACTTCTTTCATGGAAGACCAAGAAGCAACCCACTGTGTCTTTATCTTCAGCTGAGGCAGAGTATCGAGCTATGGCCAAGACCACATGTCAAATAGTGTGGATGCGAGGTTTACTTAAGGATCTCGGGATAGAAGTGCAAGGACCAACCAGGCTTTATTGTGATAACGATGCAGCCCTAAAACTTGCAACGAATCCTATAGTACATGAGAGAACTAAGCACATCGAAGTCGATTGTCATTTCACCCGAGAAAAGATACAAGAGGGCGTGATTGAGACAAGAGGAATTGGGACGATGGAGCAGCCAGCAGATATCTTTACTAAGCCTCTATGTCAAAGACAACACGCATATCTGTTGAGCAAGCTAGGTGTCTTAGACATATACAGACCACCAGCTTGAGGGGGAGTGTTAGAAGATATGCGGAATCCCGGATTGCTCAATCAAGGATCCGATTCATTTATTGATTTGATTGAAGATTAGAATTATACACATAATCAATTAAAATAGATATAGGCATAGATTGATTCGTAAGAATCATTTATTTCCTTTATTTATTCATAGATTGTATTATATTTACAACAAGTATTGTACAGATTCATCATTGAAGTGAATAGAAAGAAAAAACTGTTCCTTCTTCAATTCTCGCATCTGCAGATTTCCACCTTCTTTCACAAATCCTTATAAAAAATCGAGAGTTATGAACTACATTCATACTTTGCAAGGACTATCATGTTTAGTTCGAAGACCGGAAGCAATCTACTTCAAAGTGGCCGGTGGAATAAGTAGTGAGCTTGAGAATCGGGACCAAACAATTCCGCGAAAATCTTGAAATGAAGTTTTTCCTTCTAACTTTTTTTATTTGTATTTTAAAATACCTAAATTTACAACTACATTAGTATCTTTCTTTAAAAAGAAAACAGGCAAACAGCTTTTTCTGATTACTAGTTTGGATAAAGCTAACAGATGACCTAAATTGTATTAATTTAATAAGTTTTAGGATTTAATTATATTTAAAAAAAAAAATTAAGGATTCAATCGCACTTACGCAACAAGTCGGTGCACTTATCCCGTATAAAGGAGAGTTTTTATTTGTCACTTGCCATTAATGGTGAGTTCATTTTTTCAAGTTAGTTACTCCTATTAAGCCTAACCCGATATGCAAATAAGACTCATGCATAAGAATTATTATTATTATTATTATTATTATCATTATTGCATTAATGATGTCTACTAGATGGAAATTATTGGGGTATTGCTGGAAAATACCACCTTTTAATTATTTTTTACATATCTTCTTGATGTATAGACATTCTATGCTTTATTTGTTTTACTTGAAATATGAGCAAGAAGAAGTTCACTCATCATGTTCATTTTGAAATCATTTTACGTAAACTTGGGAAAATTTTTGCACATTTCTCATTAGCGGAACCAAAGATCATGTCATTTACATATGTTCGCACTTACAAAATATATTCATCTTTCTTCTTTTTTAACAAAGTTGTGTTTATGGTTTGACAATTGGCACCCGATGAGTCCTCTGAACTTAATTTTTTCGGATTCACTTATCTACACTTCGGACTGCCCAGGCAAGCAACGGTGGCTGATCTATTCTCCTCTTCGGGCCAGGCTATCAAGTCTATTTCGGAGTCATGGGAACACCCCCTTCCGGGCCTTTCCCAGAGTCTGGATCGTTTTTGCTGGACGGTGAGCTCTTTGAGCCTGTTCACGGTAGCGTCCGCTTGGGAGGCCATTAGGCGAAAGAAGGCATAGGTTCATTGGCATGCATTCATTTGGAACGACTTCATTTTACCTTGGTACCAATTTAACCTTTGGCTCCTTGGCAAGGGTAGATTTCCTACCCAAGCTCTTTTAGTATCTTATGGTAGAATAGATAGCAGTTCCTATGCCTTTTGTAATACAATGTTGGATTCCATTGACCATCTATTTTTTTGTTGTCGTGTTACTGCTAGCATTGCCTTCTTTTGAGCCGCCAGATGTAATCTCCCTTGACGTAACAAGTTAGGGGCGAAGAATTTACTTTACCTTGCTCTCGGGAAGAGATTTTCATAAATGTATTACCCGTTTTTCTTTTGGAGCCCTCTACCATATCATCTGGAAAAACATGAATAGCATTCTTTTTAGAGAGCAGTCTCTTGCTATCCTGACCATGAAGAATCACCTTTTTAAAGTTGTTAGAGACAAGGTAGTGACTTCCAGGAATGTGGAAGATACTGCAAGGAAAAGGAGACTCCAGCACAGCTAGGGAATCAACTCAGTTATCTTCAATTCGTGAGAGATTGAACCTCCAACTCAAAGCTGTAGCTGTTTTGCTTTTTGGTGCCTGCGGCTGCTCCCGCAGCCGTGGTTCTCTTTTCCTCCTTGCAGCTTGCTGGTTTTATTTCTGCGTTGGCTTGCAGATTCTCTTGTTTTCGTCTTGTCGGCTTTCGCTCATACTCCCTTTGGGCTGTCTGTTTCTGCTTTGTTAGTGTGTAGCCGTTGGGCTCATTGTGCCTCTTTTCGGGTGGCTGTACTTTTACATCTCGGCATCCTTTTACTCATAATGTCTTGTCATTTTGAGTGTAAGTTTTTGATACCGTGATCGCTTTTGTATAGTTTGGTAAAGCTCAATATATTTCTTAATTTTCACCCAAAAAAAACAAAGTTGTGTTTATTTTACTTGTTTCAAAACTGTTGTCAATTAGAAAACTACAAAATCTCTCATACCAAGTAATGGAGCTCACTTGAGACCATGTAAAGCTTTTTAGAGCTTGTAAGCACAATTTTATCATCTAGGATCTTCAAAGCCTGGTGATTGCTCTACATAGAACTTTATATTTAATAAAACAATCTAGACAGATACTATCACATTCATTTGAAATAAGATGGAATCATAATGACATGTCTAGCAAATAATAGACGTAAATCACCCAATGAGTGCACCTCATCATAATTGATCACTTCTTCTTGAGAATATCCTTGTAGAACAAGTTTAGCATTACACTGATTTGCACCGGTGGATAGGGTATGGATTCATGGCATGAGGAATCCGCGCCCCACGTTGCCTTACCCCGGACATGGCAAATTTTCCTTGTGAAAAATGCCTAGCATAGGAGAAAATGACAAAGACTACTATCATTTTGATTAATGGAGAAATCCTATCCACATTGTATTACTAACCTCGTGTTTAGAAAAACCCTACGTAGTCCACTCAAACTAAAGATTATATTACATGAAAAATGTCGTTATATTAAGTTGAGAATCAGGATTATCCAACATTTTACAAAAAAATGTTATGTAGTTAATCATCACCTTAAGTTGAAGATTTGGGTTTAATGGTTCCCGATCAGCTTTTGCGCACCATGACTAGTGCACCTCCTCCAATAATTTTAAGGTCGCCCTCAATCACATCGACTCAGTGCACAAGATTTTCTTTGGGAGTGCTCCTAACAAGATCCAAATCTAACATCACAAGAATAACATACTTTTTTGCCATCTGACTTAACACCTTATTGGTTCATTCCTGTTCTATTTACTTAAAAAGCCTTAGTTTTTACTGGCGTTTAACTCAAGAAAAGATAATTTACCAGGGTTTCTCAATCATCCATGTTCAATTTCCATTATATGTGTGGTCGATTTATTGCAAGTGACTAGTATGAAAAATATCTGAGAATTGATCTTCACTTTTTAATTAATCTAAATCTAGCAATTTACAAATGTTGACCTTTTTTTTTTATTCGAAACTTTTAGAATAATTAAATGTTGGCACGTAAATTCACGTGCAAATTTTCATAACATTTATAATATAATAAATTTTAGGAAAGAAAGTAAAAAGAAGTACTCTTTACTTTTATCCAAGGCCGACAATGCGAGTAGCAAGGCGTCGTCGGTGGCAGAGCAATGGAGGTCCTTGAAGCTAGCTACCTTCGATCTCTCTCCGCTCGTGTCATGGGCCTTCTGTCGGTAACCCTATTTATAGGCGGAGGGGTGCTGGTCGATAGAGCTTCGACTAGCGGTTCTTGGCACGCCGATTGGCCTTGGTGCAGCTGGACCGACGTTGCTTCAGCCGCCCACCTGCGTGCTCTGCTTTGCATTGTAGGCATGTCCTCATCTGTTGTGCTGTACATTGCTGTCTCCTCCTCCACTTGGCCTCGTGTGCGTCCGACTTCCTGGCGCGTGTGTTGCAGAGACAGAGGAGGAAGAAGACAAGGAGGAGGGGGGCTGGGCTAAGGGAAAAAGGGAGTGGGCCTGGGGGCCCGCCGGTGGAAGTACAAAAAGAAGGGGCTGGGCGTGAAGCTGGGCGTGAAGCCCCATAAGAATCCTTTTCTATTATTATTATTATTATTATTATTATTATTATTATTATTATTATTATTATTATTATTATTATTATTATTATTATTATTATTATTATTATTATTATTATTATTATTATTATTATTATTATTATTATTATTATTATTATTATTATTATTATTATTATTATTATTATTATTATTATTATTATTATTATTATTATTATTATTATTATTATTATTATTATTATTATTATTATTATTATTATTATTATTATTATTATTATTATTATTATTATTATTATTATTATTATTATTATTATTATTATTATTATTATTATTATTATTATTATTATTATTATTATTATTATTATTATTATTATTATTATTATTATTATTATTATTATTATTATTATTATTATTATTATTATTATTATTATTATTATTATTATTATTATTATTATTATTATTATTATTATTATTCTTATTATTATTCTTATTATTATTGTTATTATTATTGTTATTATTATTGTTATTATTATTGTTCTTATTCTTGTTGTTGTTGTTATTGTTGTTCTTATTGTTGTTCTTATTGTTGTTGTTGTTGTTGTTGTTGTTGTTATTGTTGTTGTTATTGTTATTGTTGTTATTATTGTTATTATTGTTATTATTGTTATTATTGTTATTATTATTATTATTATTTATCCAAAATTAGGGTAAAAAGGGTAAATAAAAGAAAACAAACGTAATGGATACAAATAACAACTAAGACCTAAAAAATGTTTTTGTTAGGGTCAAATTGATCCTTAATTTTCTATGCAAATTAATCCTAAGTATTTAGTCAAAATTTAGGTATCAATATCGCCTTAAATTAAAGATTCAAGTCAAATGGTTTCGATTGGCTTTCGCACACCACGACTGCTGCACATCCTTGGACGATTTTATGGTCACCCTCTCTCTTATCTTTCTGGTGCCTGAGATTTTCTTCCAGGAATGCTCATAACAAGGCCCAAATCTAACATCACAAGAAGAGCAAACTCTTTTTCGATCTGACCCAACATCTTATTGGTTCATTCCTTTTCTATTTACTTACAAAGTCTTACTTTTTTACTGGCATTTAACTCAAGAAAAGATAATTAATTGATTCCAAGCGAATTGTTTGGTAATTATTTAAAACAAGTTTTACTTTTTTATTTAATCTAAATCTAGCAATTCACAAAATTTGACCTATTTTTCTTTTAATTTGGAACTTTCAAAACTTTTATGATAGTTAAATGTTGACACGTAACTTCAAATGCAAATTTTTCATAACATTTAGAATATAATAAATTTTAGCAAAAAAAGTAAAAAGAAAACTCTTTGCACCTCAAAAGAGAATACTTTTATCTAAGAGTAAACCATCATCTTTTAATCTTCGTTAAATTTTACTGTCAAATTTTTGAGTCGATAACATGTGATAGTTGGCGGGTATAACAATATGAGGTTTCATGCTTAGTTTGTCACATGGGTAGTAATTTTGTAGTTTTTTTGTGATATTATTCCAATTTAACACAAAACTAATGAAGGATGTATTTGTGACAAACATACCAGTTTGAGATTCTTTATGATCAAAAAATTAGTTTTGGGCAAACTCGTCACATATATACTAATTTGAAGTTTTTTATAGTCGAAAATTAATTTTGGATAAATTATCACAAACATATTAATTTGATGGTTTTCATGATATTAACACCTAATTTTACGGCACTTTACTCCATCCCGAAATTTTTTACCATTTTATAATATTTTCATAGTTTTTTGAAATGTACCTTCGCCCAACACCAACTAGACATGAAAGCTTGATAAAGAGTGAAGTATTGTTGTTAGCCGTAGGGATGAGCAAAAAGAAATCGTCCAAATCAGAACCGCCCGGACCGATCTTCAGATCCTAAAAACTTGAATAAGTGGACACCGGTCAGGTTTTTTATTTCAGATGTAGAACCACCCATTTAATTAATTTTTTTATATTATAAACGAAACCCAAAATCAGGCTCCAGACATCTAGCTCGCGATCTCTCTCTCTCAACTCGCTCAACTCACGAACCCTCTCTCTCTTGCTCAACTCATGTCCTCGAGGCTCGTAGTTTAGTCACGCTCACTCTCGGCCTCGACGGTTTTTGAGGTACCAATTCGCCCCTTGCCTCTTGCAGCCTATTTGCCCTAATTCTCCCCTTTGTTTCCTCTGGTTTGGTTTTGTCATGGTGCGTCTCAATGTGTTTTACACGGTTGCTATCTGTTAATGGTTTTCTTGTCTCCATTTTCGAGTCCTGGATTCGCAGGGAAGGAGAGATGGTCGATGGGTAGTTGGCTTTTCTGTCTTGGATTCGCAATCCACCTGTGCTCAGGACTTGAAGTGATTTTTACATGATTTTACCTGTGGACATGTTCTGCTCGGCTGGAGAATGATCAGCTGGTCTTTTTTTTTTTTTTTTTTTTTTTTTTTTTTTCTGCCTTTCTATATTCTAATGTTGTTTGGTCAAGGGAGGATAAATGAAAATTCTTTTATCAAAAGTGGCGAAAAGCCATTTTGGTGAAGTGCTGTTTAGGGTTACTGTTAGGTGTGATCTTTTATGAAGCTTTCTTTGGATTTTTGCTGCAAGTGCGTATGTTTGTTTGATGATCATGGAAGTTATGTGTCCATGGATTCTAAATTGTTGTAGGACAGGTGGGTAACTAACTTCGTGGGATTGATATGGTTTGCTGCATATTGTAGCATAAACTAGCTGCAATAAAACTAAAAAATAATGAAAAGAAAAAGAAGTGACTGGTTCTCAATGGAACCTGAAACCAGCTTGAAACTGGCAGGTTCAGTTTCAAAGTCGGTTCTAGGATCCAAAGGGGTTGGTTCCTAGTTTCAAGAATTGGGAACAAGCCCTGATAGGATAGGTTCTAGGTTCCAGACTTTGAAACGATTTGCTATTAAGATTGAGAATGAACTTGAGTTTGATGAGGAGGTGAATTCAATGAGCGGAAGGTAGGTTTAGATTTTGAGCATTATTTCTTTCTCTGAAATGTAATACAGGTAAACTGCATGTGCAACTTGTTCTGCCAACAGTATTTATTACATGAGTTTGCCTTTGCTTTCCCAACTTGCTCTATTAACACGGTTAAGCATTTCGTTTTGGCCATTGATTTAATTTTATGATTTGATCTTTCTACTTCACAGGATGGTGTAGCAAAAGAGAAAGAGAAGAGAAATGAGAAGAAAACGTGGAAGAGGAGGAAGGAAAAAGAATGAGAACTTAGCAAAATGTCAACAAAATCCGAAATAATGTTTCATAAGTGGTTGAATGACATAGAAATAGTATGAAGGATTTTTTCAGTGTTGATATAGATATCCAATTTAACATCACCTTCGGCCACTGACAACTTTGACAAAGTATTTACATCATTGAATGCCTATTAACTTTGACACCATTTCTGTTTGAGTGCTCGTAACACATTCTTCTCGATGTCACTTTCCTTAACACAGGTTAGGGAAAATTACTCTATAATATTCTAATCCAATTTGGCCATGTGAAACATTTTGGGATTTTGTTGAGCATATTGCTCTTCCTAGGGACATTTTTCTCAACTTTGGCCTCTTTTTTGTTCTTCATCCTCATTTTCTTCTCCTTTGCCTTTCTCTACATGATAAAGTAGTTTGTCTCCTTAGCTTTTGCATGGTGCCTATGCAAATTCCGAATATATCGTTGAAGAGGACTAGTGTTGAACCTTCCTGAAAGAAGCTATTGATGGGGTTAGTAATAATATCTAGAGGAGGGTGAATAGGTGTAAGAAAATTTTCACAAAGAACAGTAGAAATATTTTACTTTTGAAATTGAGTTTGAAGAATAACAGATTTTGAGTGAGTTCAGACTTTAACTACAAAATAAAGAGTTTAGGGAAGAGAATAGGAACATAAAATTTATAGCGATTCGACTTAGATCAAGCCTACATCTACTCTCCCACACTAATAGCCTTCTGGCTGGATTCCACTATGTAATCAACAAGAGATTACAACTTTGAGTGCAAACAGATCACACTATCTCACTAAGTTACTCTTTTGGTATTTCTCTCACGATCACAAACATTTAAGCTCACGAAAGACAAGTGTATGATTGAAGGTCGCTTAGACTTTGGAATTATAAATTTTACGGTCCGTCTCTTACTTGCTTATCGGTCCTTGATCTCCTTAAATACTCATCTACTTCCAAACTAGCTATTGGACAGTATCTAGAGGATCGTCTTCCAATCTACCCATTGGACATATTTGTATCTAGAAGATTTGGTAGTCGTTGAGTGATAGAAGTAGAATCCCAAATTGATTCCAATCGCCCATACAAACAAAATCTTGGTTTCCATAAGTAGAGCTTCTTCATTTAGAAAATTCTTGTTTTCAAGATCCAATTGTCAATCAGTTAGATTGAGTCAGTCAAATCTATCTTGATATAGATCCAAACCAGATCACTAGCCATTAGATGTTTGTGGCTTATGTTATGTTCTGTCAAGTTGGTTCATTCAGAATCTGCTTCATTTTGAATCTGCTACGTTCTGTCTAAAGTAAAGTCTGAGTGTCTTCAGACTAAAATATAGTCTGATGTCTTCAGACTGAAGTAGAGTCTGAGTGTCTTCCTTCTTCATTTGCGTTCAGTTTGGAATTTGTCAGAGAGGGTAGATTTCTGATATAAAATAGACTTTGACATAAAAGTTCGGCAGTCTTTAGACTTTGACAGAGAAGTCTGGAAATCTTCATAATAGACTTTACAATTTGAACGTAAGTCTGAACATATTCTGTTTCTGAACAGATTTAGCCTTAAGGTCTGAACATAGTCTGAACATATTTAGCTTCAGCATAGAGTCTGTCTTCTGGTTCTTCTAAGTATAGACTTTGATAAAAGCATTTACACATTCTATCATCTACATAGTCTGTTACTCAACCATTAAACACGTTAGTAGCTTTTGATTTATTTTGTTATCTTCAAAACATCATAAGGGATTTCCTTAACAGCTATTTAAGTGGACTCCTGGCAGAGATAATTCTGTGTGATGGCCAGCCATGTAAAGCAAACTTAATTGTGTTGAGGAAAGTTAGGTAAAGAGTTGAGAGTTGCCAAAAGGTAGTTGATGTTTCTTATATAATCTAAGAACATTGTTCTAACTTGTCATCAACTTGTCATCCACTTTCCTTACAGTACTCAAAAGTTACTTTGTTAATGGTTTTTTACTGTTTTTCTTTGAGAAATTAGCTATTGAGGTTCGGGGCCAAGTATGTTGTTCAATCTGACCTGCAGTCTCCTTCTTTCTTGCACTTTCTTTTGCACCATCACAAGACTCTTTTTGTGTGCATGGTTGTTAGGATTGCAATCTAGATTGCAGGATCACAATCATTCAATTCTATGACTCAAAAACTTTGAACTTTTTTTTTTTTGAACAATTTGGATCCTAAGAAAAATGGTAGTTTGCGGGGGTCGTGATTTGTATCTTTGGATGGCAATACCAACTACAATTCCATTGTTCAAGCTTTAGAAGGCAATTCTACCTTTTTAGTCGAAGTAAATATGAAATTGGGCCTCCATCCCCTAGCGCATGTGCCACTTTCTTCTTAATCTTGTTCAGGCGCCATTTGGAAAATACAAGGCTTGGAGAATAGGGATGAAGATGAATGAACAATAGAAAGTGAAGAAAGGTAGAGGCACCATCTCTTCTTCTTCAATCTTGAATAAATGATGAGATGGGCATCGATCACCGTTGGCTTTCTGAACCATGTTGTCCTTTGGAGATGAGAGAGACCTCTAACATCCTTGAGAAATTGGTGCACGATTTGACTTGGCCTAGTAGCATAATTTCTTTGGATGTATAGTGATTAGAACTTACCTTGAAAAACCTAGAATAGCCAGTGAAAGTGAGGTTTGTGTGTGTGTGAGAGAGAGAGAGAGAGAGAGAGAGAGAGAGAGAGAGAGAGAGAGAGAGAGAGTCCCAGATTGAGGTAAATAATATTTTATTCTTTGAAATAAAGAAAGGGACAAGAAGAGATGATATGTATTCCAAGAGAGAGAAGGAAAAAAAATAAAAGATTAGAAATTCGAAAAAGGCAGGAAAGTAATTTCTTGGTAGCCTTCTACTTGATTATTACGGTGATTATTTTATTGTGACCCTATTTTATACACCTTAAAAACTTGGGCAAGGAGATTTTATGCTTTTACATGTTTGACATGGTGCTTTAATTGTTAATTGAAAAAATGGCAACCAAGAGTTTAAAGCAGAGTAATCTCTTGAGAACGCTACCTTTAAGCTTCACTATCCCTCTTTCTAAGGATAATATGCATCTAATTGCAATTATTTAAGCAAGAATTTAATACTTCAAATATGTAGGATCTTATGATCTTGATCTGATCTTGAAGACTTTGAAAGGATCCTACTTAGCATCTCGATCCTAATAACTTTTGTGTGTGCGTGCGCGCGTACACGTGACGAAGGTTGCCCAGCTTTAATATTTATTGTGAATTTGTTTGGTCTTAGTTATTTATTTGACAGGAGAAAAATCGATCCAGTTGTAAAATTTCTAATGGGCGACTCTAGGGTGAAACTACTTTTCTGTTGGATAAGCAGCTTTCACATGAAGCTTTTCTTCTCTATGTTAGTGTCTGTCTTGTCCCTGTGCTCATATTGCATGGATGGAGATTGACGGCAGAACATTAAGAAAGTATAAGGGCAATTTTATAGTTTCCTCATCAGTTTGGTGTAAGATTGATCTCTAAAGCATAATGGGCCTTAGAGCCTTGAGAGTAGGATCAGCCTCTTAAATTTCAACCAAAGAGCGTGGAAAGTTTGTCTTTGTTTGTTTCTATTAGGGAATTCTGCGGCCTCCTTTTCTTACGATTGAATGAATATCTAGTATTTGTGCTCATCTTGCATGGGCTGACTGTAGAATATTAAGAAAGAGTAAGGGCAATTTTACAATTCCTCATCAGTTTGGCGTAAGATTGATCTTTGAAGTATAATGGGCCTAAGAGCCTTGAGTGTAGAACCTGCCTCTTTAATTTTAGCGAAAGAATGTGGAAAATTTGTCTTTGTTTGCTTCTATTACGGAATCCTGCAGCCCTCTTTTCTTCAGATGGAATGAATAGCTAGTATTTATTCTCCAACAAATTATATTCTCTTGAGGCTTCAAGTTGTCCAATTTATCCAGTGAGGGTACTCAACTAATTAATATACTATGTCAAGTAGTATATTATATGATAACTTTTCCCTTTCAACTTTGTGATTGCATCACTTCTACCTGAATATATATGTGTGTGTGTGTGTGTGTGTGTGTGTGTGTGTGTGTGTGTGCCAGTTCACCTCCTAACCCTAAGACCAACTTGCACAGTGCTGATCCTCAATAACTCGCATAGTGCCGGTCCTCAATTCTTGGAACTGAGGACCGACCCTATTGAGCTTGGGACCAAGGACCGGACCAACCTAGTGGATTTGATCCAATTTCAGGGTCAATCTAGGACCGATCGATAATTTATTTATTTCATTTTTTGTACTATCTAAAAAGGTAATTAAGGACCAAACCGACCCAATGGGTTTGGTCCAATTCTAGGGTCAACCCAAGACCAACTGATAATTTTTTGTTTCATTTTTTGTACTCCCTAAAAAGGTGAGCAAGGACCGGACCAATCTTATGGGTTCAGTGACGAGCAAGGTCAGCTAAGAGAGGCGAGCGATGAGTGTCAAGCGGGGTGAGCGTTGAGCATCAAGCAGGGGGCAATAAGCCAGGGGAGCATCGAGTAGCGAGCGGCACGAGTGACTCAAAGCAAGTGAGGCGAGTGTCATGTGGCGAGCAAAGAAGTTATTTTTTTTTCGATTTTGACAAATTAAAGACTAAGAGGACAAATAAGACCAAAGAGAACGAGTATTAGAGGAGGATGCCGTGAGGAGCTATTTATGCCCTTTTGAATGCCCTGGGGACTCCTCATAAAAACATATTTCTCCTTTGTAAATTATGGCTTTTGACACCGTAAAAGACATTAAATGATCTAAGTTATTAAAAAAAAATAGTGTAAAATTACTTGAACTCCTTACTAAAGAGCTATTTAATGTTGTTGATGCCATTTATTTTAAGGTTTTCTCTATATAAAAAAATTATAAATAATATATTAGATATAAATATATATAGAATTAGGGTTGGTCCGGGTTGGACTGACCCTAAACTCCTAAGATTGAGGACCAACCCGTACGGTCCTGGTTTAGGAATCCTAGGACTAAGGACCAACCCGATCTCCATAGGAACCAGACCAGGACTGACAGGATTGGGCCGGTCCAGGGTTAGTCCAAGGTTGACCCTAGACCGATGCTCATCCCTAGATGTATGTATGGAAGTGAGCCATATTTTACCCTGCTTGTTTAAACTCTATGATACTTGAAGTCTTTCTCATTAGCAAGAATGGTTAACATCCTTAATTAAGTTTAAAATTAGCTTTGTACCCATGATATGCCGCCCTTTCCATTTTTGTAGTTTTCCTTAGGTCCTTGGTTTAATTACACTAATATTTTGCTTACAATGTTCAATTGGTAAAAGCATTTACTTAAATTAATGTGAGTAACCATTTCTTTAGTGGCTATTCATTCTGATGGTTTACCTGGACTCTAGTGGTGCTGTTTTGGGCTTTCTCTTGGTTGCTTAAGTCGAATTGGACAAAATTTTAGGATTCTTTGTTTGTGTATTCATCTCTCTCTGTTGCTCACCAAATCCGCAATTGTTGACCAAGATTGATCCAAATGGAGCTTTCATCAACTTAGGCGAGTGATTACAAGTTCTAATTGTTCCAAATCCATTATTGTTTATACTGTTTGTTGTTTTTTTTGATTTTGTTCACCCTCTTTTTGGTGTTTTTCTTGCTCTTTGGTTATGCCCTTACAAGAGTGAGTGCCTTTTTGCCTCGTCAAGATTCCTGTGAAGAGTTTTTGGTTGTGATTAGTATTTTATTACCCTTCAGTATTGCGTTTCTTGCCTTTACAAGTTGTGGTTCTTCTTCTTACATGCTCATCGGAAGAGATAGGTTATATTTTGCATTGACAACCAAAACAAATGGTCAAACACCAAATAAGAAAACAAATGCCAAAAGCCGTAAGGGAGGAATTGTCTTCTCAATTGGATATGAATGAAGATTTAACTAACTTTTATGAGCATACTAATCACATGAGAAGTGCCACTTGGGGTTATTATACATGTTGAGAAATATTGTGAGTAATAAGGGTAAAATAGTAACTTAGTTATGAGTAGGGTTAAACACACACATATATATATGTGTGTGTGTGTGTGTGTGTGTGTATTTGTAACCCTTTTTTATTTTGATTATCAAAAAAATTATCCTTTACATGGTATCGAGCCGCACCTTTAAAAAAAATAAAAACCCTAGTAGCCAGATCACCGGAAACCACTGTTCCATCACCAGAAAAGGTCGTGCCTTCGGTTAGTAACACTGATCCGTCACCGGAAAAGGCTGCGTTTCCAGCCGGCGACCCATGGACTCCTTGACCGACGCTTCTTGATCCATGTTTTGGTGATTGTCCTCTCTCCTTCTGGTTTTGCGCTTCAGAGACAAGATATACGAGAGACCCACGTCACCGCTGTTACTGCAAGCCCTATTGCGCCTCAACCTTGATGACACTGCTTCTCTAGTCTAGCCGCGTTGACAACGAAGCTTTGGCCACGCTTGTAGACAGATCTGCAGTTCAATCACCACAGAGCAGTCCTTCTAGCAACAATCATTCGAGAAAGAGCTTCTTGCACCCGTAACGACATTGGTGTTTTCCTTGCAACTTCGATGACCTATATGGTTTCTACTTTGGTCCAATCCGATCGATCTTGTTCGACCAGTTTTCTCCTTGATAGACCCAGGGGCATCGAGGATAGACAAGTGGAAAATTTGGCTGTGGATTTTGAAAAGTCAAAGTCTGATAATTGAAGAAGATCGTCATGGGATCACCCAAATTCAATCAAAAGCTAAGGGGTTAGCAAAGTTTGTTATTGGTCAAAGTTGTCGAGTACCATCTTACCGAGTCATAACCAAGCACTCTTTCTCCAATTGCTGCCCTTGGTTAACACAATCACCACAAACGATGCTAATACAATGGAGCTTTTCACCACCCACGATGCTGATATAATGGAGCTTTGCATATGTTGGATTCCTTTGTCTTCATTGTGATCTCATTTTGGTGTGACTTCTCGAATTGTGGAACTTGAACAGTGGTGAGTTACTGGACAACTTTGTCGCTTAATTATTAACGTTAAAGTAATTCTTCCAACTTTGGTGCTGGCTGTGGGGTGCTGGAAACGCTTCTAGAAACAATGAATGATGGGATATTTTCTGGTGGTGGACGGTGACCCACTTTATTATTTGTACTGCACAAAACTTTTAGAAGTGGCCATTATTGAGGATAGATTTGATGGCTATTATAGAGGATAGAGTTGTTGTTTTGCACTTGAAAGTGATGCTAGAGATATTGAGACTTTTTGTTCAGATATTTTTTTTTTGTGTGTATTTGATTGATTAACAATTGTAAAGTTCATTTCTTGGGCTTAATCATTATTCATTAATGGTGACCAATGGATCAACTTTTGGATTGACTTCTAGATCTCCTTTTGGTCATTTTCAAATAACATATGTCAAGTTAGATGGAACTAATTATCCATCCTGGTCTAAAGCGGTTGAGGTCTATCTTACTGCCACCAGACAACTAGACTATCTCACATCTACAATACCGTTTGACAAGAATAAAGCTGCTGATTGGATTGCAAGAGATGCGATGATTCGAACCCTATTGTGGAATAGCATGGACCCTAAGGTCACTCCTCACTTTATTCAATGTGACTCAACTAAAGCAATTTGGGATAAGTGCACATTACTCTATTCAAGGCAAAATAATATTATGTGAGTATGTGACACGTGAGAAATGTTATTTGATATTTAGCATGGAGATCAATCTTTGTCTGATCATTATGCTCGGTTCACCACTCTCTGCCAATGATTGGATACTTATCTTCCTACCTTGAACGATCCAAATGTTTTGGCTAAACACGAAGAGGATTTGAGGGTAATATTATATCTCAAGTCATTGGGGCCTGAGTATTCATCTCTTTGTCAACATATTACATCTCAGAGCTCTTCTCTTCCTACAGTAGATGAAGTCTTCTCCTAGGCTCTTCGTTCTACAATTCCTGAGAAGAATTCTTCCACGCAGGCAGTGGAGATTAGTGCTATGCTTTCCCATGGTTCTAGTGGACGTGGAGGTCGAGTTCGTGGTTATCGAGGCCATGTACGTAGTGTTGTTCGCAATGGAAGTCGTGGAGGCTGTGAAGGAGGAGTTGGGACTTGTGATACCATTAATTCTAGAAATAGTCATGGTTCCCGCTATTGCCATCATTGTCAAAGAGCTGGACATGTAGAAGCTTATTGCTATACACTTCACCTAGAGCTCAAACCCTGATTCAGTTACATTAACATGTCTGAGTATGATACATTGGTTCGCTCCCAACAAGTGATAGGATCTTTAGCTCCTATTGCAACTCTGGCACAAACCTCTAAAGGTAGTTCATCATGTTTGTTGTCTGCATCGTCTAATTCTTGGGTTATAGACTCTGGAGCTACCAATCACATGACTGATAACTCTAACCTACTGTCTTCTTTTCACTATACATCTCCTTCATTATCGAATTCAATTACATTAGCAAATGGTTCACAATCTCAAGTTATTGGTATGGGAGTTGCTCATTTGAGTCCCTCTCTTTCTCTGCCATTTGTCCTTCACCTATCAAAATCTCCTTATAATTTGATTTCTGTTAGCTCGTTGACCAAAGAACTAAACTGTTCTGTGACATTTTTCTCTTCTTGTTGTGTTTTTTAGGATCTGAGGACTGGACAGATGATTGGTGGGGGATATGAATCAAATGGCCAGTACTACCTTGATAAGAAGGTGTTAGCTACCGCAGCTGTGAAACAAGCATCCATTGATGTATATCGGATGCAATGTCGCACTGGTCATCCACCACCAAACCTACTTCGACGTCTATTTCCTGAGTCTAAGTTTGTGAGTTCCTTTCAATGTGAAGTTTGTCAGTTTGGTAAACATCATAGAGCTTCTTTTCCTTCCCATATTCAGAGTCATGTGTTTAGTCCATTTGAGTTGGTTAACTCAGATGTATGGGGTCCATGTCGTGTGTTTGATATCTTTGATGTCTCTGGATTCAGATATTTTGTTACATTCGTGGATGAATTTTCCCAAATGACTTGGTTATTCTTAATAAAAGATCGTACATAGATTTTTCATTGTTTTCAATTGTTCTATTTCGAAGTGTTGAATCAATATAATATCTCTATCAAACATTTATAGTCAGATAATGCTAGAGAATACCTTGATACAACTTCTGGTTTCCAGCCCTTTCTAGAATCTCATGGTATTATTCATTAGATGTCATGCTCATACACTCCACAACAAAATGACGTAGTTGAATGTAAAAATCGCCATCTTCTTGATGTGGCTCGCTGCCTCATGTTTCATATGCATCTACCTAAACATTTTTAGGGCTATGCTATTCTTACGGCATGTTATTTAATTAATAGGCTTCCAACTTCTGTTCTTCCAGGGAAGACACCATTCTCAAATTTATATCTAAATTGCCCTCTCTTTTCCTTACCTCTTTAGGTCTTTGCGTGTGTTTGTTTTGTACATATTTTTATTCCAGGTCTTGATAAATTGGATGTCACGCCCCGATCTTCGAAGCGCGTGCCCATCCCTTGGTGGTTGATTAAATTGTGACGTCCCAGGACGCGCTGCCGATCCATTCATTTTAATGCACATGCGGAAACGGATAATTAAATCCCTAGACAACAGGAAGATGGGATAGAAAAGTACGGCCATAATTTTCGAAAACCACATCACACCTTTATACACATCAAACTAAGTCACATACAATATTAGCTGATATATACAAGGTTTACAAAAAGGGTAGAGGGCTACATATCCTCTAAGCATTCGTATCTTCAACTAAATACTCCAGGGACCATGGATCTGAACAACTCGGGTCTACCACTGAACCACCAGGAGGGTTAGTCGTGCCCTCACCAAAAGTGATCTCCAACACCGACCTAGGAATCTCAGACTCTAGAAAGGGGCCTTCTCTAGGTCCATTTTACCCGTAACGATACCATGATCTAATTGATGGGGTACCTTATGGGATAAACTTGCATCAACCCAGACAGTGGATCTCACGAGTTTGTAGACCTAGACTCATTGGTTCCCAGGGAGGGGAATTTGAGAGTCCTGTTTAATAACCTTCTTCGGTTGGCCAAAATGTAAAGGAGGTACAACCATCTAAGGACCTGTAAATGTTATCCTAGACCGGGGTGAGACAACGTCTCAGCAAGTTTACCCCCTAAACTTCAACTAGGAAGGAAATATACCTAAAGGCTACTTATACACACAAGAGATAGGTGACTTACCTTAGCCTCAAATCCTTCCTACAAGTCAGTACGATTCATATAATCGACCAATCACTTCAATTCAATTCAAATTATCAAATCAAATCGAGTCCTCGATCAATCGATCTAATCGATTCCATACCATCAATACCATCTCTCAGTCAACCCATTCAATACTATCTATAAGATTCGATCATATCAAGATCTGCTCACCCTGAGCTGGAGATCAATAGTATAGCTTACTAATAGTTGATAATTAATATAACTCACCAAAAGCTGATAAAGTATACTGCTCGCTTTAAACTGATATATTAAGGCCTGCAGGCTGATATAATATATTGATAATGCTCACCAAAGCCGTGCAATACTTAATCTCTATTATACTCGATAAAATAATAGTGTGTTAGTACACGGTTGGCCTTAGCCAAAATACAATAATTTCCATTTTTTAACATCCCACTAAATATAATAGCATACAAACACATTTTTGGCGCTGTAAACTGACACTTGGTATTTTCTAATTAAATACCAAAATTACCCAATTTTGGAATAAATTCACAAAATTATAAATATCCTTCAAATAGCACAAATTAACATCCGATAAATAAACCAAACATGCCATTGCAATCGAACAAAATTTCGATCACCAACTATTCCAAGATAAATTTCGAAAAATAATAAATAATTATATAATTATCAAAATTAATTAAATAAATACAATTAAATACCATAAATAGAAACTTAGGCCGGAAAAGCCTAATTAAATATTGAAACGGACCCGGAAAATTTCCGAACCAATTTAGATAAATACTACAACTTATCTAGTCTTTAATTACACAACTCTAACATCCTAACATGCATAAGCAAATAATTTATTGCTAATCCGTTCTAACTAACCACTTAATCCAAGCTTAACCTAAACTAATCAACTCTTTAGCATCATTAACTCTCTAAGCGGAGATTAGTGAGTAAACTCAATGATTTTGGAATTTGATAAGTTCACGGCGATGGCAAGGTTGAGATGATCGACAAACTCGAAAGCAACGACACCAAGCGAGGCCGGGAAAGGCTTGGAAATGGGCCTCGAAGCCCATGGGACTTGGTGGGTTTCAAATTTTGGACAGTGGGCCTAGGGACATAACCGAGCAGTTGGTTCGGCAAGATAGGATCGGTGAAGCTGCTGCAGCTTAGGCGGGTGACTTCGGCAGCTGAACGGTGGTGGCACGGCTCCGACGGTGTCCTGAGGACGCTTGGGATGGTAGGGGACACTAGCAGGAGGCTCGAACGTAGGTGGGACATCGAAATGACACGTGACGAGCAGGCGGGCTTGCGACTGGGCGCGACGGGCAAGAAACGGTAGTCCAACGGCTTAGCGAATTGCTCGACGATAAGGGTGCTTGGGGCCCAGGCTTCTCGTAGCTTTCAAAGCTTCTAGGGGTTGGAAATGAAGAAAGCAAGCTGAAGGAAGGAGAAGAAAGGGATAGCCAAGCTTGGAGGGTCCCTTAAGTTACACTCTTATCCCTTTGTCCCCTTGACCATGGCCCCACCATGGCCGGCTGGGTTCCTCAGCCATTTGCAACTGCCAAGGCTTTCTTGGCAAGCTTCCTAAGGGTCTAAAGGTTGAAGACCAAGGGGGGCTACGAATTTTGAAGCATCCCTCTCCAATTTGAACCAAATCTCCTTTAATTCCTTCTTGAATTGATCCAATTTGATCCCCCTAAATTCCACCATTGAGTCCTTGATCAAATTGACATTTTTCATCACCAATAGAGCCAACTTGCATCCCAAAAACATGATAAAAAACGGTCCCTTGAATTTTATAATCGAAAACGGCCTTAAATTGAATTTTCGCCAAAAATCTCAGTTTGCAAAAAAATCTTCAAAGGATGAGTCGACGTTCCTGAAATGACTTGTGACATGACAGAACTTTCAATTTCTGAAATCGGATTCAAATTCGCAGTTAATTTCAATCTAATGCGATTTTAGCATAACTTAACATACCTGGTAGCTTTTAAAAAATTTTAGTGCAATTGACTAGTGTTCGATTTAATTCGAGTCACAATGTATATCTTCGACACATTGGTGACCTTTGGTGGTCATGAAAATCTCGAGGTTTCAAATGCCAACACAGGGTACCAAAACAACAGAAAAATCAGTCTAGTGCCGATCGACGAGAATTTTGCAATCTAGTGGCATCACCCACACTTTGATCACCTATCTCAATTGAAACGACCTATTTTTGATCTCTGATTGATTTTTAACTGTGCCGTAATGATCTTTGTAGATGAGCACGGTCGAGTAGTCAATTGCTGGTTGAATTCTCAAGTCTATTGCATTAAAATTCCTTAATGGCTTCCCCAGATAGTCTCGTTATCTCATGAGTGATCAGCTCAGAGAATAGCACTATAGGCACATCAATAAAAGGTCCGATTTATTTAATTGAAAACATGACTGAAATTTCAAGATGTCACATTGAATCCTCATACTGAAAAATGTGTCTTTGTGGGATACTCTTGAACTTAGAAGGGATATAAATGTTACAGTCCTACTCGTTGTGGTATGTTTGTGTCTACAGATGTGACGTTCTTTAAAGATCAGTCATATTTTTCTTAGAATGTTCCATAGACACCTGGTGATAATGAATATTGTGTACTACCAATGCTTCCATTGCCTTCCATCTCTCTAGCTACCTCTAGAAAATTTCAGTTTGCTAACCGCACCTATCATCAACGAAGTATAGTTCCAACTATGATAGTACAGCCTTCATTAGCACTTGATTCATCTGTTCCTCCATCAGTTGTAGTGCCAGCCTTTGATCCTGATCCGCCCATTGCTTCTTGAAAAGGTACACGTTCTTGTATTGGTTGTTCTATTGATTGTTATTCCGGTCTTTATGATTGTGTTAGTATGCGTCATCCTATTTCAATTTTTTTGTCCTATGATCATTTATCTCCTACCTTCTCTGTCTTTGTCTCGTTCTTGTCTTCTATTTCTATGCCTAGCAATGTTGCTGAAGCTCTTGCTCATCCGAGTTGGCATCATGCCATGGAAGATGAAATGCGGGCACTAATTCATAACAAAACTTGACAGCTTACTTCCTTACCTATTGATAAGCAACCTGTTAATTGTCGTTGGGTTTTCACTATTAAAGTTCACCCATATGATACTCTTGATCGATTGAGGGCATGATTAGTTGTGAAAGGGTATAGTCAAACTTATGATGTCAATTAGAATGACACATTCTCTCTCGTGGCCAAAATTCCCTCTGTCCGTGTCTTCATTTCATTGGCTATGCAATTTGGCTGGATCATTTATCAATTGGATGTCAAAAATGCCTTTTTACATGGTGATCTGGCTAAGGAGGTCTACATAGAGCAACCACCTGGGTTTATTGCTCGGGGGGAGAATGTGGTATGTCGTTTACACAAAGCTTTGTATGGACTTAAATAATCTGCTCGTGCTTGGTTTGGTAAATTTAGTGATGTGGTTATCAAATTTGGATTAAAGTAGTGTTAGGTAGATCATTCAGTTTTCAGCTCTATGTCTTCGACTGGTTGTATCCTTCTAGTTGTATATGTGGATGATATCATCATTACTAGCAGTTATTCAGGTGGTATTAAAAAACTTAAGCAATTTCTACATAAAGAATTCAGTACTAAAGATTTGGGACGTCTTCGATATTTGAGAAAACTTCCTTATTTGTTTTGAAGTTGACAAAATGTTTCAATCAGTCTAGTTTGAAGACTTGCAGATTCTTTTGTCAAAGTTTGAAGACCGCTAGACTAAAGATTTAAAGTCTGCCTTCATTGACAATTTCTAGATCATCGAAGAAGACTTATCCAAAATCGAGTATATCTTTAAGGATTTGATTCGAGCAGCTAAAGAAGATCTCACAGCTGGAAATAGCATCTCAAGATCTTTTATTCGTTTTGAATTCAATTCGAGTAATTTGGATCCGTTAATCGGCGAAGTATACTTGGAAGGTTCTACTTATGGAAACCTAGATACTGATTGTATAAGCGAGCAGGATTGGTGGGCTACTATCACATTCCTTAAATAACTCGAAATCTCCTTAATTGATTCTATCCAACAGGTATATTAGAAGAACTCCTTTAGAAGGTGCCAACGGTTATGAAGGCATGGAGGAGTATATAAGGAAGACGCTCTAGTTATTCAAGGGTGTGCACAATAGATAAATTCCAAAGTCTAAATCTCCTTGTTCTTTGTTGATTCAATTGTTGAGCGTAAATTTGTACTTAAAAGAGAGTTTAGATTCTTGTGAGACCTTGAGGAAGTGTAGGAGGGTCTCTACACTGTGGAATTAAGGACGTGATACTGTAACGACTCTTTTGATTCATAATGAAATCTAGCTGGTGGGCTATCAGTGCAGGAGAGTAGATGTAGGCTTGGATTAAGCCGAACCACTATAAACCTTGTGTTCTTATTCTCTTTCCTGAACTTTTTTACTTTGTTTGTAATTCTATTTGGTTGTTAGAGTCTAATTTACTCTTCAAAGTCTACTGTTAAATAGACTCAGGTTAAAAGTAAAGTTTTATACTATATTCTGCAAAAAGTTGTTTGTGCACCTATTCACCCCTCATCTAGGTGCTTATACTAGCTATCTCAATTGGTATCAAAGCCCGTGTACTCATTTGAATTGAAGTGTTTTTACTTCAGAGTTAATGATCCATGGCTAGTATGTTGGCTCCGGGGTTGGTTGAAGGACAAATCAACACCAGACCACCTTATTTTGATGAAAATGAATACAACATATGGAAAAACAAGATGAATGCATTCTTAAGATCAAAAAATCTTCTAGAATAAGATGTGGTAGACAAAAGAATCATTCCTAAAGCTACAACAGTCTCAGAAATGGGAAAAGAAGCTATTAAGGCTAGCGTGATGACTCAAGAAGAGATAACCAAGAGACAAGCTCTTGATGCAAAAGCAATCTATTTCTTATATTGTGCATTATCTCCTACTGAATATAATAGAATATCTTCTTGTGGAACAACTAAAGAAATCTGGGATAGGCTGTACATCACCTATGAAGGAACTGATCAAGTGAAAGAAACCAGAATCAATATTCTGCTTGGTCAATATGAAGCTTTCAAAATGAAACCAGGAGAAACTATCACTGACATGTTTAGTCATTTTACAGAAATCGTGAATGATCTTGAGTATCAAGGTCAACCAATTTCTGGACCTATGAAAGTTAACAAACTGCTGCGTGGACTTTCAAAAGATTGGAATCACATAAATACCTCAATAAGTGAGACACAAAGGATCATGCCACTCTCTGTTGACGAATTGGTTGGCACTCTTCAGTCTTATGAAGTGGAGCAAATCAATGAAGATAAATATCTCAAAGGTAAAAAATCCATTACTTTAAAATCTAATGATGATTCTGATGTTACAAATTTTGAAGACGATATAGATGATGAAGAGCTTGCTCTCATGATAAGAAGGTTTAGAAAACTGAACAAAAAGGGAAGAAGATTCAATTAGAAGAAACAAAGTTCTCAAAAGTTTCAAAATAAATCAGCTGAGGACGATGAATCCAATAAAGATGTGATTTGTTTTAAATGTAAGAAAAATGGACACATCAAACCCAACCGTCCCTTACATAATAAAAAGAAAGGAAAAGTTGTGAAATACAGAAAGACACTCAAAACAGAAACTTGGAGTGATACTGAATGCGAAGAGAGTGATGATGATTATGCTAATATTTGTTTAACGGCACAATCAAAATCAGATTCGACTCTGAGACGGATTCAAACTCAAACTTAGATAGTGAAATCGAGATAAGTAATTTAAAAATTCCTACTAAAGCCTCTAAATATATTGATGAATTGTGTTTTAGTCTCAAAACTTCTCTCAAAAGGATTTTCGAACTAAAAAAAAAATTCTACACTAAAGCAATAGGAGATTTTTTGGAAAGAAAAGTTCGAAAATTTAGATAAAAGTTTTATTACTTTGAAAGAAAATGCAGACTCTTTTTCAAAAGAAAATACACTTTTGAAATATGATATTTCAAGCATTTCAAAAAGATTTTCTATAGGATCTGAGAAATTGAAAAATATTCTTTCAGCACAAAGACCTTACTTTAACAAATCAGGCTTGAGAATGACTCAAAACCATCCCCGTAATTGATTTTTCAAAAGTAAATGACAGAATTAAATGAAGTCCTACAAAATATTTTTATAGAAATAATTTTCAAAAAATCTTTGTAAAACCTATTGGCCGTAGTGCTCTTAAATGTTCTAAGTGCAACAGCTTAGAATACTTTGAGAAAGAATATCCTATAGTTTGGAGACCTATTAAGAAAGATTGAGGAAAGACCGTATATTGCACTAACTCCATTGGACCCAAGAAAGTATGGGTACCAAAGAAAGCTTGATTTTCTTTTTTAAATGCAGGTCACCATCAAGAAAAATGTCAAATGGTACTTGGATAGTAGATGCTCAAGACATATGACAGAAGACTTAAGTTGTTTCATAAAGCTTATACAAGTTAATGGTGGAAAAGTTTCTTTTGGTGGAAATAGCAAAGGAAGAATTGTTGGATGCGGAACAGTAAATATTTGAAGTCTCACAATCAACAATGTTTCCTTAGTAGAATGATTCACCTACAACTTGTTGGGTATCAGCCAACTGTGCGATACATGTTTTAAAATCAACTTTCAAGAAGGAATATGTTCAAGAACTAGTAAAGACTTCTCTTAGACTTTCACGTGGCGAATACACGGGAACATCTATCTACTGGACATCAAATCAGAAAAATTTTAGTGTCTAATTTCAATTCAAGAAGAAGCTAATCTCTGGCATCGAAAACTTGGCCATATCAACATGAAGTAAATAGCCAAGATCTCAACAAAGAAGCTTGTTTGTGGACTACTCAACCTAACATACCGAAAATTTGAATTATGCACACCATGTGTGTTAAGAAAACAGGATAAAAGTTCTTTCAAACCAATAAATCAAGTTTTCACTAATCGTGTACTACAGCTCCTACATATGGATCTTTTCAGACCAACCAAGACTCAGAGTATTGGTGGAAAGAAATATTGCCTAGTAATAGTGGATGATTATTTACGATTTACCTGGGTATATTTCCTGGCAAGTAAGTCTGAAACTTTTTCTTATTTCATAAAGTTTGCTCAGAAAGTACAGAATGAGAAATGGTATGTTATTTCAAGTATACGATCAAACTATTGAGGTGAGTTTGAAAATCAAGACTTTGCTAAATTCTATGATGAATCTGATTTTCAGCATGTGTTCTCCTCTCCATATACTCCAGAACATAATGGAGTTGTGGAAAGGAAGAATAGATCGTTGCAATAAATGGCTAGAACACTTTTAATTGAAAGTAACATTTCTTCTTATTTTTGGGCTGAAGCAATTTCTACAGCATGTTATATTATTAATAAAGTCTTTTTAAGGCCTATTCTAGAGAAAACTTCCTATGAGTTGTTCAAAGAAAAAAAGCCAATTGTTTCCTACTTTCATGTGTTTGGTTGCAAATGTTTTGTATTGAAAAATGCAAATGATCAAATTGGTAAGTTTGAAGAAAAATCAGACGAAGGCATCTTCCTTGGATATTCAACCACTAGCAAAGCTTACAGAATATACAATAAAATGACTCAATTTGTGGAGAAATCAATGAATATCAAATTTCAAGACTTTATACAAAATCAATCGATCCAAACTCAACTTAAAGAATTTGAACCTGCTCCAGACTCTACAAAGTCTAAATCTCCAGAAGCAGCTCAGACTTCAGAAGATCAACAACGAATGAACATTAAAGAATCAAATGAAGAAAAAGATCAACAGTCTATCAGACCAACCAGAAACTGGAAGCACAGGTCTAATCATCCCGAAGAACTCATTATTGGTGACATTGATGAAGAGATTCATACAAGATTCAAAAGACGTGAAGAGTCTAGAGCTGTGGCTCTTATTTCTAAAATAGAACCTAAAAGCATAAAATAAGCTTTAACTAATGAAAGCTGGATTGAAGCTATGCAAAAGAACTCAGGCAATTCAATATCAACGATGTCTGGGAATTGACTCCTAAACCAAAAGGTAAATCTGTTATTGGAGCTAAATGGGTTTTCAAGAACAAGAAGGACGCGAAAGGAAAAGTTATAAGGAACAAAGCAAGACTCGTGGCCAAAGGATATACGCAAGAAGAAGGGATAGCCTATGATGAGATTTATGCACCAGTAGCAAGGTTAGAAGCAATTAGATTATTACTTTCTTTTGCCTGTTATAAGAATTTCAGGTTATTCCAAATGGATGTCAAAAGTGCATTCTCAAATGGTTTTATCCAAGGGGAAATCTATGTGGAACAACCTCTCGATTTTGAAGACCCAAGGAAATCGACTACGTATTCAGATTGAAAAATGCACTATATGGTTTAAAGCAATCACTTCGAGCTTGGTATGACAGGTTAAGTAAGTTTTTAATCCAAAATGGCTTTGTTAAAGGTAAAGTAGATACTACTTTGTTTATTAAAAGAGAAAGTAAATACTTTTTACTTGTTCAAATCTATGTTGATGATATCATTTTTGGGTCACCTAACAAAAATCTATACAAGAAATTCTCTAAGTCTATGCATGATGAATTTTAGATGAGCATGATGGGTGAACTATCATTCTTTCTCAGAGTACAAGTAAAACAATTGAATGAAGGGACCTTCATTCACCAAGAAAAATATGCTAAAGAACTTGTTAAAAAATTTGGTTTGGAGAATTGCAAAAATATTGATATACCAATGTCAAGTTCTTTGAAACTGTACAAAAATGAAAGATGAAAGATGAAAGAAAGTTGACCGGAAGCCGTACAGGGGAGTATCATTGGTTTACTTCTTTATCTTACTGCTTCTAGACCTGACATTTTGTTTAGTGTTTGCATTTGTGCTATATTTCAATCAGATCCCAGGAAATCTCATCTAAGTACTGCAAAATGCCTCATCAAATACATTGCAACAACATCTAATTTGGGACTCTAGTATCCTAAAGAATGAGACTTTACCCTCCTTGGATACTTAGAGGCAGATCTAACAAGATGCAAAGTTTATAGAAAGAGCACATTGGGTACTTGTCAATTGCTTGGTAACAAGACAGTATCTTAGTTTTCAAGGAAGCAAAGTACTGTAACTCTTTCAACAACAGAAGTAGAGTATGTGGCTCTTGGAAGCTGTTGTTCTCAAATCTTATGGATAAAACAACAGCTAAGAGACTTTGGAATCAAAGATCATGCACTAAGATCAAATGTGACAACACCAGTGTCATGCCTCGAACCTCGAGCGTGCCAGCATCCCACCGTGGTCATGCAAATGCGACATTCCCAAGTAGTGTCGCCAACCACATTCATTTATTATTGTACAAGTGGAACGTATTATAAAACCTCTGACAATGAAATACGAGATAGAAAAACAGGAAGCAAAACTACTGCATAACACTTTCATAATTCAATGGAGTTACAAACGAAGGCCTACAGCCAAAAGTCTACAAAAGACTGGCTCTTAAAAAGGAACTATCCTACAACCAACAAGTTGGACATGTTCTTCAATCCTTATGACTTCATCTCTGTAACTCCTCAAGGCCAACCAAAGTTATCTGGCCGCTCCGTCCACCAGAGACCTGAAAGTGTAATCCCATAACAGGGATGAGATATTGTCTCAGCAAGTTCAACCCCATAAACCCTTATTAGAAAGAAAATATGCCCAAGGGTGGCCTAGCCACATCACATAGAGAACTTACCTTGCCTTAGTTCATTCCTGCAAGTTAGCACAATTCAAATCACTTAATCACAGATAGTAATAGGAACTTGAACCACTAAAATGTCAACAATATCATTTCAAATGACCATAGGGGTCCGGATTATAAGACTAAACCGTTATGACACATCCCATAATCCGACCCGTCAATAACACTTAGCATGCCTACTCGCAATTCGGCTATGAGACATTGTTATTCATTGTCACATAAGGGCATAGCCTACTCGCAGTTCGGCTATTTATTGGCATATAGCCAGGCATTGCCTCCCCACCTTGGAGCGTAGCTTTGTCAGTATGTCGACGGCATTCCTGAAGGAGCATGGGTCTAGAATCAACTGCGACTCGCAACCACTACATGGGCATCCCATATAGGGGCAAATCCGGCTCAACAGCTCAGGACGATTTCCACTTAATTATCACACGACCAATCCACACTAGGCCCAGGACACTTTGCATTTCACTCAATGCTTCAATTTAAAATAGTGATCCCGGTCTCTTTTCTTCATATTAAAAATATTCAAGAAATTATTCATGTTTGTGGGGGCACGTTAATTTCGATCCAGAAAACCAATATCTCACTTTTTCAAACCCCACTATTTAATATAATACTTAAAATCCAATTTTTGCATCAAAACGACACTTGGGTTTTTATGAATAAAATCCCTTTTTATCACAATCAACACTCAATTTGCGACATCCATTCATTAAATTCAAATTCTAAATGCATAGCAACGATCGGCACGGAATTTTGACCAATTAAGGTCCCAAAATAAATTTTGAAATATTTAATTTTTTTAATTTTTTTATAAATAATGATATTTTAATAATTTCTTAATATAATATATTATTAAATAATTCAAGAATTTTGAAACATTTAAGTAAATAAAAAATAAACCCCTATTATGTCTCATCAAGGTTTATTATAAAACAAATTCTCTTAGCCTTAATTAAACATGCTTTGAATTAAACAAACCTCTTAATCTAAATCAAAATTAAATAAACTAAACTAACCACCTAAGCTTACTTAACTTAGACTAAGCACACTTATGGCATCATTAACCCTCTAATCAAGATTTAGCGAGTTAAACTCACCCAAATAATGAGTCAAGCGAACCAAAATGATGGGGACACTGAGGGGAACAATATTCTTCAAAGCGGGCCAAGCATCTGGGGTCGGGAAGCCGGCAAAAAGGGGCAAAAATCGGGCTGAGATACCCATTTTTCCAGCCACTGCTTTAGAGTCGAGAAGGGCGGATCCGGTGTTGGTTGGGGCAAGTAAGGGCGGCAAAGACTAGGCGAAGCTTCGGCGGGGGTGCACGGTGGTCGGAGGCAACTGAGCCGTGGCCTAAACTGGCCAAATAACCCCCCTAGGTGCACAAGCAGAGGTTGACGGAGACGGCTGGGCGTCAGCCAAGCAGGGGCGAGCACGGAGCAGCGGCGGTGCGCGAGACGGCGAGCGGCGAAGGCGTGCGGTCCAATGGCATGCGACGGCAACAAGTGGAGCTATTGGCTTGCTGCTAGGTTCCGAATAGCACAAAGAAGAAGAACAAGAAATCCACGGCAGCAAGAGGGAAGAGAGGAAGATGGAGGCGTGCAGGGTGAGGCGCGGGTTACGAAGGCATGCAGCAGCGGCAACCGGCGACAGTGAGCTTTGGCGATGTGCGAACGGGTGGCTGGTTGAGCGAATGGAGGCGTCGCACGAAGGGAGTACGGACGGCTGCTTCAGCTTTCTCTCTTCTCCTTTCCAATCCAAAAACAAACCTAAGGAAGAAGAAGGACTTGATGTGACACCCCCACTTTTGGTGAGCCAATTGGCTTGTGACAATTGTCAAGCTCTCCTTCAATTTGGCCTCCACCATGACATCACCTGATGATGTCACACCCCACTACCTCAATCTTCCACAACCTTATTCCAATAGGTGCAAATTTCATTTTCCGCTGTGACATAAAAATCTTGTACACTAATTTCTTCAATTCCATTCGATTCTCTTCCAATTGAACCAAATTGAAGTTCATAAAATTAATCCAATGTCACCACACTTCAATTCACATTTTCACTTGTTTATAGAACTTTCTTGAGTCCCAAAAGTACAACCAAAAGTGGGCCTACTAATTTCTCGAGCTAAATTAGCCATACTCTGATTAACTTGCTTGAAAACCCTGATTGCATGAAAAATCTTCCGAAGATGAGTTAATGATCCTAAAATGATTTGTAACACACCTGAACTTCCAATTTCTGAATTCAATCTCAATTCATGGTTAATTTCACTCTGGCATGATATTAGCACGTCGTAATCTACCAGGTAGCTTTTAGAAATTTTTATGCATTTGACCTGTGGTTAATCAAGCCACACTGTACATTTTTGACACATTTGCGACTCTCGGTTGTCGTAATAATCTCAAGATTTCAAATATGGACATAGGGTACCTAAATGACATAAAGGCCGGTCCAGTGCCGATCGATAAGAATTATGCAATCTGGCGGAATCACCCATACTTGATCGCATGCCTCTGTCAAGTCGACCCATCTCTGGTCTTTAGTCGATTTTTAATTGTGCCGTAATGACCATTGTAGATTAGCTCGGTCGAAAGGTCACTTCTTGATCAAATTCTTGAGTCCGATGCATTAGAATTTCTTAACGGCTTCACCTGATAGATTAGTTTTCACATGAGTGGCCGACTCAACGAAAAAAACTATATGTGCAAAGATGAAATGCCCATCTCAACTTACTGAAAATAAAATTGGAAAATCGGGATGTCACAACTCTTCAATTCTTATAAAAATTTCTTCCTCGAAATTTAAACCTTTACCAAGTCTTAAACAAAAATGTGGGAGTATAGTCGCTCATCTAGTCTTCTCTTTCTCAGGTTGCTCTTTCCACACCGATGTTGCCAGATCACGGCTATCTTGCCCAAACCACTTTGGATCCAAAATACTAAACACTTGCCCATTTTTGCAATAATAAAAGCTGCAAAAATTTGGTTTTTTTTTTTCCACTAAGCGGCTAACTGCTGCATCAGGGATTCTAACTCCTGACTTCAAACCAACTGCTTCTCCTCTGGGTACCACTCAGCTAAAGGTGTCGATGGTGTCTCGAACTGATTTCTTTATCCTTTTAAGCCAAAATCCTTCTTTGAACCCAATTTTAAAACAATCTCAACGTAGCCTTTCTTTCTCAACAAAACACAATGTCCCTTTCATAAGCAACATCCAAGGAAAATACACTTCCCCACTTAAAATTCCAAAGGTCTGTGACACTAATCTGGGAAATTTTTCTAGTGACTCTGAGCGGTTTTCAATCTATCTCTGATAACTGCAACTGAATCACTGATTGCTGACCCAACTCTGGATTGTGACCTTTGATTCTCTGATTTCAATTCACAACTGAAGTTTTGTATACTCTGATTTGTACTGCCCCAAAGGAACCATTTGACTGATCTGCTAAAACTGAGGGCCTCTGGTCTAGATCCGCTATAACTCTAACACTAACATTCTAAGCAGATGAACATTTTTGACACACCTACACTTCTGCATGCTTAATCAAATCAAGATCCTTCCACATAGCCACAAGGTGGGCTAATTTCATCCATCTGTCAATTACTACTCAAAATGAAATTATTAACACACTGATTTCTTGGTGGACCTATCACCAAATCCATTGTGACGTGTTCCAATTTCCACTCAGAAATCTCTAGGGGTTGCAGAAGCCCTCTCGGTTTACTGTGCTGGGCTTTGACCTGTTGACACATCCAACAATTGTTAACATGTTTGGCGATGTTCGCCTTCACACCAGGCCACCAATAATGTCGTATATTCTGATACATTTTGTACTGCCAGGGTGAATGCTGTAACTACTACAATGAGCTTTTGACAATATCTCTTCTTTAAGTGCTGAATTGTCAGTTACACACAATTGTCCTTGGAACCTTAGCGTTCTATCTTAAGAAATCTGAAAATCAACCTTTCTCTCATCTGCATTCTCTTATAGAATCTTCTGAATTTCTGAATCTGTCCACTGAAGCATTTTGATAATGCTCTACACTCTCGGCTCAATTCCTAGGGTGGTCATAAGATTCAAAGGTGGCTTACCTTAGATTTCAAAACCGAATTTCAAACTTTTTCAAGTAAGATCCAATCCTTGAGTACCAACTGTGCAACTAAGGACTCTAGACTCAATGCATCTATGACCTTGCTCATCTTTCCAGAGTGATACGAAATATCATAGTCATAATCCTTAAGGAGTTCCATCCAGAGATGTTGTCTCATATTCAACTCCTGAGGTCTCAACTGACAGGACGCGTATGCAACAACCTTATCATACTGTATCAACACACAACCTAATCCTTTAAACGACACATCACCGTAGATCTCGAATCCTACTGAACCAAATTGGAATAGTAAGCACAAGTGTAGTAGTTAGCTTCTACTTAAGCTCTTGGAAACTACTCTTGCACTTATCCGACCACACAAACTTTTCTTCATTCTTCAGTAGTTTGGTCAACGGCGATGCTAACACTGAAAACCTCTCTACAAACTATATGTAATACCCTGATAAAACCCAGAAAACTTCTAATTTCTGTCACTATCATCGGTCTTGGCTAGTTAATCACTACTTCATTCCTGGCGGGATCCACGAAGATTTCTTCACCTAAAATCACGTGACCTAGGAACGCAATACGAGTCATCCAAAACTTGCATCTGCTAAGCTTATTGTAAAATCCAAAAGTACTCAAGGTTTGAAGTACTATCCTAAAATGTCTCTCGTGCTCCTCAGCACTCTTTGAACACACCAGGATAACTTCAATGAACATGATCACAACTGATTCAAATACCCTTAAACATTTTGCTCATTAGACCTAAACAAACAGCTAAAGAGTCCATCAAACCACACGTCATTACAGTGAACTCAAAATTGCTGTATCGAGTGCGAGATGCTAACTTCGATATGTCTTTCTTTCTGATCCTCAACTGATGATACCTTAACCTCCAGTTGATCTTGAAGAATATCGATGTACAAACACAACGAACCGACTTTCTTCTTCATGAATAGAACGGGTGCTCCCCAAGATGATGCACTGGAACGTATAAATCCCCTATCCAATACATCCTGCATCTGCACCTTCAGTTCTTTTAACTCGGGTAACACTATCTGATAAGGAGCTTTAGAGATTGGCTCTGTTTTGAGTGCTAATTCAATCACGAACTCTATTCCACTTTATGATAGCAAACCTGACAATTCTTCAGAAAATACCTTAGAAAACTTATGTACCACGATTATGTTCTCCATATTTGGCTCCTCAACTAACGCATCCATTACAGTTGCGATGTAGATTCGATAACCAACAACCAAAACCAAGTCATCTTCGGTGACGAATAACAAGGATTGAAGTTCCTCTTTGGAATTTAGTGATTTAAAACTTTCACACACTAACTGAACAAACTGAATTATATCACCACCACGATTTAAAACAATAGAAAACTCCTTGAGCCAAACCCTTTTTTATAAATGACTTCTAAGTCATACTTAATCAAGCCCTTCAAGTACAACTATAGTCAGAGATTCATATTTCTATTACTTTATTACCAATCCAAAAATCCTACAACTTTCATTGAAATTTATGTTGCATGGTCGACCCATTCATGCTCTTCTAGCCATCCTAGTGGCATCCTATCTGAAGTAACGATACTTATGTTCTCTTGGACTTACGCGTACAGTTCCTAACCCGATGGCCATGCTGGCCACATTCAAAGCATGTTCCCCTTTTTTTCTCTGACACTGGGCTGACTCATGCCTCCTTTCCGCAAACTCAGCATATAATCGGTGAGTCATCTACCTCTCATCAAGTGACATCATGCACCATTCCTTACACTGGGGTCCATTCCAAGTACCCCACTAAATGTCTTGAAGCATGATTCCTCTGTTCTGTCTTATCAACGGCGGTGCAAAAACAACTGTGGTTCCATCCGTCTATACAGACAATCTTTGATCAAATGGCCTTACTGGCGACATTTGTAATAAGTCCTTTCCATCTTACAGCACGGGACAAATCCATGTTTTTTCTTACAGACATGACACACATCGATCGAGTTGAGCACTGACTTCCAATTCTACTATTCCAGTTAGGTGAAATGGGGGCACCTTTCTTCTGACATCAGCATTTCCCCCATTCGATTTCCATTTCTGCTTAAGCTGAACTTTGACCTAGATACGGCTAGGGGTGATCGGGTCTAGGGTGGGTACGGTCTAGACCTGGACCCCATTCTCGACCCGTTATAACTGGTTCTCTTTTTTGGACCTTGTACCCAACCTTGTTTGCATTGGACCCTGTTCCCAACCCACCCTGTTTTTCCGGTCCGAAAACAGGGTTTAACCCTGTTTATATTGGAACCTGTTTTGCGTAAAAATTATTCTACAACACTCATATGTAAGATAAAGCGTTTAACACTCATATGCTATGTAGCACCGACACGGACACGCGACACGCGACACGACACGACATGACACGCTGACACGTCATTTCTTAAAAATAGAAAACTTCGACACGTTTTGACACGTTATATATTAAATATATTTTTATATATAAATACATAAATAATAATAATAATAATAATAATAATAATAATAATAATAATAATAATAATAATAATAATAATAATAATAATACCCTAGAATTAATTTACACAAAAATATTAAATAATATCATTCATTATTTTAAAAAATTGTTACAATAATACACAAAACTTAGAGGAAAAAAACATTGTTTAAAGAAAAATGCTGAAATGATATTTTTAAATTTATTTATTTATCATATATAGCATTTTTATTACTTCTTTCATAGTAGAAGACTTTTAAAAAAATAAAACAACTCTAAAAAAACAAAACTGAAAAAAAAAAATTGACCCCGTGCGTGTATATTTATAGCAATTTTATTACTTCTTTTATTACTTCTTTTGTATATATTTATATTTTGACCTCTCAAGTATTAGAAATTTTTAAAATTGACCTCGTGAGTGTCGAAATTGCGTGTCGGAATTTTGGACTCGCATGTCGGAGCGTGTCGGAGAGAGTTGACCACGTGTTGGATTTTTCAACACTCATTGACTGCGTGTTGGAGCGTGTCAGGACATGTCGGAGCATGTCGGACACGTGTCGGAGTGTCAGACACGACACGAAGGTTTCCGAAGAGCGTCCGTGCTACATAACTCATATGTAAGATAAAGTGTTTACAATCTCGATCAGCATAAGCACATCCACTGTCGTAGCAAATAATTTGTACCTCATAACATCACTAGAAAAGGAAAAGAAAAAGAGTATTCCATCACATCACAGTGCTTTGTCAGTATATACCCACCATCCCTTTACTATTACATATCTTGACCAACTGCTCACAAAATTGACGAGTCATATTTCTATTCATACAATGTGTGGGCAATGAGGAGGAGGCTTCATCTTGAGCATAATGTACTCAATATCAGCTGCACTGAATGACTGCCCTCCAACTGTGTGCATGGCTTGCAAGGCTGCAATCAGGTTGCCATAACATAAGAGTCTCGCAGCTAACTGTTTGCTTAAACATTTAGAAACATTTCACCATCAACAAGTTCTGCTGAAGTAAATTAGGAAGATACAAACAAACATCAAAATTTGAAGAGCAGCGATTTAATTTAATCCTTTCCTCTAGCCAATTTTGGTTGCTTATCCTGCCTCTTCACCAAATACAAGACCAGTATTGAATTTTGAACCAATTGGCTGCAACATTATTCTTACATAAATCCATTTACATCTATTAGAGGAAATCAAACACAAATAAACAGATTAGTTTTCATAGTAAATCAAATCTCTCAACCATTGGTGGTAGCAAAACACAAGCCTCAACGACAGCAAGTTCCTTTCTCACCGACATTCCAAAGAGAAATCAAACACAAATAAAGTCTATTTACTTACCACAAAATCGGAGTTTCCACAAAATGAAGTTTATTTTCCAATGATAATGTCACTCGCTGAAGCTGTATGTTAATAGTCGAGACAAGTGATCATTTTAAAATATAATTTTGCTTGAATATTAAAAGGAAGAGGCGAGTTTGGGTTTATAAGAGTATATTGAAGAAGAAAGCAAAACAACCTTCACTCTCTTGCCTCTCTCACACACACACCCACCCGCACAAGTATTGTCTTCCTTCTGTTGTGCGTGACCAGGAAGTTGAAAATGAAATTCCTTCCTTGTCAGGTAGGATTAATGAATACTGTGATAGCAACAAGTTAACAAAACCGGCTTAATAATTGTTGTATAATCTATCAATGAAGCTCGAAGGGTAAATGATTTATGTGGCACCCCGAACAACGAGGTCGCTACAGCCTGTCTATCTCTTTATCTCAATAAGATATCCTTTACTTTACTTTTATATAAAGGGTTTTAAAGAAGGACCGAGGTCCTTAGGTATATTTATATATATTTACTTCTTTTTTTTTTCGAAAATGGTCCCAACACAACTTATTTGTGGAAGCATAATTGAGTTTTACCATCTCTCCCTCCAATAACCATAATGCAATGCACACCAACTACGCATCATAAGAAAATATAAGGCCGAGCCACTTTTATTTATATATTTTCATGATGGATTTCTCGGGTCAGTATAACCAAAGAGAAAAGCCAAGACTTTTAACTACACTTGGCCACAACCCAAAAGATATCTCGACCCCTATATCAATCACATGTCATCCCCATCTACAAGTGTTGGCTACTTTCAAAAAAACGTTAGCTCTCACTCCTCACGCGGCCATTACACCCATCTTGGCGCATCGGGCGATGGCGGTGGCAACATCTCCCGAATCACTCCATCTCTATGGACGTGGACCAACAAAAACTCCTGGATGATCGAGCCCCCAGCTAGGCCCACATCATACATGACCAGCATGCGAACTCGTACAAACGTCAAACCAGGGATGATAACGCAATCAATCTCTGAACACTCTACCTCCACGTCAGATGGGAGGCTGTAAAAGGTATCTCGCGTGACCGGAGTGAGAGGCATCTTTCTAATCTGAATGGTTGATCCCCAAAGGGGTGAGTACAACCACTCAGCAGGTAAAAGATCCATTAACTACTCAATGCATCACACATTATAATCATAACATCATAGCAGAGTACATATCTTTCATGCATTCAAACATAACTTACCTTGCAGCCATGCATATGTCGTCATACCATATGTGCATACATCATCATGCACTCATCACCAAACATATCATACATCCATGCATACATGTCACCATACCATGGATGATTCAATTTCCACTTTTTATCTTTCAATTTGATCACCACATCTTTCTTTCCTGGGATCAGTAATTGCATCCCATATTTTATCACTCGCACCCCAACCTGGCATCGCTAGAAATCTCCGGCACACACCATCGGGCATCCTGGCACCCCCACATTCTGGGCATCTCGTATCCCAACTGGCATCATGAGGCATTCCCCGAGCACAAACCTCCGAGGCTTCCGGCACCCAACCATTCCAGGCATCTCGAGACTCCCAAGGACATCCGAGCATGTATTGTAATACAACCGGGCATCCGGCACCCCCCATCCCAGGCATTCTGACACTCCCAGGGCATTGTCGGTTCACCTCCAATAGTTTCCTCATTCATCATAATTCATATTCACCAATTCATGTCTCACAATAAACATAGAACATGATGTAATGGCAACAAAGTCAAATTCAACATTTGATTCTATATGCAATGCCAAATATCATCACATGTGCAGCAAGATTTGATCACTTAAATCAAAACAGAATAGTCATAAATTACAGCATTTTGAAATTCGCTCAATCCAACTTGCACAGTTTTAGAAAATATTTTATTTAAATGCCCAAATGATTTTCAAAAATTATGAAATTCAAACATGTGATATTCAAGACATAAAGGAAGACATTTCATGAAGAACACTGCACCAAAAGACCCTCATATCATGCGGTATAGACCGAACATCACAGCACCATTATCATAACCACTTAACTTGCACAGTTTTCGAAACATTTTCAGTTAAATAGGCAAATGAACTTCAAAAATTATGAAATTTGAATATGTTTCAGGGAAGATATAAATAAAAATACTTCATGAAAGACACTTTGCCGAAAAACTTCATACAAAATGATATGGCCCACGCATTGAAACTGACTAAGTCCGAACGCGTCAGATTACACGGTTTTAGAATTATTTCCGATTCAATATCCTAATGACCTTCACAATTTATGCAATTCGACTATGTTGTAGTCATGATCCTAAGGTAGGCTTTTCATGAAGGAATCAAAGTCAGATTCGTCCTCGATAATTAAATATAGACGATTAAAACTTCTGTTTCAATACCGAAGTTTCCAGATCTGACTACTTCTGAAAAACCACGATTTCACCTATCTATTCTTGTTATTTTTCTCTAAATTTTTGATATGTTAAACTTCAGTATGTCCTTTACATCTTTTGTTAAGAATTTGAAGTGAAATTTCAACAAAAAGATAGCCTTACAGTCCATGCATTCATCGAAGGTAGTTACCGAAATCTCCAGATCCAGTCTCTCCGAAAAATAAAGATTTCACCCACTTACACTTGTTCGTTTTGTCTCAAATTTGAGTGTTATATTTCAAGAAGTCCTTAACAACTTCCATTTAGAAGTCACGGCCAAAATACAACTCAAACAACACATACAAACCAATAGAACATCCAAGGTCGAACTGTTTTCTCAAGAACAGTTTATTAGTCTCAAACATCCCTCTTAAGACTTCAACTTTTTACACCCTAAACATCCGAAATCTATCACCATTCAAGAACACATTCTAGGCACAACATGCAAGAGTAGATTAAGGATCCCAACTTGCCTCTAAACCGAGCAAACAGCAAGCACACGGCGACTGGACACGGCGGCGACGAACGACGGATGATCGGCTTCCTTCTTCTTCCACACGCTCACTCTCCCTTTCTCTCTCGATTTCTCTCTTTCCCTCGGCAACTCTCTCTCTCTCTCTCTCTCTCTCTCTTTGGACGAACCCCTCTCTCTCCCTCTCTTTCTCGCTTAAGCCAGCCATCATTTCCCTTAATTTTCTTCCCCTCAATGATGGACAATCATTAGATGTGTATGGGGAACACTTGGCAGCTAGGAGGGACAAATGGCCTTCTTCATGCAAGATGGGCCTCCATTTTTCGGCTGGGCTTGGGCTAGCCATGGGCCAACAGCTCCTCCTCCTCCTTGGGCTTCGCAGCTAGGCCCAAACAGCCAAAGGGTGGGGCTTCTTGTGGGCTGGTCTTGAGCTAGAATTTTGGCCCACACCTCATCCTAATAATCCTCCTTAAAACCTAAATTTTATAAACACCTAATTGGAATTTACAACTCATAAGATTTTATGACCTAATTTAATAAATTCCAATTCATAATCCACATAGCCAAAAAATAGAATTTTCCTATCACATAATTATTCACCAAAAGCTTGGCCAAAGTCTTAATGCAAGATATGAATTAGAGCACCCCTAAAGATTGGCAAGGAATTCTAAGATGCCACAATTTACACACCATAACAATTTCATAATCAATACAAAATCAATCGGTGAAACATGAAAGGCAATGCAACCATTTTAAAACTGAAATCCATTGGTGAAACCATAAAAGTAAAATATTTAAGAATGAGAGAGCAACTATTATCGCTCATTCGTATAACTAATCAATGAATCTAATAATTTCTAATTACCAAACATCACTGACCGGTGGCGAGCGGACCAGAAGTAGCGTCAGGGTTGTCGCATGGTGAGGATAGGGACAGCGGCGAAGCTGGGCTGTTGGCGGCAGGGGCGTTGCTCAGGATTAGGCTTAGAGTATATCTGTTGTGCGTCGGAGCAGATCTGTCAGGCTTCGAGTAGAGGAGGACCCATTAGTAGAAGCAGCAATGGCTTCGCAGGGGAGGGCAGAACAAGCGAGGTGCTGCAGCAAGGGGCTCGGTGAGACGTGACGACGTTGGGTCGATGCGGATCAGCACAGCAACGGCTTCGATGGGTTTTTGGTATCGCGGCTAGTGAGGGCAGAAAGGATCGACACGTCTTCAGCGGGCGTCAGTGACGGGGCTAGGCCAGATCGTGAGCAGAGCAAGGGGGCGTCATTTGGGCGATGATAGATTGGCAGCAGAGGAGCTCGGCAAACGGCGCGCAAGTGAGAACAGGATCGGTAGAGGGCTACTGTGGGTTGCTTGAAGATGCGACAAGGTGGGCTTATGGACGTGAGATCTACGGGTCAGGGGCATCGATGAGGCAACAATAGCGGGTGAAATGGCGAGATCGAACGGAGGCAGCATTAGCGCTCGGGTGCAAGCTCGACAAGGGTCAGCAGCTTTGCGGGCAAAACCAGTGGAGTGGAGCTTCAGATGACCGACGTAAGGGCGGCGGTGATGCGAGCGCAAGGGGTGCGACGAGAGCGGCAAAGGCGACGTTGGCTTCGCGATTTCGAGAGGGGAGCGCGGAGCAAGGCTAGCAAGTGGAACCAGGATCGGTGGACGGGCGGAGGTCACGAGCTTGGGGAAGTTTGCCATCTAAGGTAAAGATAGGAAGTGATTAGGGTTTTGCGTATTGATTTTTTTTGGGGTGGCTTACAAACCGGTTCTCCAACCGGTTCCCAAACTGGTCTAGTTGATCCGGTTCCCAAGTGGGTAATCCCTCGAGACCGGTTCCCGAACCAGTGCAAACAGGGTCTAAGTTTTGGGAACCGGTTCCCGATCCTGTTTTCCAGGTGGGCCAATCCGGGAACCAGGTTGACCCGGTCCGGTTACACACCCCTAGATATGGCGGCTTGATCCTCGATCACAACTCCAAATTGGGCCTCAACAGGCGTGGCAACAACAATGGTCACACCATTGGTAGCAGTAGAAACAATAGCAACAGCGGTGCCTCGGTCTTGAGCTTGTTGACGTAAAATGCTTTCCAAAGACTCTAGCGCTTAAGCAATCCCGTCGAACCTAGAATCATTCGGTGCTGCTACACTCTCAGTACCTACTTACGGCGGTACTCTCACACTCACGCTGGTTTGAGCCTGCGCTCTACCTCGGGTACCGACTCTTATCAGCATCCTACCTCGAGGAATAGGTCCTATCGACCTCCTCCAAGGAGTTCTCCACTCCTGGTCACTCATCCTACATGCTCTTTATAGACACCTATTTTTCGATTCCAACATCAGGTTAGAATCTGAGTGACCCCACAAATACACTACCAAACAGCTATCAACCATATGCATCAGCATATTAAAAGCATTTCCTACTAACTATCCCATGACTCATCGCACCTTATCATTCCATACACAGACCATGCTTTGATACCACTTAAAAGGGGATGTCATGCCCCGAACCTCGAGCGTGCTAGCATCCCACTATGGCCATGCAAATGCGACATTCCCAAGTAGTGTTGCCGACCCTATTTATTTATTATTGCGCAAGCGGAACTTATTATAAAATCCCCGGCAATGAAATACGGGATAGAAAAGTAGGAAACAAAACCACAACATAACACTTTCATAATTCAACAGAGTTACAAATGAAGGCCTGTAGCCGAAAGTCTACAAAAGACCGGCTCTTAAAAAGGAACTGTTCTACGACCTACGAGTTGGACAAGTTCTCCAATCCTTATGACTTCACCTCTGCAACTCCTCAAGGCCAACCAAAGTTATCTGGCTGCTCCGTCCACCAGGGACCTGAAATTATAATCCCACAACTAGGATGAGATATTGTCTCAGCAAGTTCAACCCCCTAAACCCCTATTAGAAAGAAAATACACCCAAGGGTGGCCTAATCACATCACACAAAGAACTTACCTCGCATCAGTTCCTTCCTGCAGGTTAGCACAAATCAAATCACTCAATCATAGATAGTAATAGGAACTTAAACCACTGGAATATCAACAATATCGTTTCGAACAACCATAGGAGTCTGGATTATAAGACCAAACCGTTATGACATGTCCCATAATCCGACCTGTCAATAACACTCAGCATGCGATTCAATTGTTATTCACTGCCACACAAGGGCATAGCCTACTCGCAGTTCGGTTATCTATTAGCATATAGCCAAGCATCATTTCCCCACCTTGGATGCGGCTTCGTTAGTACGTCAACGGCATTCCTGAAGGAGGATGGGCCCAGAATCAACTGCGACCCACAACCACTATGTGGGCATCCCATATAGGGGCAAATCCAGCTCAATAGCCCAGGACGATTTCCACTTAATCATCACACGACCAATCCACACTCAGCCCAGGACACTTTGCATTTCACTCAATGCTTCAATTCAAAATAATAATCCCGGTCTCTATTTTTCACATTAAAAATATTCCAGAAATTATTCATGTGTGTGGGGGCACGTTAATTTCGATCCAGAAAACCAATATCTCACTTTATAAAACCCCACTATTTAATATAATACTTAAAATCCAATTTTTGCATCAAAACGACACTTGGGTTTTTATGAATAAAATCCCTATTTATCACAATCAACACTCAATTTGCCACATCCATTCATCAAATTTAAATTCTAAATGCACAAAGAACGATCAAGACGAAATTTTAACCAATTAAGGTCCCAAAATAATTTTCGGAATTTTTAATTTTTTAATTTTTATATAAATAACAATATTTTAATAATTTCGTAATATAATATATTATTAAATAATTCCAGAATTTTGAAACATTTAAGTAAATAAAAAATAAACCCCTATTATGTCCCATCAAGGTTTATTATAAAACAAACTCTCTTAGCTTTAATTAAACATGCTTTGAATTAAACAAACCTCTTAATCTAAATCAAAATTAAATAAACTAAACTAACCACCTAAACTTACTTAACTTAGACTAAGCACACTTAGGGCATCATTAACCTCCAATCAAGATTTAGTGAGTTAAACTCACCCAAATTATGAGCCAAGCGGACCAAAACGACGGGGACGCCGAGGGGAACAACTTTCTTCAAAGCGGGCCAAGCATTCGCGATCGGGAAGCTGGCCAAAATGGGCCAAAACCGGGCTGAGATACCCATTTTTCCAGCCACTACTTTGGGGTTGAGAAGGGTGGATCTGACGTCAGTTGGGGCGAGCAAGGGCAGCAAGGACTAGGCGAAGCTTCGGTGGGCTGAGGCGGGGGCGCACGGTGGCCGGAGGTGGCTGAGCCGTGGCCTAAATTGGCCGAACAGCCCTCCTGGGCACATGAGCAAAGGCTGATGGAGACAGCTAGGCGTCAGCCAATCGCAAGTGAGCACGGAGCAGCGGCGGTGCACGAGACAGCGAGCACTAAATGCGTGCGGTCCAACGGCGTGCGATAGTGATGAACGAAGCTACTGGCTTGCTGCTAGGTTCCGAATATCACAAAGAAGAAGAAGAAGAAGTTGACGACAAGAGGAGGGAAGAGAGGAAGAGGGAGGCGTGCAAGGTGAGGTGCGGTCCATGGCGGCGTGCAACGGCGACTAGTGATAGCGAGCTTCGACGACATGCGAATGAGCGACTGGTCGAGCAGATGGAGGCGTCGCATGAAGGGAGTCCGAACAGCTACTTCAGCTTTCTCTCTTCCCCTTTCCAATCCAAAAACAAACCCAAGGAAGAAGAAGGACTTGATGTGACACCCCAACTTTTGGTGAGCCAATTGGCTTGCGACACTTGTCAAGCTCTCCTTCAATTTAGCCTCCACCATGACATCACCCAATGATGTCACACCCCACTACCTCAATCTCCCACAACCTTATTCCAATGGGTGCAAATTTCATTTTCCTCTATGGCATAAAAATCTTGTACACTAATTTCTTCAATTTCATTCAATTCTCTTCCAATTGAACCAAATTGAAATCCATAAAATTAATCCAATGTCACCACACTTCAATTCACATTTTCACTTGTCTATAAAACCTTCTTGAGTCCCAAAAGCGGGCCTACTAATTTCTTGAGTCAAATTAGCCTTACTTTGATTAACTTGCTGAAAAACTCTGATTGTATGAAAAATCTTCCGAAGATGAGTTAATGATCCTAAAATGATTTAAAAATCTTTATACATTTGACATAAGGTTGATCAAGCCACAATGTACATCTTTGACATATTGGTGACTCTCGGTTATCGTGGTAATCTCATGGTTTCAAATATGGACACAGGGTACCTAAACGACAGAAAGGCCGGTCCAGTGCTGATCAATAAGAATTATGCAATCTGGTGGAATCACCTACACTTGATCACACACCTCTGTTGAGTTGACCTATCTCCGATCTTTATTCGATTTTTAATTGTGCCGTAATGACCCTTGCAGATTAGCTCGGTCGAAAGGTCACTTCTTGGTCAAATTCTCGAGTCTGATGCATTACGATTTCTTAACGGCTTCACCCGATAGACAAGTTTTCACATGAGTGGCCGACTCAAGGAAAATAAATATATGTGCAAAGATGAAATGCCTATCTCAATTTACTGAAAATAGAATTGGAAAATCGGGATGTCACAACCAGTGCGATTAATCTCACCCGTAATCCAATTCTTCATTCAAAAGCAAATCATATAGAATTCGACATCACTTTATTAGAGACCATGCTCAAAATGGAGAAGTCTTGATTCAATTCATTGACTCAAAGAATCAGCTGGTGGACATATTTACAAAACCTCTGGAGAAAAGTCAATTTGAGTCTATTCATTCCAAACTTAATATCTTAAAGTCTGAAGAAGCTCAGACTCAGGGATAAGAGTCTAAGGATACTTAGACTCATAAGATCAAGAATCATGATTGTAAGTTCTTTCTGTTTTAGAAATTTATCTCTCGAATAAAAACTCAAAAAGGTATGAATGCATATTAATCTGCAATTGATTGATGTTATCTTTCCAAATTTTGTAATTATAGCAATCATTCTTTTTCAAGAAAGAAGTTATCTTTTTTGATAGTTATCTATTTTCAAAAAGGCGGTTATTTTTTGAAAAGACATTTTCTATTTTTCCTTCTACGGTGATTCGTATACCCCGTTTCGATTGCTTTATATATTGTTTGTCTTCTTCTGTTTTACTCACAAACCCTAGAAGCAAAGAACATCACCTTCTTACTTTTACTCTTTGGTTTAATCCTCAAAGTTTTCATCTTTCTCGCGAATCGAGTTTGGAATCTCTCAAAGATTGTGAGAATGTCTTTCCAAAAAAAGTCTTTAAGGCTTGCAAGCAGGGGACCACAACATATGTGTGAGGGTCCTTTGCACTTTGACCTTACTGAGGAAGAAGAATCTCCATGACAGTAGCAAAATCCACAACATTCTCAACCACGTCATTCTCCTCAGGCTAGACCACAGGATGTTCAACAACAAGCGGAGGAAGAAATTATTGAGGATGCAGAACCTCTAAGAACTCAAAAGTCTGCTTTTACCTTCAAACTCTAATCTGCCTTGAAGGATGGAGGTACCCCCTTGAACTTTATTGATGAATTTTTGAAAGAAAAATGGTACATAAATGAAACCCACTTTTTGCGAATGATGGAACATTTGGGAGTTGCTCTTGCGGGCTCGGCAAAAAGAGCTTTTGTGAATATTCCAAGCGATCCTTGTGTTGGAGGACTTAGTCAACCTAATGGAAATGATGATGAAAAGATGTTCACTCATCTTAAGAGTAGAATGGGTGTTGCCATGAATATTCGAAGCAAAAGGTCAGATCTGTTCGTTCTGAGGAACACAAGCGAATTTATTGTAAGTTGTTGAAGCGAGGGGTGATGAACCTAAGGAATGTGGATTTTGATTTTCTCGATTCTCTGAACGTGAAGTTGCAAGAGAAATTTACTTTACTTCAACTTGAACGGTTTTGCTCTAAGACAACAATGGCTCATCCAGAACTTACTGCATATTTCTATTACAATCTAAGCTTTTTGGATGCGAATAGATTTTCTTTCAATGTTCGAGACCAGGAGTATGTAGTTGATATGGACACTCTAGCTGATGTGATTGGAGTAGAGAGAGGGGTATTCCAATCAATTAGTGTATCTATTGGTCGTGCGATTGTAGAGCTTGTTCGGCATGGAATGGCAGAAGGACGAATTTCATACTTGAGGATGAATACTTCGAATGTCTTGCTTCACAAGATTGTGATCAACTGTCTAAGACCCAAATCGACATTAAAGACTGATGTTTCCAATTCAGAAGCAAAGCTGATGTATGCTATCAATGCTAGCAAAAAGTTTTATTTGCCACACACTAACATGTTTCACATGTATAAATCGATGGTGAAGGACAATGGCCAATTTCCTTATTCAGCACTTATTACTCAGTTATTCAGACATTTTCATATTCAACCTCTCAAAATTTTATGTGTTCGAATGTGTGATCAAATGGTGGTTGGATTGAAGATGGTTTCCAAAATGCGTCCGAATGAGCTGAATAAGGCTTTAGAGTGATTTAAGGATAAAACCCCTGTCAAGACTCAACAAGACTCTATGGCGACAAAACGGAAAGGCAAAGAGCCCATGACAGCTCCATCCAAGAAAAGAAGAACACTCATCTTGGAGGATGAAGAAGATGAGGATGATGTTACCATTTCTGCTCTTGCCTTAAGAAACCTTCAGCGTTTTGTTCCATAGTCAAAGGAGAGAGAGGATCAAGATAAAGAAGAGATAGAGCATAGAAGTGAAGAGAGGGAAGCATTGAGAAAAGCAGCAGATGAAGAAAGAATAGTAGAAGAAGAGGAAAGAGGAGAACAAGGTCAACATGTCACTAAAGACGAGACAAGTATGAAGAGTACTTCTCTGCACCGGAAGGCATTGAAACAGAGGGAGCTGCTGAGAAAAGAAGTACTTCTTCACTTGTTTTTACTAGTGATGATGTTAGTAGTTCTCCCGCTGATCCAGAAGACGTATACGCCTCTCAATTTCCTGAAGAAGGTCATGAGATTTCATCTCCAAATCTGGGTGCTCATATTGAAATGTCATCATCTGCTAATACTCCGCAAACTAACCATGCTGAAGCAAGCACTCAAATTGACAACTCAGCAGACTTTCGAAGATTGCTTGATGTTCTTTTGGAGATGCAAGGCCAGATTTATGCTTTGGGATGCGAAGTTCATAATATGCGAAATGCCAGTCAAGCCTCTTCAGTTTCGTTGCACAATCAAGTTTAGGCCCTTAATCTTCAAGTTCAAGCAATTGCCAAGGGTCAGGAAGTAGAACAACTGAAGGAGGATTTGAAAAAGTTGGAGGAGACTGTCAAGTCGATGGGAGATTTCCAACTTGTTCGCGTTCCAAAACAATCTTAATTTTATCCCAATCTCTATTTTGTCTCTACCTTTTTAATGATGACAAAAAGAGGGAGAAGTTAGTGTAGATTTGCAAATTTGACTTAGATTTGACTTTTGACTTTTTGTTTGGTTGTGACTGGCTTGGACTATGTTTTGATGGTTTAGAGTATGGTGTTTTGATCGCTTAATGCTTGTAATATCTTAAGCATTGTTGATATTCTCATGGCAAAGATAGTTGTTTTTACAAGACTAACTCATTTCTTGTGGATGCAGATTTGATACTATCTTTATTCTAATCCATTTATCTTTTATGAGATATGTTTGCTTGCTTAAGTATTGTCTTGCGGGTCAAAAGAATTCAAATCTGCAGGAAAGTTTTGTCACAATCAAAAAGGGGGAAATTGTTGAAAAAAACTTCCTTATTTGTTTTGAAGCTGACTAAATGTTTCCATCAATCCAGTCTGAAGACTTGTCAACTCTTTTGTCAAAGTCTGAAGACCGCTAGACCGCCAAACTCAAGATTTAAAGTCTGCTCTCATTGACAATTTTTAGACTGTCGAAGAAGACTTATCCATAATCGAGTATTTCTTTAAGGATTTGATTCATTTTGAATTCAATTTGAGTAATTTGGATCCGTTGATCGGCGAAGTATACTTGGAAGGTTCTACTTATGGAAACCTAGATCTTGATTGTATGGGTGAGCAGGATTGGTGGGCTACCATCACATTCCTTAAATAACTCGAGATCTCCCTAATTGATTCTATCCAACGGGTAGATTGGAAGAACTCCTTTGAAAGGTGCCAACGGTTATGAAGGCATGGAGGAGTATATAAGGAAAACGCTCTAGTTATTCGAGCTTCTTGTTTTTTGCTAATTCAATTGTTGAGCAAAAATTTGTATTCAAAAAGAGTTTAGATTCTTGTGAGACCTTGAGAAAGTGTAGCAAAGTCTCTACATTGTGGAATCAAGTACGTGATACTGTAACGACTCTTTTGATTCATAGTGAAATCCAGCCGGTAGGTTGTTAGTGCAGGAGAGTGGACGTAGGCTTAGATTAAGTCGAACCACTATAAACCTTGTGTTCTTATTATCTTCCCTGAACTCTTTTATTTTGTTCGTAACTCTATTTGATCGTTAGAGTCTAATTTACTCTTCAAAGTCTACTGTTAAACACACTCAGGTTAAAAGTAAAATTTTATACTATATTTTGCAAAAAGTTGTTTGTGCACCTATCCACCTCCCCTAGGTGCTCGTACTAGCTATCTCATTCGATATTTTCTTGGTATTGAAGTATCATATTCACATGCTGGTATCAATTTATCGCAACGAAAGTATGTACTGGACATCCTTGGCAAGGTTGGATTTATTGGAGTAAAGCCAATCAATTCCTCTATGGATCCCAATATGAAACTTGATGCAGAATATGGAGTATTACTACATGATCCAGCAAAGTATCGAAGATTAGTTGATAAGTTAAACTATCTTACTATCACAAAACCCGATATATCTTTCGCGGTTAGTGTAGTAAGTTAGTTCACGAGTTCTCCTTGTACCACTCATTAGGATGCTATACTTTGGATCGTCAAATATTTGAAGGGAGCGCCAGGTAAAGGACTACAGTTCAATAATTATGGCCATCTAAACACTGCAAGCTTTTCTGATGCCGACTGAGCTGGATGTCCTGTGGATAGGAGATCTACTTCAGGCTATTGTGTGTTTCTTGGGGGTAATTTAGTTGCATGGAAAAGTAAGAAACAACATGTAGTTTCCCAATCAAGCGTTGAAGCTTAATATCGTGCTATGGCACATGTGACAAGTGAATTACTATGGTTGAGAATGTTACTATAAGAGATTGGAATGTCCCCGTCAAATCCATCAATGTTGTATTGTGATAATCAATCCGCTATTCATATTGCATCTAATCCAGTCTTCCACGAGTGAACTAAGCACATTGAGATTGATTGTCATTTTGTGCGAGAAAAAGTTCATAAAGGTAACGTTATTCTTCAACACATAAAGTTAGAGTATCAACTCGAAAACATTTTTATGAAATCTCTATGGGGGAATAGAGTGAGCATCTTATGTAACAAGTTGGGATTATTTGATATCTATATCCCAATATCCCAACTTGAGGGGGAGTGTTGAGAAATATTATGAGTAATAAGAGTAAAATAGTAACTTAGTTATGAGTAGGGTTAAGCACCCACATAATATATATATATATATATATATATATATATATATATATATATATATTTGTAATCCTTTTTTTTATTTTGATCATTAGAAAACAATTATCCTTTACAATACATATTTCATGTACATTATTGCTTTTAAGACTTATTGGACCTGCTAACCTGTGGCTTCTAACCTATGATGGATGTACTATTTGCTGATCACATGATGTTGTGTTATTGGGGGCATTGTGCTTAGTTTGGTAGGAAGGAGAGATGTGTTGTGCAATTTGGAAAATGTTGTTACAAGGATGAATGCTTGGCGGATGACTATTTATTGAGTTTGTGTTTAGAGACTTAAAACTAATTCTAGTTTTGTTTTGTTATTAAATGCATGAAATTAAATGTGCAGAGGAAGGAGGCGAACAAACTTACCTCCTTGCAAATTGCATATTTTGTTGGCTGACATGAATGAATGTGCTTTAGACCATCCTAATAGGAATTATACCTGCGTTTCTGTTATTAAATGTTGGTTGATTTCTATAAGAATTTAATGTTGTTCCGATGAGGCTTCCCATGGAACAATTGCTTCTCTCACTTGGGCTGTTTTAGACAAATTTATCAGCAAAATAAGGCTGACGTTGTGAAGCTCATTGGGCTTCTCTCACTTTGCTATTAATGCAAGCGTAGCTGATCAGGAGACAGTCCAAAGGCTGATTTTGTTTTTGGGAGTATCCAGCCTAATTTAGAGGTTGCTGATAATATTATTTGGAGAACTTCTCCTACTATCGATGTGGATTCCATCAAATCATTCAGAGATACGAAGTTGCTGCGTGTTCTTCTGAGTTCTCATCCAAGTTGAATTGTAACTCTTTTTTTAGGTCAAGCATGATCAGAGAACCAGTTGGATATTTTTGTGGGAAGAAGAGACTTCGTAGGGTGATCCTACCATACCTATTTAATCGTCTAACTTGGCTCTACCTCTTTTTCATTTCTTTTTGAACCATATTATAACTTGGTTCCTAATGTCCTGTTGGTTTTCTGTTGTAACCATCTAGTTCCAAATGAAGAGATTTGTGGACCTCATTTAAAGCACAAACACTTTTCACTATCTTTAAGAACATGTGGTTTGTCCTCATTGGAGAACCAAGATAGTACTACTGGCTATAGAACACAAGTAGATGGTTCACCCAAGTAGTTCTTAATAATCCCTGTGCGGCGAAGTATCTCGACGTCCTTTGAAGAGTTTATGAGGAAATCCATGAGGTTGACGTAATGCGTAAAGTAATAGATGTCTCTCCTTTGATGAAGCTGCTCGTATGCGATCAGGTCTCGAAATTCTGATTCGGTGTCGTCCTCTACATCCAAGACCGGTATCTTGAGTGTTCCATTCTCGAATTTGATGTCGCCCAGGTGGCGCCCTTTCGCAGCCCTAAACCTAACTCCTGACTCCCTTAGCTCAATCGCCGAGGGCATGACTAGTGTGCAGTGTGGCAAGGGCTTTTCAGGCAAGCCATGAGTGCGCCACCCGTAGTACAGATGCAAAAGATGCTCCCACCTGCCCCTCGTCCAATTTCGGTCGGGGCCTCCTTCTTCACATGTAAGGTACTCGATGGCGACTACGTTGAACTCGTGATGCTCATCCGGACCTTTAGTCAGGTCATATAGCTTGCTCAAGACGAAAAGAGGAAGTTGGTTCTTGAGCAACAGTAAATCGCGGCGGAGGTAGTATTGAAGCCAATCTGACTCCCTAAGTGGATCGTCTAAATAGCGGCAGCTGTAGTATCGAAGCTTGTCTGAATCGTCTTTGTCTCTCGATTTCTCCAAAATGCACTTACGAAGCAACTCAACGATGAAACAGCCATCAATGAGCATCATTGCAAGAAACTTTTCTTGGGAGAGGTCGATGGTTTCCGCATAGCAATTACGCGCCTGCTGTTCCAGTTCCCTGAGAGTCATCACATACCTGTCGACGCTTCCCTCCTGTCTCCTATTCAGCAATTGCTGCAAGTATCGCAGTTTTTGCTCCTCCATGAATTTGAACTTGCCATTTCCATAGTGATAAGGACCGATGGCTAGAATTACTGGTTCATAGGCTTTCTCGTTGACTTCGCGCAGTTGATGATGAACCCTAAATATACTATGCTCTGGTGAAGTGGCAGGCATACTGCGAAGCATATCCTCAATGTGGATTGAGACATGATCTTGCACCATGGAACGGTCATAGATCCCAACATGCTATATTGGCTAGGACATAATTAATGTGATAATAAGCACAGAGTAAAGTAAGATGATGGTTTTTCATGTTCTTAAAATGGTTCTTCATGTGCTTCCCTTTCATTAAGGGTTACTTACGAAAACTGTCCTTGTATATACTCTTGCCAGTTTTTTTATTTTGGTCATCATACTATTTTTTGGGAAATATATGATCCTTAAAGTAATCTCCAAATGCCCCCGGAGGGGGGGCGCTCTCTAGAATAGTTTTGAGAACATGAGTCCCCAAATTTCATCTCTCCAGCCATCTTTTTATTTCTTCTTCTTCTTCTTCTTTTTGGACCTAGGGAGGCAGCCACCACTGGCCCGGTGGTGGCCCCCTAGGTCCGGTGCTGATTAAATGGCAGACATAAGTCTAGAAATTATGTGTACCTCCCTCTAGAAGGATGAAAGTATTTGGTAACTGAATCAAGAGAAGACAAAGTTGATGCACGAGCGACTTTGTTAGATTACGAAGTGTCAATTAACGTAATTTCAGTGCCCCGAAGAAGATCTAATGTGTATAATTTAATTTAGTGATTCCCAAAATCATGTTAATTAATGGACCATAATTTGGAATTAAAAAGAAATGGTCTCATCCTTCAATTTTTTTCTTTGGGGAAAATTATCAAAAAAGTCCTAAACATATTGCAATTGTGCCAACTTATTTTTTTTGCCATTTCAGTCCTAAATCTTTTCCAATTGTACTAATTCAGTCCATCCGGCTAAATTTGGCCGGCCAGCGCTAACGTGGATGCTGGCCGACATTGGTGGACAATTTTTTAATAATTTTTATGTTTTGAATTTTTTAATAAATATTTTTTTTATTATCTTTTCTTTTTTTTTCCATTTTTTTTTTTTTTTCTTCCCCCCCCCCTTTCCTTTCTCCTCCTTTTGGCGACCGGCAATAGGGGAGGGCAAGATGTTGAACTCAAGCGGCCGACCAATGGCGAGCTCCCCTCATCGTCACTAGGTGAGGGCGAGCTCGCCCAAGCATCTACAAGGGTGAGCCTTGCTAGTGGATTGGCGAGCTTGACCTCACTAGTGGTTAGGCGAGCTCGCTCTTGCGTAGATCTAGCGAGGGTGAGCCTCGTCGTCGCTGGGCGGGCTATAGAGAGAGAGAGAGAGATAGGGATGGGGAGTTCGAAGAAGAACCAAAATAAGGGCTTCTTTGCTGCCATGAGCTCGAGGCTGTCCATGTTTGGCAATGCCGTCCATAGATTCGTCAACGAGTACTCTTTGCTCTTTCTTAGTCTTCTAAGTGTCATGCCCAATGACGGTGAGGCTCACCCTCATCAGATCTAGGCGAGAGTGAGCACGCCCAACCACCGGCAAGGTGAGCCTTCGCTAGATCCAATGAAGACGAGCCTCGTAATTGCTAAGCGATCTCGCCTTTACCAAGATCTAACGAGTTCAAGCTCGCCCTTGCCTAGTGATGGCAAGGCAAGCTCGCCATTGGCTAGCCACTTGAGTTTGGTGGCCAGCCCTCCGCTCTAGCCGGAGAGAGAGAGAGAGAGAGAGAGAGAGAGAGAGAGAGAGAGAGAGAGAGAGAGAGAGAGAGAGAGAGAGAGAGAGAGAGAGAGAGAGAGAGAGAGAGAGAGAGAGAGAGAGAGATAATTAAAAATTCAAACAAATAAAAAATTATTAAAAGCTTGTCTACCGATAATTTTCCCTTTTTTTTTTCCCTCAGTGTAAAAAATCACAACAGTCAAGGATCAGAAAAGGGAAGGGAAATTTGTAAAGACTTACTGGATTACATTGGTGGTTGCTCATTCTTCTGGCCAAACTAGACCAGCTCCTATCACGTAGTATCCAGTCCTCTTCTTGTGGGATTGTTTTTCAAGGAAGTAGAGATAAAATGAGACTCCGCATGCACCATCCATTTATACAAAAATCAAACACCTTTTATTTTGGTCCATCAACCTTGGTCGTTGATAAATTGGATGAAGATGCGAAGGTCTCAGAAAGACTAGGAAAGAAACGCCAAAAATTGACTTTAGGGGAGAGATGCATGAAGTCATCCACAAGTTGCATTGTACCATGTAGAAATCGACCATTTCACAAAACGTCATGGAACACGTGGAAAGAATCCTACGTTCTACGGGAAAAGTACCAAAATAGTCCTAAACTTTTTAATTGGACTATTTCAGTCCTAAACCTTTTTACATGTGTACCAATTAAGTCAATCTAGCTAATTTAAGTCAGAAATTGCTGATGTGGCCTGCCGGCGGTCTTATGTGGCGCTACGTGGACAAATTTTATAATTTTTATATATTTTTTCAGATTTTTAAATTATTTTTTCTTTTTCTTCTTTTTTTCTTTTCTCCTTACCCCTTGGTCGGCGAGGTCGCTGGCTGGCCAACCATCGTCGGCGACGGGCTGGTCGAGGCGAGGGGCCTTGCACCTTCGCTGGCCATTGGTGAGGGCCGCCACGCCCTCGCCGGCCACGGGTGTGGGTGTCGGCCCCTGCCTAGATCCAGGCGAGGGCGCGACAGCCCTCACTCGTGGCGGGCGAGGGTGTGGCGGCCCTCGCCCAGATCCAGGTGAGGGTGCGGCCCTCCGCAATTTCAAGCCTCGTAGCTATTAGCGAAGGAAGTGATGGTGGTCGGGGCTCGTGTCGGCATTCTCACAAACATGTCTCGTGCAAGACACGACCGCTTGCGGAAGGAAGTGTGCGTGCGGGCATGCGGACAGGAGAGAGAGAGAGAGAGTACTGTGAGCTTGATTGAGAGAAGAAGGGAGAGATGCTTCGCAGCTGGAGGAGACAAGATGCCCCGCTACCGCGCCCTTGCCTGGATTTGGGCGAGGGCCGCTGCACCCTCGCTCGCCACGAACGAAGGCTGCCGTGCCCTCGCCTGTGGTCAACAAGGGCGTAGAGGCACTCGCCAACCAACAGGCGAGGGTTTCGACCCTTGCCTGGATCTAGGTGGGGGCTGATGCCCTTGCCTGTGGCCGGTGAGGGCGTGGTGGCCCTTGTCAATGGCTGGCGAGGGCATGGGGCCCCTCACCCCGACTAGCCTGTGGCTAACGATGGTTGGCTGGCCGGTGACCTTGCCGGCCAAGGGTAAGGAGAAAAGAAAAAAAAAAGATTTTTTTTTTAAATCTGAAAAATAATATAAAAAATTATAAAATTTGTCCACGTGGCGCCACATAAGATCGCTAGCAGCCACGTTAGCATTTTCCGACTTAAATTAGGCGGATGGACTGAATTGGTACTAATGTGAAAAGGTTTAGGACTGAATTGGTCCAATTAAAAAGTTGAGGACTAAATTGGTACCAATACAAAAGGTTTATGACTATTTTGGTACTTTTCCCTGCGTTCTACATACTGGCTAGAAACCACAATTGCCTTCATGACGAAGAGTACTTCTACAATTGTGATAATTGCAAATATAAGGATGCTGGCCCAATTCTCTGGATTGGTGCAGTTGAACAACTCGTTCAGAGATTATCAAGTTAGGAGCTGAAAGTTACATATTTAGATTTCACCAATTGTATGTAAACTATTTTACATATTCCAATAAACTGTAAGAAATATATTAACCAGCATTGATCACATTTATTTTTGCTTTCTGTAAGAAAGAATACTAAATAATCTTTGAGTTGCTACGAGAAGGAACAATATGATGGCTGCAACAAAGGACAAGAAAGCCCAAGGACTATGGAAATATTCCCTCCTCAGTTTCGCCATCCAAACGTTCCTCCTCATGTTACAATACACATTCACATTTTTGAAGATCTCGGAGTAATATAAATTGGATAGAGTGACATAGTCACCCATCTTGTTGAACATCTGTGCAACCACCTCGTCATCGCCCAAGTAGTTCCTGATAATCCCTATGTGGCAGAGTACCTCAACATCCTTTGAAGAGTTTACGAGGCAATCCATGAAGGTCATGTAGTTGGTAAAGTAGATGATGTCTCCGCCTTGATGATGCTGCTCATACGTGATTAGGTCTCGAAATTGTGACTTGGTGTGGTCCTGTATACTCAAGACTGGTATCTCAAGTTTCCAGTTCTTCAATCTGATGTCTTTCATGTGCCGCCCTCGCACTGCCTTTAACTTGACTTCGGACTCCCTGAGCTCCGTCGCTGAGGACATGAACACGTGTTTCTCTTTCATCGGCGGGGCTCTGCCATTTAGTCGGGCACCTTAGGCAAGCCGGAAGTCAAACATGTGTGCATTAGATGGAGAAAATGTTTGCTCTCGTGAAGAGTCGGATATCATCGCTTGGAACTGTTTTGGGGAGCGATAGATGGTTTCTGCTTAGCAATCACGCGCCCACTGTTTCAGTTCCCTTAGAGTCGGCATATGCCCGTCGACACTCTCATTTCTTTTCCAAAGCAACTGCTGCACGTACCGCTTCTTTTGGTCCTCCATGAATTTGAACTTGTCATTCCCATAGTGATAAGGGCCGACAACTAGAATCTCCGGTTCATAGGCCTTGTTGTTTACTTTGTGCAGTTGATTACGAACCCTAAATATGCTATGCTATGGCAGGATTGGAGGCACACCGCAAAGCATATCCTTGATGTAGATTAAGACATCATCTTGCGTCTCGGATTGCTCATTGTGTCTAACATTATGTATATATAGGTTACGACATGATTAATGGGATAATAAGCATGTTGTAAAGCAAGATGATAGTTTTTCGTGTTCTAAAAATGGTTTTTCATGTGCTTCCCTTTCATTAAGCCTTATGATTGTTAGTTTAAGCTGATGCTGCGTCCGTAAATTAGAGCATCAAAAGCGTTGCTGGCAAGAGATTTCATGATGATCACATATTCAGCAGTAGACCATTATCTTCAGTGAATTTGCAAACACAGTAAACCAAAAATGGAGCAGCACTAATCAATAGCTATTAGCTATGCGATAATTCATTTTGTAATACACTAAAGCAGCATTTAGAGTTGAATATGTACATACATACAACACACTAGAGCAATAGAGAAATTTTTGACTATTCTGCTAGTGAGTAATGTAAGAGCTACCGTCTCTATCATTCATCAACATCGACCTTGGTAATTAACAATTCTGAGGATGCGTATCGCAATAAACTGAAAGTTCGAGGAAACTGATGAACATGCAAAGGGCAAAGAAAGACTTATAAGGAGACATCGACAATTGACATTTTGACAACGACGTATGAGGTCCTTCATAATTTGCATTGCTCTATTATTTGGATTGGCGCAGTTGTTTGGAGTGCCAAGAGATATATAAGTTAGGACTTGTAAGTCACAGGTTTAAATTCCACCAGCTACACGCAAACTGCTCTAATTATTACAATAAATTGATCGTTCATGGAATTTGATGAAGAGGCACAAGGCTAAAAAAGACTTGCAAGGAAGCAACAAAAATTGACTCTGATAGTTCGTGGAATTTGATGAAGAGACAAAGGGCTAAGAAAAACTTACAAGGAAACAAAAAAAGTTGACTATAAGAACGATGTATGAAGTCTTCCACGAGTTGCATTGTACTAAATGAAAACCGACCATTTGGAAAGAGTCTTGCTTTGAAGCTACCAGCTAAATATCATAATTCTGTTCACGATGGAGACTACTTGTACACTTATAACAAACGTAATGAAGATGCCGGTCCAATCCTCGATGCACAATCGATTGGCACATCAGGAAATTTCCAAGTTGGAAATTGAAAGGCACGTGTTTACATTCCATCAATTGTGTGTAAGCTATTTCGGGGATTGCAATTAACTGAAAGTTCTTGGAACTTGACAAAGAGGCAAAGGGCTAAGACAAACTTAGAAGGAGATGGCACAAATTGACTTTATGAGAACAATATATGAAGTCTTCTACAAGTTGCATTGTACTATGTGAAAGCCAACCACTTGATCAGCTTGTCAGCAGATTTCCAAGCCACATGTTCAGATTTTACCATTTAAGTGCAAACTATTTTGGGTATTACAATAAATTGATAGTTCATGGAACTTGATGAAGAGTAAATGGCTAAGAAAGACTTAAAAGGGAACATCAATAATTGACTTTAGGAGAACAATGTATGAAGTCTTCTACAAGTTGCATTGTACTATGTGAAAGTCAACCACTTGATCAGCTCGTCAGGAGATTTCCAAGCCACATGTTCAGATTTTACCATTTAAGTGCAAACTATTTTGCGTATTACAATAAATTGATAGTTCATGGAACTTGATGAAGAATAAATGGCTAAGAAAGACTTACAAGGAAACATCAATAATTGACTTTAGGAGAACGACTTATGAAGTCTTCCACAAGTTGCATTGTACTATGCGAATATCAACCACTTTACAAAACTCCATAGAAAATCTAGAAAGATTATGTTGTTTCAGCTACTAGCTAGATACTATATTTTCCTTCACGATGGAGACGACTTATTACACTTTCAACAATAAACATGCTGGCCCAATCCTATGGATCGATACAATTGGTTGGGGGTCCGTAGATTTCCAAGTTAGGAACCGAAAGTCACATATTTAAATTTCACAGGCAAAAGACCCTAACTTAATGAGTTCAAGGGTTTATAAATTGTTCTGATGTGCCTTCAATTGGCCTACTTGCGCTTGTCCATCTAAATTATCAAAAATAAAAAGGTGTTGGCTATATATATGTATAGTCCTGATTTGTTTTGGTTTATTTTTGGAAAAAGCTTGTTAGAGCAACGGTGTAGTCTTCCCCATATTTCCCTCCGGTTTCTTTGGGAAATTGTGGGACTTTGAGTGGAATATGTTCTCTCTCTCTCTCTCTCTCTCTCTCTCTCTCTCTCTTTTTACTCAGAATTAAAATTTGCCTTTCAAATTTGCTACATGGACTTGAAGTTTCTCATGTGAAATATATTTTAATCAATATGAACCTTTTAATTAAACAAAATTATTCATTTCTCTCTTCTACTAATTAAGCTGAATTATTAATTAACCAAATGTTCTGTACCATGTTACTTTTAAAATGATACCATAGGCTCAAAATGCACAATTAGTTTAAAGCACTTACAGCCGTTAGGCTAACATTGTCCTTCTTATTTTTCTCTCTTCGCTTTACTGGTTTCATGACACACTTTAATTTTTTCCCCACCGTTACAAAAAAGAATGATATCAAACGTGATTTCCACATAATAGAATACAAATTTGCGTTCTCAATTCAGCAAAAATAAGTCATCAACAAATGGCAATTAACGAAAAATCACTTTGATGTGGTCTAATTTTAAATAACTCTAGACAAGACTAAATAAAAAACATGACAAACTTAATCAAGAAAAAAAGTCTAATATACTTTCTACTCACTCTCCAGTGAGTTTTATATTTAAGTAGTTATTCAAAGATTAAAAAAATGTCACCCACAATACTTAGTTCTTATTGGTTTCATTTCCTTTCTAGAAGAAAGAATTAGTGTCCTTATCTGAGAACTTTCTATTTCACAAATAGTCTCTGGTTGCCAATTGCATCTCCACGACACTTTGTAGTTAAAAAGACACCGTTATTCATAGGGTGTAACGGTGGGGTTAGCTTTAGCAAGGTTCTTTATTTTTCCAGATGGAGCACAGTTCCACGAAGCCCGCATTTTTAGGAATTATAGGGACGCTCTTTTCTAGGCTGACGGCGTCGTAGGAATGATGAAGTGGGCAGTGTCGTCCATCAGCATTCTTATCAATCACTATTCCTGCTTAGGCCGTGCTACCAGAGGGCTGAGACGATTGCAAGTGCCTATTCATGGAACTAAGAGTTGAGAAGACTGAGGGCGCGTTTGGTAACGATTACGTTCTTCTCTTAACAAATTCTAATCGAAAATAATTATTTTTTATTTTGTTCCCGGAAACTGATTCTGAGTAAAAGAATGCATTTGGTAATTGTACAAAATTTCTGATTCTGGAATAGAATTGCGTTTGGTACCGTGTTTATTGATTCTATTCCAAATCAATTTATTTTAATTTGTAAATAATTTTTTCATTTTTTTTATTTTCTTGTTTTTCCTTTTTTCCTTTTCTGTTCTTTTCCTTTTTTTCTTTTTTTCTTTTTTTCTCCTATTCTAATTCTTCTTCAAGCCGATCGCCAGCCCTCACCGGCTCGACCTCGTCGGCACTTGGGCGAGGCCAGCTTGGCCACCAACGAGCTCGTCGGACCTTGCCCTAGCCTGGCGAGCTTGCTGAACCGGTCGCCGATGATCGGCGGTGGGCGGAGGCGAGCGGTGGCAACCGATGGCGAATGGCGGCGGGCGGCGGCGAGTGGCGGTCACGGGATGGTGGTGGATGAAGAAGAAGAAAAGAGAAGAAGAAGAGTTTTGATTCTCGATCTTGTTCCCGGAACAAGAATCAACTTTTTTTTATTTATTCTTGATTCTCATCGCAAACTGATTCTGGGAACAAATTTGTTCCCAGAAATAAAAATTTTACCAAACACGATTTTCGTCCCAAACTGATTCTAGGAACAAAAAATCATAATCAGACACTATTTGGATGGTTACCAAACAGTGCCTAAGAAGACTAGGAAAACATCAAATCGACTCCGCTAATTTAACTTGGGAAGTTTTTCCACAAGTTACATTAATAATTTTTTGGGGTCAAAAGTGAAATTAGTAGTTAATGTGGTCCATATTCGTGTGCTGACCTTTTGAGCAACCCAATTTTTAAGTCAACAAAAATCATTTTGGAGAAGTACTACCATTGAAAAACAAAAAAAGCTGTCACGACCCAACCTTCCTCGCAAGCCTCCAACGAATGTGGGAAAAATCGAATTTAGGAGTAATTTGACCACAAAAGTTCCCTCATAGTTCACATCCACAAAAACGTTATCACCCACCTTTTGGAATGAACCATTTGTGAGTTCGCTCGATCACAGCCACAAGTTCTCTCAAACTCATACCCTACGTATAGTAGAAGATGTCATGACTCATACCTATACGGGTGACACACCTTAGGGGAGAAGGTCAAGTATGGATATCAAATTTAGGGATACCTTTACTATGATAGCCTTCTTGATAATATGTTTCACCCATAGGGATGGCATCACTTTTTTCTTTGGGCTATTGCCACATCAAGTATGCCCCCATATCCCTCACAACGGGTTTATTTATTAATTAATTGTTTAAACAACCTAATAAAAAGGGGAGTCGTCACTAGTGTTGTTTTTGGGGAGTTGGCTAGAAAACTCAATCAAGGGTCAGGAGTTATCCCTCGACTTCTATGCAACTAAATATCTAGGTTTTGGGACTTGGATTACGCTAATATTTCTATTAGCACCCTTTCGATATCTAACAGTATGTTGTGTTGCCTAAGGTGATCGTGCTTGTCTTTTTACTTTTTCGAAATCAATGAACCTAAACTAAATGATCATGTGTGGATGGTCATTTTCGTTCAATTCTATGTCTACAAAATAGAAAAGAAAGCAGACAATTGAATTTAAAGACAAAACGGTAAGTAAACAACCAAGTAAAGCACTAAGGAAAGTAGGAAACCTAGCATGCAACCCTAAAGCTCAAAGGAAATAAAGAAAAGAAAAGAACTTGCAACTCGTCGGGTGTTTATACAGATGAAAAACCTGAAATATATATAGGGAAAATGAGTACAAAAAAAAAAAAAAAAAAAAAATCGGAGAGGACATCGACTTTCGCCATTTTCATGTCTTGATGAGCTTCCACCTACAAGGGCCTAATGTAGTTCTAAACTAGGAACTATAACTAGGTACATACAATAGAAAGAAACAATTATTCACAACAAAACAGTTAACAAACACAGAAAATGATCAAGAACAACCAAACAAATGAAATCGGATATACAGATGAACAAATAAGGCCTCGTGTCAGCCTTTGCAATTCATACATCGGTCCCTCTAGATGTCTAACCCATTTATTTTTATGACTTAAAGCCATGAGAGACCATTTGTGTTCTCGCATAGCCACTAATGCTTATAAGTCCCTAAGATATGTTTGAGGTGAATCCCAAGATTTACCACGGAATCAAGCATCATATCTAAACATAGATCTAACAATTACATGTTTCACCAATAATTAAACCTGCATGCAGGCCCGTGGGCCTTATTCAATGGGCATGCACCAATTACAATCATAGGCATTTCTAAAAATGAGATGGTTTCATGCATGTGTGTGGTTTATGTAATGTTTCAAAGGGTTTGTATATGTTCGAAATGTCGAGAAAGAAAAATAAGACGACAAAGGGACATCTCAAGTATGGAACGCATTTAATTATCAAGGCTAGTCTGGGACTCGTATATCATGCACTCACATACATTGCATGCATTTTAAATACGGTCCAGACCATAAAGATTCCAATGTCAAATCAAAAGGTAAAGGATTCTAAACATTGATGTTGGAAGCATCAAATGTACCAAATTTATTTTAGTATGCAACATCAACATTTCAAATCAATTTTGTAGAAAATGTGATCAAAAAATCATTTCATTTATTGAAAATTTTTTACGATGAAGATCAAGGAATTTGGAATGGATTTCATGAAGACGATGAATCCTAATTCCACATGTAAGTCATCCAAAAAATTCCTAAAAGGAAATCACAATAAGGGTTTACAAAAGAACATCACAGACAAGACAAACAGAATCAACTAAATTGGAAAGGACCCATTGATGATTTGTCCTTAAGAAAATTACACAATATGCACGACATCATAAGGAACAAACTTTGTTGAGAAAGTTTTCCAAAATGAGTTATGTAAGCATTTTTAAAAAAATTCATGAAGTTCGATGTCGCATCAGAATTTTCACAACACAGCAATGTAAAGTAACAATGAGACTGAGATTTAACCTATCAAATAGAATCTGAAAAATATAAAATTTCACCACAACATTGTCACGCCCCGATCCTCGGGGACGCGCCCATTCTTCAATCTGGTCGATTATTAAAGTGCGATATCCCAAGACTAATTATCGCCGACCCTTTCTTTTTATTACGCATGCGAAAGCAGTTATAAATCCCCAGACAATAAAACAATGGGATAGGAAAGCAGGCCATATTTTTCATATTGAAATTCACAACCACACTTTCATTAACAGCACAACTCATAGTATATTTACAATACTATTTACATCATAAAAGTCTCAGCACCTATCTACACTAAGACAGGGTTCACAAAAGGGATGGGATCTCAATCCGCATCTGGGTTGTACTCAAGATCCCTCTTTGGATCATCTTCTACTTCAAAATACTTTCTCCCCTTCAGGTTCTTCCTCCTCAGCTTTTCCTCAGGGTCCTGAAATGGTTATTCAATAACCAATGAGACCACGTCTTAGCGAGTCCTACCCCCTAAGACTCGATTAATAAACTAATACGCCATACGGTTGCCTAAGCACAACACGAGTCAGAGGACTTACCTTTGCCTTGGTTCCCACCTGCAATTCAAGGTTAAACATAGATATTCAAACAATTCACGACATCCAATCAAGCATTGATCAATCGACTTAGTCGATTACATGACAGTCAGACCATCTCTAGGTCATTCCCACTCATACCATGATCTCTCAGTGGTGTACTCATTCACCAAATCACATGTGTTTCTCGGGCGTCGTTTTCGCCAATGACATACCGATCACCGACACCGTGCGTTCTTTAAGGCTCCGTTTTCACCAATGATATCCTCGATCACCGAACCACGTGTCCTTTCTAGGGCGCCGTTTTCGCCAAGGTGACATCGGCTATAGACAACATCGTGAGTTCTTTAAGGCGTCGTTTTCACCAGTGATATTTCCTTAATCACCGAACCACGTTTGTCTATAAGTCATTTACGTGCGTTCTTTAAGGCGCCGTTTTCGCCAGTGATACTTCCAATCACCGAATCACGCATGTCCAATAACATCGTACCTGATTGGTCTCAACCAATAACGTTCTCAGTTAGCTCTCACCATTCTCTCTACTATATAGCCCATCAACGTACTGGCGTTATATATCCATGCTCAGCCATTACCAATCAAATACTCAATAATAAACAATTTAGGACAATTCCTCAAATTTCACAATTTAAATCAATTCCATAAAAATTGAAGCTCAATTAAATAAACGGACTGCACCACGACAATCGGCACGAAATTCCAGTCACCGGCCATCCCGGTTGAATTTCCGGAAAAATAAATAATTAAATAATTAATTTCGAAAAATAAATAAATAAATATTAAAAATCCAATTTAGGCCCATATTGCCTTATTGGAGCCCAAAACGGGTCGGAAAAAAAAAGAGATGAATTCAATAAATAATAGAGCATTTCTACTCCCTAATGGCTATAGCTAACCACCTAACATGCATCATTAAGTCACTAAATTAATTGTTCTAACCTAATCTAACCACCTAAGTGCATGTAATTAAATCTAACCAACCCTAAGGCATAATTAGCAAATTAATAAAGCATTAGTGAGTAAAACTCACTTGATTAAAAACGGGGATCGAATCACCGCAACGGCGACGCGACGGCGGCGAAATCGGGCTTTCGACAACACCGGCGGGCTTGGACCGGGCATTGGACTTGGCCCAACAAATCTCAGCCCCATTGAGATTTGTTCTTGCACTGGATTGGGCTTCACTTGATTGAACGGGCCTTGAATGGGCTGTCCTCGCAGCCTCTAATTTTGCTGGGCTTTGGAGCTGAATTCGCTGGGCCTGACTTATGGCCCAAATGGACTGAACCTGAGCGGCCCAAGATATTTAAAATTTGCTGGGCTGATGATGCTGAAGATGGGCTGAGCAATTAAACTGAAGGTGGACTGAAGACTTTTGGCTTCGCTGGGCTGCAGAGTTGGGCCGCAATCCACGAAGAGAAATTTGCGTGGGCTGCTTCGATCTTTGCTGGAGGGTACTGCGACTTCAGCCAATCAATTTCTTCGGCGGTTGAAATGAGCTACAGGGGATTTGTTCGGTTGACTCAACAAATTGGAAGGAGCGGACGCGTGCGACTTCGGTCTTCGTGGCTTCAACTCGGTGCTGGCGATGGGTCAACTAAGGAGAGGAGGAGCTCGGTTGTTGACTGAAGATGGCGGCTTCGTTGGTTGAGTTGTTTTCGTTGGCTGCACACATGGAAGACTTGAGGAACAGCTGCACGTTGGCCGCGTGGAGTTGCTGCGCTGGCGTGTGCTGCTTCGGTCGATCTCAAGCAACAAGATGGAGATACCAACAGCGAAGGAACCACTGAGGCGGCAGACGTGAAGACCGCACAAGAAAAAGACACGAAGCTGCTGCAGCTTCGGTGGATGCTGAGTTCTCGGTGGGTTGTGGGCTCCGGGGAGTCAACAAGGTTCTGCCGTGTTGACTGGTGTGCTGGCAGAGTGAAGGACGCTCGGTGGGTCTCGCTGAATGAAGACCAGTTGAGGTGGCGAGCTGGCTTGCGAGTTGCTTCGTTCAGCGTCGCTTCGCTGGCTCAACTTGGCAGCAGCTTGGTCAACAAATTGAAGAGAAGAAGGCTTGGAGTTGACTGGCGTGGGAACTTGAAGCAGCTGCGGCAGCAATTGAAGACGCGTGGAGGATTGAACGGCAGAAGCGTGAGGCTTCGGTCGCGGATGGCAGCTTCGCAGGGGAAAAACCGAAAGTAGAGCAGGCGGCAGGGACTGATCGAGGAAGGAGGAAGCGAAGTGGATGGCTCCCACGATCGGAAGGGAGGAGGAGAGATAAATGGGGGCCCTTTGGCTTGATATTTTACACAAATATCTCCAGACTTGGTGCTTGGCCACGTATAATCCTCGCGCCAACGATGGCCACACCAACACTTCTCACAACACCTCAAATGGTGCATTTTGGCTAGCATGAGGGGGATTACGAAATTGGCATCATCTCCTCTCAATTGGACACTTGAATAATTTCAATTCATCCTCATTTAGCTTCTAAAAATCTCCGACACACACAGGCTCAACCCGAAAGTCAAATTTCTCATTAATTTAGCCAATCCGAACTTCGCCAAATCTCCGCGACGTCCGAATCCAATTTCCGTAAAATTTCCCGAATCTCCGAAAATCTTCTGAGACTGAGTCAATGCACCTAAAATTTATTGTGACATGGCCAAAACTTCAATTTCTGAAATCGGACTCGAATTGGCGGTTAATTTTCATTCGGCGCATTTTTAGCGTGACCTAGACTATCGGGTAGTTTTTAGAACTTTTTAAGGCAGATGACCCGTGGTCGATTTTCTTCGAGCCACTATGAACCCACTCGACTCAATGGCGACTCTTAATTGTCGTGAAAATCTCGAGAATTCAATTACGGACACAGGGTACCAAAACAATAAGAAAATCGGTCTAGTGTCGGCCGACGAGAATTTTCTAATTCGGTGGTGTCACCCACGATTAGTCACATATCTCTATCGATCCAGTCTATCTCGATTTCAAATCGATTTTTAATCGTGCCGTAGTGACCTCTAAAGATGGACACGGTCAAGAAGCCGATTCCGATCGAGTTCTCAAGTCTATTGCTTTAAAATTCCTTAACCATTTCCCCCAGGATAGTCTAGTTATCTCGAGAGTGATCGGCTCTGAGAATAACCCTATATACGCGTTAATGAAATGCCCGATTTATTCAGTAGAAGACAGGGTTGAAAATTTGGGATGTCACAACATAGTCCAAAATGTGACAAACAAAAGTTTTTAAGAGTTCAACTCAAGAATCCCTACCGAAAAAATCACACAAAAATAGCAAAAGACTGACCAAACGGGGGTAAAAACAGAGTTCCGAATTTAATCTAAGTAAAATTTCTAGACTAAATTTAAAAAAAAAAAAAATGGACAGTGGTCCTAACGACAAGAAAATTGTGCAAAACTAGGGGCTTTCAAAAGATCTAAATGAGTCCTATGACTTCCTAGAAGGGTCGAAACTCAATCGAGGACAATTCGATACTCAAAAATTGGCATACGTAAAAATGTGCATGGTAGCCATTAACAAGTCAATACATAATATGCATTTATGATTTCTAAAGTCACTTAAATAATGCATAAGTGACATGTTATTCACATACAGCAAAAGATTAGATGTGACAAATGATTTGGGTAAACATCTAACCCTAGGTTAGGATATGAAAGAATTATACGAGTCGTTGGCAATGCAAAATGACTTAGAATTAAAATGACGTGTTTGATGTTTTCCCAATGCAACTAACCTAATTAACACATGACATTCACATGTCAAATGATGTTCAATCATGACGTACCTCATATGGACGCTAAGCTTGTAATGCACATTTCAAAAGTCACGAAACATTGATGCATGATTTGGTCTTCAAGAGACCCTAATAAATGTGTTTTAGTGACTTTATAATAAGCCTCGAAATTAATACAAATATCACAGAACATACTTGATTTTGATTACCTAATGACATTTGAAAAATCTAATGAAAAATTTTATATGCAGAGTGCAAAATGACGAACATTTTTTTGTTAAGATGTCAAAACCTAATGGAGATCACACAAATCTAGGTGAAAATATTAAAACGATGCATATCATGAAATGTCCTAATTGCAGCAGTACCTAAATGTATTTGAGTATGCAATTGACACACCAAATGACGAGCGATCCATATGAATCTTACCTTCCTAGAATCCTTAAAACATGCATTACAAGTCTAATGAAGAATGTCAAATCTAATTAGTTCATCTACAAGCTCAAACTCACACAAACTCAATTTGGATGCAATGCGGGGTTGAATAACATGCAGTTGGTTTTAAATGATTTTGCCTAATCAAAACACCTCCAAAAAATATAGAAAAAATATATGTTATACTTGAGACGATTTGGAACAAATCTCATGAGAAAAATTCTCCAGTTTCAGAACAGAAAAATCAACACGAAAAATAAAATGGGTATAAAACCAGAACAAAAAATCAACCTAAACTACTACAGAATTGACTGGATTCTCGAGGTATTTTTTGAGGGTCAAAATATCTCTATTTGGGATGTTCAACCTACTAAATCGAAGGTATCGAAGTGTACCTTCTAAGCCTAGAATGAGTTGAGGTCAAATAAGCTCATCTAATACCTCATTTTAAGCCAAATAGTAAGCTATGCACAGAAGCACGAAAATCGCATATCAACATTAATCACACTCAATCAACCACAAACCAATCCTTAATGAACTTCAATCTTAGCAAATCATCAAACAACCTTATTATCATTAAATTGAAGCATATTATATGAATCTAATCTCGAATCTTAGCCCCGATTGGATATGCCAATCTCGCTTTATCAAATTCGAGTTCGAGAATCTATCTTTTCTCTGTTTGGACAAGTCTTCAATGCTGATTGAAGGAAATGGTCGCCGGAGATGCTCGGGTGACCAACTCTTCAAACCCCGACCACTAGAGGGTTGGAGACCTCTATACGAACTGATCGACGGTGGCTGGGAGTCCAACGGCCACCAGATTGGAGCTGGTCCAAGTAAATGAACCGGCTGGAGATAAGATCAATGTGGATGTCGGTCTTCCCCGCAGCTGTGAAGAAGCCGCCGGATGGGAGCAAGCAACAATTGCCGTGGTTGAAGGGAGCTATAATCAGCTCCACGAGAGGGAGAGGGATGTCAAAGGTGGCGGAGGCATCGGCAAGGCCATCGACATGGGGGCGTACGTTGATGAGCAGTGGCTGCATGCGTAGGAGGGAAGAGAGAGTTGGCGAGTGAGGGAGGGAGAGAGAGAGAGAGAGAGAGAGAGAGAGAGTTCCGTTTTAGAAAGATAAAATTCTGCAGAAAATGTGCCCTCCTTTTCAAAGTGGAGAGAAAATCCCTTTTATCCTAGTCCCAAATTGGCGAATCTTGGCTATTAGATCGATCCAACGGTCAAAAACTTGATTTAATGGCCAAATTAAATTTTAAAAAGGCTACACACCATTAAGATGTGTCATATGATCAATTGGATGGGTCTGATTCTCAAAAATTAGGATTTAAAATGAGAATTGCACTTAAGGGTCTAATTAGGGGCTAAATCGCAAATTTTCAAAATTTATGGGGTAATCATAAAATCTTGAAAATGCAAAGGCATGGGAGCAAAGTTCATGAAGCAAGGATCTTGAAACTTGTCACTAGAGGTCTAGAATCAACCGGCAAGGGGCCGAACCGGCCTGCCTCATCGGTGATTGGTCAGACTCGTCAAGCTTATACATACTAGTTCGATCGGTTCTTGATTAGTTCTTGATCAGTTTTGGCCGGTTCTTGCTAGATCGTGTTCAGGTGTTCCTTGTGGATTCAAAATTTATGTGATTTGGTCCCTCAAGGACTAATGTGAAAAGAAAACTTGTCCGATTCAAGGAGAAATTGTCTATTTAAATCAAATTAAGCAAATTAAACCCCATAAATGCAATCTATGTTCTCTATAGACTTAATTGAGTGATTATTGTGAAAAACAATAGACCAAAATCATGGGTACATACAATCAAGCATTAAAGGCTAAAATGAGCAATTTTCCAATTCTTTACCCATAATTGCAAATTAATTGAAATTGAATTCAATTAACATTGCAATAAATTTATTTGACTAATTACTCTTGCTTAGGATAACCTAATGCCTTTAAATTGACCTTGAATTTATGTCACAAGACCTCGATTCATGAGATTAAACCATAATATTAAACCTTCGTGGAAGCTAATACTCTCTCTCGAAATGTAGAGTCGTTTCTCTACCTTCATGGTAGTTTAAAACCCTAAACCCTAACTTCACAATTCTTGTTTCACCTTCGTCTCTTCCCCTATTTTTCAACCCGGTATTTCCTTTCATCGCTTCTTCCACAGTCGTCGCTCTCAATTGTCCGGACCTTTGTTCTAGAAGTGTTCCCACCTGGTTCCATCACCTTCCCCTCCCAATTTTCACCCCTCTCTAATTACGACACAATCCTCGCCATCCTAATTATTGGTAGGTGGGATTCAATTTTCAATCACCTCGAACCAGCTCTCATGAATGGTATATCTTCAAATGCTTGCCTGGAATTTCCATATCGTTGATCACTGCTTCCTGCTATACCTTGACCCATCTGCATGTGAATTTCTTCTCCAAGATAGGCTCTTTGGTGAGAGGCACTGTCCCCTGACCTCATGGACAATCAAGACCAGGAAGAAACCTCTCGTCTTGCTGCCCTATGCTCCCGAATGGGCCACTTCTGGCCGGAACGGGGGATTGAAGTTTGGGATGATGCGCCACCTATAGACAAGTTAAAGAATGCAAATTGATATTGGTAGGTAAAATTCTATCCAATCCATCCATAAACTTTCAAGCTTTCCAAAATACATTAAGGTGTGCTTGGAGAACATACCGGGTCAAACTATCCTCACAGAAAGCAAGGTTGTATGTAGCAAAATTCAAATCTAAGGTGGAGAAACAACGGGTTTTGGATGGGGGCCCTTGGCTTTTCTCTAGCCATTTAGTTATCTTTAAGCCTTGGATTTCCAACACACCGCTGCATTGTTATGATTTTTCCACTTGCGCATTCTAGGTGCAAGTCTTTGGTCTTCCGTTGGAATGGTGTTCTGAAGATATGATAGAAAAGGCTGTTAGACACATAGGCAGAGTACTGGAAGTCTGAATAGAAAATAAGGAGGGTACTTCCCTCCGAGCTGGGAAAGCAAGGGTTGAACTCAAGGTGCAGGAACCTTTGACGACAGGCCAATTGATTAGAATTAATGGAAAAACATTATGGATAGATTTTCGATATGAACGCCTATCACATTTTTGTTACTCCTTCGGCAAGCTCGGACACTATGTTATAAGGATTATCCTTTTGATGAAGCTAAGATGACAAGCAAAGAAAAAAATGGTGTACGGCCAATGGTTACGAGCAGAAGTTTGGGAACATAGTCCATACTGGAAAACTTTCTACGTGCCGCAAGACATACTTGAACCTTCAAAAGAGGTCATCCCAGAAACTCCCCCACCATCACCTCAACTAGTCGCGGTGTAGCCTTCCAGTGCTGATAGAAACAAGGGAATTCTTCAGCCGCCAGCTTTGCCATTCATTCTAAGTACAAACAAATTCATCCAGTGTCCTGCTCTTGCAGGTAAGCCTTCAGAACCTCCAATAATAGCTGCGATGGATCTGGTTTCTGCTAAGATGAAGCATCCTCAAGACCTGGTAGTGGGCTCCTCTCACCCCAAGAAGACGAAGCACAACAGAATTAATACCAAAGCAGGCACAACCGAAAAATTGAAGAGGTATAATCCTTATGAACCACGACTAAATCAACACAAAGACCTTGATGAGACACAACTCATGGATACTCCCATCTTGGAAGCCAAAGAAGCAGGGAAATGGGTGATGGTGGCTTGCCCAAAAAAGCCACAAAGTGATAAATGAAACTTTTGAGTTGGAACTGTCAGGGTCTGGGCAATCCCTTAACTAGGGGTGAGCAGCGGTTTATGGTCGACCCTGGACCGACCCTGGACCGGCCCAACCCTATCGGTCCTGGTTCAATTCCCAAGGGGATTGGGTCAGTCCTTGGTCTTGAAATTTCAGAACCAACACTATGCAGGTTGGTCCTCGGTTCTAAGAGTTTTGAGTCAGTCCAACCTTGGACCAACCCTGCATATTATATTATATTATATTATATTATTTATAATTCTTTTATATATTCAAACCTAAGTAAAATATCTGTTATATTATATTATATTGACATGTTCTATCAATAGCACTAATAGTAATTTCAATTTAAAATTTTTGTTGAGTATTAATTATGTGTTGTTTGTTTTGTTTTCAGGTGTTTAGAAGTTCAAGTAAATTAACAAGATGTGAAGTTATATATTCATGGTTTATATTAAGTATTTTGATCTTTTTATGGTTTAATTGTATTTTACTAATGAATTTCACCTACACTTTGCTTTTCAATTTGTGTCAAATGGTAGAAGTTTTTGAAGAATAGAGTAGTACTGCAGTTACTACAGTGATTTGTTAGTCAAGTGGTGTGAAGCTCATTTTTTGGTTGAGTGGACTCTATATAATCAAATGCTAGTTAAGTGGTGTGAAACTCATTTTTTGGTTGAGTGGACTCTACATGATCAAATGCAGGAAAACGTTTTTGCATATAGTGTTATGAATATTAAAGATAGATGATTACAAGAACTTTCCATCTTGTCCCATATCTCAATGAGCGGTTAGCAGGTATGAAATTTCTATTATTATGTCATCTTAAATTTGCTAAATATGTATTGGTATTTATAGTTTTGTTGCATAATGCCGCATTGTTAATGGGTGTGTAATTTGAATTTGTGGGTTTCCTTTTTTAGGGAGTATAAAAATTAAGACGAAAACATTTATTGATCGGTCCCGGGTTGACCCTGGAACCGAACCGAACCCATTGGATCGGTCTGATCCTTAGTCCCAAGCTCAATAGGGTCGGTCCTCGGTCCTAAAAATTGAGGACCGATACTGTACGGGGGTGGCCCAGACCAACCCGGACCATGCTCACCCCTACCCCTGACAGTTCAATCTCTCAAGGCCTTTGTGGCTAAAGAGAGGCTCGACATTATTTTTTTGATGAAAACTTAAAACCAAGAGGTAGTAGTCAAACGACTGCAAAAGAGACTCAAGTATCCTAGCTCTTTTCTGCTCAACCCCATTGGTTTAGCTAGTGGGTTGGCTTTATTTTGGATTGACCAGCTTATTATAACTTTGGAAAGCTCTACCTCAGAGTTTTTTGATGTCATATGCACTAATATAATGGGAGGTACTCCAATGCGACTCACTTGCCTTCATGCTCCGGCTACTTTCCAGCAATGCCAATTGCTATGGGCAACCTTGCAACTTATCAGCGCCTCTAACACCCTACCATGGGTTTGTGTCGGTGACTTCAATGAAATACTCTATCATTGGGAAAAAAGTAGGTAAGCGCTTGGCTGGTTCTCATAGAATGCAATCTTTTCGAGATGTATTACATGACTGTTCACTCATGGACATAGAAAGTAAGGGATGTACCTTTATATGTGTTGAAATTATGTCTCGAGTTTTTCGCTGGAAAAGAAGAAATATAAAAATAAAATAAAAGAAGGGAAACATTCTTTTATGCTGCTGCGAAGCTGAATTATTTAGTTGAATCCGAAACGCCGAAGCCCATGCACGTATAGAAGGAAAGTTACGGTAGGCTCGAGTCAACTTTATTGAGGTCTACTTTCCTTCAAGGTGAAGAGCGATCAAGAAAAGGAGTTCTTTTTTACGGGGTGTTGCTGCTGCACCCGTACGAGAGAAAATGAGGAGCCGCATGTCTTCAAGCTGAAGCACGATCAAGAAAAGGAGTTCTTTTTCAGCGTTTGTTTTGAGCTTGTGTGATAATTTTGTGCCGTGACTTGGGTTTGGGTTAAATTGGGGCTTGGGAAACACCGAAAGAGTGTTTGAGTGACTTGAGTGTGTAATCTCCTTGTATCACTTGATTTATAGTGAAATTTGTTGCTGCTCTCGCTGTGGACGTAGGTCTTTACGACTGAACCACGTAAATCTGGTGTTCGATTTATTTTCTTCTTCCGTCTACATTTTGTTCGATCGCTCACCATATCGCAACAAGTGGTATCAGAGCTAGGTTTGGCTGAGTTGAAGCGAATTGATGGCGACAAAAGAAGTAAAAGTGAAAATCAACAGATTTGATGGGAAGGATTTTAGTTTCTGGAATATGCGGATTGAAGATTATCTTTACCAAATGAATCTGCACTTGCCTTTATTTGGGGAGAAACCAGAGACGATGAAGCAAGCTGATTGGGATTTGTTGGATAGACGAGCTATGGGTGTTATTCGGCTGACGTTGGCTCGTAACGTCGTGTTTAACATCCTGAAGGAGAAGACCACCGCTGATTTGATGCAAGCCCTGTCGGATATGTACGAGAAGCCCTCTGCGATCAATAAGGTCTGTTTGATGCGACGTCTATTTAACTTGAAGATGAAAGAAGGTGCGTCAGTTGTAGATCATATCAATGAATTCAATGTGTTGTTAGTCAATTGAGTTCAGTTGAGATTGATTTTGAAGATGAGGTACGTGCTTTGATTCTATTATCCTCATTGCCTGATAGTTGGAATACTACCGTTACCGCTGTTAATAATTCCTCTGCGTCAACAAGTTTGACGTTTGATGGAGTTCGAGATTTGATTCTGAGCGAGGATATTCGTAGAACAGAATCTGGTGAACCAGTATCTACTGCTCTAATAGGTGAAAATAAAAGAAGATTTGTAACACGTATGGGTAATGGTAGTACTAATATGAACAGACGTAGTCAATCTAGAACTGCTAATGTTGTCTGTTGGAACTGTGGCAAGAGGGGGCATCTTAGAAGAGATTGCCTTAAGCTAAAGAATGAAAAGGGTAAGGGAATTACGGTTGATTCTGCAGATAATGTTGCAGCTGTAGCAGATAATGCCGATTATGTCTTGTCTGTCACTAATAATTCATCACTTGATGGATGGATTATGGATTCTAGTTATTCTTTTCATGTCACACCAAATAGAAACTGGTTTATCACTTATCAGTGCGCGGGTAGTGGTAAAGTCCAGTTAGGGAACAACGCTAAGTGCGATGTTGTGGGTGTTGGTGATGTTAAAATCAGAATGTATGATGGTATCGTGAGGACATTGACTGGAGTGAGGCATATTCCGGAATTGAAAAAGAACTTAATTTCCTTGTGTGCCTTAGATTCAGCTGGTTGCAGGTATTCTTCGAAAGGTGGAGTTCTGAAGGTTGTTCAAGGTGCCCTGGTGATAATGAAAGGAATCAAGCACGATGGCATGTATAAACTTCAAGGTGAGACAGTGATAAATTTCGCTGCGAAGACGTCGGATACATCTGTTCGAGAGTCTAGTGATTGCTCTAGGAAGATCTGGGTGTTTGTGCCAAGGCACAAGTTTGATGCTGGTGTCAGGATCTCGCAGTCAAGAGCTTTGATCGAGACGGAGACTGGTAAGTCGATTAAGCATGTGCGGACTGACAATAGCATGGAGTTTTGCTCAGAGCTGGCAAATAAATTTTGCATGAAAGAGGGCATAGTGAAACACCGCACTAGTGCCAATAAATCACAACAATTTGCAGAATTGATGAGTGAAACATTCCTAGAGACGGCTCGAAAAATTATCTCTAGTGCTGGTATGGCTAGGAGATTCCTGGTTGATGTGCTAAGTACGGTAAGCTACCTGGTGAATAGATTCCCATCCACTGCTATTGAATGGCAGACTCCTGAAGAAGTGTTGTCGGGTAACGTTGCTAATTATTCTATTATTAGAATGTTTGGTTGTCCACATTATTTTTTAGTGAGTGATGGTAAGCTCGATTGGAGGGCAAAGTGCATATTCTATGGCAATGCACAAGGTGAGCGGGGTGATCAGTTGTGGTGCCCAGATATAAATTCACCTATTAACAGCAGAGAAGTTACCCTCGATGAGTCTCAAGTACTTCTGGCTAGGAGTGATTATAGCAGTGTTAATACGGATCTGAACGGTGTTTAGCTTGAGGTGGAGTTGCAACCAGAAACTCCTGAGGTAGTGTGTACAGGTACTAGCAAAGTAATCGACACAAATGGTGTTTGTAGCGAGGTGGAGCCAATAGAGTCAACGGTTGCTGTAACTGCTGATATTGACAAGGTACGTATTCGATCTCCTGATAGATATAAATGCAATAATGGTTTTGCTTTATCTGTGGTTGAGGAGGTTGTGTCAGAAAATCTTTGTGGAGCAGTTAAAAGTGCATGTGGAGTTGGTATTCTGATGAGGTCCTCGGTTATGGCGAAGTTCAAGCGAGGCTTGGACTTGGATAATATCTGTGGCGGTTGAGCCCATCGGGGCTATGGGAAAGTAGCAGCAGAATTTGAATTTTTACGAAGTGATTGTAATTTGGCTCAAACGTCGAGCCAAGGTGGAGATTGTTGAAATTATGTCTCGAGTTTTTCGCTGGAAAAGAAGAAATATAAAAATAAAATAAAAGAAGGGAAACTTTCTTTTATGCTGCTGCGGAAGCCGAATTATTTAGTGGAATCCGAAACGCCAAAGCCCATGCACGTAAAGAAGGAAAGTTACGGTGGGCTCAGAGTCAACTTTATTGAGGTCTTCTTTCCTTCTCTGAGAAGCCATGTGAAACAAAATAGGTGGGCCCAAGGGCAAACTTTTGACCTTGGGGCACACTCGCAACTACACGTTAAACTCGGGCGCACACACACGTTTAGCGAAGCAAGGAGCAGAGTGTAGGTGGGCCCAAGCTTGGGCGCACGATTTCCTTCTTTGGCGAGTCCCTTGCACACGTCCTGCACACCCACGTATAAAAGCAAATATTATGCAGATTTTCTTCTTTGGGGCTTCTGAAAAATTACTAACCAAAACCCTACGTAGAAGTCACAAAAGGGAGCCGCGAAAGAGGTCTTCTTTTTCGGGGTGTTGCTGCTGCACCCGTACGAGAGAAAAGGAGGAGCCGCATGTCTTCAAGCTGAAGCACGATCAAGAAAAGGAGTTCTTTTTCAGCGTTTGTTTTGAGCTTGTGTGATAATTTTGTGCCGTGACTTGGGTTTGGGTTAAATTGGGGCTTGGGAAACACCGAGAGAGTGTTTGAGTGACTTGAGTGTGTAATCTCCTTGTATCTCTTGATTTATAGTGAAATTTGTTGCTGCTCTCCCCGTGGACGTAGGTCTTTACGACTGAACCATGTAGATCTGGTGTCCGATTTATTTTCTTCTTCCGTCTAGATTTTGTTCGATCGCTCGCCCTATCGCAACAATATGGATGAATCATAGAGCTAGTGATGACTTTGTCAAGGAAAGATTGGATAGGGCTCTGTGTACTCTAGATTGGCATCTCACCTTCCCTGAAGCTGAAGCATTTGCTTTACTTGCTGTAGGGTCGGATCACAGCCCCTTGCTCTTAATCACTGAAGCCTTACCCTATCGACGACATCGGCCCTTCATTTTCGAAACTTTCTGGATCCAAGACCAGATTGTTGTGAAATCGTTGCTTGGTCATGGAGATCCACACAGTTACCGAACTCCACCCTTCCATCCAAACTAAAGGCGGTCTCCTTCGCACTAGCTCATTGGAGTAGATCGAAATTCTCCAAGGGACATCATCAACTTGTAGCTTTGCACTAGCAACTTCAAAGTCATGTTAATCAAACCCATGATCATTATGATGCACTGTTGGTTACTCACTTGAAAAAGCAAATTCAGAAATTATGGCAACAAGAAGAACATTATTGGGCGATGCGCTCTAGGATCAACTGGTTGAGGTGGGGAGATAAAAATACTAAATTCTTCCATGCAACTACCATTCAAAGGAGACAATGCAATAAGATCAGTATGCAATAGGACAACAATCATGGTTGGGTGCACAATCCCTGGCTTTTAAAGAAGATGACAACGGATTACTTTTCAAATCTATATTAGACGGTGGGTATCGTGATTATGGGCCTCTTCTGAATTAATGCCCACGGGTTATTACTGACAAAATGAACATGTCTTTGATAGCTCCTGTCACTAGGGAGGAGGTTCAACATGCTACGTTCTAGTTGGGGGTTACTAAAGCTCCGGGCCTAGATGGTTTGAATGGACTTTTCTATCAAAATCATTGGGATATACTCCAGGATGAGATCTTTTCATCAATGCAACAATTCTTCCTATCTAGAGTAATGCCACCAGATTTAAATAAAACCATCATCTCCCTAACCCCCAAGGTACCACACCCTGAAAGACTAGACCAATACCATCCCACAAGCCTATGCAATTATGCCTATAAAATCATTTCTAAGGTGATTGCCAATCACCTAAAACCGTACCTGCCTGAGCTTATTTCCAAGGAGCAAAGCGCCTTTTTGAGTGGATGGCTCGAAATTGGCGCTTGCATTTTGCGTAACTTCTTCCACCTCACTTTCTTTTACCAAACACATTTTCCTTTTATTGTTATGTTTTTTCTTTTCCTTTCCTTTTTCTTCACTTTTCTTTTTCTTCTTCCTTGGTTTTCCATTGTCGTGATCTAGCAAGCCATGAGATTGCCACCCTCAGCGAAGCTCAAGCTAGCTTGGATTGACCAAGCCTTGAGCTAGCCACTCGGTGTCTTTGGTCAATCATCGGGCAGCCGGCCATTACCGTGGCACATGGCAACAGAGGAAGGAAGAGGAAGAAAGAGGAGGAAGTAGGAGAAAGGGAAAAAAAAAAAAAAAGGAAAGAAAAAAAGGAAAAATTATAAATTATAAAAAATCGATTTTTAAAAAAATAGAAAATCATTAAATATTCAATTTCTTAAAAGATAAATAATTAATAAAATAATTTTTTTGGTCGATTAAAAAATTAAAATTTGATTTTTTGTTGGTAATTTTTTCCAAAAAAAAAAAAAAAATCAAATCAAATACTGAACAATGGAAAATATTTTCCTCTCTATTTTCAGGTTTCACTCAAACACTGGAAAATATGGTTATTTTCTTGAAAAATGGCTTCTCAAAATACATTTTCTGGAAACGTGATTTTTTTTTCATGAAACAAATGGAGCCTCAGTTGAGATTCGGGATCACCCAACAATTTACAATAAATGTTATATAGTTCATCACCACCTTAAGTTGAAGATTCACGTTAAATGGTTCCTGACTAGCTTTTGCACAACATGACTAGTGCACCCCCCCTCCGACAATTTTAAGGTTGCCCTCCCCCTCATCAACCTGGTGCGTAAAGTTTTCTTCCTAGCGTAACCATAACAAGGCCCAAAACTAAGGTCACAGAAATAGCAGACTTTCTTACCATCTGTGCCACACCTTGTTGGTTAATTCTTGTTTTATTTACTTAAAAAGTATTACTTTTTTTTTACTGGCATTTAACTCAAGAAAAGATAATTTACAAGGGTATGTCAATCATCCAAGTCCTATTTCCATTATATGTATAGTCTATTGATTGCAAGCGACTCGTTTGGTAATTATCTAAATTGTTTTACTTTTTATTTAATCTAAATCTAGCGATTCACAAATTTTGACATTTTTTTTTATTTGAAACTTTCAAAATTTTTAGAATATTTAACTGTTGACACGTACCTTCAAATGCAAACTTTTCATAACATTTATATTTGAGCAAAAAAGTTAAAGAAAAAAGTACTCTTTACTTTTATCTAAGGGTAAGCAATTTTTGTATATTGCTCCTAGAAAGCAAAAGACGCATTGGCAATATACGGGTGGTTTATTCTTTTGCATGATGCACTGATTTAAGTCCTATGTATTATTATGATTAGCTGAAAATGCTGAAATTGGGGAAGAGTAACTGAAATAGAAACACCTACGAGTTTGATGAAATTTTCACCGAGTCCACGTCACAAAAACCAGTGTACGAGGTTGCGGCAACGCCTATTGTGGAGGTGTACACATATAAAAGATTTTGATTGTTGTCTTAAATTTCACCGTCATATGAGCTTGCTTTTGGTAAATGTGGGCGAGTGGACAAACTCTCGATATTTTACACACTTAATATGCTTACTTTTCTGATATTTTTACTATCATTATTGGGAGTGATCCGTGGTTCGATTTTGCCCTTTAAGAGGAGCATTTGTGTTTACCACTTCAACATTTAAGGATTAGGTCCCGTGACTTGTCCCAACTGATACACTTTAATTTAAAGTTTATATCACAAAAACTCCGTCAGTTTTTATTAAATTTTACTATTAAATTGCTAAGTAGAATGACACGTGATGATTGATGGGTATAACAGTTTGGGATTTTGCTCTTAGTTTGTCACATGTGTACTAGTTTTATAATTTTTCATAATATTAATCCAATTTAATATAAAGTAATTGATGATATGTTTGTCACGAATGTATTGGTTTGGGATATTTTGTGGTTAAAAAATTAGTTTGAGGTAAATTCATCATAGATGTACTAATTTAAAGTTTTTTATGGTCCAAAATTAATTTTAAATAAATTTATCACAAGGGTACTAATTTAATGCTTTTCATGGTATTAATCCTTAATTCTATGGCAATTTAGTTGGGCCTGAATTTTTAATTATTTTATAATGTTTTTACAGTTTTTAGGAAATGTACCTTCACCTAGCTAAACACGAAAGCTTGATGAAGAGTGAAGTATTGTTGTTAGCAGTAGGGGGATGAGCAAATGGAATTTGTCCGAATCAGAATTGCCTAGACCGAACGGGACCGATTTTCGGTTCCTAAAAACTTGAATAAGTGGATATCAGTCCGGTTTTCTATTTTAGGGGTGAAATTGCCCATTTAAATCTTCTTTTTTATTATAAATAAAACCCTCAATCAGACTCCAGACTTCTCTCATGACCGCTCTCTCTCTCTCTCTCTCTCTCTCTCCGCCCTTAACTCGCGACCTCGGGGCTCGTCACTCCTTCACGCTTGCTCTCGGCCTCGACGGTTTTTCAGGTACCAATTTACCTCTCGCCTCTTGCTACCTATTTGCCCTTATTCTCCCCGTTGTTTTGTCTGGTTTGGTTTTGTAATGGTGCGTCTCGATGTGTTTTACATGGTTGCTATCTGTTAATGGTTTTCTTGTCTCCATTTTCAAGTCTTGGATACGCGAGGAAGGAGAGATGGTCGATGGGTGGTAATTGGCTTTTCAGTCTTGGATTCACAATCCACCTGAGCTCAGGACTTGAAGTGAGTTTTACACGATTTTACCTGTGGACATGTTCTGCTCAGCTGGGGAATGATCAGCTAGTGTATTTTTTGTGCCTTTCTATATTCTAATGTTGTTTGGTCAAGGGAGGTTGAGTGAAAATTCTTTTATCAAAAGCGGCGGCAGTCGTTTTGGTGAAGTGCTGTTTCCGGGTACTGGTAGTTGTGATCTTTTATGAAGCTTTCTTTGGATTGTTGTTGCAAGTGTGTGTGTTTGTTTGATGATCAGGGAAGTTATGTGTCCATGGATTCTGAATTGTTGTAGGACAGGTAGGTAACTAACCTCATGGGATTGAAATGATTTGCTGCATATTGTAGCATAACCAAGCTGCAATGAAACCAAAAAAGAATGAAACTGAAAAGAAAAGAAGATGTGGCTGGTTGCCGATGGAACTTGAAACTGGCAGGTTTGGTTTCAGAGTTGGTTCTAGGGTCCACAGGGTTAGTTCCCAGTTTAAAAAAATGGGAACAGGTCCCGAGAGTGTAGGTCCTAGGTTCCTGACTTGGAACCAATCATCTTAGCCATTTGCTGTTAAAATTGAGAATGAACCTGAGTTTGATCAGGAGGTGAACTCAGTGAGTGGAAGCCAGGTTTAGATTTTGAGTGTTATTTATTGCTCTGAAATATAATACAAGTAAAATGCGTGTGCAACTTGTTCTGCCAGCAGTGTTTATTACATGAGTTCGCCTTCACTTTCTCAACTTGCTCTATTAACATAGTTAAGCATTTCATATTGGGCCATTGATTTTAATTTTATGATTTGATCTTTCTACTTTACAGGATGGTGCAGCAAAAGAGAAAGAGAAGAGAAAGGAGAAGAAAATGTGGAAGAGGAGGAAGGGAAAATAGGTGGAGTTGAGCAAAATGTCAACAAAATCCCAAATAATGTTTTAGAAGTGGCTAAATTATACGGAAATATTATGAAGGGTTTTTTCGGTGTTGATATAGATATCCAATTTAACATCACCTTTGGCCACCAACAACTCTCACAAAGGATTTACATCATTATTTATCTATTTACTTTGACACCATTTTTGTTTTAGTGCTTGTAACACATTCTTCTCAATGTCACTTTGCTTAACATAAGTTGAGGAAAATTACTCTTTAATATTTCCATCCAATTTGGCCATGTGAAATATTTTGGGATTTTCTTGAGCATATCGCTCTTCCTAGAGACATTTTTCTTAGCTTTGGCCTCTTTTTTTCTTCCTCCTCCTCCTGTTCTTCTCCTTTGCCTTTCTCTACATGGTCAGGCAGTTTGTCTCTCAGCTTTTGCATGGTGCCTATGCAAATTCCGAATATATCGTCGAAGAGGGCTAGTGTTGAACCTTCTCGAAAGAAGCTATCTGAACGGACTCCTGGTAGAGATAATTCCATATAATGGCCAGCCATTTAAAGCAGACTTAATTGTGCTGACGAAAGCAGGTACAGAGTTGAGAATTGGTAAAAGGTAGTTGATGTTTCTCGTATAATCTAAGAACATTGTTCTAACTTGTCATCTACTTTTTTACAGTATTCAAAAGTTCCTTTGTTAATGGTTTTTTTTTATTGTTTTTCTTTGAGAAATTAGCTGTTGGGGTTTGGGGCCAAGTATGTTGTTCAATCTAACCTACAGTCTCCTTCTTTCTTGCACTTTCTTTCGCACCATCACAAGACTCTTCTCTGTGTGCGCATGCATGCGTGCTGCATGGTTGTTAGGATCGCGACCCAAATTGTAGGATCACGATCATTCAATCCTACCACTCAAAAACTTTGAACAATTTGGATTCTAAGAAATATGGTAGTCAGCAGGGGTCGTGACCTGTATCTTAGGATGGCGATCCTAACTACGATTCCGTTGTTCAAGCTTTAGAAGGCAATTCTGCCTTTTCAGCTGGAGCAAATATGAAATTAGGCCTCCATCCCCTAGTGCATGTGCCACTTTTCTTAATCCTGTTCAGGCTCCATTTGGAAAATATAAGGCTTGGAGAATTAAGAATAAGGGATGAAGATGAATGAACAGTAGAAAGTGAAGAAGCATAGAGACACCATCTCTTCTTCTTTTTTAGTCTTGAATAAATGATGAGATGGGCACCGACTGCTGTTGGCTCTTTGAACTATTTTGCGAGAGAGAGAGAAATCACAAATTGTGTCCTAGATTGAGGTAAACATGTATTCCTAGAGAGAGAAGGACAAAATAAAGGATTATAAATTCAGAAAAGGCAGGAAAGTAATTTCTTGGTAGCCTTCTTCTTGATTATTATGGTGATTATTTTATTGTGATCCTATTTAATCCAACTTTAAAACTCGGGCAAGGAGATTTCACGCTTTTACATCTTTGACATGGTGCTTTAATTGTTAGCTGAAAAACTGGCAACCAAGAATTTAAACTCTCACGTGAGAATGCTACCTTTAAGCTTCACTATCCCTCTTTTGAAGGTTAATATGCATCTAATTGCACTGATTCAAGCAAGAATTTAATACTTCAAATATGTAGGATCTTATGATCTTGATATGATCTCCAAGACTTTGAAAGGATCCTACTTAGCATCTCGATCCTGATAACCTTTTTGTGTGTGTATGGCTCTTTGTGTGTGACAAAGGTTGCTTAGCTTTAATAGTTATTGTGAAATTATTTGGTCTTAGTTATTTATTTGACAGGAGAAATATGGATCCAGTTGTAAAATTTCTAATGGGCGACTCAGTGAAACTGCTTTTCTGTTGGGTAAGCGCTTTCACATGGAGCTTTTCTTCTCTATGTCAATGTGCATCTTGTCCCTGTGCTCATATTGCATGGATGGAGACTGATTGCGAGCATTAAGAAAGTGTAAGGGCAATTTTACAGTTTCCTCACCGGTTTGGTGTAAGATTGATCTCTGAAGCATAATGGGCCTTGGAGCCTTGAGTGTAGGATCAGCCTCTTTAATTTCAGCCAAAGAGCGTGGAAATTTTGTCTTTGTTGGTTTCTATTATGGAATTCTGTGGCCTCCTTTTCTTCAGATCGAATGAATATCTAGTATTTGTGCTCATTTTGCATGGATGGAGACTGACTATAGAACATTAAGAAAGAGTAAGGGCAATTTTACAGGTCCTCATCAGTTTGGTGTAAGATTGATCTCCAAAGCATAATGCCTAAGAGCCTTGAGTGTAGGACCAGCATCATTAATTTTAGCGAAAGAGTGGAAAATTTGTCTTTGCTTCTATTACAGAATCCTGTGGCCTCTTTTTCTTCAAATGGAATGAATAGCTGGAATTTGTTCTCCAACAGATTATATTCTCTTGAGGCATCAAGTTGTCCATTTTATCTAGTGAGGGTACTCAACTAATTAAAGTAGTATATTATATGAATAACTTTCCCCTTTCAACTTTGTGATTGCATGGCTTCTTCTTGAATATATATATATATATATATATATATATATATATATATATATATATATATATATGTATATCCTTGGAAGCGAGCCATATTTTACCCTGCTTGTTTAAACTTTATGATACTTGAAGTCTTTCACATTAGCAAGAATCCTTAACATCCTTGGTTAAGTTGAAAATTAGCTTTGTACCCGTGATATTCCCCTCTTTCCATTTTTGTAGTTTCCTTAGATCCTTGGTTTAATGACACTACACTAATTTTTTGCTTACAATGCCCAATTGGTAAAAGCATATACTTAAACCACTGTGAGTAACCATTTCTTTAGTAGCTATTCGTTTTGATAGCTTACCTGGACCACAATGGTGCTGTTTTTGGGCTTTCTCTTGGTTGCTTAAGTCGAGTTGGATAGAATTTTAGTATTCTTTCTTCGTGTTTTTATCTCTCTCAGTTCCTCGACAATTGCGCAATTGTTGACCAAGATTAATCCAAATGGAACTTTGCTTCAACTTAGGTGAGTGATTATGAGTTTTAATTGTTCCAAATCCATTGTTGTTTATACTGTCTATTGTTTTTTCTGATTTTGTTCAGCCCCCTTGCTAGTGTTTTTCTTGCTCTTTGGTTATGGCCTTACAAGAGTGAGTGCCTTTTGTCTCGTCAAGATTCCTGTGAAGATTTTTTGGTCTGTGATTAGTATTTTATTACCCTTCAATATTGTGTTTCTTACCTTTACAAGTTGTGGTTCTTCTTACATGCTCATCGGAAGAGATGGATTATATTTTGCATTGACAACCAAAACAAATGGTCAAACACCAAATAAAAAAACAAATGCCAAAAGCGGCAAGGGAGGAAGTGTCTTCTCGGTCAGATATGAATGAAGATTCAACTAACTCCTATGAGCATACTAATCACATGAGAAGTGCCACATGGGGTTATTATACATATTCCATGTACATGTTTGCTTTTAAGACTTATTGGACCTGCTAACCTGTGGCTTCTAACTTGTGATGGATGTAACATTTGTTGATCATGTGATGCTATTGTGTCATTGGTTGCATTGTGCTTGGTTTGGTAGGAAGGAAAGATGTGTGGTGCAATTTGGAAAATGTTGTTACATGGATGAGCACTTGGTGGTGTACTATTTATTGAGTCTGTGTATACAAACTTTAAGCTAATTCTAGTTTTGTTATTAACTGCATGAAATCAAATGTGCAGAGAAAGGAGGTGAATAAACTTACCTCCTTGCAAATTGCATATTTTGTTGGCTAACATGAATGAATGTGCTTTGGACCATCTTAATAGGAAATACACCTGTGTTTCTGTTATTAACTATTGGTTGATGTCTGTTAAGAGTAAGAAGGGTAAATTAGTCTTTACCACTTTTAGGGTTTATTTTTTATGTATATATATTAAACTTTATTGAATAATACGTAGTAAGTTTTCCTCACATGGTATCAGAGCCAGGTTTTAACCCTAGACGACAGAGGAGCCACTCGCCGTCGTCGATTCGCCGAACCACCGTCGACTTGTCGGAATAGTTGGCTATCACTGACGTTCACCAGAATAGGGCTTCTCTCTCGCGCGGCTCGCTCGCGAGTGCCTCACGAGGCTCACTCGCGGTGCTCGCGCAGCTCGCGTGGCTCGCTTGCGCGGCTCACTTGGCTCGCGCCACTCACGCTGCCCGCACGGCTTGATTGTGCTGCTCGCGTGGCGCGCTCGCACTCGCACGGCTCGCTTGCGCGACTTTAGCGCGCTCATGCTTGTGCGATTTGCTGGCCTACCAAGGGTTTTGACGACCTTATACTGGTTGGATTTGGTGGTGTAGCTGTGCCGCTTCTTGTACGTGTGGTCGGTGGAGGAGAGGGAAAATCCTAGAGAGAGAAAGCAGACATAGAGCAGTAGCGACAGAATGCAATAGCACTCATTAGGATGATTTCGGGATGATTTTGTGGGTTGCAGTAGCGACAGAGTGCAGTAGCACTCATCGGGATGATTTCAGGATGATTTTGTGGGTTAGAATTTGCTTTAAAGTTGCTTATTTGGTTGATTAATTTGTTTGAGACTTGTGATGAAGCAAGTTGCTGCTTGGGTATAATGCAGTTATTTATTTGATGATTTGAAAGTTGTGTGGTAGCTTCTATCATTTTATTTGGTAGTGGTAATATTAGGTTATTGAATTATTGAGGCTGAGTTGTTTGACGGAAGCTAAGGTCAGAGTTTGCTTATTTTTATTTGGAAAATGGGCGAACACTCGAAGAGTGCAATTGAAGTAGATAATGAGAAGAATAATACTGTGATAACTGAGGTGATTTCCTCTTCATCTAATCGAATTACTGATAAGAAGCTCGCGGGTAGTGCTAACTTCCACCAATGGAAGAAAATTGTGAAGCTTACTTTGACAGGCAGGAATCAACATAGACACTTAACTGAGTTTAAGCCCAGAGATGATGTGACTTGGGATGGTGTTGATGCACGTATTCTTGGTCAAATGTTGAATTCTATGGAGAGTAATATAGTTGACATGGTAACTCATATTGATACAGTCAGAGAACTATGGGAGTATTTGAATGTGCTGTATTCTAGCCAGGATAATTTATCACGGATTTATGAGCTATCGCAGGAGTTTTATCGATTTGAAAGAAAGGGGCGCTCTATTACTCAGAGCTTTGCAGACTTTAAGAGATTGTATGAGGAGTTGAATGCTATTCTCCCTATTTCAGTTGATGTTCAACAAATGCAATGTCAAAGGGAACAATTGGTTGTAATAGGATTCTTAGGATGTCTTGGTTCTGAGTATGAAAATGTTAGGTCTTAGATTCTTGGAGGAGAGAATATAGCGTCACTCACAGATACATTTGCTCGAGTTCTTCGAGTATCTCGTGAGTCCTCTTAGGATACTACATCTATGGTGGGGAGTTCAGCCCTTGTGTCCCAAACTCAAACTAGTAGTGGTAATAGGAGTGATGGAGGAACCCGTGGTGGATATAGTGGGCGTGGTGTCCGAGGAGGAGGCTGAGGCATTGGAATAGGGAGAGGTCAAGGTAATCAGCATCCTTATGGACAATTCCATATATCTACTGATAATTCGAGAATCACACGAGTTTGTCATTACTATGGCAAACTTAGTCATATTCAAAAAAATTTCTATAAGCTACATGGGAGACTAAGGTAGCAGCACCAGTTTGCTAATACGGTATCTAATATTGACCCTACTCCACAATCATCTGAAGACAAGCACCAGTTTGCTAATATGGTGTCTAATATTGACCCTACTCCACAGTCATCCGAAGACAAGGTGGTGGTTATGTCTGGTGAGGAATATGCTCGGTACACACAGTCTCAAATCTCACAGCCTGTTTCTTCCACTGCTACTTTGGCATAGACAGGTAATGTTATTGCATGCCTTTCGGCTACTTCTCGTCCTTGGATCATTGATTCAGGGCCTTCTGATCACATGTCAGATCTTTCAGGTATATTTTCCTCTTTTTCTCCATCTTCGTCCACAGTTACTCTAGCCAATAGGTCACCTACACATGTTAGGGAATTGGCACGATTAACCAAGTCCTTCATTACCTTTGTCCTCGGTGCTTTATCTTCCACAATTTCCATTTAACCTAATGTCTGTTAGTAAGTTAACCAAAACTTTCAGTGTTCGGTAACTTTTTATCCCGATTCTTGTGTCTTCCGGGATCGCTACGAAGAAGACGATTGGTAAGGACGTGAGGAAGGGGGCTGTATGTACTTGAAAATGCTTCTTCGATTGCTTGCACAAGTGTTGCATCCCCACATCAAATCCATTGTCGTATTGGTCATCCTTCTCTACGTAGTCTTCAAGAGTTGGATTCTAGTTTTCAATCTCTTTCTAGTCTAGAGTGCTAGTCATGCCAACTTGGCAAATTACATCATGTTAGTTATACACCTCGAGTCATCAAACAATCTACATCTCCTTTTTTATTAGTTCATTAAGATATTTGGGGTTCATGTCATGTGGGTTTCCAATTCGGGTTTCAGATATTTTGTTACTTTTGTTGATGATTATTCCAGAGTTACTTGGTTATATTTAATGAAAGATCATTCAAAATTATTTTCTATTTTTCATGCATTTATATCTGAAATTTAATACTCAATTTGGCATGCATGTTAAAGTTCTGCGTTCTGATAATGCTAAGGAGTATTTTTCCACATCTTTTTCTAATTTTATGACTCAACATGGTACGATCCATGAATCTTCCTGTCCCGATACTCCACAACAGAATGTGTTGCTGAACGGAAGAATAGGCATTTATTGGAAGTTACTAGTCCATGTTATTTGAGATGAAGGTACCAAAAACCTTTTGGTCTGATGCTATTCTAACTGGATGTTATCTCATTAATCGCATGCCTTCTTCTATTCTGCAAGGCGGTATTCCTTTTTCCACCTTGTTTCCTAGTGAACCACTGTTTGTCCTACCACCCTGTATCTTTGGTTGTGTCTGTTTTGTTCGTGATCATCAACCCAGAGTATCAAAACTTGATCCCAAGGCACTCAAGTGTATGTTTATAGGTTATTCCCGCACTCAAAAGGGGTATCGCTGTTATTCTCCATTACGAGAAAATATTTTGTAACAACTGATCTTTCATTTTTGAATCCACTCCTTAGCATAATGTTCCAATTGATGTGTCTGAATTAGATGAAGACTTGTATGTGACCACCATTCAGTCTACTATTCCAAATATTTCACCAGTATCTACAGAGAAACCACCTTCTCTCCAGGTTTATACTCGACGTCATTGTGTTGCTACTACTACTCCCCCTGCTCCTCATGTCACTACTACGTTGTCTTTTGCCCCAGATCCGCCATTAGCTATCCCTCCTCTTGTATCTGATCTTGATCTTTCTATTGCTCATCGCAAAGGTACACGTACTTGCACTCAACATTCTATTGCAAATTTTATTTCTCACTCTTACGTGTCTCCTACTTTTCAAGCCTTTTTAACTACTGTTGAATAATATCCTATCCCCAAGTTTGTCGCGAGGCGTTACAAAGTTCTTCTTTGCTGGGGATAGCAATGGAAGAAGAATTACGGGCTCTTGAGATTAATCAAACTTGGGACTTAGTACCACTTTCTCTAGGCAAAACTGCTATTGGTTGTCGATGGGTGTATGCTGTAAAAGTTAACCCCGATGGTTCTTTTGCTCATTTAAAAGCAAGACTTGTTGCAAAAGGGTATGCTCAAGTATATGGGGTTGACTATCTAGACACATTTTCTCCTGTTGCCAAACTTACTTCTGTTCGTATTTTGATCTCTCTTGCTGCAACGTATAATTGGCCTTTATTTCAGCTTGATGTTAAGAATGCTTTCTTGCATGGCACTCTTCATGAGGAAGTTTATATAGAGCAACCTCTAGGGTTTGTTGCTCAAGGGGAGTCTGGACTAGTTTGCAAATTAAAAAGAAAAAAATCTTTATATGATTTGAAACAATCTCCACGAGCATGGTTTGGAAGATTTTCTAAGGTTGTACTGTCTTTTAGGCTATCAAGATGTGGAAATGATCATTCTTTCTTTTATAAACAATCAGGGGGAGGCAAACTATTCTTGATTGCGTATGTTGATGATATTATCATCACGAGAGATGACTTGGTTGGTATAGCTGAGCTAAAGACCTATCTTCAGCAACAATTTCAAACTAAGGACTTAGGAAAATTAAAATATCCTAGGAATTGAGGTGGTGCAGTCACAAAAAGGTATTTCTGTCACAATGAAAATATATTCTGGATTTGCTCAGTGAGACAGGTATGTTAGGATCAAAGCCTTTTGATTCACCCATGGAACAATGAGTTAAATTGGTTGCTAAGGGAGGAATGATTCTTAATAATCCTAAGAGATATAGAAGACTGGTAAGTAAGCTGAATTATCTCACAGTTACTCGACCAAACATTGATTTTCCTGTCAGTGTAGTAAGCCAGTTTTTGTCTTCCCCTCGTACATCTTACTGGGATGCGGTTATTCGGATATTGAGGTATTTGAAGAAAGCTCCGGGAAAATGAATTGTCTACCAAAACCATGGTCATAATAGAGTTGAAGGTTTTTCTGATGCTGATTGGGCTGGGTCTCCAGATGATAGAAGATCAACTACTGGATATTGTTCCTTAGTCGGAGGAAATCTAGTATCATGGAAAAGTAAGAAACAAAGTGTTGTTGCCCGCTCTAGTCCTGAGTCAGAATATCGAGCCATGGCACAAGTGACATGTGAATTAGTGTGAATTTGACAGTTATTGACTGAGTTAGGCTTTAAAGATTTAGTACCCATGACTCTGTGGTGCAATAATAAAGCTGCCATGCATATAGCTTCCAACCCCGTGTTTCATGAGAGAACAAAACACATTAAGGTTGATTGTCATTTTATCCAAGAGAAGTTGCAAAGTGGAGTAATTCTTCCCAGTCATATTCGAACCGGCGAACAACTTGCGACATCTTTACTAAGTCCTTGGGTAATGGGAGAATAGCACATATTTGTAACAAGCTGGGCATGATTAATATTTATGCTCTAGCTTGAGGGGGAGTATTAGGAGTAAGAAGGGTAAATTAGTCTTTACCACTTTTAGGGTCTTTTTTTTTAATGTATATATATTAAAATTTATTGAATAATACGTAGTAAGTTTACCTCACAATGTCTATGAGAATTTAATGTTTTCCCCATAATAAGGCTTCCCATGGAACAATTGCTTCCCTCACTTGGGCAGTTTTAGACAAATTTATCAGCAAAATAAGGCTGATGTTATGAAGCTTATTGGTTTTCTGTTTTCTTGCAGCGTAGCATGGCCTTTCTATTAATGCAAGTATAGCTGAAGAGGAGACAATTGCAAAGGCTGATTTTGTTTTTGGGAGTATCCATCCTGATTCAGCGTTTGCTTTGATAATATCGTTTGGAGAACTGCTCCTACTATTGATGTGGATTCCATCAAATTGCTTAGAGATACGAAGCTGCTGTGTGTTCTTTCTAGTTGTAGTCCAAGTTGAATTGTAACTCTTTTTTTTTGTCAAGCATGATCGGAGAACCAGCTGGATATTTTTGTGGGAAGAAGAGACTTCGTAGACTGATCCTACCATATCTATTGTAATAATCTAAGTTTGTTGTACCTCTTTTCTCTTTTCTTTTTGAACCATATACCAACTTGGTTGCTAATGTCCTGTAGGTTTTCTGTTGTAATCATCCAGTTCCAAATGAAGAGAGATTTGTGGACCTCATTTAAAGCATAAATACTTTTCAGTATCTTTCTTTAAGCACATGTGGTTCGTCCTCATTGGAAAACCAAGATAATACTATTGGCTATATGAACACAAGTAGATGGCCCGGGGGAAATATATGAACCAGCATTCTTCACATTTAACTTTACTTTGTGTAAGGAAGAATAGTAAATACTGTTTGTGCTTTCTGTGAGAAAGAGCAACACGATGGCTGCGAGACCGGACAAGAAAGCCCAAGGACTATGGAAATATTCCCTCCTCAGTTTCGCCATCCAGATGTTCCTCCTCTTGTTGCAATGTGCCTTCACATTTTGGAAGATCTCGGAGTAATAGGAATTGCATACAGGGACATAGTCGCGGATCTTGTTGAACATCTCTGCAACCACCTTGTCATTGCCCAAGTAGTTCTTAATAATCCCAGCATGGAAAAGCACCTCAACGTCCTTTGAAGAGTTTATGAGACAATCAATCAAGGTCACGTAATCCGTGAAGTAGTTGATGTCTCTGGTTTGACGATGCTTTGCTCGTACGCGATCAGGTTTCAAAATTTTGATTCGGTGTCGTACTTTACATACAAGACCGGTAATTCGAATGTTCCGTTCTTGAATTTGATGTCGCTCGATTGGCCCCCTTGCATAGCCCTAAACTTGACTCCCGACTCCCTTAGCTCAATGGCCGATGGCATGATTGGTGTGTAGTTTGGCCGGGCGTTTTAGGCCAGCCAAGTGCGCCACGTGTGATATAGATGCAGAAGATGTTCCCTGCTGCCAATCGTCAAATTTCAGCCGGGGCCTTCTCTTTCAACCTCGAAGTACATGATGGCGACTTTGCTGAACTCATGATGCTCGTCCGGACCTCTAGTCGGGTCATATAGCTTGCTCAATACGAAGAGTGGGAGTTGGTTCTCTAGCAGCAGTAAATCGCGTGTAATCTTTGGGTCGAATCCCCCCCAATCATGCATAACCGGGTCGTTTTCGTCTCTCAGTTCCGTCATAATATACTTACGGAACATCTCAATGATGAAACAACCATCAATGAGCATCATCACAAGAAATTTTTCTTGGGAGAGGTCGATGGTTTCCGCATAGCAATTACGTGCTGGCTGTTCCTGTTCCCTGTGTGACGACCCGAGCGGCGGTGCGCGGGGAGGAGGGATGGCGGTGCGTCCGCGCCTCCGGTCCTCGGACGCGCGCAAGGGAAGGGGAAGGGATTCATCTCCCTCTTGTCCCACATCGCTTAGGGAGGGATCATGGGCCTTGTATATAAGGCTTGGGTTCCCTTAAACTTGTGCGACGCATTTTAAAGCCGTGAGGACTCAGTGTCCAAAGCGGACAATATCACACAAGTGGGACCCGGGATGTTACAAATGGTATCAGAGCCGACTCCCGACAGCGTGTGGGGCTGGCGGTGCGCGGGGAGGAGGGATGGCGGTGCGTCCGCGCCTCTGGTCCTCGGACGTGCGCAAGGGAAGGGAAAGGGATTCCTCTCTCTCTTGTCCCACATCGCTTAGGGAGGGGTCATGGGCCTTGTATATAAGGCTTGGGTTCCCTTAACTTGTGAGACGCGTTTTAAAGCCGTGAGGACTTAGTGTCCAAAGCGGACAATATCACACAAGTGGGACCCGGGATGTTATAAATGGTATCAGAGCCGACTCCCGACAGCGTGTGGGGCCACAGCGAGGACGCTGTGCTCCCAAGGAGGGGAGAGTGTGACGACCCGAGCGGCGGTGCGCGGGGAGGAGGGATGGCGGTGCGTCCGCGCCTCCGGTCCTCGGACGCGCGCAAGGGAAAGGGAAGGGATTCATCTCCCTCTTGTCCCACATCGCTTAGGGAGGGGTTCTTGGGAGCCTTTATAAGGCTTGGGTTCCCCTTAAACTTGTGCGACGCGTTTTAAAGCCGTGAGGACTCAGTGTCCAAAGCGGACAATATCACACAAGTGGGACCCGGGATGTTACACCCTGAGAGTCGGCATATACCTATCCACGCTCCCCTCATTTCTCCTCTTAAGCAATTGCTACAGGTATCGTAGTTTCTGCTCCTCCATGAATTTGAACTTGTCATTTCCATAGTGATAAGGGCCAATGGCTAGAATCTCTGGGTCATAGGCTTTCTCGTTGACTCTGCGCAGTTGATGACGAACCCTAAATATATTATGCTCCGGCAAAGTGGGAGGCACACTGCAAAGCATATTCCCGATGTGGATTGAGACATGGTCTTGCACCTCTAAACGCTCATAGGTCCCAGTATGCTGTATTGGTTACAACATAATTAATGTGATAATAAGCACTTAGTAAATCAAGATGATTGTTTTTCATTTGCTTCCCTTTGATTTAGGGCAACTTACAAAAAATGCCCTCTTATGAACTATTTCAATTTTCACTTTTAGTCATCATACTATTTTTCATGACGCATATAAGTCCTAAATTAATTTTCGAAAACTAGTAGAAAGAAAACTAATCTCCAAATAAATTTCAGAACAAATTCGTATTTTTGTGCGAATATCGATGGACAATGCAAATTAAGCACCGTGGTTGAACACGTGGTGTGGACATTCAATACAAACAAATGGACAGCTGAGGAAAAATTACAAACCCTGTATTATTGCCCCGAGAATAAATTAACAGCTGCATGGGTTTTTTACTTTTGAGCTTTGGAGAACCCCCTTTTTTGCTCTCACGACGAGTTTTGACTTTTGGTAAGGCTAAAGAACATCGCAAGTGCCAAACTTGGCACATGGATATGTAAGTGTCATTTTAAAAAAATTGGGATACCTGATTTCTAAGTCCAGCAACTTTGGCTAAAAATCCTACATGGAAATTTTTTAATAATATAACTTGTCTACGTGACTCGTTGGAGAGCTAAGTCAGCAAATAAGAACCAAAACTATGTCGTTTTACCCTCTCTTTTTTCAATTTTAATATAAATGTCAATTAAATTATATTATTTTAGAAAAACATATGAAGAGTGCCAAACAGCAAGGGCTCAGCCCTTGCCCCTGTCACTAGGAAGGGCCGACAATGGTAGGGGAAGGATTGATTGGGGTCATTGGCCCCTGGTCAGGGCCTGGCGACCCTGCCCAACTGGTGGTGAGGACCTACAATCCCTTGCCCAGCTCTGGGGCGGGGTTGCGACCCTCCCCAAATCCAGTAAGACCTCCTAGCTAGTGTTGGCCCTTGGCTTGCTAAGCGAGGGTCGGCGACTCTCGCCGAATCTAGGGGAGGGCCACAACTCTCGCCCTGGATTTGAGCCATAGTTTGTAGGCCCTCACCACTAGGGCTCGGCAACCTTGGCCGACCCTACCCTCACCATCGCTAGCCCTTCCGGGTGATGGTGGTGAGGCGGCGGCGACGGCTTGCACAGCCCTTGCCGTTTTGCAACCCTCTTTTTCTTTTTCTTTTTTTATTTTAAAATTTTTAATTTTTAATTTAATTTAAGTAATATTTATATTAAAAATCAAATGCGAGGGAAAACGACATCATTTTTAGCTTACTAGCCATGTTGGCACGCAAAACAACATCATTTTTGGCTTATTTAGCCACATTGTCATTTGGCACTTGTCTTACTAAAAAAATGCCATGGCAGTATTTTGATAAGATTTTCTCACCATTGACACTTAACTAATCCATTTTGCTCTAATTTTAACACTTAAATGCACATTTCTTAAGTTTTAACATTTAAGTGTATTCCCATGCCAAATTTTGGCATTCCAAGGATCCGGGTCTCCTTTTTAGAATATTAGTCCCAAATTTTTCTCTCTCCAGCCAGCAAGCAAGGACAACCTTTTAGACACTAAAATCTGAATTTTAAAACTAATTGGAGTGTTCTTATTGTGAGCTACTTACCATTGATGTTGAAGGCGTAAGAACCATGCTAAATAGTTTTAAACTACATAAGAAGAATAACTGGAACAAAATTCAACCAAGATAAAATACAGAAATATTATTAAACGCGATGGGAACTGAGGATTTCAGGTTAGAGAAGGTAAGACAAGCTTCTAGCTAAATAACATATAAATGACTGCTTTTTAAAAAAAAATTAAATTCTACCTAAGAATATAAGGAATTTTTGGACCTAGGGAGGCAAGGCTGCCACTGGCCTGGTAGCCCCCTAGGTCCACTATTGATTAAATGGTAGACATAAATTAGAAATTATTTGTGTGATTAATCCTCTCTAGAAGGATGAAAGCAATTTGGTAACTGAACCAAGAGAAGACAAAATTGATGCTTGAGTGACTTTGTCTAGTTGAGACACGTTAGTTAACTTAATTTCGGTGCCTTGAATAAGATTTGACGTGTATGATTTAATTTAAATGCTTGCCAAAATCACGTTAATTAATGGACCATAACTCAGAATTGAAAGAAATGGTCTCATCCTTCAACTTTATGTTTTTTTTTTTTTTCTCAATGTGAATAATCACAACAGTCAAGGATCATAAAAGGGAAGGGAAATTCGTAGGACTTACTTGATTGCGTTGGTGGTTGCTCATTCTTCTGGCCAAGCTAGACCAGCTACTATCACACAGTATCCAGTTCTTCTCTTTTTCTGCGTGAAAGCATGCGATCGTACATGGCGAGAGCGAAAGAGAAGAGGGCGACGATGCTAACAGATGTTGACGCGAACGATGGAGGAAGAATCAGCAGGTTGGATGCTCATTGCTCTCTCAGCTTTTTTCGTGCAGAGGAAAGAGAGAATAAGAAACCTTGCGTTGTCGCGTATAAATGCATTTCGGCTTGGGCTTTTCGAGCTCGGATTTTCGAAGCCCGAGAGGCTCATCCTCGCCCACCATTTAATTAAACATATGCTAATTAAATAATCCTTTGTTCATATATTATTGCAATTTACAATTCCGTAGCATGCAATTACTACTATCACCTAGAGGTAAAATGAGACTACCGCCTACACCAACCATTTATACAAAATTCAAACACATTTTTCTTTGGCCCATCGGCCTTGGTCGTCAGTACTTTCGACGGTAGACGGTACTACAATGAAAAAATATGAAGTCATCTACAAGTTGCATTATACTATGTGAAAACGGACCATTTCACAAAATTTCACGGAATTTGTGGAAAGAGTCCTACATTCTACCTACTAGCAAGAAAATAATAGTCTTCACGATGGAGGCAACTTGTACAATTGTGATAAATGCATATATAAAGATGCTTGCCAAATTCTCTGGATTGGTGCGATTGAAAATTGTGTTAAGAGATTATCAAGTTGCATATTTAGATTTCACAGACTATATGTAAACTATTCTCCGTATTCCAATAAACTGTGAGAAATATATGATCACATTTATTTTTGCTTTGTGTAAGAAAGAATAGTAAATACTATTTCCCTACTATGAGAAGGAACATTTATTTTTGCCTGTTGTGGAGGTGCATACCTATGAAAGATTTTGATTGTTGTCTTAAATTGCACCATCATGTGAGCTCGCTTTTGGTAAATATAAGCAAATGGAGAAACTCTTGGCATTTTACGCACTTAATATGCTTCATTTTCTGACATTTTTAGCATCATTATTGGTAGGGATCCTGATTAGACTGTACCTAGCATTTGTGTTTTCTACTTCATTTAAGGACTAGGTCCCATGACCTGTCCTAGCTGACATGATTTTGCTTCCTATACATTAGTTTGGATATACTTTAATTTAGAATACTATGAAAAAGCCCAAACCGATATAGTCATAATACATTTACTTCAAATTAATTTTTAACCACAAAAATCAAACTAGTATACTAGTGGCAAATTTATCATTTTTTAGTTTATGTTAAATTTTATCGTCAAATTTTCGAGTCGGAGATGACGTGTGATAGTTGACAGAGATATAAGCTTTTTGAGTTTTTATACTTAGTTTGTTGTAGTTTTGTAGTTTTTGTGGTATTAATCCAATTTAACGGAAATTAATTAAGGGTGTATTTATCACAAATATATCAATTTGAGATTTTTTACGATAACAAAAATTAGTTTGGAGTAAACTCGTCACATGTATATTAATTTGGAGTTTTTAGGTCCAAAATTAATTTTCGCTAAATTTATCACAAACGTACTAATTTGATGGTTTTTGTGATATTAACTCTTAATTTTGTGGCACTTTACTTCACCTTGAAATTTTTAACCATTTTATAATGTTTTTACCGTTTTTAGGAAATGTACCTTCACCTAGCTAAACACGAAAGCTTGATAAAGAGTGAAGTATTGTTGTTAGCAGTAGGGATGATAAGCAAATGGAATTGTCCGAATCAGAATTGCCTAGACCGACCAGGACCGATTTTCGGTTCCTAAAAACTTGAATAAGTGGATATCAGTCCGGTTTTCTATTTTAGGTGTGAAATTACCCATTTAAATCTTCTTTATTTATTTATTCATTATAAATAAAACCCTCAATCAGACTCAGACTTCTCTCATGACCGCTCTCTCTCTCTCTCTCTCTCTCTCTCTCTCTCCCCTTTACTCGCGACCTCGGGGCTCGTCGCTCCGTCACGCTCACTCTCGGCCTCGATGGTTTTTCAGGTACCAATTTACCTCTCGCCTCTTGCTGCGTATTTGCCCTGATTCTCCCCGTTGTTTCGTCTGGTTTGGTTTTGTAATGGTGCGTCTCGATGTGTTTTACATGGTTGCTATTTGTTAATGGTTTTATTGTCTCCATTTTTGAGTCGTGGATTCGCGAGGAAGGACAGATGGTCGATGGGTAATTGGCTTTTCAGTCTTGGTTTCGCAATCCACCTGAGCTCAGGACTTGAAGTGATTTTTCCACAATTTTATCTGTGGACATTTCTACTCAGCTGGTGAATGATCAGCTGGTGTTTTTTCTGCCTTTTTATGCTCTAATGTTGTTTGGTCAAGGGAGCTTAAGTGAAAATTCTTTTATCAAAAGTGGCGAAAGTCATTTTGATGAAGTGCTGTTTCGGATTACTGGTAGTTGGGATCTTTTATGAAGCTTTCTTTGGATTTTTGCTGCAAGTGTGTATGTTTGTTTGGTGATCATTGAAGTTATGTGTCCATGGATTCTGAATTGTTATAGGACGGGTGGGTAACTAGCTTCATGGGATTGATGTGGTTTGCTGCATATTGTAGCATAACCTAGCTGCAATGGAACAAAATATGAATGAAACTGAAAGCAAAAAAAAAAAAATAGTGGCTGGTTCTCGATGGAACCTGAAACCAGCTTGAAACTGGCAGGTTTGGTTTCAAAGTCTGTTCTAGGGTCCACAGGGGTTGGTTCCCAGTTTCAAAAATTGGGAACGAGTACTGATAGGGTAGGTTCTAGGTTCCAGACTTGGAACTAATTTGCTGTTAAAATTGAGAATGAACCTGAGTTTGATCAGGTGGTGAACTCGATGAGTGGAAGCTAGGTTTAGATTTTGAGTATTATTTCTCTCTCTGAAATGAAATGTAATACAGGAAAAATGCCTGTGCAACTTGTTCTGCCAGCAGTGTTTATTACATGAGTTCGCCTTTGCTTTCTCAACTTGCTCTATTAACACAGTTAAGCATTTCATTTTGGGCCCTTGATTTTAACTTTATGATTTGATCTTTCTACTTCACAGGATGGTGCAGCAAAAGAGAAAGAGAAGAGAAATGGAGAAGAAAATGTGGAAGAGGAGGGAGGAAAAAGAGGTAGAACTTAGCAAAATGTCAACAAAATCCCAAATAATGTTGCATAAGTGGCTGAATTACATGGAAATATTATGAAGGATTTTTTCGGTGTTGATATGGATATCCAATTTAACATCACCTTCGGCCACCAACAACTCTGACAAAGGATTAACATCATTGAATGCCTATTTACTTTAACACCATTTCTGTTTGAGTGCTCATAACACATTCTTCTCAATGTCACTTTGGTTGACACAGGTTGAGGAAAATTACTCTATAATATTTTCATCCAATTTGGCCATGTGAAGCATTTTGGGATTTTGTTGAGCATATTGCTCTTCCTAGGGACATTTTCTCAGCTTTGGCCTCTTTTTTGTTCCTCCTCCTCCTTTTCTTCTCCTTTGCCTTTCTCTACATGGTCAAGCAGTTTGTCTCCTCAGCTTTTGCATGGTGCCTATGCAAATTCTGGATATATTGTCAAAGAGGGCTAGTGTTGAACCTGCCTGAAAGAAGCTATCTGAACAGACTCCTGGCAGAGATAATTCCATATAATGGCCAGCCATGTAAAGCAGACGTAATTGTGCTGAGGAAAGCAGGTAAAGAGTTGAGAATTGGTGAAAGGTAGTTGATGTTTCTTATATAATCTAAGAAGATTGTTCTAACTTGTCATCCACTTTTCTTGCAGTATTCAAAAGACCCTTTGTTAATGATTTTTTACTGTTTTTCTTTGAGAAATTAGCTGGTGGGGTTTGGGGCCAAGTACGTTGTTCAATCTGACCTGCAGTCTCCTTCTTTCTTGCACTTTCTTTCACACCATCACAAGACTCTTTTCTGTGTACACGTGCATGCATGTGTGCATGGTTGTTAGGATCGCGATCCGGATTGTAGGATCACGATCATTCGATTCTACAACTCAAAAACTTTGAACAATTTGGATTCTAAGAAAAACGGTAGTCTGCAGGGGTCGTGATCTGTATCTTAGGATGGCGATCCCAACTACGATTCCACTGTTCAAGCTTTAGAAGGCAATTCTACCTTTTTAGCTGGAGCAAATATCAAATTGGGCCTCTGTCCCCTAACGCATGTGCCACTTTCTTCTTAATCATGTTCAGGCTCCATTCGGAAAATATAAGGGTTGGAGAATTAAGAAAAAGGGATGAAGATGAATGAACAGTAGAAAGGGAAGAAGTGCAGAGACACCATCACTACTTCTTCAGTCTTGAATAAATGATGAGATGGGCATCGACCACTGTTGGCTTTCTGAACTGTCCCGTCCTTTGGAGATGAGAGAGACAAAGCTTCTGTCCTGCTGCAACCAGATGAGAGAGGCCTCTACATCCTTGAGAAATTGGTGCACGATTTGGCTTGGCCTAGTATCATGATATCTTTGGATGTATACTGATTAGAACTGACCTTAAACTTTAAACAGTTGAAAAACCTAGAATAGCGAGTGAAAGTGAGTTTGTGAGAGAGAGAGAGAGTTGGGGGCGCCCGGGGGGGGTTAAATTGGAGAGTGTGTCCCAGATCGAGGGAATAATATATTATCCTTTGAAATAAAGAAAGAGATGATATGTATTCCAAGAGAGAAAGGACAAAATAAAGGATTAGAAATTCGGAAAAGGCACGAAAGTAATTTCTTGGCAGGCTTCTTCTTGATTATTATGGTGATTATTTTATGGTGATCCTATTTAATACACCTTAAAAACTTGGGCAAGGAGATTTTATGCTTTTGCATCTTTGGCATGGTGCTTTAATTGTTAGTTGAAAAACTGGCAACCAAGAATTTAAACCAGAGTAATCTCTCACATGAGAATGCTCCCTTTGAGCTTCACTATCCCTCTTTTAAAGGTTAATATGCATCTACTTGCAATGATTTAAGCAAGAATTTAATACTTCAAATATGTAGGATCTTATGATCTTGATCTGATCTGGAAGACTTCAAAAGGATCCTATTTAGCATCTCGATTCTGATAACCTTTTTGTGTGTGTGACAAAGGTTGCCTAGCTTTAATATTTATCGTGAATTTATTTGGTCTTAGTTATTGATTTGACAGGAGAAATATGGATCCAGTTGTAAAATTTCTAATGGGCGACTCTACAGTGAAACTGCTTTTCTGTTGGGTAAGCAGCTTTCACATGGAGCTTTTCTTCTCTATGTCAGTATCCGTCTTGTCCCTGTGCTCATATTGCATGGATGGAGACTGACTGCAGAACATGAAGGAGGAGTAAGGGCAATTTTACAGTTCGTCATCAGTTTGGTGTAAGATTGATCTCTGAAGCATAATGGGCCTAAGAGCCTTGAGTGTAGGACTAGCCTCTTTAATTTCAGCAAAAGAATGTGGAGAATCTGTCTTTGTTTGCTTCTATTACGGAATCCTGCAGCCTCCTTTACTTCAGATGGAATTAATAGCTAGTGTTTGTTCTCCAACAGGTTATATTCACTTTGATGCTTCAGGTTGTCAATTTTATCCAGTGAGGGTACTCAGCTAATTAATATACTATGTCAAGTAGTATGTTATATGAATAACTTTTCCTTTTAACTTTGTGATTGCATCGCTTCTACCTGAATATATATGTATATCCTTGGAAGCGAGCCATATTTTACCCTGCTTTTTAAACTTTATGATACTTGAAGTCTTTCACATTAGCAAGAATCCTTAACATCCTCGGTTAAGTTGAAAATTAACTTTGTACCCATGATATGCCCCCCTTTCCATTTTTGTATTTTTCCTTAGATCCTTGGTTTAATTACACTAATATTTTGCTTACAATGCCCAATTGGTAAAAGCATAGACTTAAACCACTGTGAGTAACCGTTTCTTTGGTAGCCATTCATTTTGATAGCTTACCTGGACCACAGTGGTGCTGTTTGTTTGTGTTTTCGTCTCTCTCGGTTCCTTGCCAAATCCGCAATTGTTGACCAAGATTGATCCAAATGGAGCTTTGCTTCAACTTAGGTGATGATTACGAGTTCTAATTGTTCCAAATCCATTGTTGTTTATACTCTGTTGTTTTTTCTGATTCTGTTCACCCCCCTTTCTGGTGTTTTTCTTGCTCTTTGGTTATGCCCTTACAAGAGTTAGTGCCTTTTTGCCTCGTCAAGATTCCTGTTGAGAGTTTTTGGTTTGTGATTAGTATTTTATTACCCTTCAGTATTGCGTTTCTTACCTTTACAAGTTGTGGTTCTTCTTCTTACATGCTCATCGGAATAGATGGATTATATTATGCATTGACAGCCGAAACAAATGGTCAAACACCCAATAAAAAAACAAATGCCAAAAGTGGCATGGGAGGAAGTGTCTTCTCAGTCGGATATGAATGAAGATTCGACTAACTCCTATGAGCATACTAATCACATGAGAAGTGCCACATGGGGTTATTATACATGTTTCATGTACATGTTTGCTTTTACGACTTATTGAACCTGCTAACCTGTGGCTTCTAACCTGTGATGGATGTAGTATCTGCTGATCATATGATGTCGTTGTGTCATTGGGTGCATTGTGCTTGGTTTGGTAGGAAGGAGAGATGTGTTGTGCAATTTGGAAAATTTTGTTACAAGGATGAATGCTTGGTGGATGTACTATTTTGTTGAGTTTGTTTAGACTTTAAGCTAATTCTAGTTTTGTTATTAAATGCATGAAATCAAATGTGCAGAGAAAGGAGGTGAATAAACTTAGCTCCTTGCCAATTGCATATTTTGTTGGCTGACATGAATGGATGTGGTTTAGACCATCCTAATAGGAATTATAACTGCGTTTCTGTTATTAAATGTCGGTTGATTTCTATGAGAATTTAATGTTGTTCTGATAAGGCTACCCAAGGAACAATTGCTGTCCTCACTTGCGGCTGTTTCAGACAAATTTATCAGCAAAATAAGGCTCATGTTAAGAAGCTCATTGGTTTGCTGTTTTCTTACAGAGTAGCATGGCCTTTCTATTAATGCAAGTATAGCTGATCAGGAGACAGTCCAAAGGCTGATTTTGTATTTGGGAGTATCCATCCTGATTCAGAGGTTGCTGATAATATCATTTGGAGGACTTCTCTTGCTATTGATGTGGATTCTATCAAATCGTTCAGGGATACGAAGCTGCTGCATGTTCTTTTTAGTTGTAGTCCAAGTTGAATTGTAACTCTTTTTTTAGGTCAAGCATCATCAGAGAACCAGCTGGATATTTTTGTGGGAAGAAGAGAATTCATAGGTATTGTAATCATCTAAGTTGGTTGTACCTCTTCTCTCTTTTCTTTTTGAACCATATACCAACTTTGTTGCTAATGTGCTGTTGGTTTTCTGTTGTAATCATCTAGTGCCAAATGAAGAGAGATTTGTGGACCTCATTTAAAGCATAAATACTTTTCAATATCTTTCTTTAAGCACATGTGGTTCATTCTCATTGGAAAACCAAGATAATACTATTGGCTATGGAACACAAGTAGATGGTCCAGGGGAAATGTATGAACCAGCATTCATCACATTTAACCTTACTTTGTGTAAGGAAGAATAGTGAATACTGTTTGTGCTACTGTGAGAAAGAGCAACACAATGGCTGCGAGAACGGACAGGGAAGCCCAAGGACTATGGAAATATTCCCTCCTCAGTTTCGCCATCCAGACGTTCCACTTCTTCATGTAATGTGCATTCACTTTGTTGAAGATCTTGAAATAATAAGGATAAGATACCGTGACGTGGTCACAGGTCCTGTTGAACATATGTGCAACCACCTTGTCATCACCCAAGTAGTTCTTAATAATCCCTGCGCGGCGAAGCACCTCGACGTCCCCTTTAAAGGTTATGAGGCAATCCATGAAGGTAATGTAATCTGTGAAGTAGTTGATGTCTCTGCTTTGACGATGCTGCTCGTACGCGCTCAGGTTTCGAAAATTTGATTCGGTGTCGTCCTCTACACAGAAGGCCAGTAACTCGAGTGTCCCGTTCTTGAATTTGATGTCGCTCAGTGCGCACCCTTGCGCAGCCCTAAACCTGACTCCTGACTCCATTAGCTCAGTCGCCGAGGGCATGACTGGTGTGCAGTTCAGATGGGGCGTTTCAGGCAAGCCAGAAGTGCACCGCGCGTGATACAGATGCAGAAGATGTTCCCAGTTGCCAATCGTCAAATTTCGGTCGGGGTTTTTTCGTTCACCCTGGAAGTACATGATGGCGACTTTGCTGAACTCATGATGCTCGTCCTCGGTCAGGTCATATAGCTTGCTCAAGACGAAAAGTGGGAGTTGGTTCTCTAGCAGTAGTAAATCGCGCCTAATGCTATTTCGATTCCCACGTTCATTCATAACCGGGTCGTCTTTGTCTGTCGCTATCATCCGATTGTACTTACGGAAGAACTCAATGATGAAACATCCATCAATGAGCATCATCGCAAGAAACTTTTCTTGGGAGAGGTCAATGGTTTCCGCATAGCAATTACGCGCCCGCTGTTCCAGTTCCCCGAGAGTCGGCATATACCTGTCCACGCTCTCCTTTCTCCTATCAAGCAATTGCTGCAGGTATCGCAGTTTTTGCTCCTCCATGAATTTGAACTTGCCATTTCCATAGTGATAAGGGCTGATGGCTAGGATCTCTGGGTCATAGGCTTTCTCGTTGACTTCACGCAGTTGAGGACGAACCCTAAATATACAACGCTCCGGCGAAGTGGGAGGCATACTTCGAAGCATATTCTCGATGTGGATTGAGGCATGATCTCGCACCTTGGAATGGTCATAGATCCCAGCATGCTGTATTGGCTACGACATAATTAATGGGATAATAAGCACTTAGTAAAGCAAGATTATTGTTTTACATGTGCTTCCCAGGACAAATTCGTATTTTTGTGCGAATATCGATGGACAATGCAAATTAAGCACCGTGGTTGAACACGTGGTGTGGACATTCAATACAAACATATGGACAGCTGAGGAAAAATTACGAAACCGTAATATTGCTCCTTATAATATTGCTCCGAGAATAAATTAACAGCTGTATGGGCTTTTTACTTTTGAGCTTCGGAGAACCCCCTTTTGCTCCATGGACAAGTTTTGACTTTTGGGAAGGCAAAAGAACATCACAAGTGCCAAACTTGGCACGGGATACTTAAATGTCAATTTTTTTTTATTAAAAAAATAAAAATTGAGATATCTGATTTCTAAGTTTGGTGACCATGGCCGAAAATCCTATGTGACAATTTTTTAATAATATAACTCGTCTACGTGACTCGTTGGAGAGTTGAGTCAATAAAGAAAAACCAAAACTATGTTGTTTTACCTTTTATTTTATTTTAATATAAATGTTCATTAAATTAAATTATTTTAGAAAAATAGATGAAGATTGCAAAACAGCGAGGGCTTAGCCCTCGCCGCCCTTGCCAAGGAGGGTTGGCAATGATGGGGGAAGGGTTGATCAGGGTCGTTGGCCCCTGGCCAGGGCTCGACTACCCCGGCCGACTAGTGGTGAGGGCCTACAATCCCTTGCCTAGCTCGGGGCAAGGATCATGGCCCTCCCCCAGATCCAGCAAGACCCCCTAGCCAGTGTTGGCCCTTGGCCTATTAAGTGAGGGTCAGCGAGCCTTGTCGGATTTGGGAGAGGGCTGCAACCCTCACCCTGGATCTAAGCCAAGGCTTACGAGCCCTCACCACTAGGGCCTGGTGACCTAAATCGAGTCTACCCCCACCATCGCTAGCCCTTCCGGGTGATAGTGGCAAGGTAGTGGTGAGGAGGGCTTGCATAGCCCTCGCCATTTAGCAACCCTCCTTTTATTTTTTATTTTTAAAAATTTTTCATTTTTAAATTTAAGTAATATTTATATTAAAATTCAAATTTGAGAGAAAATGACATCGTTTTTAGCTTACTAACCACGTTAGCATGCAAAATAACATCGTTTTTTTGCATATTTAGCCACGTCGTCATTTTTCACTTGTCTCATAAAAAAAATGCTACGTTAGCATTTTGACTGAATTTTCTCACCGTTAACACTTGACTAATCTATTTTACTTCGATTTCAATACTTAAATATATATTTCCTAACTTTTGACACTTGACTAAATTTTGGCATTCTAAGGATCCAGGTCTCCTTTTAAGAATTTGAGTCCCAAAATTTTCTCTCTCCAGCCACCAAGCAAGGACAAACTTTTAGACACTAACATGTGAATTTTAAAACTAATTGGGTGTTCTTATTGTGAGCTACTTACCATCGATGTTGAAGGCGTAAGAACCACGCTGAATAGTTTTAAACTACATAAGAAGAATAATTGGAATGAAATTCAACCAAGATAAAATACAGAAATGTTATTAAACGCGATGGGAACTGAGGATTTCAGGTTAGAGAAGGTAAGACAAGCTTCTAGCTAAATAACATATAAATCACTGCTTTTTAAAAAAAAATTAAATTCTACCTAAGAATATAAGGAATTTTTGGACCTAGGGAGGCAAGGCTGCCACTGGCCTAGTACTACTGATTAAATGGTAGACGTAAGTTTAGAAATTATTTGTGTGATTAACCCTCTCTAGAAGGATGAAAGCAATCGGTAACTGAACCAAGATAAAGACAAAATTGATGCTTGAGTGACTGTCTAGCTGAGACACGTTAGTTAACGTAATTTCAGCGCTCTGAATTAGATGGAACGTGTATGATTTAATTTTAAGTGCTTGCTAGAATCATGTTAATTAATGGACCATAACTCAGAATTGAAAGAAATGGTCTCATCCTTCGACATTATATTTTCTTTTTTTCTCAGTGTGAATAATCACAACAGTCAAGGATCAGAAAAGGGAAGGGAAATTCGCAGGACTTACTTGATTACGTTGGTGGTTGCTCATTCTTCTCGCCAAGCTAGACCAGCTACTATCACGCAGTAACCAGTTCTTCTCTTTTCTGCTTTAAAACATGCGATCGTACATGGCGAGAGCGAGAGAGAAGAGGGCGACGATGCTAACAGATGTTGAGGCGAACGATGGAGGAAGAATCAGCAGATTGGATGCGTGAAAAACATGCGATCGTACATGGCGAGAGCGAGAGAATAAGAAACCTTGCGTTGTCGCCTAGAGATGCATTTCGGCTTGGGCTTTTCTAGCCCGGATTTCTGAAGCCCGAGAGGCTCATCCTGTCAGCCATTTACTTAAACAGATGCTAATTAAATAATCCTTTGTTCAAACATTATTGTAATTTACAATTCCCTAGCATGAAATTACTACTATCACCTAGAGGTAAAATGAGACTACCGCAAACACCAACCATTTATACAAAATTCAAACACCTTTTTCTTGGCCCATCGACCTTGGTCATCAATACTTTTGATGGTAGAGGGTACTGCAATAAAGAAATGTGAAGCCATCCACAAGTTGCATTGTACTATGTGAAAACGGACCATTTCACAAAATTTCATGGAATTTGTGGAAAGAGTCCTACATTCTAGTTGCTAGCTAGAAAATAATAGTCTTCACGACGGAGGCAACTCGTACAATTGTGATAAATGCATATATAAAGATGCTTGCCAAATTCTCTGGATTGGTGCGGTTGAACAATGTGTTAAGAGATTATCAAGTTGCGTATTTAGATTTCACAGATTATATGTAAACTATTCTCCGTATTCCAATAAATTGTGAGAAATATATGATCACGTTTATTTTTGCTTTGTGTAAGAAAGAATAGTAAATACTATTTGCCCTACTACTGTGAGAAGGAACATTTATTTTTGCTTATTGTGGAGGTGTGTACGTATGAAAGATTTTGATTGTTGTCTTAAATTTCACCGTCATAAGAGCTTGCTTTTGGTAAATATAAGCGAGTGGAGAAGTTCTTGACATTTTACGCACTTAATATGCTTCCTTTTCTGATATTTTTAGCATAATTATTGGTAGAGATCCTGGTTAGACTGCCCTTTAAGAGCAGCATTCGTGTTTACTACTTCATCATTTAAGGACTAGGTCTTGTGAACCGTCCTAGCTAACATGATTTTGCTTTATGTACATTAGTTTGGACACACTTTAATTTAGGATACTACGAAATCCCAAATTAATATAATTATAAATTTATTTCAAATTATTTTTTTGACTACAGAAAACTCTAAACTAATATACTTGTGACAAATTTTCCCTATTTTAGTTTTAGTTAAATTTTACCGTCAAATTTTTAAGCCGGATGATATGTGATAGTTAACAAGTATAACAGTCGACGTTTTATTTTTACTTTCTAGTTTTGTAGTTTTTCATAATATTAATTAAATTTAACGGAAATTAATGGATGATATATTTGACACAAATATACTAGTTTGAAGTTCTTTGTGTTTAAAAAATTAATTAGAGGTAAATTCGTTATGGGTATACTAGTTTAGAACTTTTTGTGGTTAAAAATTAATTTTGGGTAAATTTGTCACAAGAATACTAAATTGGGGTTTTCGTGGTATTAAACCTTAATTTTATGGCACTTTAGTCCGCTCCAAATTTTTAATCATTTTATAATGTTTTTACAGTTTTTAGAAAATGGACATCATGCAGCTAAACATGAAAGCTTGATAAAGAGTGAAGTATTGCTGTCAACAGGATGATCAAAAGACATATATGAATTTGCCTCTCGCCTCTTGCCGCCCATTTGCCCTAATTTTTCCCTTCGTTTCGTCTGGTTTGGTTTTGTCATGGTGTGTCTGTTAGATTACACATATAATACTTTGATGCGAAAATTCAAAGTAAAAACAACGATCTTTGATTTTTATGATTTTCACAAATAGATGAAGACATACATTTATCCATAGCGCTACACTTGATGATGATCGTTGTAGAAAACCTAAAGAACTCGAACCAAATGAAGAAATCCAATTTCTCTCCCTTAACCCACTATTCTTAATGTATTCTATCGATGGAGGAGAGAGTACCCAAATTCCTTTCAGTTATTGTTGTTCATTGTAGGTGGAGAGAGGACCGAACTCTATTTATACGTTCGTTGAAAATGTGCCTTCCATCAAAGCGATATACCCTTTCATTTTATTAGAGTCGCAACTTCTCGTAACCAATAATTATTTATTTTATAGTATTTGAATAATTATTAAACCATCTAATAAATCATATCATGTGGGTCACAATAATTCTTACATTCTCCCACTTGGCCCATATGATTTTCTTTCATGGTTTAATAAAGACTATAATGTGCACAATAACATTATGCTATAAAATTTCATTAAATTGGCAATCACATAATAATCACAATTAAGTAAAGAAAACTAATATGAGTCATAGCAGTTGTATGTCAATAATCAACATAGTTCCTTATATGTACTACAACTATAGCATTTTACTTAACATGATCCATAAATGAGAAGTACAGTAATAGTCTAACCATAATGTTTCTTTAGAAACTATCCTATTTAACATTCATCTATTTTCATAATATATACTAAATAGAAAATAGGAAATATCATAAACACTTAAGTGAGCTCAAAGTGTCAAATACATAAACTTAATACAATCATGATACAAACATTAATGATGTCCAATAACGCCCATCTTTTCAACATGCTCGGCAAAAGAACGCTTCAAGTGCCATAACTTTGCACAAAGGGATACTTAAGTGCAAAAACTTACGAAATGTACACTTAAGTTCTACATTCGAAGAAAAAAGGATCACTTAAGTGCCACTCAGGCCAAAGTTCGACCAAAAGGCTGACGTGGCATTTTTCCGGCGAATTTCCGGCGAAGTAAGCCCAAAATGACGCCGTTTTGCATGCCGACATGGCCAAATAATGCAAAAAGGGCGTCATTTTGGGCTGACGTAGTAAAAAAATAATATAAAAAGTAAATAAATTAAATTTAAAATTAAATTTAGTTAAAATATTAAAAACCAATAATTTTAAAATTAAATTTAGTTAAAATATTAAAAAATATAATTTTAAAATTAAAAAAAAAAAAGGGGGGGTAGTGACTTAGGGCTTAGCCCTCGGCTACCATTTGTTGCCTCCTCGCCATTGCCGGGAAGGGCTGGCGATGGAGGGGAGAGGGTTGGCCGATGATCCCATCGGCGGCGAGGGCTTGCGAGCCCTTCCCTTAGATCGGGGCAAGGGTTGTAGCCCTCGCCTAGATCCAGCGAGTGGCGAGGGTCATGGCCCTCGCCTAGATCCGACGAGGGTCGGTAGCCCTCGCCCGGCCGAGCCAAGGGTAGCTTGCTAGGGGTCGCCTCGACGAGTGGCAGCCCTTAGCCCGGCCGAGCGAGGGCCATCGACTCTCACCGGATCGAGCAAGGGCTATGACCCTCGCCACGATCGGAGCGAGGGCTCACACGCCCTCGTCGCTAGTCGGCTCGGGTTGCCGGCCCACGGCCGGGGACCGACGACCCGGCCGACCCTCCCCCACCGTTGCCAGCCCTTCCCTAAGCGGTGGGGAGGTGGCGGCGGTGGCTCGGGGCGAGCCCTTAGCCACCGCCCCCTTTTTTTTTTGAAAATTTTTTAATTTAAAATTATTATTTTTTAATATTTTAACTAAATTTAATTTTAAATTAAATTTAATTAATTTATATATATTTTTTTTTTTACCACGTCAGCCCAAAACGACATTTTTTAAGCTCGCTTTGCCGGAAAAATGCCATGTCAGCCTTTTGGCCGGATTTTAGTTGGATTGGCACTCAAGTGATCCATTTTACTCCGATTTTGGCACTTAAGTGTACCTTTCGTAAGTTATGTCACTTAAGTGTTCCTTTGTGCAAAGTTGTGGCACTCTAGGGGTCCGCACATCCAACATGCTCATTAAATGTTTTGGGTGGTGGTCCTTTTATTAAAGGATCTGCTATCATAAGATTGGTGCTAATGTGCTCAATTGACACTCTTTGTTTCTGAATTTCTTCTTTGACAAACAAGTATTTGATCTCCATATGCTTAGCACCCTTAGAATATTTGTCGTTCTTAGAGAAGAAAACTGCTGCGAGTTATCACAATAGATTTTCAGCGGCTTAGCAATACTATCGACAATCACAAGCCCTGAAATAAAATTCTGCAGCCACAACCGACTGCTTTGCACTCTTCCATGAAATTGCCCCTCCAGCTAGAAGAAACAAGTAACCAAACGTTGATTTTCTTGTATCGGCGCATCCGGCTAAGTCTGAATCTGAATATCCAATCACCTCGAGATGATCGGATCTTTTATAAGTGAGCATATGATTCTTCATTCCTTGCAAATATCTAAGAACTTTTTTTGCAACTTTCCAATGATCCATTCCAGGATTACTTTGATACCGCCTAACATTCCAATAGCAAAACTGATGTCTGGTGTGGTGCAAGTTTGTCCATACATTAAGCTTCCCACAATAGATGCATAAAGAATATTTTTCATTTATTCTCGTTGCAATTCATTTTTCGGACATTGCATGAGACTAAATTTGTCACATTTCTAAATTGGAACTATTTTTTTTTTTTGGTAAAGATCTAAATTGGAACTATTCATGTTGAACATTTACTCATATTAAATCTCTCTAAAATTTTCTTAATGTAGGCTTTCTGAGACAATCCTAATAATCCTTGTGATCTATCACGGAATATTTCTATTCCTATCACATATGTTGCCTCTCCCATATCATTCATTTCAAAATTCTTAGAGAAAAACTTCTTGGTTTCATGTAACAAACCAAGATCATTAGCAGCAAGCAAAATATCATCAACATACAGAACTAGAAAAATAAACTTGCTCCCACTAATTTTTATATATATATACACCGATCAATTGTGTTTTCCTTGAATCCAAATGAAGTTATGGTATCATTAAGCTTAAGATACCGTTGTCGGGAAGCTTGTTTAAGTCTATATATTAACTTCTTTAATTTACATACCATGTGTTCCCTTCCTTTAACTGAAAAGCCTTCAAGTTGGTCCATATAAATCCATTCTTCTAAATTTCTATTAAGAAAAGTGGTTTTAACATCCATTTGGTGTAACTCCAAGTCATAATGAGTCACCAAAGCCATAATAATTCTAAGTGAGTCCTTCATAGAGACTAGTGAAAATGTCTATTTATAGTCAATGTCTTCTTTCTGAGTAAAACCCTTTATAACAAGTCTGGCTTTATGTCGTTCAATATTGCCTTTTGAGTTGCGCTTGGTTTTAAAGACCCATTTACACCCGACCTTCTTACATCCTTTAGGCAATTCAACTATATCCCAAACTTGATTTTGATGCATGGATTTTAACTTTTTTTCCATGGAATTAAACCATTCATTAGAATCTTCACATTCCATGGCTTAGGAAAATGAATCTGGATCATTTCCAATTCCTAAGTCAATTTCTGACTCTTGTAGATAAACCATATAGTCATCAGAAGTAGCCGACCTCATTTCTCTTTGAGATCTCCTTAATGCTATTTCTTGTGACTCGGCTATTGGAGGTTCATTATTGACATCTCCATTATCGAGTGTTTATTCATTAATTTGTTGTTCTTGATTATAGTTAGATTGTACTACAATATTAGGAACAACAGTTTTAGAAGCTTTTGGTATATGAACTTCTACTCTTACTTCTTGAATGCAAGCATCACGCATTTTTTTACTCTCACTGATGTCACCATTCTCAATGAACCTAGCATTTCTAGATTCAACAATTCTTGTACTATGATTAGGACAATAAAATTTATACCCTTTGGATTTCTCTACATAACCAATGAAATAACCACTGGCCATTCTTGAATCCAATTTCCTTTCATGTGGATTGTAAATTCTTACTTCTGCTTGACAACCCTAAACATGCAGGTGTCGTAAACTAGGTTTTCTTCCCGTCCACAGTTCAAAGGGAGTATTTGGAACTGCTTTACTAGGAACCCTGTTTAATAAGTACATAGAAGTCTTTAAAGCATACATCCACAAAGACAAAGGTAAAGATGAATGACTTATCATACTCTTAACCATTTCCATTAAAGTACGGTTACGCCTTTCTGCTATATCATTTTGTTGTGGTGTACCGGCATTGTGTATTAAGCATAAATGCCATATCTTTCAAGGAATTTAGCAAATGGATCTGAATATTGTCCCGATTCATCATACTTTCCATAATATTCACCACCTTTATCCGATCTTACTATTTTCACATTTCTATCTAATTGTCTCTCAACCTCTTTAATTTACACTTCAAGTGCATTCACTGATTGAGACTTATCATGTAATAGATAAATGTAACCATAATGTGAAAAATCATCAATAAATGTTATGAAATAGCTTTCCTTACCAAAAGATGGAATATCGAAAGGATCACATATGTCAGTATGTATAATCTTAAGAAGCTCTGTGCTTCTTCTGGCACTTTTCTTAGTGTGCTTTGTTTGTTTACCTTTAATACAATCAATACACACTCCAAGGTCAGTAAAATCTAAATTTGAAAGAATTTCATTCTTCACTAATCTTTGCATTCTTTCCTTGGATATATGACCCAAACGTTTATGTCACAAGTAAGTAGAATTTTCATTCACCAAACTTCGTTTAGTGCCAACATTATGATGCAAGGTCATTAATGTGTCAACAAAAGTATCATTCTTAAATAGATTGAAAGATTCAAATCCAAACTTACAATAAAATTCCGCTACATTAAGTCTTGGTAAAGAAACTAAATTGCGAGAAAATGTAGGTACATAAAGGGTTCGAAACAAATCCAAATAATGCCCAATATCTAAGATCAAACGGTAAGTGCTAATGCCTTCAACTGGAGCTTTATTTCTGTTCCCCGTAATCACATGACTTTCATTTGGCTTTATAGTTTGGATCGTAAGAAATTCCTGCATCATATTTGACACATGAGTGGTGGTACCAGAATCAATCCACCAAGTATTATAAGGAACTTCAGTAAAGTTTGATTCAAAACATACTAAAGCACAAGGCTTACCTTTCTTTTCGAACCAAACCTTACATTTCAGACAATCTTTCTTCAAGTGTCCAATTTTATTGCAAAAATGACACTTAATAAGATTGTGTTTTTTCTTGTGGATTTGAGAAGCATTTGAAGAGTCATTCAGGACGTGTAGTCATTTTTTCTTGCTCCTTCCACCTTTTCTCTTGAAATTCTTTTGAACTTTTTAATGACTTGAGAGATGAACAGAATGAGCCTTTTGATTCTTTATCCTTATTTCCTCTTGAACTAGCATACTAGCCAATTTATTTACATTTCACTTAACCTTTATAGTGTGTAATTCATTTGAAATGACCAATATTGCTATGAGGTAAGGAATTAAGTATAAATTGTACTAAAAAATACTCATCCACATTCATTCCTAAAGTCCTTAACTTTGTTGCTAAATTCGTCATCTCAAGTATATACTCATGCATGGTACGCGAACCATCATATTTCATGGTGGTCAGTGTGCTCATCAATGTACCAGCAAGTGACTTATCAGCAGTTTGAGAACGCTCTTCCACAAATTTCATAAATTCCTTAGCATTGTTAGTCTTGGGAAGAGAAGTCTTTAAATTGTTTGCAACTGTCATTCGCATGAACATTAAGCTCAATCTGTTCGATCTTTTCCAAGCTTTATGAAAAGACTTTTCATCATTGTTACTTTCATCAGTAATAGCAGTTGGTTTCTCAGCTTGAAGCACTAAATCAAGATCCAGGACACCTAAGTGAAACTGGACTTGTTCACTCCAATCAAGAAAATTTATCCCATTGAATAAGGGAACATATGAGGAGTGCAAATGAAGTGAAACAGGTATATATACTGCAAATGTGCAAGAAAATACTCATACATTAATGCTTTGAGAATATCATCTAATCAGATTCAAACTAAACGACATATGCATATCATAGTTCTCCTTTGGGCGATCCTATGATATACAAATATATATATACCATAATGATACTAATAACTTTTATTTGATAATTGTAAATATATCTTATTAAAATTTATTTGCTATCTTTAGATATACAAACAAATTTAACAAGTCATATTAATTATTAACCATCATGTTCATGAATTTTAAGAAAATAATTAACCTTTGGGTTAATCCCTAAGTTCTTATAATAAATGAACTTCAATATACCCATAACTCCAATAATGATATAAAACATATTAATTTCATATATAGCATCAATTAGTCATGGGTAATTGAATAAAACAATTTACAATATCAAAACTTCAAAAGACTTCAAGGTTTGGCCACTTTGGTGACTAACAAACCATTCATAATATGAATTTTCAATATTGTAAAATACAAATATTTACCAAATTGCACACAAGGATAAAATCGTAATCAAAGCATAAGGGCAAAATCGTAAAATCCTAATTCCATAAGGGCAAAACCATAAATTTAATATCCAGGGGCAAAATGGTAAATAATCAACAATGGCAGAATCGTAATTATAAATTAAACAGGGGCATAACTATAAATAACCATCAAAAGGAGGGAAAAAAGGGTAATTTGGAGCCGCGGGAGGGGCAAAATTGTAAAAGTGCCGCGCGTGGACGTCAAGGCACGTGCCGAGCACGTGCCTTCATCCTCAGTGGGCGCGTGCCCCACACGCGCGCGTTCGGCATGCAGGCACGGGACGCGCCTGGCAACTGCCGCATGCATGGGATCCACGAGCCAGCGGTTGGCGCACATGCGTATCCCACACGCGTAGTGGTTTTGCGTGCTTGATGGCGTGGGCATGTGGGATCCACACGCTTGCAACTATAGTGCACGCATGGACCCACGCGCCTTGCTCCTCGCACACAGATGCGATTTTTCGCCGGTTTTCACCGTTTTCAACCGCGATTTCGTCGTTGTTTCTTCTTCGAGAGCCCATCTCCAGGAATAGTTTCAGCATTCATTCCTAAACCAGATTTATTGAAATAAGGTCTTTGAACAGAAAGTATTTTTCTAGTTTCTCGAGATCCTATAGAAAATCTTTTGGAAATATTTGAAATATCATTTTTCAAAAATGCATTTTCTTTTAAAAGATTATCTTTACTTTCTTTGAGAGAGGAAACATTCTGGTCTAAGCATTTCACTTTTTCTTTCAAAACATTCTCTTGTTGTTTTAAAGCAGAATTTTCTTTTTTGAGTTCGGAAATTTTTTTAAGAGAAGTCTTAAGACTAAAACATAATTCATCAATGTATTTTGAAACTTTAATAGGGATTTTGAAATTACTTATCTCGAATTCACTTTCTGAATCTGAATTAGTCTCGGAGTTTGATTCTGAGTCTGATTGTGCCAATAGACATATGTTGGCATAATCATCATCACTATCTTCACACTCCGTATCACTCCAGGTTTCAGCTTTGAGAGCTTTTCGATACTTTTCAGTTTTTCCTTTATTCTTCCTTAGAAGAGGACAGTTGGGTTTGATGTGTCAATTTTTCTTGCATTCAAAGCAAACCACATCTTTGTTTGATTCATCATCTTCAGCAGACTTGGTCTGTTGCTTTTGAAAACTTTGTTTCTTTGCATTGAATCTTCTTCCTTTTCTATTCAGCTTTCTGAATCTTCTTATCATGAGAGCAAGTTCTTCATCATCCATGTCGTCTTCAGAATCTGGTACATCAAAATCATCATTAGATTTTAATGCAATAGATTTCTTACCTTTAGGATCTTCGTCTTCATTGATTCGTTCCACTTCATAAGACTAAAGGGTTCCAACCAACTCATCGACAGACAATGGCATGATTCTTTGGATCTCTCGGATTGAGGTCTTTATATGATTCCAATCCTTGGAGAGTCCACGTAGTAGCTTGTTCACTTTCATAGGATCAGAAATTGATTGACCTTGATTTTCAAGACCATTCACGATTTCTGTAAAACGACTAAACATGTCAGTTATAGATTCTCCTGGTTTCATTCTGAAGGCTTCGTATTGATCGAGAAGAATGTTGATTCTTGTCTCTTTCACTCGATCGGTTCCTTCATAAGTAATGTGTAATCTATCCCAGAATTCTTTGGCTGTATCACAAGAAGATATTCTGTTATATTCAGTAGGTGATAAAGCACAATATAAAGAATAAATTGCTTTTGTATCAAGAGCTTGTCTCTTGAATCTCTTCCTGACTCATTTCGCTGGACTCAACAGTGTCCTTTCCTCTTTCTAAGACAGATGCAGCTTTAGGAATGATTCCTTTTTCTACAACGTCCCATTCCAGAGGATCCTTTGATCTTAAGAACGCCTTCATCTTGTTCTTCCATATGTTTTAGTCCTTTCCATCAAAGTAAGGCGGTCTAGTGTTGTTTTGCCCTTCTACCAGCCTTGGAGCCAACATACTAGCCATGGATCTTTTACTTTGAAGTAAAACACTTCAAACAAAGTGAGTACACAAGCTTTGATATCAATTGAGATAGCTAGTATAAGCACCTAGAGGGGGGTGAATAGGTGCACAAACAATTTATCGAGATACGGAAGCAATTCTTGGCAAACAATAGAAAGGTAGTTCACTATTGATTAACAAAAATGAAGTACGATCAAGGTAAAGAGAGTAAGGAAGAGAAAATTGAACACAGGGTTTATAGTGGTTCGGCTTATTCCAAGCCTATGTCCACTCTTCCGCACTGACAGCCCACCGGCTGGATTTCACTATGAACAAAAGAGAAGTTACAACACAGTTTTTCCTTGATTCCACAGTGTAGATGTTCTATCACACCTCCTCAAGGTTTTTCACAAATATAGACTCTCTTTTGTATACAAGTATTCGCTCAAAGGAATTGTTTAAACAACAAGGCGCTTCAGATTTTGGAATTCTTCTATCGCGCACACCTCAACAACTTAGAACGTCTTCCTTATATACTCCTTTATGCCATCATACCCGTTGGTACTTACCAAATGAATTCCTCCAATCTACCCATTGGACAGAATCAATTAGGAAGATCATTCGGGCTATTAAAGGAACGTGTCGATAGCCCATCAATCCTGTTCGCCCATACAATCAGAATCTCGATTTCCATAAGTAGAACCTTCCAAGAATATTTAGGCAATCATCGATTCCTTAATCTTCGAGTCAATCTTGATCAATCAAAGGATTCCCTTGTGTCTTTTCCAGCCACGAGATCTTCTCCAGTTGATAAGATTAAATCCTTAACGAAACATCCAATTATGGATAACCTTTCTTCAACAGATTAGAGACTGTCAATGAGGATAGACTTTGAGTCTTGAGTCTGGCCGTCTGGAGGTCTTCAGACTTTAAATAGCTGAGTCTGCAAACCTTCAGACTAGACTGATGGAAACGTTTTGTTAGCTTCAAAACATTTCAAGAAGATTTCTCCAACACTGCTTAGCTAAAGAATGATCAACTGGTGTTTTTTTGTTCCTTTCTACATTCTAATGTCGTTTGGTCAAGGGAGGTCAAGTGGAAATTCTTTTATTAAAAGTGGCGAAAGTCATTTTGGTGAAGTGCTGTTTCAGGTTACTGGTAGTCGTGATCTTTTTTATGAAGCTTTCTTTGGATTTTTGCCTGCAAGTGTGCATGTTTGTTTGACGATCAGGGAAGTCATGTGTCCATGGATTCTGAATTGTTATAGGACATGCAGGTAACTAACTTCATGGGATTGATGTGGTTTGCTGCATATTGTAGCATAACCTAGCTGCAATGGAACAAGAAAACAATGAAATTGAAAAAAATAAAAATAAAAAATGAAGTGGCTGGCTCTCGATGGAACCTGAAAGCAGCTTGAAACTGGCAGGTTCGATTTCAAAGTCTGTTCTAGGGTCCACAGTGGTTGGTTCCCAATTTCAAAAATTGGGAACGAGTCATGATAGGGTAGGTTCTAGGTTCCAGACTCGGAACTGATTTGCTGTTAAAATTGAGAATGAACCTGAGTTTGATCAGGAGGTGAACTCGATGAGTGGAAGCTAGGTTTAGATTTTGAGTACTATTTCTTTCCTTGAAATGAAATGTAATACAAGTAAAATGCCTGTGCAACTTGTTTTGCCAGCAGTGTTTATTACATGAGTTTGCCTCTGCTTTCTCAACTTGCTCTATTAACATAGTTAAGCATTTCGTTTTGGGCCCTTGATTTTAACTTTATGATTTGATCTTTCTACTTTTCAGGATGGTGCATCAAAAGAGAAAGAGAAGAGAAAGGAGAAGAAAATGCGGAAGAGGAGGGAGGAAAGAGAGGTAGAATTGAGCAAAATGTCAACAAAATCCCAAATAATGTTGCATAAATGGCTGAATTACACGGAAATATTATGAAGGATTTTTTCGGTGTTGATATAAAAATCCAATTTAACATCACCTTCGGCCACCAACAACTCTAACAAAGGATTTACATCATTGTTTGCCTATTTACTTTGACACCATTTCTGTTTGAGTGCTTGTAACACATTCTTCTCAATGTCACTTTGCTTAACATAAGTTGAGGAAAATTACTCTATAATATTTCCAATCCAATTTGGCCATATGAAATATTTTGGGATTTTGTTGAGCATATCGCTCTTCTTAGAGACATTTTTCTTAGCTTTGGCCTCTTTTTTGCTCCTCCTCCTCCTTTTCTTCTCCTTTGCTTTTCTCTACATGGTCAAACAATTTGTCTCCTCAGCTTTTGCATGGTGCTTGTGCAAATTCTGGATATATTGTCGAAGAGGGTTAGTGTTGAACCTACTTGAAAGAAGCTATCTGAACGGACTCCTGGCAGAGATAATTCCACATAATGGCCAGCCATGTAAAGCAGACTTAATTGTGCTGAGGAAAGCAGGTAAAGAGTTGAGAATTGGTGAAAGGTAGTTGATGTTTCTTATGTAATCTAAGAACATTGTTCTAACTTGTCATCCACTTTTGTTGCAGTATTCAAAAGGCCCTTCGTTAATGATTTTTTACTATTTTTCTTTGAGAAATTAGCTGGTGGGGTTTGGGGCCAAGTACGTTGTTCAATCGCAGTCTCCTTCTTTCTTGCACTTTCTTTCACACCATCACAAGACTCTTTTCTATGTACATGTGTGTGCATGTGTCCATAGTTGTTAGGATTGCCATCCCGATTGTAGGATCACGATCATTTGATTCTACGACTCAAAAACTTTGAACAATTTAAGGAAAACGGTAGTCTGCATGGGTCGTGATCTGTATCTTAGGATGGCGATCCCAACTACGATTCTACTGTTCAAGCTTTAGAAGGCAATTCTGCCTTTTTAGTTGGAGCAAATATGAAATCGGGCCTCTGTTCCCTAGCGCATGTGCCACTTTCTTCTTAATCATGTTCAGGCTCCATTTGGAAAATATAAGGCTTGGAGAATTAAGAAAAAAAGGGATGAAGATGAATGAACAGTAGAAGGTGAAGAAGTGCAGAGACACCATCACTTCTTCTTCAGTCTTGAATAAATGATGAGATGGGCATCAACCACTGTTGGGTTTCAGAACTATCCTATCCTTCGGAGATGAGAGAGACAAAGCTTCTATCCTTCTGCAACCAGATGAGAGAGACCTCTACATCCTTGAGAAATTGGCGCACGATTTGACTTGGCCTAGTATCATAATATCTTTGGATGTATACTGATTAGAATTGACCTAAAACTTTAAACAGTTGAAAAACCTAGAATAGCCAGTGAAAGTGAGTTTGAGAGAGAGAGAGAGAGAGAGAGTCGCGGGCGTTGGGGGGTGGGTTTAAATTGGAGAGTGTGTCCCGGATCGAGGGAATGATATATTATCCTTTGAAATAAAGAAAGAGACGATATGTATTCCAAGAGAGAGAAGGACAAAATAAAGGATTAGAAATTCGAAAAAGGCACGAAAGTAATTTCTTGGTAGCCTTCTTCTTGATTATTATGGTGATTATTTTATGGTGATCCTATTTAATACACCTTAAAAACTTGGGCAAGGAGATTTTATGCTTTTGCATCTTTGACATGGTGCTTCAATTGTTAGTTGAAAAACGGCAACCAAAAATTTAAACCAGTAATCTCTCACATGAGAATGCTACCTTTAAGCTTCACCATCCCTCCTTTAAAGGTTAATATGCATCTAGTTGCAATGATTTAAGCAAGAATTTAATACTTCAAATATGTAGGATCTTATGATCTTGATCTGATCTGGAAGACTTCAAAAGGTTCCTACTTAGCATCTCGATCCCGATAACCTTTTTGTGTGTGTAAGGAAGGTTGCCCAGCTTTAATATTTATTGTGAATTTATTTGATCTTAATTATTTATTTGACAAGAGAAATATGGATCCAGTTGTAAAAATTTCTAATGGGTGACTCCGGTGTGAAACTGTTTTTCTATTGGGTAAGCAGCTTTCACATGGAGCTTTTCTTCTCTATGTCAGTATCTGTCTTGTCCCTATGCTCATATTGCATGCATGGAGATTGACTGCAGAACATGAAGAAAGAGTAAGGGCAATTTTACAATTCCTCATCAGTTTGGTGTAAGATTGATCTCTAAAGCATAATGGGCCTAAGAGCCTTGAGTGTAGGACTAGCCTCTTTAATTTCCGCAAAAGAGTGTGGAGAATCTGTCTTTGTTTGCTTCTATTACAGAATCATGCGGCCTCCTTTGTTTCAGATGGAATGAATAGCTGGTATTTGTTCTCCAACAGGTTATATTCACTTTGATGCTTCAGGTTGTCCATTTTATCCAGTGAGGGTACTTAGCTGATTAATATACTATGTCAAGTAGTATGTTATATGAATAAATTTTCCCTTTTAACTTTGTGATTGCATCGTTTCTACTTGAATATATATGTATATCCTTGGAAGCGAGCCATATTTTACCCTGCTTGTTTAAACTTTATGATACTTGAAGTCTTTCACATTAGCAAGAATCCTTAACATCCTTGGTTGAGTTGAAGATTAACTTTGTACCCGTGATATGCCCCCCTTTCCATTTTTGTATTTTTCCTTAGATCCTTGGTTTAATTACACTAATATTTTGCTTACAATGCCCAGTTGGTAAAAGCATAGACTTAAACCACCATGGATAACCATTTCTTTGGTAGCTATTCATTTTGATAGCTTACCTGGACCACAGTGGTGCTGTTTGTTCGTGTTTTCATCTCTCTCGGTTCCTTGCCAAATCCGCAATTGTTGAACAAGATTGATCCAAATGGAGCTTTGCTTCAACTTAGCTGAGTGATTACGAGTTCTAATTGTTCCAAATCCATTGTTGTTTATACCGTCTGTTGTTTTTTCTGATTCTGTTCACCCCCCTTCTGGTGTTTTTCTTGCTCTTTGGTTATGCCCTTACAAGAGTGAGTGCCTTTTTGCCTCTTCAAGATTGCTGTGAAGTGTTTTTGGTTTGTGATTAGTATTTTATTACCCTTGAATATTGTGTTTCTTACCTTTACAAGTTGTGGTTCTTCTTCTTACATGCTCATCGGAAGAGATGGATTATATTCTGCATCGACAGCCAAAACAAATGGTCAAACACCCAATAAAAAAACAAATGCCAAAAGTGGCAAGAGAGGAAGCGTCTTCTCAGTCGGATATGAATGAAGATTGGACTAACTCCTATGAGCATACTAATCACTTGAGAAGTACCCCAGGGGGTTATTATACATGTTTCATGTACATGTTTGCTTTTACGACTTATTGAACCTGCTAACCTATGGCTTCTAACCTATGATGGATGTACTATATGCTGATCATATGATGTCGTTGTGTCATTGGGTGCATTGTGCTTGTTTTGGTAGGAAGGAGAGATGTGTTGTGCAATTTGGAAAATTTTGTTACAAGGATGAATGCTTGGTGGATGTACTATTTTTTGAGTCTGTGTTTAGACTTTAAGCTAATTCTAGTTTTGTTATTAAATGCATGAAATCAAATGTGCGGAGAAAGGAGGTGAATAAACTTACCTCCTTGCCAATTGCATATTTTGTTGGCTGACATGAACAAATGTGGTTAGACCATCCTAATAGGAATTATACCTGAGTTTCTGTTAATAAATGTCGGTTGATTTCCATGAGAATTTAATGTTGTTCTGATAAGGCTTCCCAAGGAACAATTGCTGTCCTCACTTGGGGCTGTTTCAGACAAATTTATCAGCAAAACAAGGCTCATGTTAAGAAGCTCATTGGTTTGTTGTTTTCTTATAGAGTAGCATGGCCTTTCTATTAATGCAAGTATAGCTGATCAAGAGACGGTCCAAAGGCTGATTTTGTATTTGGGAGTATCCATCCTGATTCAGAGGTTGCTGATAATATCATTTGGAGAACTTCTCCTGCTATTGATGTGGATTCTATCAAATCGTTCGGGGATACAAAGCTGCTGCGTGTTCTTTTTAGTTGTAGTCCAAGTTGAATTGTAACTCTTTTTTTAGGTCAAGCATGATTAGAGAACCAACTGGATATTTTTGTGGGAAGAAAAGACTTCGTAGGGTGATCCCACCATATCTTCGTTGCTAATGTCCTGTTGGTTTTCTGTTGTAATCATCTAGTGACAAATGAAGAGAGATTTGTGGACCTCATTTAAAGCATAAATACTTTTCAATATCTTTCTTTAAGTACATCTGGTTCATCCTCATCGGAAAACCAAGATAATACTATTGGCTATAGAACACAGGTAGTTAAGCATTCATCACATTTAACTTTACTTTGTGTAAGGAAGAACAAAAAATACTGTTTGTGCTACTGTGAGAGAGAGCAACACAATGGCTGCGGGAACGAACAAGAAAGCCCAAGGACTATGGAAATATTCCCTCTTCAGTTTCGCGATCCAAACGTTCCACTTATTCTTGTAATGTGCATTCACATTTGGGAAGATCTCGGAGTAATAGGAATCGGATACAGCGACATGGTCACCAATCTTGTTGAACATCTGTGCAACAACAATGTCATCGCCTAGGTAGTTCTTAACAATCCCTGCGTGGCGAAGCATCTCGACGTCCTTTGAAGAGCTTATGAGGCAATCCATGAAGGTCACGTAATCCGTGAAGTAGTTGATGTCTCTGCTTTGACGATGCTGCTCATATGCGATCAGGTTTCGAAAATTTGATTCGGTGTCGTCCTCTACATACAAGACCAGTAACTCGAGTGTCCCGTTCTTGAATTTGATGTCGCTCAGTTTACGCCCTTGCGCAGCCCTAAACCTGACTCCTGACTCCCTTAGCTCAATCGCCGAGGGCATGACTGACCTGACTACTGACTTCCTTAGCTCAATCGCCGAGGGCATGACTGGTATGCAGTTCAGCTGGGGCGTTTCAGGCAAGCCAGAAGTGCACCACTCGGGATATAGATGCAGAAGATGTTCCCAGCTGCCAATCGTCAAATTTCGGCCGGGGCTTTTTCGTTCACCCTGGAAGTACATGATTGCGACTTTGCTGAACTCATGATGCTCGTCCCCAGTTAGGTCATATAGCTTGCTCAAGACGAAAAGTGGGAGTTGGTTCTCTAGCAGCAGTAAATCGCGCCTAATGCTATTTAGAATCCCACGTCCACGCATAACCGGGTCGTCTTTGTCTGTCGGTATCATATTATTGTACTTACGGAACAACTCAACGATGAAACAACCATCAATGAACATCATCGCAAGAAACTTTTCTTGGGAGAGGTTGATGGTTTCCGCATAGCAATTACGTGCCTGCTCTTCCAGTTCCCTGAGAGTCGGCATATACCTGTCGACGCACTCCTTTCTCCTCTCAAGCAATTGCTGCAGGTATCGCAGTTTTTGCTCCTCCATGAATTTGAACTTGCCATTTTCATAGTGATAAGGGCCGATGGCTAGGATCTCTGGGTCATAGGCTTTCTCGTTGACTTTGCGCAGTTGATGACGAACCCTAAATATACTACGCTCCGACAAAGTGGGAGGGATACTTTGAAGCATATTCTCGATGTGGATTGAGGCAGGATCTCGCACCAAGAAATGGTCATAGATCCCAGCATGTTGTATTGGTTACGACATAATTAATGTGATAATAAGCACTTAGTAAAGCAAGATGATTGTTTTACATGTGCTTCCCTTTGATTTAGGGCAACTTACAAAAAATGCGCTCTAATGAACTATTTCAATTTTCACTTTTGGTCATCATACTATTTTTTGTGACGCATATAATTCTTAAAACTAAATTTCAAAAACTAGTAGAAAAAAAACTAATCTCTGAATAAATTTCAGGACAAATTCGTATTTTTGTGCGAATATCGATGGACAATGCAAATTAAGCACCGTGGTTGAACACGTGGTGTCGACATTCAATACAAACAGATGGACAGCTGAGGAAAAATTACGAACACTGTGATATTGCTCCTTATAATATCGCTCCGAGAATAAATTAATAGTTGTATGGTTTTTTACTTTTGAGCTTCGGAGAACCCCCTTTTGCTCTATGGACGAGTTTTGACTTTTGGGAAGGCGAAAGAACAGCACAAGTGCTAAACTTGGCATGGGATACTTAAATGTCACTTTTTTTTTTTTTTTTTTTTTTTAATTGGGATAAGTGACTTCTAAGTCTGGTGAGGGCCTATAATCCCTCACCCAACTCTGGGGCGAGGGTCGCAGCCCTCCCCCAAATTCGGCAAGACCCCCCAATCAGTGTTGGCCCTTGGCCTTTTAATCGAGGGTCAACGACCCTCGTTAGATTTGGGGGAGGGTTGCAACCCTCATCTTGGATCTGGGCCAGGGCTTATGAGCCCTCACTACTAGGGCCCGGCGACCTTGATCAACTCTACCCCCCACCATCGCTGACCCTTCCGGGTGATAGTGGCGATGTAGTGGCAAGGAGGGCTTGCATAGCCCTCGCTGTTCTGCAAACCTCCTTTTATTTTTTAAATTTTCAGTTTTAAATTTAAGTTAAGTAATATTTATATTAAAATTCAAATTCGAGAGAAAACGACGTCGTTTTTAGCTTACTAACCACGTTAGCATGCAAAATAACATCGTTTTTTTTGCTTATTTAGCCACGTCCTCATTTTTCACTTGTCTCATAAAAAAAAAAAATGCTACGTTAGTATTTTTACTAGATTTTCTCACCGTTAACACTTAACTAATCTATTTTGCTTTGATTTGGACACTTAAATATATATTTCCTAACTTTTGACACTAGACTAAATTTTGGCATTCTAAGGATCCAGGTCTCCTTTTGAGAATTTGATTCCCAAAATTTTCTCTCTCCAGCCACCAAGCAAGGACAACCTTTTAGACACTAACATGTGAATTTTAAAACTAATTGGGGTGTTCTTATTGTGAGCTGCTTACCATCGATGTTGAAGGCGTAAGAACCACGCTGAATAGTTTTAAACTACATAAGAAGAATAATTGGAATGAAATTCAACCAAGATAAAATACAGAAATGTTATTAAACGCGATGGGAACTGAGGATTTCAGGTTAGAGAAGGTAAGACAAGCTTCTAGCTAAATAACATATAAATGACTGCTTTTAAAAAAAAAAAAAAATTCTACCTAAGAATATAAGGAATTTTTGGACCTAGGGAGGCAAGGCTGCCACTGGCCTGGTACTGCTGATTAATTGGTAGACGTAAGTTTAGAAATTATTTGTGTGATTAACCCTCTCTAGAAGGATGACAGCAATCGGTAACTGAACCAAGATAAGACAAAATTGATGCTTGAGTGACTGTCTAGCTGACACACGTTAGTTAACGTAATTTCAGCGCTCTGAATTAGATCGAACGTGTATGATTTAATTTTAAGTGCTTGCTAGAATCATGTTAATTAATGGACCATAACTCAGAATTGAAAGAAATGGTCTCATCCTTCAACATTATATTTTCTTTTTTTCTCAGTGTGAATAATCACAACAGTCAAGGATCAGAAAAGGGAAGGGAAATTCGCAGGACTTACTTGATTACGTTGGTGGTTGCTCATTCTTCTCGCCAAGCTAGACCAGCTACTATCACGCAGTAACCAGTTCTTCTCTTTTTCTGCGTTAAAACATGCGATCGTACATGGCGAGAGCGAGAGAGAAGAGGGCGACGATGCTAACAGATGTTGAGGCGAACGATGGAGGAAGAATCAGCAGATTGGATGCGTGAAAAACATGCGATCGTACATGGCGAGAGCGAGAGAATAAGAAACCTTGCGTTGTCGCCTAGAGATGCATTTCGGCTTTTTCTAGCCCGGATTTCCGAAGCCCGAGAGGCTCATCCTGTCAGCCATTTACTTAAACAGATGCTAATTAAATAGTCCTTTGTTCAAACATTATTGTAATTTACAATTCCCTAGCATGAAATTACTACTATCACCTAGAGGTAAAATGAGACTACCGCAAACACCAACCATTTATACAAAATTCAAACACCTTTTTCTTTGGCCCATCGACCTTGGTCATCAATACTTTTGACGGTAGAGGGTACTGCAATAAAGAAATATGAAGTCATCCACAAGTTGCATTGTACTATGTGAAAACGGACCATTTCACAAAATTTGACGGAATTTGTGGAAAGAGTCCTACATTCTACCTGCTAGCTAGAAAATAATAGTCTTCACGACAGAGGCAACTTGTACAATTGTGATAAATGCATATATAAAGATGCTTGCCAAGTTCTCTGGATTGGTGCGGTTGAAACAATGTGTTAAGAGATTATCAAGTTGCTTATTTAGATTTCACGGACTATATGTAAACTATTCTCCGTATTCCAATAAATTGTGAGAAATATATGATCACATTTATTTTTGCTTTGTGTAAGAAAGAATAGTAAATACTATTTGCCCTACTATGAGAAGGAACATTTATTTTTGCCTGTTGTGGAGGAGCGTACGTATGAAAGATTTTGATTGTTGTCTTAAATTTCACCATCATATGAGCTTGCTTTTGGTAAATATAATCGAGTGGAGAAATTCTTGACACTCTACGCACTTAATATGCTTCCGTTTCTGATATTTTTAGCATCATTATTGGTAGAGATCTTGGTTAGACTGCCCTTTCAGAGTAGCATTCGTGTTTACTACTTCATTTAAGGACTAGGTCCCATGAACTATCCTAGCTGACATGATTTTGCTTCCTATACATTAGTTTGGATATACTTTAATTCAGGAAACCATGACAAAGCCCAAATTGGTACAGTCATAATACATTTACTTCAAATTAATTTTTGACCACAGAAATCAAACTAGTATACCTGCAACAAATTTATCATCATTTAATTTTTGTTAAATTTTATTGTCAAATTTCCGAGTCGGATGATACGTGATAGTTGATGAGTATAACAATTTGATATTGTATGCTTAGTTTGTCACATGGATGGTAGTTTTGTAGTTTTTTGTGATATTAATCCAATTTAACAGAAACTAATGAAGTGTGTATTTATCACAAATATATTAATTTGAGGTTTTTTGTGATTAAAAATTAGTTTGGGCAAAACTTGTCACATGTATACTAATTTGAAGTTTTTTTACGGTCGAAAATTAATTTTGGATAAATTTATCACAAACGTACTAATTTGATGATTTTTGTGATATTAACTCTTAATTTTATGGCAATTTACTTCACCCTGAAATTTTTTACCATTTTATAATATATTTACAGTTTTTAGGAATTGTACCTTCACCCAACACCAATTAAACATGAAAGCTTGATAAAGAGTGAAGTATTGCTGTTAGCCGTAGGGATGAGCAAGAAGAAATCGTCCAAATTAGAACCGCTTGGACCGATCTTCGATTCCCAAAAACATTTTTTTTTGACGGTCCTCCTCTAATCCTACTCTAACATCCACTCTTAGACTTTTTCCTTGCCTTCTTGCAGTGCGTGGGAGTTGAAACCCACTCCTGAAATGAAATCGTCCCCACCCCAATCCCCCTAAGAATGTGGGGATTTGAACCCCCCACCTCCCTCTTCCAAGTTGGAAGGGTAGCCACTGGGGCGAACCCCTAATGGGTGGTTCCTAAAAACTTGAATAAGTGGATACTGATCTGGTTTCTTATTTCAAGTGTGGAACCACCCATTTAATTTTTTTTTTAATATTATAAACGAAACCCGAAATCAGGCTCCAGACGTTTAGCTCACGATCTCTCTCTCTTTTCATATCGCTCGACTCACCAACCCTCTCTCTCTCGCTCAACTCACGTCCTCGAGGCTCGTAGTTTAGTCACGCTCACTCTCGGCCTCGACGGTTTTTGAGATACCAATTTGTCTCTCGCCTCTTACTAACTATTTGCCCTAATTCTCCCCTTTGTTTCCTCTGGTTTGGTTTTGTCATGGTGCGTCTCGATGTGTTTTACATGGTTGCTATCCGTTAATGGTTTTCTTGTGTCCATTTTCGAGTCTTGGATACGCGAGGAAGGAGAGATGGTCGATGGGTAATTGGCTTTTCAGTCTTGGATTCGCAATCCACCTGAGCTTGGGACTTAAAGTGATTTTTACACGATTTTACCTGTGGACATGTTCTGCTCAGCTGGAGAATGATCAGCTGGTGTTTTTTCTGCCTTTCTATACTCTAATGTTGTTTGGTCAAGGGACGTTAAGTGAAAATTCTTTTGTTAAAAGCGGCGGCAGTCATTTTGGTGAAGTGCTGTTTCAGGGTACTGGTAGTTGTGATCTTTTATGAAGCTTTCTTTGGATTGTTGCTGCAAGTGTGTGTGTTTATTTGATGATCGGGAAGTTATGGGCGCGTTTGTTTTCACCGTGTTTCTGTTCCCGGAACAAAAATTTCTGTTTTTTTGTTCTGTGAACAAAAAAACAAAACGCGTTTGGGTGCGTTTCTGTTCTTTTTTTTTTTTTTGTTCCCAAAAAAAAAGGGAACATAAATAAGAAACAAGAAATTCTTTTTTCTTATTTCTGAAACATGTTTGAGGAACAAAAAAGAAACAAATTGTCTTCTCCTTTGCGAGCCTCTCCTCCTGCAAGCATCTCCACCGTCGTCTTCTCCGGCGCCTCCCACTCTCCGGCGTCAACAGCCGCCTCTGTCTCGAGACCATCCGGCTTCTCCACCGTCGTCTTCTCAGGCGCCGACAGCCGCTGCGAGCGTCTCCACCTGCGAGCGGGTGACGGAGCTGGGTCGCGGGTCGCTGGGCGGCGGCGGCGGCTGCGGTGCGGGGCTCGGCCGTGGGGTCTCGAGCGGCGGACGTCTAGGAGCGGAGCGGCGAGGACGGCCGGTCGAGTCGTGGGCCGGCGCGGGGTCGTCGATAGAGTGGATCTCGAAGTCGTGGGTCACGAGCGGTGAGATCTCGATGCGGCGGTGGTGAACGGAGGCTCGAGACCCGCGATGCGTCGATCGGGCGTGAGGTGGAGGGGCGGTCGCCAATGCGGTGGAGGGAGACGACGGTGTGGCTCGGGTCACCGTCAGCCCGGTGCGGCGAGGCTGACCTCGCGCTGGGCGGGCGAGCTCGATCTCGCCTTTTTCCGGCGAGGCCGAGCTCGCCCGGCCGGGCCGGCGATGCCGAGCCTCGCCGGGGCCGGCGAGCCTCGCCGTGGCCGGGTGAGGCCGCCGGCCTTCGTCATGGCCGAGGCCGATGACCGATGACCGGCCAAAAGAAAAAAAAAAGAAAAAGGAAAAAGAAAATAGAAAATAGAAAAAAAGGAAAAATAAATAAGAAAAATAAGAAAGAAAATAGAAAATAAAAATAAAAATATTAAAAAATTAAAAGAAATAAAAAAATTATACAAACTTACCAAACGTGTTTTTATTCTTTTTATATTTCTTGAACAGATTTACCAAACGCGTTTTTTGTTCAAAAATTGTTCCCTCGAACAAAAACACTTTTTTTTATTTGTTCCCGAAACAATTTTTAAACGAAACGTTACCAAACGCACCCTATGTGTCCGTGGATTCTGAATTGTTGTAGGAGAGGCAGGTAACTAACCTCATGGGATTAAAATGATTTGCTGCATATTGTAGCATAACCAAGCTACAATGAAACCAAAAAAGAATGAAACTGAAAAGAAAAGAACATGTGGCTGGTTCCCGGTGGAACCCGAAACCGGCAAGTTTGGTTTCAGAGTTGGTTCTAGGGTCCACAAGGTCAATTGCCGGTTTCAAAAATTGGGAACAGGTCCCGAGAGTGTAGGTCCTAGGTTCCAGATTTGGAACCGATCATCCTAGCCATTTGTTGTTAAAATTGAGAATGAACCTGAGTTTGATCAGGAGGTGAACTTAGTGAGCGGAAGCCAGGTTTATATTTTGAGTGTTATTTATTTCTCTGAAATATAATACGAGTAAAATGCGTGTGCAACTTGTTCTGCCTGCAATGTTTATTACATGAGTTCGCCTTTGCTTTCTCAACTTGCTCTATTAACATAATTAAGCATTTCATATTGGGCCATTGATTTTAATTTTATGATTTGATCTTTCTACTTCACAAGATGTTTCTACTTAATGGGATGGTGCAGCAAAAGAGAGAGAAGAGAAAGGAGAAGAAAATGCAGAAGAGGAGGAAGGGAAAACAGGTGGAGCTGAGCAAAATGTCAAGAAAATCCCAAATAGTGTTTATTACATGAGTTCGCCTTTGCTTTCTCAACTTGATCTATTAACATAGTTAAGCATTTCATATTGGGCCATTGATTTTAATTTTATAATTTGGTCTTTCTACTTCACAGGATGTTTCTACTTCACATGATGGTGCAACAAAAGAGAGAGAAGAGAAAGCGAGAAGAAAATGCGAAGAGAGGAGGAAGGGAAAACGGGGCGGAGCTGAGCAAAATGTCAACAAAATCCCGAATAATGTTTTAGAAGTGGCTAAATTATACGGAAATATTATGAAGAATTTTTTCGGTGTTGATATAGATATCCAATTTAACATCACCTTTGGCCACCAACAACTCTGACAAAGGATTTACATCATTGTTTGCCTATTTACTTTGACACCATTTCTGTTTGAGTGCTTGTAACACATTCTTCTCAATGTCACTTTGCTTAACATAAGTTGAGGAAAATTACTCTATAATATTTCCATCCAATTTGGCCATATGAAATATTTTGGGATTTTCTTGAGCATATCGCTCTTCCTAGAGACATTTTTCTCAGCTTTGGCCTCTTTTTTCTTCCTCCTCCTCCTTTTCTTCTCCTTTGCCTTTCTCTACATGGTCAGGCAGTTTGTCTCTCAACTTTTGCATGGTGCCTATGCAAATTCCAAATATATCGTCGAAGAGGGCTAGTGTTGAACCTGCTTGAAAGAAGCTATCTAAATGGATTCCTGGCAAAGATAATTCCATATAATCGCCAGCCATGTAAAGCAGACTTAATTGTGCTGAGGAAAGCAGGTACAAAGTTGAGAATTGGTAAAAGGTAGTTAATGTTTCTCATATAATCTAAGAACATTGTTCTAACTCGTCATCTCTTTTCTTACAGTATTCAAAAGGCCTTTTGTTGATATTTTTTACTATTTTGCTTTGAGAAAGTAGCTGTTGGAGTTTGGGGCCAAGTACGTTGTTCAATTTGACCTGCAGTCACCTCTTTCTTGAACTTTCTTTCACACCATCACAAGACTCTTTTCTATGTGCGCGTGCGTGCTTATGTGCATGGTTGTTAGGATCGCAATCCAGATTGTGGGATCATGATCATTCGATTCTACGACTCAAAAACTTCGAACAATTTGGATTCTAAGAAAAATGGTAGTCTGCAGGGGTCATGATCTGTATCTTAGGATGGCAATCCCAACTACAATTCCAATGTTCAAGCTTTAGAAGGCAATTCTGCTTTTTTAGCTGGAGCAAATATGAAATTGGATCTCCGTCCCCTAGTGCATGTGGGACTTTCTTCTTAATCATGTTCAGGCTCCATTTGGAAAATATAAGGCTTGGAGAATTAAGAAAAATGGATGGAGATGAATGAACAGTAGAAAGCGAAGAAGTATAGAGACACCATCTCTTCTTCTTCTTCAATCTTGAATAAATGATGATATGGGCATCGACCACCGTTGGCTTTCTGGACTGTGCCATCCTTTGGAGATGAGAGAGATAGCTTCTGTCCTTCTGCAACCAGATGAGAGAGACCTCTAACATCCTTGAGAAATTGACACACGATTTGACTTGGCCTAATAGCATAATTTCTTTGGATGTATACTGATTAGAACTTATAGTTGAAAAACCTAGAATAGCCAGTGAAAGTGAGGTTTGTTAGAGGGAGAAGGGGGGTGCAGGAGGTAAATTGGAGAATGTGTCCCAGATTGAGGTAAATAATATTTTATCCTTTGAAATAAAGAAAGAGACGATATGTATTCCAAGAGAGAGAAGGACAAAATAAAGGATTAGAAATTCGGAAAAGGCAGGAAAGTAATTTCTTGGCAGCCTTCTTCTTGCTTATTATGGTGATTATTTTATTGTGATCCTATTTAATACACCTTAAAAACTGGGCAAGGAGATTTTATGCTTTTACATCTTTGACGTGGTGCTTTAATTGTTAGTTGAAAAATTGGCAACCAAGAATTTAAGCCAGAGCAATCTCTCACATGAGAATGCTACATTTAAGCTTCACTATCCCTCTGTTTAAGGTTAATATGCATCTAATTGGAATGATTTAAGCAAGAATTTAATACTTCAAATATGTAGGACCTTATGATATTGATCGATCCGAAAGACTTCGAAAGGATCCTACTTAGCATCTCAATCCCGATAACCTTTGTGTGTGTGACAAAGGTTGCCCAGCTCTAATATTTATTGTGAATTTATTTGGTCTTACTTATTAATTTGACAGGAGAAATATGGATCCAGTTGTAAAATTTCTAATGGGCGACTCCAAAGTGAAACTTCTTTTATGTTGGGTAAGCAGCTTCTGAATGGAGCTTTTCTTCTCTATGTCAGTGTCCATCTTGTCACTGTGCTCATATTGCATGGATGGAGAATGACTACAGAACATTAAGAAAGTGTAAGGGCAATTTTATAGTTTCCTCATCAGTTTGGTGTAAGATTGATCTCTGAAGCATAATGGGCCTAAGAGCCTTGAGTGTAGGATCAGCCTCTTTAATTTCAGCCAAAGAGCATGGAAAGTTTGTCTTTGTTTGTTTCTATTATGGAATTCTACGGCCTCCTTTTCTCCAGATTGAATGAATATCTAGTATTTGTGCTCATCTTGCATGGATGGAGACCGACTGCAAAACATTAAGAAAGAGCAAGGGTAGTTTTACAGTTCCTCATCAGTTTGGTGTAAGATTGATCTTTGAAGCATAATGGGCCTAAGAGCCTTGAGTGTAGGACTAGCCTCTTTAATTCAGTGAAAGAGCCGGGAAAATTTGTCTTCGTTTGCTTCTATTACGGAATCTTGCGACCTCATTTTCTTCATATGGAATGAATAGCTGGTATTTGTTCTCCAACAAATTATATTCTCTTGAGGCTTTAAGTTGTCCATTTTATCCAGTGAGGGTACTCAACTAATTAATATACTATGTCAAGTAGTATATTATATGAATAACTTTTCCCTTTCAACTTTGGTGATTGCATCGCTTCTTCCTAAATATATATATGTCCTTGGAAGCCGTATTTTACCCTGCTTGTTTAAACTTTATGATACTTGAAGTCTTTCACATTACCAAGAATCCTTAACATCCTTGGTTAAGTTGAAAATTAGCTTTGTACCCATGATATGCCCCCCTTTCCATTTTTGTAGTTTTCCTTAGATACTTGGTTTAATTACAATAATATTTTGCTTACAGTACCCAATTGGTAAAAAGCATATACATAAACCACTATGAGTAACCGTTTCTTTAGTAACTATTCATTTTGATGGCTTACCTGGACCACAGTGGTGTTGTTTTGGGCTTTCTCTTGGTTGCTTTAGTTGAATTGGACAAAATTTTAGGATTCTTTGTTCGTGTGTTTATCTCTCTCGATTCCTTGCCAAATCTGCAATTGTTGACCAAGATTGATCCCAATGGAGCTTTGCTTCAACTTAGTTGAGTGATTATGAGTTCTAATTGTTCCAAATCCATTGTTGTTTATATTGTCTGTTGTTTTTTTTCTAATTCTGTTCAGCCCACCTTACAAGGGTGACTGCCTTTTTGCCTCGTCAAGATTCCTATGAAGAGTTTTTGGTTTGTGATTAGTATTTTATTACCCATCAATATCGCATTTCTTACCTTTACAAGTTGTGGTTCTTCTTCTTACATGCTCATCGGAAGAGATGGATTATATTTTGCATTGACAACCAAAACAAATGGTCAAACACCAAATAAAAAAACAAATGCCAAAAGCAGCAAGGGAGGAAGTGTCTTCTCGGTTGGATATGAATGAAGATTCAACTAACTCCTATGAGCATACTAATCATGTGAGAAGTGCCACATGGGGTTATTATGTATATTTTACGTACATGTTTGCTTTTAAGACTTATTTGACCTGCAACCTCTGGCTTCTAACCTGTGATGGATGTACTGTCTGCTGATTATGTGATGTTGTGTCAATGGGCGCATTGTGCTTGGTTTGGTAGGAAGGAGAGATGTGTGGTGCAATTTGGGAAATGTTGTTATAAGGATGAATGCTTGGTGGACGTACTACCTATTGAGTCTGTGTTTAGAGACTTTAAGCTAATGCTACTTTTGTTATTAAATGCATGAAATCAAATGTGCAGAGAAAGGAGGTGAATAAACTTACTTCCTTGCTAATTGCATATTTTGTTGGCAGACATGAATGAATGTACTTTAGACCATCCTAATAGGAATTATACCTGCGTTTCTATTATTAAATGTTGGTTGATTTCTATGAAATTTTAATGTTCTTCCGATAAGGCTTCCCATGGAACAATTGCTTCCCTCACTTGGGCTATTTTAGACAAATTTATCAGCAAAATAAAGCTGATGTTATGGAGCTCATTGGTTTGCTGTTTTCTTACAGAGTAGCATGGCCCTTCTATTAATGCAAGTATAGTTGATCAGGAGAGAGTCCAAAGGATGATTTTGTTTTTGGGAGTATCCATCCTGGTTCAGAGGTTGCTAATAACATCATTTGGAGGACTTCTCCTACTATTGATGTGGATTCCATCAAATCGTTCAGAGATACGAAGATGCTGCGTGTTCTTTTTAGTTGGAGTCCAAGTTGAATTGTAACTCTTTTTTTAGGTCAAGCATGATCAGAGAACCAGCTGGATATTTTTGTGGGAAGAAGAGACTTCGTCGGGTGATCCTACCATATCTATTGTAATCATCTAAGTTGGTTGTACCTCTTATTTCTTTTCTTTTTGAACCATATACCAACTTGGTTGCTAATGTCCTGTTGGTTTTCTGTCATAATCATCTCGTTCCAAATGAAGAGAGATTTGTGGACCTCATTTATAGCATAAATACTTTTCACTATCTTTTTTCAAGCACATATGGTTCGTCCTCATTGGAAAACCAAGATAATACTATTGGCTATAGAACACAAGTAGATTGTCCAGGGGAAATATATAAACCAGCATTGATCACATTTAACTTTACTTTGTGTAAGAAAGAATAGTAAATACTGTTTGTGCTGCTGCAAGTAGGAGCAGCACGATGGCTGCGAGAACGGACAAGAAAGCCCAAGGACTATGGAAATATTCCCTCCTTAGTTTCGCCATCCAGACGTTTCTCCTCTTGTCACAATGCGCATTCACATTTTGGAAGATCTCAGAGTAATGGGAACCTGATACAGTGACATAGTCACCCATCCTGTTGAAAATTTGCGCAACCACATCGTCATCCCCCAAATAGTTCTTAACAATCCCTGCGTGGCAAAGCACCTCAATGACCGGTGAAGAGTTTATGAGGCTATCCATGAAGTTAACGTAATCCGTGAAGTAGTTGATGTCTCTGCTTCGACGATGCTGCTCGTATGCAATCAGGTTTTGAAATTTTGATTCGGTGCGGTCTCCTACTTCCAAGACCGGTATCTCGAGTGTCCCGTTCTCGAATTTGATGTCACTCAATTCGCCCCCTTGTGCAGCCCTAAACCTAACTCCTGACTCCCTCAGCTCTGTCGCCGAGAATTTAACTGGTATGCAGTTTGGCCGGAGCGTTTCAAGCAAGCCAAAAGTGCGCCACTTGTGATATAGATGCAGAAGATGCTCCGTCTCCTCGCCAATTGTCCAATTTTGGCTGGGGCCTCCGAAGTACACGCTGGCGGCAAGGCCGAACTCAATATGGTCGTCCGGATCTTTAGTCAGGTCATGTAGCTTGCTCAAGACGAAAAGGGGGAGTTAGTTCTCTAGCAGCAGTAAATCGCGCCTAATGCTGTTTTGAATCCCCCATTCGGGCATAAGCGAGTCGCCTATGCTGTTTTGAATTCCCCTTATAATGTACTTACGGAACAACATAACGATGAAACAGCCATCAATGAGCATCATCGCAAGAAACTTTTCTTGGGAGAGGTTGATGGTTTCCGCATAGCAATTACGCGCCTGCTGTTCCAGTTCCCTGAGAGTTGGTATATGCCTGTTGACGCTCTCCTCCTTTCTCCTCTTAAGCAATTGCTGCAGGTATCGCAGTTTTTGCACCTCCATGAATTTGAACTTGTCATTTCCATAGTGATAAGGGCCGATGGCTAGAATCTCTGCGTCATAGGCTTTCTCGTTGACTTCACACAGTTGATGATGAACCCTAAATATACTATGCTCTGGCGAAGAGGGAGGCATACTGCGAAGCATACTCTCGATGAGGATTGAGACATGATCTTGCACCATGGAACGATCATAGATCCCAGCATGTTGTATTGGCTACAACATATTAATGTGATAATAAGCACGGAGTAAAAGCAAGATGATGGCTTTTTATGTTCTTAAAATGGCGCTTCATGTGCTTCCCTTTCATTAAGATCTCCAAACATCTCCCCCACCCCCCCCTGACGGGCCCCAGTAGGGTGCCGACCTCAAAAAAAAAAAAAAAAAAATATTCCAAATAAATTTTCAAGACAAATTCTGCGTTTCTGTGTGATTATTAATGGAAAATGCTAACCAAGCACCGGAATTGCACATGTGGAGCTGGCATCGAATTTAAACAAATCAATATATTAGGAAAACTTACAAAAATTATCTAACAGTGGAGGATCAGAAAAGGGAAGGGAAATTCATGATGACTTACTCGATTGAATTGGTGATTGCTCATCCTTCTCGCCAAGCTAGACCAATTCTTCTCTTTTCGTGGGATTGTGTTTTCAGTGATATGGGTATAGATAAAATGAGACTCCGCCAAACATCAACCTTTAAAACCAAATACAAACATATTTTACTTGAGACCAACACCCCCCCCTTCCCCACGAAAGAAAGCACGCTTTCATTCATCTCTTTTGACCTTGATCGTTAATAATTCTGAAGATGGAAGTTACTGTAATGAACGCAATGTTCCTGGAAGTTGACGAGGAGGCAAAAGGCTAAAAAAGACGTAAGGAAACATTAGAAAATGACTTTATGAGAACGACATATGAAGTCTTCCACAAGCTGCATTTTATTATCCGAAAACTGACCATTTTAAAATTCTTCATGGATTTTTTTAAAAACATTTGTAAAGGATCCTATGGTGTAGCTAATGCTTAGATATTTTAATTGCCCTCAAGATGCAGACGACTTGTTATATTTGTAGTATATGTAAATATAATTATGCCAGCCCAATTCTCTGCAAGAGCACAGTTAGTTGGAGCGTCGGGAAATTTTCAAGTTGAGAACTGGAAGTCACAACCATTCAGATTCTACCAAATGCATGGAAAATGTTTCGATGGGCCTTCTGTCAGTTGGACTATCATTTGCGCTCATCCCTGTAGATTATCAGAAAAAGGAAGGGGTCAGCCATGGAAAAAACATACATAGTCCATATTTGTAAAGTTGCTTTATTTTCTAGTTCCCACAAGTCCAGGAATTAGAGGGACGCTTATATCTAGGATAATTACCCATCAATCCTACCCCTTTTGTATGAATGAACATTCTATCTAAATTTTTCAATTTTGCTAATTTAATTTTCAATTTTTACGTGAAATTCCAATATAATCTTTCTAGCTAATTGCTGTTGAAAATTGCTGACATGACATTTAATTATCACTAGTCATCTTACGTTGCACATTGATGTGTGAACAACTTATACATCGACATGTCTACAATTTCTAGTGGCAATTGATCGGAAGGATTACATTAAAAATTTCTTTGGGGGGGGTTATGAATATATTGGTAATATTTGAAAGTTTAGGACTAAATCAATATCTCTACAAAAGAAAACATTCTCTCATTCATCTTTTCGACCATGGTGGCCAATAAGCCATCGATTGGTATTCGCATATTACAATGTAACTTGTGAAAGACTTTATAAGTCGCTCTCATAAAGTCAACTTGTGATGTCTCCTTTTAAATCTTTCTTAACCTTTTGCCTCTTCATCAAGTTCCATGAACTTTCATTTTATTGCAATCCCCAAAATAGCTTACACATGGAATCTGGACATGTGACTTTCAACTTCTAACTTGGAAATTTTCTGATATGCCAGTCGATTGTTCATTGAGGATTTGATCAGTATCTTTATATTTATGTTTGTTATCAGTGCTCTTTATATTTATGTTTGTTATCAGTGCATAAGTAGTCTCCATCACAAATGAAATTATGATATTGTTGACACCTAATTTTCAAGTACATATAAAAAAAATTAATTAAAAAATTAAAAATTTATAATAAAAAAATTGAGAGGCCGGGTCGGGCCGAATCCAATCTGGGCCCGGCCCCTTCTCTTTTCCTTTTTCTTTTCTCTCGCGGCCCAAAGCCTTTCCCCTCTTCGGCCCGGCCCGCGCCCGAACGTGTCTTCTCCTCTAGCCATCCTCCGCGCGCAAGACCTGCAAAAGAAGAAAATACAGCAGCAGGAGGAGCAGAGCAGGGGATGGGAGAGCAGACAGCAGCAGAGACGTGGGAGCAGAGCGGGGCAGAAAGGGGACGGCACCGCAAGAACAGGAAGAGGAAAACAGAAGGAAGAGGGAGCAATCGGAGAGAGCTGTGAGGGAGAGTTCAAGCGAGAGCAAGGAGTGAGAGACCGTCATCCACCATGCTCAAATCGCGGCCAACAACTCGCCGTCGTGCTCTGTCCACGCCGAAGCCCCGTCACATTTATGAAGAGGCCTGCGGGGCTCAACATTTCCATGGCTCCTCTGCTTCTGGTGCTGGTTCTGTGCATACCCACGACAGTTCTCGGTGGTCATGACTATGTGCAAGCTCTGAGCAAGAGCATCCACTTCTTTAAAGCTCAGAGATCTGGCTATCTCCCAAAGAACCAGAGGGTTCCATGGAGAGCCAACTCTGGCCTACATGATGGCAAAGCCAGTGGAGTGGATTTGGTGGGAGGGTACTACGATGCAGGGGACAATGTGAAGTTCGGGCTGCCGATGGCATTCACGGTGACGATGATGTCGTGGAGTATACTGCAGTACGGGAGGCAGATGGCCAAGAGCGGCGAGCTCGGCCACGCCATGGAGGCTGTGAAATGGGGCACCGACTACTTCATCAAGGCTCATCCTCATCCGTACGTCCTCTACGGAGAGGTGGGGGACGAGAACAACGACCACCACTGCTGGCAGAGGCCCGAGGACATGACCACCGACAGGAGGGCGTACCGGATCGACCCGACCAGACCCGGGTCGGACCTCACCAGAGAGACCGCCGCCGCCATGGCCGCCACCTCCCTTGTCTTCCGCCACTACGACCAGGCCCACTCCGCCGAGCTCCTCCGCCACGCCAACAACTCGCCGTCGTGCCCCGTCCGCGCCAAAGCCCCGGTAGGTCTTAGCTCGTCTTTTTTTCTCGCTTTCTCCAGTTTGGCATTGATTTCCTAAGGATCTTTTCTTGGAGACATCGAGAAGCAGTCGGCCATAGCTCGACTCGTATCGAGCACGCCCTGTGACAGCCGTCTCCAAGCCGAGTAGGGACCCCATGTCCGAGCGTTCGCCATGTTCAGTGCTGTCCTGTGACAGCCGTCTCTTCTTCTTCTTCAGTCTTGAATAAAAATGATGAGATGGGCATTGACCACCGTTGGCTATCTGAACTGTGCTGTCCTTTGGAGACGGGAGACACAAACCTTATGTCCTTCTGCAACCAGATGAGAGAGACCTCTAACATCCTTGAGAAGTTGGCGCACAATTTGACGTGGCCTAGTAGCATAATTTCTTTGGATGTGTACTAATTAGAACTGTCTCTAAACTAAACAGTTGAAAAACCTAGAATTGCCAGTGAAAGTGAGGTTTGTAACAGAGGATATGGGGGAGAGTTCCAGATTGAGGTAAATAATATTTTATCCTTTAAAATAAAGAACGAGACGATATGTATCACAAGAGAGTTTTTTTACGAATTTAAACCTGATTACTCTCTCACATGAGAACGCTGCCTTTTGGCTTCACTATCCTGATCCTGACAACCTGTGTGTGTGTGTGTGTGTGTGTGTGTGTGTGTGTGTGTGTGTGTGTGTGTGAGAGAGAGAGCGAGTGAGAGAGAGAGAGAGAGAGAGAGAGAGAGAGAGAGACAAATGTTCCCAGCTTTAATATTTGTTGTGCATTATATGGTCTTAGTTAATTATTTGACATGGAAAATTAGGATCCAGTTGTAAAATTTCTAATGGGCGACTCCATAGTGAAACTGCTTTTCTGTTGGGTAAGCAGCTTTCACATGGAGCTTTTCTTCTCTATGTCGGTGTCCGTCTTGTTCTTGTGCTCATATTGCATGTATGGAGACTAATTGCAGAACATTAAGAAAGTGTAAGGGCAATTTTACAGTTTCCTCATTAGTTTGATGTAAGATTGATCTCTGAAACATAATGGGCCGAAGAGCCTTGAGTGTAAGATCAGCCTCTCTAATTTCAGCCAAAGAGTGTGGAAAGTTTATCTTTGTTTGCTCCTATTACAAAATCCTGGGGCCTCCTTTTCTTCAGATGGAATGTATATTTAGTATTTGTGCTCATCTTGCATGGATGGAGACTGAATGCAGAACCTTAGGAAAGAGTAAGGGTGATTTTACAGTTCCTCATGAGTTTGGTGTAAGATTGATCTTTGAAGCATAATGGGCCTAAGAGCCTTGATTGTAGGATCAGCCTCTTTAATTTCGTCCAAATAGTGTGGAAAATTTGTCTTTGTTTTCTTCTATTACGAAATCCTACAGCCTCCTTTCCTTCAGACGAAATGAATAGCTGGTATTTGTTCTCCAACAGATTATATTCTCTTAAGACTTCAAGTTGTCCATTCTATCCAATGAGGGTACTCAACTAATTAATATACTATGTCAAGTAGTATATTATATGAATAACTTTCCCTTTCAACTTTGTGATTGCGTCACTTCTTCCTGAATATATACATAAATACATACATATACATACATACATATGAGAGAACAAGAAAGTATAGAGATTAACAAATCTATGAGAGAACTAGAAATGTATAAGAACAAGAACGTAAATGACTTAAATAAAATAGGAAGAATTAAAAATAATGTAAGGAGCGAAAGCAATATATAAAACATAAAGTAAGAGTATGCATAAACAAAAACCAACCATGAAGGTGGTATGAACTTGTATTATATAAAGCTAAAATATGAAATTACATGTATTGAAGGATGCAGAAACTAAAGCATCAAGTCATCCACAAGGGCGGTAATTAGCACTCGAGGGAATTACAAGAAATGGTTAACCAACTATCATGTATATTGGTAACCTTGTATGAAACTATGTATTTGAAAACTAACTTACTTTGAAACCAGGGGGTACAAGGTAAGAAAGCTTGAGGCTTAAAAGGATGAGGGTTTACAAGAGGGTGAGGAGGAAGAAGAGAGAAGAGAGGTCCGAAAATTTCGAGTCCCCTCCTTCTATGTCGAGAGGATGTATTTATAGGATGTGCTATAGTGAAAGTGCTACAGTGCTGAATAGTGTACGGTGAACAGTACTCAGTGAACAGTGTAAAGTGATTAGTGAATAGTGAACAGTGTATGAATAGTGTATGCCTATCATACTACAGTGTGTAGCCTTTGCGCTGTTGTAACAGTGTTGGCATGTGATGTCTTGAATTTAATCTCTGTTTAGGTTGATCTCGTAGCAGTTGTCTTCATTGGTGTTTCCACTGTGATGTGACTGTGAGGATCCGTCTGTATTGTCTTGAGATTTGGAAGATTCACATTGTGATCCTTGCGCTTCGGAGAGCATTATTTTGAGGATGTTGCAGTTCCTCCTTGCTTTGGACTACAGCCAGTGCTACAATTGCAATGGATTTTTCTTGTAAAAAAGATGTATTTGATGGGACTGTGGTTATTTGATTTTTTTGGCTATTTAGCCATGTTTTAACCGCAGCTTCGGATCCTTGTTCAAGAAATTTGAACTCGTCCGACCATTTTGTTTTGTATTTTCGGACCAATACTGGTACACCCGGTTTAGTGGATGTATTGTATTCAAATTTCCATGCTATTACCCAAGAGATTTTGAATATTATAAAGAAGTGCATAAGGCATGGGAACCTTATATCATGCGGTGTTGGTACGAAGTATTCACTGAAAACCTTATATTCTTGTTTGACTATGGGTTGTAGTATTATGTCCAAAGGACCAAAGAGATCTCACCAGGAATCAAGCCAATTTGGTAGGCTTTGTCTTAGGAAGTTGTCTTTGAAAAATAATAACTAGGTGTGTTGGAAATTTGTATTTTGTCTAAAGAAGACATTCCACCAAGCTTGTTGGTAGTCCTAGTATGTATATGAGGAGGAGTATGGTAGGCTTTGAGTAAGTCTGGTTTGGAATTTTCTGGGTGTATGGGGTGAAGCTCCCTAATGTGAATGGTGTATGACTTTACTGATGGATATAGTGGAGTATAAAATATTTTTTGTATTGTTTTTCTCAGCAAAGTGAGTGAACCTTGCCGATTTTGTTTCAACTAGAATTTGCTCATAATAAGCAATGGTTTTGTTTGTATTGTATGGTTTGAAAAACCAATTTTTTTGAAATATGTTTTTTGCAAATTTGATTGGATCTTCATCAATAAATCCATCTTCCACAGTCAATATTTTTTGAAAAGATGTTTTGGGGAAAATTTTTGATCTTTGAGAATGAGGGGTTGCTCGTGACTTAATGACCACGTCATTCAAAATCCTTTTTGTATTATGCTTGTTTTGTAGCAAGCGGGGAAGGATTGTTGCTTACCTCAATGGCACTAGATGGTTCTTTCTGTACTGTTTTTTTTGTAAAGACTAGGCAAGTAACAATATTGTTTCTTTTGGTAGTATGTCGGCTAGCTGATTGAAGGCTAACATGGGTTCAGATGATATGGGTTATATTTTCATAGGTGTTTGGTGTTGTTGTAAGAATAACTGGTTGTTTTCTGCCATTTGGAGCCATGTTTTGATGGGTGTTAATCCTGTTGGCTTTGGTGATGTATTGGAGGGTTAGGCAATGGCTTTGCCTTTACCTTTATCTTTGTTTTTTTTGAATCTTGGCATGATGGTATCCCTTGTAAAAATTCTCTTGTGAGAAAATCAGATAATGAATTTGAAGAACCATTTATAAATTCAATATCGAAATCAAATACTGAAAGTATGGCTTGCCATCTGGCAAAAATCTGTTTTGATGCAATGTTTAAAACGTCTTTTTGTAAAACTTCTTTGGTGGATTTGCAATCAATTCGCAGGAGAAATTTTTGATTTAATAAATCTCATTGGAATTTTGATATAGTTAGAACTATAGCAAATATTTCTTTTTTGATTGTTGAATAGTTTTGTTTAGTTGGATTCCAATGTTTTGAAATGAACTGAACAACTTGTTCTTTGTTATTATTGACTTGTTTAAGAATGCCACCATATCTTATTTCTGAGGCATCTGTCTCAACTATTTTGAATGTAGATGGGTTAGCTAAGTGTAGACAAGGTATGTCTTTAACATGAATCTTTATTTGCTTGACAATGTTAGTATGGACAAAGGTCTATGGTGGAGGATCCTTTTGTAACCGTTGGTGTAAGGGTTTACAAAGGATATTTATATTGGGAAAGAAATCTAAGATATAATTGAGACTACCAAAGAACCTTTGTAATTGAGTTTTGTCTTTAATCTCATCTAGGAATTTATCTGTAAAATATATTGATCTTTCTATGGGAGTGATGGTGCCTAAATGAATGTAATGACCTAAGAATCTAATCTTGGTTTTGAAGAGTGCAACTTTAGTAGGAGAGACTACAACCATTTTGTATGATTATTTTTATGAAAGTAGATAAATGTTTGAAATGATGTTCTATATTGGAAGAGAATACTAGAACATCATCTATATAAACTATGATACATTCTGAATAAGGATTGAAAATTTCGTTCATAATTCTTTGGAATTCTGAATGGGCATTTTTGAGGCCAAATGGCATAATCCTTTTTACTTACCTATATTTGCCAAAATTCTGACTTCATGTCAAATTTTGAAAATATTTTTGATCTACAAAGTCTTTTTAGCAAATCTTTTTTATTGGGTATTGGATATCTTATCCATCTAAGGGTTGTATTAAGAGGTTTATAGTTAATAACTAACCTGGAAACTCCTCTTTCTAGTTCAGTATTTCTATTGACATAAAAAGCAAAGCAACTCCATGGTGATTGGCTTTTTCTTATGAGTTTTTTTATTTAAGAGGTCTTGTATTTCTGTTTGGCAAAATTTTAGAACTTCTTGGTTCATTTGTGTAGGACGAGCTTTTGTGGATATTTTGTTTTTAGAGAAATCATGTTCGTTGGGTAAATCAACAACATGCTTCTTTCTTTTCCAAAAAGCATTGGGTAAGGTAGAGCATATGGTTTTTTCTATGTGTTTTTGTAAGGAAGCTACTTTTTCTATAATATTTGGTTTTATAAGATATTCTTCTATTCTTTTGAATTCTAAATCTTCTTTTAAGAATTCAAGCTGGTTTTCTTTGTCTTTTATAAGGCAATTTATTTCAGAAATAGAATGTTTTTGTAAAATATTTAGACTTCTTTTTTGTGGTTTTGTTATGAAATTGAAAGTGATCTTTTCTGTTTAAAATATTTAGACTTCATTAGTAACTGTAAAATGTTGGATTAATTGTATGAAAGGTATTCCAAGAATTACCCGTTGCCTCATACTTTTGACTAAAAGAAAAGATGCTTTGTAGGACATTTGATCTTTTATTATTAAGACTTTTGGTAATTTGTATTGTATATTTAGTTTGTCTCCTGAGGCTGATTTTAAGGACTCGGATGTTTTATCAAAGTATCTTGTTGGAACAAGACCTTCTTTGATACAATTGAGATCAGCTCTGTATCAAAGAATGTTGTCGTTTCAATAATAAACTCATTGTTGATTTTTATCATTATATTTATTATCCATTTTCTAGATGTTATTTCTGTTAGTAACATAAGAAAGGCTGGGTCCGACGTATCAGAAGTATTAGTGATTTCGTTTTGGTCTTCTAATTTTGTTTTTCCTTTTATGACAAGGGATTTTATATCAGAAATTTCTTGTTTCATTTCTAACTGTGTTGTTTTCAGGGCTTGTATATCTAATTTTTGCTGCTTTATTTCATTTTGAAGGTCATTAATATTAACAGGTCTAGACTGGGTTTTTTGTTTCTATTTAAAATGTCTTTTAGATTGTAGGAAGTATTGAGATTAGTAATAATATTCATCGAAGAATGAAGTCTATCTAAGTATTCTTTTTTGGCTTCAGGGTCAGTTATTCTATCAGCTGTGCTAAGGAGAAATTCTTCTTCTTTTGTTAACATGTTTATTTCAGGAACAGGTTTGTCAGGAGAAGCGTCTTCATAATCAGAATCGGAAGAGGTCTCTATTTCATTAATCTAAAGACCTTCTTCTTGAAGAAGTTCATCAGAAGAAGTATGTGGCACCCCAAAAATTCAAGACAAGCTCTAAGGTGTATTAAAGCTCATAATTAGGTAATGAAATTACCTATGGTTTATGCTTTAGCCATTAGTCTTCTCTTAAGACTAAGTGATATATGCTTGTGTTCATGAGATTTTAAATTAGATAAATTAATGAGAATAATCTATGCTTAGCTATGCACTTTATAGACTAAGTTCCTATAAATAAAATGTTACAAGATTTTGGCCATGTGGAATTTAGTAATTAAATTCTTAAAAGAAAGAATTAAAGATGAATAATTGAAAGTGAAATTGTGGGTTTAATTAGGTTGGGCCTTAGGCCCAAGAGTATGGATTTTGGAGGGCCAAATGGCCGGCCCATTGGAGCCAAGGAGGGGCTGTCGACCAGCCCATTTGCTGGCCCAAAGCCTAGCCGAGAATGAAGCCCATTAACCTTGCATGTTCTCCAACACTTGTTCTCTCCTTTTTGCCACTTGTTCTCCTCATGAGAACACTTGTCCCCCATGCAAGACAAGAATGCATGCAATTTATATAGCAACCAAAAAGAGAGAGAGAGAGAGAGTGGTCGGTCTAGGTGCCGAGAGAGAGGAGAGAAAGAGAGGAAGAGAGGAAGAGAGGAAGAGAGAAAGGAGAGGGAGGAGTCGCCCGTCGCCGCCCGCACGCTGTTCGTCCGTCGCCGGTGTGCCGTCCGTGTGCTCATTTTTGCTCGTTCTTAGAGGCAAGTTGGGACTGATTTCCACCCTTGCATGTGTGCCTTGCATGTATGATTTGTTAGTGGTGAGTTTCGGATGTTAGGGTAGGCGAAACCGAAGCAAAAATGTGCTTTGTTCTTGGATATGCTTGCTGTTTTCGCGTGAATTGCTTGAGTCAGAATCTTGTGAGAGCTTGCATGCATGTTTTGAGTTCGATTTTTGACTTTAATCTCTTCATAAAAGTTGTAGCTAACATCTCAAACTAAAACATACTGAAATTTGGTACAAAATGATGGAGATTTGAGGGGTCAAACTCTCATCCTACGGAGATGCTAGATCTGGAATATTTTCGCATGAACCGCCTGACCCAGAATTTTGTGAGAGCTTGCATGCATGTTTTGAGTTCGATTTTGACTTTTATCTCTTCATGAAAGTTGTAGGTAACATCTTAAAATATAACATACTCAAATTTGGTACAAAATGACGGAGATTTGAGGGGTCAAACTCTCATTCTACGGAGACACCAGATCTGGAACGATTTCACTGACCTTTCGGTGGATTTGAGGTTGCATGTTGATTTTTACTAAGAATCCCTTTTCGAATTTTTCATGGAACTTGTCTAGAACATCTTAAGCTACAACATACTCAAATTTGAAGTAAAATGAACAAGTATAACCAAGTGAATCGACTTACTCTTGAAGACGGTGAATCTGGAGACATGGTACAGGACACCCGAGACTTCATGGACCCATATGATGACTATACTCTGGATATTTGAGTTATATCCCTTCATGAAACTTGTAGAGAACATCTTGAAGTAAAACATATCCAAATTTCAGAGGAAACGAAGAATAATAGGTAGGTGAAGACTCAGTATTTCGGAGAAACATGCACTGGACGTTTCGGTGTTAGATCCAGAAGCTTCGTGTGACTGTAGAAAATAATCTAAAAATAATTTGGCTTGGAAGTCTTCATGAAAAATATACTTTAGTGTCTTGGCTATAACTTGGTAAAATTTCGTAATTTTCGAAGGTTGGTTGGATATTTTAATCAAATTATTTCGGAAATTGTGCATTCTGATTTCATCCGAAATTACATGCTGAATTTGTGTGAATTATGAATTTGTGTGGAATTCTATTTGGCCATGTATTTTGCATGAAATCATTATCCCATTGTCTTGTCTATCACTTGCCTTAATTTTATGATTTTTGAGAATCATATGGATATTTAAATTAAATATTTTCGAAAGTGGTACAAGCTGGAATTTAAATATATGTAAAAAGGGCATGATAAATGGATTATTTTAATTGGTACGAATTCCATTTTATGAATAATTGTACCTTGTTGCATGTATGATGAGGTCTTGATGCATGCATGACAATGAATTGAGATGCATGTATGAATTTAATGCTGAATATGATTTTGTTTGCCATTACATCATGTACCATGCTAAATTGAGGCCGAAATTGGTGAACATGAATAATGACCAATGAGGAAATTGTTGTGGCGGATGATAATGCCCCGGGAGTGTCGGGATGCCCGGTGGCCTAGTGGCATAATTCCGGAGGGTCCTCGGGAGTTTCGAGATGCCCAGTGGTATACAATATGTAATTCCATGGGAGGCTTGGTGGTATGTCGGTACATAATTCCGGAAGCCCTGGAGGTTTGTGCCCGGGGGGATGCCTTGTGATGTTAGTTGGGATGCGAGATGCCCGGCCAGGGAGTGTAAATGCCGGAAGCCTCGGAGGTTTTTGCCCGAAGGGATGCCTCATGATGCCAGTTGGGATACGAGATGCCCGGAATGTGGGGGGCCGAATGCCCGGTGGCCTTAAATGGCTGAATGCCGGAGGTTCTCGCGACGCCAGGATTGGGCGCAAGTGATGAATATGGGATGCAAACCTTGGTCCCAAGAAAGAGAAATGTGGCCGTCCAAATTGAAATTGAAATTGAATTATGCATGATGATATATGCATGATATGATGAGGTGTGCATGGTTGCATGGTAATGATGATGGTACATGTGATATGATGATGAGATGTGCATGGATACATGGTAATGATGATGGTACATGTGATATGATGATGAGATGTGCATGGATACATGGTAATGATGATGGTACATGTGATGTGATGATATGATGATGATGTTACATGCATGAATGCATGGTAATGATGATGCTACATGTGATATGGTGATATGATGGTGATGTCTATATGATGATGATGGTACATGAGGTATGATGACATGTGCATGATGCCATGGTATGTTGTGCATGGATGCTTGTATGACATGTGATGCTATGATTGTGATGATTGCATGGCATGATGTATTGAGTGGTTTATTGGTCCTTTACCTACTGAGTGGTTGTACTCACCCCTTTTGGGGAATAACATTTCAGACTAGGTAAGATCCCTCTGCTGCCACTGCTACCAGTAGATGAATCAAGTGGTTGGATATGATTGCGAGAAGGAGGATATCAAAGGGAGGAACTTTTAGACGCCGACACTAATCGATGGACTTTAAGTATTCGACTGTTAGAAGAGATGTCGGTCATCTTTTGAAGTATAGCCGAGTATAGAAACATTGGCATTTCGATGTACTGTCTAAAGACGTCCATCTGCTTTATGTAAATAAACGTGTTCGGCTTTAACTTATATAAGATGTTTAGTAGGTGTGCATCGTTTTCTGAATATAGGAAAGGGAGTTGTTGGATGTGCTTCCGTATATAAATTGCGCAAGGGACCGATCTAAAAGATGTAAACCCCCAAGTTGTATGGACCCGCTGCAATTGAAATGGTATCAGAGTGACATGTTATTAGGAAAAGTGAATGGTAAGCGAACTGTGGCGACCCTAATCGGATCGGGGGCCGTCGAGGGGTGCCACAAAGTATCACCATTTTCTATGAGGATGTTGTTTAGCTGGTAAAGAGTATTGTCATCTAAAGAAAGTTCATTCAGTTTTTTGTTAATCCTATAATATTTCGAAATATGACATTTTCTACTGCAAGAGTAACATTTGATGTTTTTAAAATTTTTCTTATTTGTCTGAGGTTTATTCTAGTTAATATGGTATCTACGTTTATTCCTATGAGGTTGAGATTTGTTGTGATTTTTTTTGTTTCTTTTTCAGAAGGACAAGTCCCTTTACATTTTGGCTTTGTTTTTTTCATTATAAGAGGGGTCGTATTGAGCACAGAAGTCTCCTAGGCTTCTATTGGTGAGAGATTGTTCTTCCTTGAGTTGTCTTTGTAATTTGATTGTATTACACATTTATGTTCTTTGTTTGTAAACATAAGAGACTATTTCTTCATAAGAAAAAAGATCATAAGGAATTTGACCACTATATTCTTCTCTAATTTTATCTTTAACTTGGTCTCCTATAATCTGGATTAAACCTACTAAGAATTTTTCTTTCCAAAAAGGTTGATTGCAATTTGGTCTGACAAGAACCCTTTGAAGGAAAAGTTCTTTGTATTCTTTAAATCTCCCTAAGGATTTGCAACGCATATTGGATAAGAGATCTTAGTTCCTATCTCTAATATGTGAAGGATCTCCTATGAAGTGTTGTGAAATAGAGTATATAAGGGTATTAACCGCATCTTGGATGAGATGTCCTTGATCATCATCCATGCGTTGTCCAAAGTCGTCTATTTTATAAGCAGTTAAAATCTGTATTTTCTGTTCATCAATCAAATAGTTATCCCACCAACCTTTTAGTTGTTCAATAAATCCGGCTACTAAAAGATTAGCAACAGCATAGTCAGAAACGTCTTGCTGTGTTTTATAAGCATTAGCAAGCATTACCATGTTATTAAAAATGTTCATAATATTGGTTTTGACGACACCATCTATATTCCATTCATAAATGGCGTCTGGAGAGTATTTATTTATGTATTTTTAGCGAAGATTCTTCGTGGGCAATATCTAGTGGGGTAGCTCTACTATAATAAAGTTTTTGGGGTTGTTTCCAGTTGAGTTTGTTTACCTCAGCTACTGATTCATTATCAGAGTCACTAGAGGATTTGGTCAAGGTACTAATGGTAGGTTGGTCTGGGGTGTCGTTAATAATGAGTCCTTGGAATTTGGGAGTGTCTACAATAGGTGTAGGTTCTAGTTTTGCTTTTCCTAGAAGTTTTTTCTTTTGTTCTAGGGCCTTAGCAAACTCAGGACTAAGATTTTTGGAAATTCAAAAGCTTTAAAAATAGGTTTTTTGAGAGTGTCGTCTTGTAGTGTGATGAGTTGAGTAGGATTCTGGATCTTGGATTCTATTCTATTCAACTGTTTACTTATGGTAACCAAATGTTAATTTGTATAATTGTTTTGTTCAATAATCTTATGAGTGTAAAGAGAGTCTCCTTTGTCTGGAAGCCTAAAAGGAGTAGCTGTAACCTCGCTATCTCCATGTTGTATTTTTATTCTCCTAAGAGGTGGATGATTGGATTCTATGGTTTCTCCATTATCAGATTTCCACTTATAATGTTGATCTAAAATAACTATTTCTTTTGGTTCGAGGAATTGTTCTTCTAACCAATCAAAGAAAAATATATGGACTTCATATTCATATATGTAGTCGTAATATTTTTGCTTGATGTCTTTTGCTTTATTAGCAAATGTCTTGAAGAACCATTCTCTGATTTGTCTATTGTTGTCAGAATTAAATTCTTTATTAAGAAAAAATTTGTTTGGTTCAAATGTCTTTCTAAAACATTAAGCTCGGCATCTATTATTTGCGAATAAATAGGAGAATGATGAGGAGAATTTGTGTTTTTTAGGACTGCTTCAAGCTGGTTTTATTAGTAAACTGGCCTGGAAATCCCTGATCTATTATCTAAACCACTAATTTCCAATTCAAGAGGTGTCTCATGATTACTTCTACTGGTGGAATGAGGTAAATGTGTTGTATCGCGTGTGGGAGGGTCCCTATGTATACTAGGAGGAGGAGTGTCTCTATGTGTACTTGGAGGGATAGTGATTATAGGCAGAAGATTGGGATTAAGATCTATCGACCTTGTATAAAATGTATGAAAAGAAGGACTAGATCTTGAATCGAAAGATCTTCTAGGAAATCTAATGGTCACTCTTCCTTCTGGATGTTGGATTACATTAGTCGAACTGGTATTTTGAACAACTTGTTGGGGAATTTGGTTTTCTAATTCCCATTGTTCTAGTAAAGTGACTTGGTTTCAATTAATGGATCTAGGAATGGTTGTATTTGCTCTAGAAATGTCGGTTTGGAGGAGAAGTGTTTCTCCTTTTGAACTATGTTTAAAAGCATTTTCTCCAAAGGCAGAGGACATAGCTTTATAAGGGATTCTATAGACAAGAGCTAGAGGAATGGATCCATCTGCTACTTTATAATTATGGGTTTTGATTTGGAGTGTGAGGGCTTTAAGAGTATTTTTATCCTTAAGAGAAACTGAGAAATTGGAATAATAGTCAAAATGTATTGGTCATTTGCAGAGACTTGTCTCTATTGTACCAAGGATGGATTCATCATAGTTCAAGAGACGTGAATCTCGTAAAACTAAGAGAATGGATGTATTAAGACCTTCTTTAGTAAAAGGTTTAATTCCTACTTGGACTAATCCTATATGAATGTAATTGTATTTTTGTTTATGCTTGTGGATGGACTCTTTATTTAAAAGATGTTTTTTTTCATAGGAATTAGAAAGAGGAACATCTCTTTCTTTAGTGGTGATGACATAGTTTGATTTTTTGAAAAATTTCAATTTTGATTGTTTGTATATTTCCTTAAGTTATATTTTAGGAATTTCCCAATTTTCTATAGATTTGTTGAAATCTTCTATTCTTACTTCTTCTTTGTGTATAGGACTTGGATCTGAGTCCAGTTGTGATAGAGAACTAGAGGAAGATTTAGACCTTCTATGTAAACTCATACTTAAGATCGGAACTATTCATTCTTTAGAACCGTTATAGAGCTAAACCAACGGTCTAACAGCCACTCAGAGACTTATGGCCTGGACCACTCTGTAGAGACAAGAAGGATGCAACGAATGGCTCTCGATCTATGAGTATGTTCTTACAAAGACTATCTATACCTTCCCACTGGCTCTGATACCTTCCCACTTTAAATTTTCGGACCTCTCTTCTCTCTTCTTCCTCCTCACCCTCTTGTAACCCTCATCCTTTCAAGCCTCAAACTTTTTTACCTTGTACCACCTGGTTTCAAAGTAAGTTAGTTTTCAAATACATAATTTCATACAAGGTTACCAACTTACGTGATAGTTGGTTAACCATTTCTTGTAATACAAACATCAATACTCCCTCGAGTGTAGATTACCACCCTAGTGGATGACTTGATGCTTTAGTTTCTGCATCCTTCAATACATGTAATTTTAGATTTTAGCTTTATATAATACAAGTTCATACCACCTTCATGGTTGGTTTTTGTTTATGCATACTCTTACTTTATGTTTTATATATTGCTTTTGCTCTTTACATTGTTTTTAATTCTTCCAATTTTACTTAAGTCATTTACTTTCTTGTTCTTATACATTTATATATATACACATCCTTGGAAGTGAGCCATATTTTACCCCGCTTGTTTAAACTTTATGATACTTGAAGTCTTTCAAATTACCAAGAATCCTTAACATCCTTGGTTAAGTTGAAAATTAGCTTTGTACCCATGATATGCTCCCCTTTCCATTTTTGTAGTTTTCCTTAGATCCTTGGTTTAATTACACTAATATTTTGCTTACAATGCCCAATTGGTAAAAGCATATACTTAAACTACTATGAGTAACCGTTTCTTTTGTAGCTATTCATTTTGATAGCTTACCTGGACTGCGGTGGTGCTGTTTTGGGTTTTCTTTTGGTTGCGTAAGTCGAATTGGACAAAATTTTAGGATTCTTTGTTCGTGTTTTAATCTCTCTCGGTTCCTTGCCAAATGCGCAATTGTTGACCAAGATTGATCCAAATGTAGCTTTGCTTCAACTTAGGCGAGTGATTACAAGTTCTAATTGTTCCAAATCCATTGTTGTTTATACTATCAGTTGTTTTTTCTGATTCTGTTCACCCCCCTTTCTGGTGTTTTTCTTGCTCTTTGGTTATGCCCTCACAAGAGTGAGTGCCTTTTGCCTCGTCAAGATTCTTGTGAAGAGTTTTTGGTTTGTGATTAGTATTTTGTTATCCTTCAATATTGCATTTCTTACCTTTAAAAGTTGTGGTTCTTTTTCTTACATGCTTATCGGAAGAGATGGATTATATTTTGCATTGACAACCAAAACAAATGGTCAAACACCAAATAAATAAATAAAATGCCAAAAGCGGCAAGGGAGGAAGTGTCCTCTTCGTCGGATATGAATGAAGATTCAACTATCTCCTAGGAGCATACTAATCACATGAGAAGTGCCAAATGGGGTTATTATACATATTTCATCTACATGTTTGCTTTTAGACTTATTGGACCTGCTAACCTGTGGCTTCTAACTTGTGATGGATGTACTATCTGCTAATCATGTGATGTTGTTGCGTCATTGGGTGCATTGTGCTTGGTTTGGTAGGAAGGAGAGATGTGTTGTGCAATTTGGAAAATTTTTATTACAAGGATGAATGCTTGGTGGACGTACTATCTATTGAGTCTTTGTCTAGAGACTTTGAGCTAGTTCTAGTTTTGTTACTAAATGCATGAAATCAAATGTGTAGAGAAAGGAGGTGAAAACACTTACATCCTTGCTAATTGCGTATTTTGTTGGCTGACATGAATGAATGTGCTTTAGACCATCCTAATAGGAATTATACTTGCGTTTCTGTTATTGAATGTTGGTTGATTTCTATGAGAATTTAATGTTGTTCTGATAAGGCTTCCCATGGAGCAATTGCTTCCCTCACTTGGGCTGTGTTAGACAAATTTATTAGCAAAATAAAGCTGATGTTATGAAGCTTATAGGTTTGCTGTTTTCTTACGGAGTAGCATGGCCTTTCTATTAATGCAAGTGTAGCTAATCAGGAGACAGTCCAAAGGATAATTTTGTTTTTGGGAGTATCCATCCTCATTCAGAGGTTGGTGATAATATCACTTGGAGAACTTCTACTATTGATGTCGATTCTATCAAATCATTCAGAGATACGAAGCAGCTGCATGTTCTTTTTAGTTGTAATCCAAGTTGAATGGTAACTCTTTTTTAGGTCAAGCACGATCAGAGAACCAGCTGGATATTTTTGTGGGAAGAAGAGACTTCGTAGGGTGATCCTATCGTATCTGTTGTAATCACCTAGGTTGGTTGTACCTCTGTTTTCTTTTCCTTTTGAACCATATACAAACTTGGTTGCTAATGTCCAGTTGGTTTTCTGTTGTAATCATCGAGTTCCAAATGAAGAGAGATTTGTGGACCTCATTTAAAGCATAAATACTTTTCACTATCTTTCTTTGAGCACATGGTGTGACATCCCGATTTTTCCTCAATTTTATTTTCAGTCAATTGAGTTGGGCAATTCATCTGTGCATGTAGTTCGTCTCTCAGAGTTGGCCACTCACGAGAGAACTAGTTCATTAAGTGAAGTAATTAAGGAATTTTACCGCGTCAGACTTGGGGACTGATCACCCTCGGGTCGATGCAAGAAAATTTCCCCAAAAGTTACTCAGTGAATTAGGCGCGCTGAAATTGCACTAGATTGAATTCAACCGTAAAAATTGAGATTGAATTTAGAAATTGGAAGCCCGGTCATGTCACGTATCTCATTAGGATTATGGGATAATTTTGTGGATTTTAATCGGATTCGATTAGGAGAGGATTGAAAGAAAAATTGAAGGAATTTGATGTACAAAAATTGGACCCCGGCGGAAAATGAAAGTGCAACCATTGGAGAAGTTGTGGAGGATTTGAGTGAGTGGAAGTTGACATGGGATGATGTCATGGTGGTTGGAGCCAAGTGAGGAGAGCTTGACAAGTGGAGGGCCAAGATTTGCCCTCACCCCCATCAACATCATCTTCTTCATTGGAACTTGGAGGAGAGAGGGAGGAGGAGAGAGAATCGGAAGGGGAGCTCGCCCATTCGGACCAGGCCGCCCGCACGCACGCCTCGCCACTCCGCTGCCGTTCGCCGTCGTCGTGCAGCGCTGGCGTCGCCGCTTTGCACGATCGCGCGAAGCCTCGCGCGCGCGTGCCTCGCCGCTCCGCCCCGTCCTCCCTCGCCTCGCCAGCCGCCTCGACCGTCGTCTCAAGCTACTCGTCGTTGCCAGCCGCCGCCGGAGGCCCATCGGAGTCGCCGCCTGCACCACCCGAGCTACCGTTGCCCTTCCCCACCGGTTTCGGGCCAACCGGCCGCCGTTTTGGCCCTCCTCCGCCGCGACCATCAGCTGGTTTTTGTGGGTCTCGCAGCCCACTCAAGGCCCATTTTGGCCATCTTCTCGGCCCCGGAAGCTAGGCTCGCCTTTGGAAAAGTTGATCCCGGCGTCGCCCTCGTCGTTTTGGTCTAAGCGGCAAGTTAATCAAGTGAGTTTACCTCACTAAACCTTGATTAGAGTGTTAATAATGCCCTAAGTGTGTTTAGTTTAAATTAAGTAAGTTTATGTGGATAGATTAGTATATTTAATTATAAGTTTGATTAAGAGATTGGTTTATATTAAAGTGTGTTTAATTAAGGTTAAAAGGAGTTATTTAATGTTAAACCTTGATGGGACATAATAGGATTTTAGTTTTGAATTATTTAATTACTTGAAAATTCTGGAAAATATAATATTATATTATAATCTGAAAATTAAAAAAAAAAAACTCGAAAATTTACTTTTGACCCTATTTGCTTAGAATTTCGTGCCGATCGTTCTGTGTGTTTAGAATTTGAATTTGATGAGTAAATATTGCAAATTGAATGTTGATTGTGAAAAATAGGAATTTTATTCAAAAATTCCCACGTGTCGGGTTTGACACCGAAATCGAAATTTGAAGGGTTAATATTGAAATTGGAGTATGTGAGTGACATGTAAAGTATACAGGGGTCGATTTTGAATTGTCGTGTGCTGGTTGAAAGGCTTGGTCGCAGTAGTGGCGAGACCGACTGGACCTTTATTCTTCTAGAAATGCCGTCGATAGAATGACGTGGCTTGGTCACAGTAGTGGCGAGGCCGACTGGACCTTTATTCTTCTAGAAATGTCGTCGATAGAATGACGTGGCTTGGTCACAGTAGTGGCGAGACCGACTGGACCTTTATTCTTCTAGAAATGCCGTCGATAGAACGACGTGGCTTGGTCGCAGTAGTGGCGAGACCGACTAGACCTTTACTTTTCTAGAAATGCCGTAATGCTAGTAGATAGCCGACCTACGTGTAGGCTGTTCCCTTGTGTGGCAATGGATAATGATGTCATGGAACGCTTGCTGTGATTGTGAAATTAAGTGAAATTCATTGTGTTCTGATGGCTTACATTTTTATCATTATTGGTGCTTGAGTGATATGAATTATACTAACCTGCAGGAAGGCAAGAAGGCGAGGTAAGTCTCCTGTACTGTGTGGCTAGACCATTTTGGGGTGTATTTGCTTGCTAATAGGGATTTAGGAGGGGTGAACTTGCTGAGACAAAGTCTCATCCCGGTTTGGGGAAAAATATTACAGGACCGTAGATGGCGATACCCCGAATATGAAAGGCACGCCGATGGAGATGGACCAGACGATAGAGAGTGCTCCTAACCCTTTTTGATTGCACAAACTCTGACCCATTTTTGGTGCATATAGTCTCTGGATCCTGTTGGTGTATGTAAACCCTGGATTGATGATGATGTATGAAAGTGTGTTTGTTTTTGAATTTATTTTTCCTGCTGTCCTATCCCGTATGTGTTGTCAGGGGATTTCTTAGCATGTTCCGTATGCGCATGATAATTTAAATAGAAGAAATTGGGATCGGCGACACTACCTGGGAATGTCGCATTTACATGACCATGGCGGGTTGTTCACGTGTCTCGGGGTTCGGGGCATGACACATGGTTCGTCCTCTTTGGAAAACCAAGATAATACTACTGGCTATAGAACACAAGCAGATGGTCCGGGGAAAATTTATGAACCTATGAACCAGCATTGATCACATTTAACTTTACTTTGTGTAAGAAAGAATAGTAAATACTGTTTGTGCTGTTGTGAGAAGGAGCAACGCGATGGCTGAGAGAACAGACAAGAAAGCCCAAGGAAACCTCCTCAGTTTTGCCATCCAGAGGTTCGTTCTCTTGGCACAATGAGCATTCAGATTTTTAAAGATCTCAGAGTAATAGGAACCGGATACAGTGATGTAGTCACCCATCTTGTTGAACATCTGCACAACCACCTTGTCATCACCCAAGTAGTTTTTAATAATCCCTGCACGGCGAAGCACCTCGACGTCCTTTGAAGAGTTTATGAGGCCATCCATGAAGTCAACATAATCCATGAAGTAATTGATGTCTCTCCTTCGACAATGCTGCTCGTATGCGACCAGGTTTCGAAATTTTGATTCGGTGCGGTCTGATACTTTTAAGATCGGTATCTCAAGTGTCCCATTCTCGAATTTGATGTCGCTCAGTTTGTCCCCTTTCGCAGCCCTAAACTTGACTCCTAACTCCCTCAGCTCTGTCGCCGAGAATTTAACTGGTATGCAACCTGGCCAAAGCGTTTCAGGCAAGCCAGAAGTAAGCGTTTCAGGCAAGCCAGAAGTGTGCCACGTGTGATATAGATGTAGAAGATGCTTCGTCTCCTCGCCAATCGTCCAATTTTGTATGGGGACTCCGAAGAACGCGCTGGCGGCAAGGCCGAACTCAATACGGTCGTCTGGATCTTTAGTCAGGTCATATAGCTTGTTCAAGACGAAAAGTGGGAGCTGGTTCTCTAGAAGCAGTAAATCGCGCCTAATGCTGTTTCGAGTCCCCCATTCATGCATAGGCGAGTACCCTGTGCTGTTTTCAACCCCAGATATGCCTACAAGAATCTCCCTTATAATGTACCCACGGAACATCTCAATGATGAAACAGCCATCAATGAGCATCATTGCAAGAAACTTTTCTTGGGAGAGGTCGATGGTGTCCGCATAGCAATTACGCGCCTGCTGTTCCAGTTCCCTGAGAGTCAGCACATACCTATCGACGCTTCCCTCATTTCTCCTTTTCAGCAATTGTTGCAGGTATCGCAGTTTTTGCTCCTCCATGAATTTGAACTTGTCATTTCCATAGTGATAAGGGCCGATGGCTAGAATTACTGGTTCATAGGCTTTCTCGTTGACTTCGCGCAGTTGATGATGAACCCTAAATATACTATGCTCTGGCGAAGTGGGAGGCATACTACAAAGCATATTCTCGATGTGGACTAAGACATGATCTTGCACCATGGAACGGTCATAGATCCCAGCATGATGTATTGGCTACAACATAATTAATGTGATAATAAGCACGGAGTAAAGCAAGATGATGGTTTTTTTATGTTCTCAAAATGGTTCTTCATGTGCTTCCCTTTCATTAAGCGCTACTTACGAAAAATGTTCTTGTACATACTCTTGCCAGTTTGATTTTGGTCATCATACTATTTTTTTGGGAAACATATGACCCTTAAAGAGGGGGGTGCCCACCTCAAAAGAGAAAAAAAAAAACTAATTTCCGAATAAATTTTCAGGACTAATTCTGCATTTCCGTGCGATTATTAATGGAAAATGCTAACTCAGCACCGGAGTTGAACATGTGGAGCTGGCATCGAATTTAAACTAATCAATATATTAGGAAAAATTACAAAAAAGATCTAACAATGGAGGATCAGAAAAGGGAAGGGAAATTCACGATGACTTACTTGAAATAAAGAGAAGTTGAAGTTCGAAACTGAATGATGAATAGATTTGGCCACGGAAATGCTTGAATGTAGTAATTTTTACTGATAACTAACAAAAGGGGAAAATGTTTTCCTTATTTTGAAAAGTGAAAAATATTTTCTCTTATTTTAAAAGACTTTTTCTTGTTTATGGAAAATATTTTCTTTAATTAATTTATTTTCTGTGAAATGAATGCAGAAAAATTCGAAAAATAATTTTTCAAGTTATTTTTCACGAATTAAACGGAACGTAAAAGTAGAGAGGAGCGTAAAAGTAGAGAACACTAAGAAGACTTAGGAAAACGTCGAATTGACCCAGTCAATCAACTTCGTAAGTCTTTCGACAAATCGCATTAGTAATTAATGTAGTCCATTTTCGTGTGCTGAGCTTTTTAGCGGCGCAATTTTCACGTCAACAAAAGTCATTTTGGAGAAGCACTACCATTTCAAATAATAAAAATAAAAAATACGTCAGTTATAAGATTTTGCACGTGGTGATTCGTATGAACGTAGTGAGAGGTATACATAAGGCATATAGAGAGGCCAGATCGGCAAAATGGATAACGCGTTAACAATAGGGATAAGCGATTCCAAAATCTTTATAGATTCCATATGGAATCTGGAACTTGGAACCTACCTTGGATATAGTTTCCTCATATTTTTAGAATCTGAAACCTACTCGTTAGAATTTGGAACGTGGAACCTACCCTATTATAAGTTCTAGGGTTGGTTCCAAGTTCTAGGATTGGTTCCAAGTTCTAACAAATTCTTTCTTTTTTTCTTCTTTTTTTTTAGTCAACAAGGTACCATTAGCAACACCATGCTTATATACAAACCCACAATAAATGCACTTTATTTGATATGTTTTTTCATTCTCATATTTGATTCTCGCATAATGATTCTAACAATCGAATATATATTTTTTTATCACGAGGAGGAAAATGAGAACTAAGTACCTCATTTGTCACACTCATGGTAGGAGATGGCTTTTCTTCACTTTCATTGTTCAATAATTCCAATTCTGTGATCGAAGTCGACTCCTCAAATTCATCCACCTTCATTGACATGTTATCTTGATATGTCAACTTCACATGTACATAACAACAAATGAATATAATTAGAAATTTCAAAACAAAAATCAAACATTTACAGGACTAATTCTGCATTTCCGTGCGATTATTAATGGAAAATGCTAACTCAGCACCAGAGTTGAACATGTGGAGCTGGCATCGAATTTAAACAAATTAATATATCAGGAAAAATTACAAAAATGATCTAACAATGGAGGATTAGAAAAGGGAAGGGAAATTCATGATGACTTACTTGAAATAAAGAGAAGTCGAAGTTCGAAACTGAATGATGAATAGATTTGGCCACGGAAATGCTTGAATGTAGTAATTTTTACTGATAACTAGCAAAATATGAAAATGTTTTCCTTATTTTGAAAAGTGAAAAATATTTTCCCTTATTTTAAAAGACTTTTTCCTGCTTATGGAAAATATTTTCCCTAACCAGTTTATTTTTTGTGAAATGAATGCAGAAAAATTCGAAAAATAATTTTTTCGAAGTTATTTTTCACGAATTAAACGGAGCATAAAAGTAGAGAGGAGCGTAAAAGTAGAGAAGACTAAGAAGACTTAGCAAAACGTCGAATTGATTCAGTCAATCAACTTCGTAAGTCTTTCCACAAGTCGCATTAGTAATTAATGTAGTCCATTTTTGTGTGCTGAGCTTTTTAGCGGCGCAATTTTCACGTCAACAAAAGTCATTTTGAAGAAGCACTACCATTTCAAATAATAAAAATAAAAAATACGCCAGTTATAAGATTTTGCACGTGGTGATTCGTATGAACGTAGTGAGAGGTATACATAAGGCATATAGAGAGGCTAGATTGGCAAAATGGATAATGCGTTAACACTAGGGATAAGCGATTCCAAAATCCTTATAGGTTCCACCTGGAATTTGAAACTTATAACCTACCATTTGATATAGGTTCCTCATATTTTTAGAATCTGAAACCTACTCGTCAGAATTTGGAACGTGGAACCTACCCTATTATAAGTTCTAGGGTTGGTTCTAGGTTCTAACAAATTCTTTCTTTTTTCTTTTTTTTCTTTTTTAGTTAAGCAAAATGAAAATGAACGCAATAAGGTATCATTAACAACACCATGCTTATATACAAACCCAGAATAAATGCACTTCACTTGATATGTTTTTCCATTCTCATATTTGATTCTCGCATAATGATTCCAACAATCGAATATATATTTCTTATTACGAGGAAGAAAGTGAGAACTAACTACCTCATTTGTCACACTCATGGTGAGAGATGGCTTTTCTTCACTTTCATTGTTCAATAATTCCAATTTCGTGATCGAAGTCGACTCCTCAGATTCATCCACCTCCATTGACATGTTATCTTGATACATCAACTTCACATATACATAACAATAATATAATTAGAAATTTCAAAACAAAAATCAAACATTTACAATATAACAAAACAAATTCAAGCCAAGGACAAGAACATAAACAAATTCTTTCCATTAACAGTCTTTCCTCTTCTCTCATTCTTTAGAAAATCAGCATTGAACAGAATTAGACAAGAACATAGCCTTATGGATGGCGGCCTAATCACACTAATTGATGCCAAGAGCAGAACATTAAAATGATTTCATCTATGTTTTCTTGTTATGGTTTCCAACACAATTTATGCTTGCTAAAGTAGCAATTATTATGAATGCCATTACTAATGAACTATAGGGATAGGTTACGTGCTGTGAATAACCGCATGGACCCTTTTCAGAACAAACCATCCAAAGACTCATGTCAAAGTCGAAGGAATATTTAAGTGCAGTTTCAATGAGAAACCTTGCCATTTCAATATACATTTTTGTATATTTGCACGAATATAAAACACAACTATTGCTCTATCATTCGACATATTCCTCCAAGAGCCACATCTCACTGCTTTGGCCAGAAAAATTCGATCGCTAGGTAGCGATAATTAATGCACAAACTCGCCTATCCAACCTCACTATTGACATCCCCAGTGCAGAATAATACGCTAGAACCATAGACAAAGGACACCACCGTCTAATTTTTGGTAAGCCGCAATTCAACAACATCAACCTCTTCAATTCAACTCCAAACTCAATCATGCACCAAACTCTAATCTCTGAATGTAAAAGCTATCTAGCAACAGTTGATCAAACCAAAATGAAGAGGAAATAAACAATCAAATCAAACGACCAAATGACATATAAACAAAACAGGCATAGGATCATTAAAATGATTTTCAACTTTGTTTTCTTTTTATGCGTGCAACTCACTGGCTTCCCCATTTTATCTAATATTCATATCCGAATCAAACTAGAACACTAATCTATCTTCAATGAAATTGAAGCACAACGTGCACAGTCCTGAATCAATTACACCTTAGAAACCCAATAATACCCATACATATCACAGAATCGAATACGACAGTCCTGTAAACTCGACAAAACATATTGAAATCGCTTGAAACAAGCAACTAACGCACTGCAAGACACACTACATGTTGGAGAAATCTTTCCAGAATATTTTGAAGATGACAAAACGTTTTTATCAGTCTAGTCTGGATCTTTGCAGACCGTCTAGTTTAAAGTCTGAAGACTTTCTGATCACCAGACTCAAGATTCAAAACTCAAGACTCAAGACTTAAGACTCAAGACTATTCTCATTGACAGTCTTTCTAATCCAGTGACGAAGGAAATCTAGAGCCGAAGTATATGGTTGAGGATTTAATCCTATCCTCTAGAGAAGATCTTTTGGTTGGATAAATATAACGGATTCTTTTGTTCGTATCTAGATCAATTGAAGATCCGGTGGTCGACGAAATATTCTTGGAATGTTTTATTCTTGGAAACCAAGATCCCGATTGTATGGGCGAACATGATTGATGGGCTATCATCAGGTTCCTTTAATAGCTCGAATGATCTTCTTGATTGATTCCGTCCAACGGGTAGATTGGAGGAATTCCTTTGGTAAGTGCCAACGGTATGATGGCATAAAGGAGTATAAAAAGGAAGACGTTCTAGTTGTGTTAGTAACGTGATCGATAGAGAAATTCCAAAGTCTGAAGCACCTTGATTATTAGTCAATTCATTATGAATGAAATTGTATACACAGAGAGTGTCTATACTTGGTGATACCTTGAGCGAGTGTGGTAGATCATCTACTCCTAGAAATCAAGGAAGATCAACATTGTAACATCTCTTTGTTCATAGTGGAATCCAGCCAATTGGCTGTCAGTGCAGAAGAGTGGACGTAGGCTTGAATCAAGCCGAACCACTATAAACCGCGTGTTCAATTATCTCTTTCCTTTGCTCGGTTTTCGTTGATTATTACTTGTCGCAAATCCTTTCAACTATCTAAAGTATTGTGCAATTATTAAGAAAAATCCTTTATATACCTATTCACCCCCTCTAGGTACTCGTACTAGCTATATCAATTGGTATCAGAGCTCGTGTTCTTACTTTATTTGAAGTGTTTTACTTCAGAGTAAAAGATCAATGGCTAGTATGCTAGCACCAGGGCTGGTGGAAGGGCAAAGCAATACCAGACCACCCTACTTTGATGGAAATGATTACAACATCTGGAAGAACAAGATGAAAGCTTTCCTACGATCAAAGGATCCTCCGGAATGGGACGTTGTGGAAAGAGGAATCACTCCTAACTGTTGCATCAATCTCGAAAGATGGAAAGAAGTTGAAACTAGCGGAATGACTCGGGAAGAGATAAACAAGAGACAAGCACTCGATGCAAAGGCAATTTACTCTTTATATTGTGCCTTGTCTCCAACTGAATATAACGAAATATCTTCTTGTGTTACAACAAAAGAAGTATGGGACAGATTACATATCACCTATGAAGGAACAGATCGAGTGAAGGAGACAAGAATTAACATTCTCCTCGGTCAATATAAAGCCTTCAAAATGAAATTAGGAGAATCTATAACTGACATGTTTAGTTGTTTTACAGATATTGTCAATGGTCTTGAGAACCAAGGACAAAAAATTTCTGATCCCATGAAGGTGAACAAGCTACTGCGTGGACTCTCCAAGGATTGGAATCATATAAAGACTTCAATAAGAGAGACGCAAAGAATTATGCCTTTATCTGTCGACGAGCTGATTGGAACTCTTCAGTCTTATGAAGTGGAACGAATTAATGAAGACGAAGATCCAAGAGGTAAGAAATCTATTGCATTAAAATCAAATGATGATTCTAATGATACGATTCGGGAGATGATATGGACGACGAGGAGCTTGCTCTCATGATAAGAAGATTCAGAAAACTGAATAGAAAAGGAAGAAGGTTCAACTCAAAGAAACAAAGTTTCTAGAGACAACAGACCAAGTCGGTGATGATGAGGAACCAAACAAAGATGTAGTCGCCGAATGTAAGAAAAAGGGACACATCGGACCCAACCGTCCTCTTCTAAAGAAGAAAAGAGGAAAAGCTGAAAAATTTCGAAAAACTCTCAAAGCCGAAACCCGGGTGATACGAGTGTGAAGAAAGTGATAATGAATATGCCAACATATGTTTGGTGGCACATTCTCGGACTCGGACTCGGATTCTGATCGGACTCGGACAGTGAATTTGAGGTAAGTGATTTTAAAATTCCTGTCAAAGTCTCTAAATACATTAATGAATTGTGTTTTAGTCTTAAGACTTCTCTCAAAAGAATTTTCGAACTTAAAAAGGAAAACTTAGCTCTAAAACAAAAGGAAACCATTTTAGAAGAAAAATTTAAAAGTTTAGACTTGAATGTTTCTACTCTTAAAGAAAAAGAAGATAATCTTTTGAAAGAAAATGATTTTCTTAAAAATGGACTTATCAAATATTTCAAAGAAATTTTTGATAGGATCCGAAAAACTTGAAAAAGTTCTTTCGGTTCAAAGACCTTACTTCAATAAGTCTGGTCTAGGGATGACAGCAGAAACAATTCCCTTGATTGATTTTCCTAAAGTAAAAGAAAGGATTAAGAAAAGACCATCGAAAGAGGCTTACAAAAATCATTTCAAGAAAGTTTTTGTAAAGTCTCGTAGTTCGAAATGCTCTAAGGTGTTCAAAGTGTAACAGTCGGGATCACTTTGAAAAAGAATGTCCTATGGTTTGGAAGCCTGTTAAGAAAGTATGGCCTAATAATGTTTATCCTATTAACACCAAAGGACCCAAGAAAATTTGGGTACCAAAGAAAGCTTGAGACTCTTTTTTAAATACAGGTCTCCGTCAAGAAAAAAAGGTAAAGTGGTATCTTGACAGTGGATGTTCAAGACACATGACATGAGACTCAAAGTGCTTCATAAAGCTTGTTCAAGTAAAATGTGGAAATGTTTCATTTGGAGGAAAAGGCAAAAGAAGCATTGTGGGATTTGGAACTGTGAAAATTGGAAATCTCACAATAAGCAATGTTTCTCTAGTGGAAGGACTCAACTATAACCTTCTTAGCATTAGCCAATTGTGTGACACTAGTTTCAAGATCTCCTTTCAAGAAGGAATTTGCTCTGGAATCAGTAAAGACTCTACTCAGTCTTTCATGGGTCGAAGACATGGAAATATCTACCTCTTAGACATGAAATTAAATAAATCACAATGCCTAATCTCAATTCAAGATGAAGCAAGCTTATGGCACATAAAGCTTGGTCATGTCAACATGAAGCAATTAGCCAAAATCTCATCAAAGCAGCTTGTTCGAGGTCTACCCAAATTACCATACCAAAAGTCCAATCCATGCACATCATGTATTTTGGGAAAACAGGTAATAAATTCATTTAAGCCAATAAATCATGTCTCTACTAATCATGTACTACGATTGCTGCATATGGATCTCTTCGGACCAACTAGAACCCGTAGTATTAGAGGTAAGAAATATTGCCTAGTAATTGTGGATGATTACTCCCGCTTTACTTGGGTATATTTCCTTGCAAGTAAGTCGAAACCTTTTCGTATTTTGAAAAATGTGCTAAAAAGGTTTAAAATAAAAAAAATGATGTGTTATCTCAAGTATAAGAACAGATCATGGAGATGAATTTGAAAATCAAGATTTCACAAAATTGTGTGATGAATCTGGATTTAAACATGTGTTCTCCTCTCCATACACTCCTCAGCAAAAAGGAGTTGTGGAAAGAAAGAATAAATCTCTTCAAGAAATGGCTAGAACTCTTTTAATTGAAAGTAAAGTTTCTTCACGATTTTGGGCTGAAGTTGTTTCAACAGCATGCTATATCATCAATAGAGTCTTCCTAAGACCTATTCTAGAGAAAACCCCTTATGAATTATTCAAAGGTAAGAAACCCATTATTTCATCCTTTCATGTGTTCGGTTGCAAATGCTTTATATTGAAAAATGCAAAAGATCGAGTTGGTAAGTTTGAAGAAAGATCGGATGAAGGCATCTTCCTTAGATATTCTACATCAAGCAAAACCTATAGAGTCTATAACAAGAAGAGCCAATATGTGGAGGAGTCAATGAATGTCAAATTTCAAGACTCTACGCAAGATGAATCCAAATCGGACTCGGTATGAAGAGTCCGAACTTGCTCCGACCTTCCAAAGCTTACAACTCAAGAAATATCTCGGACTGGAAGACCAGCATCAAGATGTTCATGAAGATTCAAATAAAGAAAGAGATCATCATCCGAAAAATCAACCAAGAATCGGAAGCATAAGTCCAAATCATCCCAAAGATCTCATTATCGGTGAAATCAATGAAGGAATTCGCACAAGATCTAAAAGACATGAAGAGTTTAGTGTTGTGGCTCTTATTTATGAAATCGAACCAAAAAGCATAGAAGAAGCTTTATCGATGAAAGCTGGATCGAAGCTATGCAAGAAGAGCTCGACAGTTCAACATTAATGATGTCCGGGAATTGACATCTAAACCAAAAGGTAAAACTGTTATTAGAGCCAAATGGGTGTTCGAAATAAGATGAATGAAAAAGGAAAAGTTGTACGAAATAAAGCAAGACTTGTGGCCAAAGGATACACGCAAGAAGAAGGAATAGACTATGATGAGACTTACGCTCTTGTAGCAAGGTTAGAAGCTATTCATCTATTACTTGCGTTTGCTTGTTATAAAAATTTTAGGTTATTCCAAATGGACGTCAAAAGTGCTTTCCTAAATGGATTTATCCAAGAGAAAGTTTATGTGGAACAACCACCGGGTTTGAAGACCTAATGAAGCCGACTCGGTCTTTAGACTAAAAAGGCCTTGTATGGTTTAAAGCAAGCATCTCGAGCTTGGTACGACAGATTGAGTAAGTTTTATTACGAGAATGGTTTTGTCAAAGGTAAAGTAGATACTACTTTATTTATCAAAAATGAAAACAAAAGCTTTTTACTCGTTCAAATATATGTGGATGACAATATTTTTGGATCCTCTAATGAAAGTCTATGCAAGAAATTTTCTAAGTCTATGCAGGATGAGTTTGAAATGAGTATGATGGGAGAATTAACATTCTTTCTTGGTCTTCAAGTAAAGCAATTGAAGGAATGAACTTTCATTTATCAAGAAAAATATGCTAATGATCTTGTCAAAAGGTTTGGATTGGAAAATTGCAAAAAGATTGATATACCAATGTTAAGTTTTTGAAGATAGACAAAGATGAAGAAGGAAAGAAAGTTGATCAAAAGCTGTACGGGAGCATCATTGGTTCACTTCTTTATCTTACTTTTTTAGACTTGACATTTTGTTGAGTGTTTGCATCTGTGCTAGGTTTCAATCAGATCCTAGAGAATACCATCTCAGTGATGCAAAACGTATTATTAAATACGTTGCTTCATCTTCAAGCATTAGTCTTTGGTATCCTAAGAAGGAAGACTTTAATCTTCTGGGATATTCGAGACGCAGATCTAGCCGGCTGCGAGTCGATAGAAAGAGTACTTCAGAACTTGCCGGTTGCTTGGAAGCGGGACGGTGTCTTGGTTTTCAAGGAAACAAAGCACCGTAGCTCTCTCAACAACATAGAAGCGAGTATGTAGCCCTTGGAAGCTGCTGTTCGCAAATTCTATGGATAAAACAACAGCTACAAGACTTTGGAATTGAAGACTCATGCACATAAATCAAATGTGACAACACCAGCGCAATCAACCTCACCAAAAATCCAATTCTTCATTCAAGAGCAAAGCATATAGAGATTCGTCATCACTTCATCAGAGATCATATTCAAAGTGGAGAAATCTCGATTCAATTTGTTGATTCAAAAAGTCAACTAGCGGATATATTCACAAAGCCTTTGGAGAAAAATCAATTCGATTTTATCCGTACCAGACTCAACATTTTGAAGCTCAAAGAAGTTAAAGTCTAGAGACTCTCCAACCTTCGACTCGAAAAATTGATGATCATCGACTCTAATTTCTCGGACTCTAAATCCTCGGACTCGGACATTGATGGCTATAGACGTAAATTGCTATTTTATCTAAACTCGAAAAGGTATGATCTTTTGTTCAGTTATTTTATAGTCTCCGTGAAAAATGAAATCTTGTCTTTTCAAAAGGATTAATTTTGGCAGTTATTGATTTTAAAAAGAAGTGTTCGTACACTTTCCTTGTACCGATTGAACTTCCCTTTTTCAAAACTGAGTTATATATATATATATAGTTTTCATTTTCAATCTTCAAAACCCTAAAAAGCATTCTTCTCCCAATCCGATTTCTACTTCGTGTTCATCTTCGAGAAAGTTGTCATCTTTTTTTGGGAAAGCAAGCAAAAGAAATCTTTTAGCGACAAGAAAGGATGTCTTCTTCGAGAAGTCTTCAAGAATCGCAAACGGGGGACCACGAGAGGATGAAGGTGGGACCTACCCATTTTGATCTCATCGAAGAGGAAGAATTATCAAGTCGGCAACAGAGCCCGATTCACTCTCCACCACGTCATTCAACGCCATCTACCCCACAAGGTGCGGGTCAACAACCGGAGGAAGAGATAATCGAGGACGCAGACCGTAAGAGTCCAAAACCCTCTTATATTTATAAACTCTACCGTGCGTTGAAAAGTACTAAGACTCCGTTGAAATACGTGGATGATTTTCTCAAAAATAAGAATTATGGGAATGAATATATCTTTCGAGAAAAATGGAGGATTTGGGAATTGCTCCTAAGGGTAAAGCGAGAGGAAGCACTTGCAAATATTCCTAGTGACCCTCGTATGTCGGGACCTAATTCGACTGAAGGAAACGACGATGATAAAATGTTCAGTGATTTTCAACCTAAAATGGGTATTGCTGCAAAAGTGAAGGGAAAGAGGATGGAGTTATTTAAATCAAAGGAACATGAGAATTTGTTTTCGGATGCTGAAACGAGGGTGATAAACCCTAGAAGTGTTGATTTCATTTCTTGGATGCCGTTAATGTGAACTTAAGGGAGAAGTTCAAACCGCTTCAACTTGAGCAATTTTTGCACCGATACCACGTACGGTTATGCGCAATTAACAGCATATTTCTATTCAAATCTTAGCTTTCTAGATGCGAATAGAATATCATTCAGTGTTAGAGACTAGGATTATGTGTTAGACATGGACATGTTGGCGGACATAATTGGAGTTGAACGAGGACGCTATCAACCAATCAAAGTCTCAGTTGATCGTGCTTCAATGGAACTTGTCAAAGATAGAGATATCGAGGGAAGAATCATTTATTCAAGGATGCGTGCCATCAATGTTGTGCTGCACAAAATTGTGATCAATTGCATCGGCCCAAATCTACATCAAAGACTAATGTGTCTAATTCCGAGGCAAAATTGATGTACGCAATCAACTCGGGGAAGAAGTTCTCTCTCCCTCACACTATTCTCTTTCACATGTACGAGCAATGTCGAAAGACAAGGGACAATTGCCTTACCCAGGTCTGGTGACCAAGATCTTCAGACACATGAATATTGAACCGCCACACACATTTTGTGTTCGACCGTGCGATAAGATGGTGGTAGGTTTAAAGATGTTGACGAAGATGCATCTGAAAGAACTTTCCAAGGCAATGGAGAAATTCAGAGAGAAGACTCCAGTTCCGTCTGCTTCAAAGAGGAAAGGGAAGGAGGCCATTGGTGCCCCATCCAAAAAGAAGAGAACTCTCATCTTAGAGGATGAAGATGAGGAGGAAGATCTCACAATCACTGCCTTGATAAGGACCAGACGTTCTGTACCTCAATCGACAGAACTTCGGAGGAAACAGAGAGAAGAAGAGGAGCAAGCCAAGAACGAGAGAAGAAGAAGAACAAAGAGAGAAGGAGAAAGAAGCTGAAGAAGAAGGAGAAGAAGAGAAAGAAAAGTCTGCAGCTGAATGCGGAGAGAGAAGGGGAATCAAGATACGAGAAGAGCATGATCATCACTTTTCCCCTTTTGATGTCCTAGAGACAGGGGAGTTGGCGAGCAAGAAAGGTCCACACCTCATGCTGCCAATAGTGAAGATCTAAGACAATCTCCAGCAGAACCAGAAGAGTTTCAGCCTTCTCAAATGCCTAAAGAAGGACACGATACGTCGACACCAAATCTGCAAGACTATACAGAAGCGCCATCGTCTGCATTCACTCCATTTGAGAAAGCAAATGCAAGTACACGAGACGGACAATTCTGCAGATTTTCATCATATTATGGATGTTCTTCGGAAATGCGTGGCCAAATCTATGCTCGGACTCGTGAAATTCAAGCCATGAAGAATGCTTTGGACAAGCATCTTCATTACCCTGGAGAACAAAATGAAAGACCTTGCTCTACAACTTCAAGCCAATGCCAAAGGAGAAGAGGTAGCTCAACTAAGGGAAGACTTGAAGAGGTTAGAAGGCGTAGTTCAGTCCATGGGAGATTTCCAGATCGTGCGCATTCCCAAGCAGACCTGACTCCTTTCTCACCTTTTTTAATGATGACAAAAAGGGGGAGAAGCAATTTGAACCAACCAACCAACTTTCTTTGACTTTAAATTTATTTTTGTGGTTGAATATGTTTGTTTTTGAGTATGACTTGAGTGAACTTGGGTGTGAACTTGAATTTGACTGAATTGGATGTGGATTTAGATGCTTGGCTGTTTGCATTTATATCAAGTGTTGTTATATGGTATTACTCATGAAAGACTAACCAATTTTCTGTGGATGCAGAGTCTGGTTGTTTTATTAATCTTTATGAGATAGCCATATTGCTTGAAAAATGTTTTTGCGGGTCAAAGTGGTTCAAATCTATAGGAAAGTTTTGTCACCATAAAAAAGGGGGAGATTGTAGGAGAAATCTTTCCAGAATATTTTGAAGATGACAAAACATTTTTATCAGTCTAGTCTGGATCTTTGTAGACCGTCTGTTTAAAGTCTGAAGACTTGTTGATCACCGACTCAAGATTCAAGACTCAAGACTCAAGATTCAAGACTCAAGACTCAAGACTATTCTCATTGACAGTCTTTCTGATCCAGTGACGAAGGAAATCCAGAGCCGAAGTATATGGTTGAGGATTTAATCCTATCCTCTGGAGAATATCTTTTGGTTGGATAAATATAACGGATTCTTTTTTGTATCTAGATCGATTGAAGATCCGGTGGTCGACGAAATATTCTTGGAATGTTCTATTCTTGGAAACCAAGATCCCGATTATATGGGCAACATGATTGATTGGCTATCATCGGGTTCCTTTAATAGCTCGAATGATCTTCTTGATTGATTCCGTCCAACGGGTAGATTGGAGGAATTCCTTTGGTAAGTGCCAACGGTATGATGGCATAAAGGAGTATAAAAAGGAAGACGTTCTAGTTGTGTTAATAACGTGATCGATAGAGAAATTCCAGAGTCTGAAGTACCTTGATTATTAGTCGATTCATTCTAAGAGAAATTGTCTACACAGAGAGTGTCTACACTTGGTGATACCTTGAGCGAGTGTGGTAAATCATCTACTCCTAGAAATCAAGGAAGATCAACACCGTAACATCTCTTTGTTCATAGTGGAATCCGCCAATTGGCTATCGGTGCGGAAGAGTGGACATAGGCTTGAATCAAGCCGAACCACTATAAACCGCGTGTTCAATTCTCTCTTTCCTTTGCTCGTCTTCGTTGATTATTACTTGTCACAAATCCTTTCAACTGTCTAAAGTATTGTGCAATTATCAAGAAAAATCCTTTATATACCTATTCACCCCCCTCTAGGTACTCGTACTAGCTATATCACTACATAGATCGGATCTAAGTACGCAAATTCTATGGCCCGCCCTATCCTGACAGCCGGACGCTACATTCATGCCAGTTTTCACTTTGCTTTCCCCTGTGTCTGTTGCGAAGAGGAGGATATGAAATCAACCAACACCCTTAAACCCAACAACAATCATGTCCGCAGCAAACCAAGAGAAGCCCAAAACTAAGCCCCAATCTGGCAATCACCAACCCAAAACAACACGCGTGCAAACTTCGATAGCTGGAAGATGGTCGCTGTAGTGAGAGAGAGAGAAACAGAGGGATTTCACCAAACTCGTTGGGCCTGAGCTGCAGCTGACGACCACAAACGAAGGGCTCGGCGATGATAGAGAGGAAACAAATGGAGTCGAAGGGCTCAGTGTAGGGCTCAACATCGTGGAAGGGCTCAGCGTCTTGGAATGGAAGACAGATTCGAAATGAGAAGTGGAAAGAAAAGGGAAGTGACTCGGGAAATGGAGGGGAAATAATTTTGGATTTAGAATTCCCGGTCCTGTTCCCTTTTGGTTTTGGTTCCGGTTCCTAACTGGGGACTGAACCGAGAACTGGCGGTTCCAAGAAAAAACTGGAACCGGGAACCGAATTGGACCCACCGGTTCGACTCTCCAGTTTCCGGTTTACCCAAGAACCGTGCTCACTAGTTAACATGACTATATATACACTTCTCATTAGATCATCATATGAGTGCCGTGCATAACTTTTGACATTTTTAATATTCTTTAAACGATTATTTTACATGTGCTTCCCTTTGATTAAGGGCAACTTACAAAGACTGTCCTCTTATGATATTTCAATTTTCACTTTTGGTCATCACATTACTTTTTGTGACACATGTGATCCCTAAATTAATTTCTAAAATTTAGTAGAAAGAAAACTAATTTCCGAACAAATTTCAGGACGAGTTTCGTATTTTTGTGAGAATATCGACGGAACGCAAATGAAGCACCGCGATGTGGACATTCAATATAAACAAATAAACAAATGGATAGTTGAGGAAAAATTACAAACCCCGCGCTATTGCTCCTTATATAATTTTGCCCCGAGAATAAATTAACAGCCGTACGGGCTTTTTACTTTTGAGCTTCAGAGAACCTCCTTTTTCTCTCTAGAAAAGTTTTGAGGATACGAGTCCCCACATTTCATCCCTCCAGCCACCGAGCGAGCAAGGACAATCTTTTAGCCATTAAATACACGAGTGATTTTTTCTTATTGAGACGCATCAGTTAACATAATTGCGGCCCCCAAAGAAGATCTAATGTGTATGATTTAATTTAATAGTTCCCAGAATCATGTTAACTAACGGACCATAATTCGGAATCAAAAGAAATGGTCTTATCCTTCAACTTTATGTTTTTTTTTTTTTTCCTCAATGTGAATAATCACAACAGTCAAGGATCAGAAAAAGGGAAAGGAAATTCGCAAGAATTACTTGATTACATTGGTGGTTGCTGATTCTTCTCGCCAAGCTAGACCAGCTACTACCACGTAGTGTCCAGTTCTTCTCTTTTTGTGGGAGCGTTTTTCAGTGAAGTAGAGATAAAATGAGACTATCGCATGCACCGGCCGTTTATACAAAATTCCAACCATGGAGGGAACTACAATAAATTGGATGAATGCAATGGTCCCAGAAAGACTAAGAAAGAAACGCTAAATATTGACTTAAAGTCATCCACAAAGTTGCGTTGTACTATGTGAAAACGGACCATTTCACGAAACTTCATGAAACACGTGGAAAGAGTCCTGCATGTAAGAGCCCTATGTTCTACCCAACCACCTAGAAACCATAATTGCCTTCGCAAGGGAGACAACTCGTACAATTGTTATAAATGCAAATAAAAAGATGCTGGCCCAATTCTCTAGATTGGTGCGGTCAAACGATGCGTTGAGAGATTATCAAATTACGAGTTGAAAGTTACATAATAAGATTTTGCCAACTGCCTATAAAATGTTCTAGGTATTTCAATCAACTGTGAGAAATATATGAACCAGCATTGATCACATTTATTTTTTCCTTCTATGACAAAGAATACTAAATAATGTTTGAGCTACTGCGAGAAGGATTAACATGATGGCTGTGAGAATGGACAAGAAAGCCCAAAAACTAAGGAAATATTCCCTCCTTAGTTTGGCCATCCAAATGTTCCACCTCTTGTTACGATACGCATTCACATTTTTGAAGATCTTGGAGTAATAGAAATTGGATAAAGTGACGTAGTCACCCATCTTGTTGAACATGTACGCAACCACCTCATCATCGCCTAAGTAGTTCTTGATAATCCTTGCATGGGCAGAGCACCTCGACGTCCTTTGAAGAGTTTATGAGGCAATCCATAAAGGTCACATAATCCATAAAGTACTTGATGTCTCCACCTTGATGATGCTGCTCCTATGCTATTAAGTTTTGAAATTGTGACTCGGTGTGGTCTTGTACACTCAAGACCGGTATCTCGAGTTTCCCATTCTTGAATATGATGTCTTTCATGTCACCCTCGCACTGCCTTTCTTGAAATTTGTTGCATGCCTAATTCCATTTGTTATTCAACATGAAGATCATTCACTTCTTTACTTCTTTTGCAACATCTCATATATAGTTAATTGCATTGGTTCCGTAGAGTTGTAAGACGTGAAAGCGCAACCTAAGATCTCTATAGCTAGAATCAATAATGCATATAAACATGTAAACGGATTTACACATTTAATTTGGACCATCATTCTTAAAGCGGAATAGCAGTGATCCAAACTCAAGAACTTCTCTTCTATTGTCCTCTATATCATTGGCTCAATAAGATGGTATTTGACCCTTAGTGCTTAGTAAATGCTCTTTTGTGAGAATAATTGTGTTATGGTTAGAGGAGAGACATGAACACTATTTATAAAGTTTTCAGTCAGGCTCTTTCATTATGGGCCAAGTTTAACTTGACCTACCTTAGCCAGCCCCATATTAGACTAATTAAGAAACATTCTATCTCACCTTAAACAAATCCCATAAAATGGTAAATTATAGCATCAATTCATATAGCCCATGTTAGGAAAACTCTTATATTTTCCTACTTGGGCTATATTAATTGAAATTATATTGTATGTGCGAACCTTATTGTAGAGATAATTCTTAATAGTCAATCCTATACTATAAATTCTCAAATATTGAATCACGGGCATGTATACATACAAAGTTTTCCATGGTCACGAATACATTTAACTTTATTGGTTTGGATTCAGTAGTATAGCAATTAGATAAAGTCTCAAGTGTATTTAATTTTATTGATAGTAATACCTTATTTATTATCTCATTTGTCAATTAACATTCTCTTACCTTAAGTGTCACAAAAAACATATATTACTGTAGAATATCTTTATGGCTCAATAAACCTACATATGTCTTGTCCTAACGGTTAACTTTTCTGTATGTGTAACAAAACATATGCTCAAGGCTAATAACCGGATGCTCCTAGCCTTCACTCACGATTTATACAATACATTGAGATCTTTATCAATATATATTTAACAAAATAACAATACATTCATAAATATTTTATTGAATGCAAAAGTTGATACATATTAAAATATTACTAAATGTAACAAATATAGATGTAAACTTTATTAGAGCAAAATTGAAATAGCTTCCACTAAATAACGGCATCTCATCATGCTCCTAAGCCCATATTAATGACATGTCGTTTAAGAATACAAGGGTGAAGGCCTTTAGTTAGCAGATATCCAACGATATCATTTGTGGAAATATACTATATTGTAATGTCACCATATGTTTAGACTCCTTGAGACCTTTGTTATTGTTAATAAATAACATTGCAGAGTTATTGTCTCAATACAGCAATATGGGTCTATTCATAAAGTCAAATACAGTCAACTCTCTAATGAGGTTCCAAAGCCTAAAAACTTGAGTAACAGCCAAAAAACATACCACAAACTCTGCTTACATAATAGAGAATGACATAGATTACTGTTTATTGCACCTCTTGCTAACATAAAGATGTATTCCATTGTCAACTTCATGCCATCCTAATAGCCATCAAAGTTTACATCCAAATACCTTACTAACTGTAGGACTTGAACATGTTTGCAAGTCAGCATATAGTATTTTGTCTTTTTTAAGTACTTCAAAAGCTTATTAGCAGTAACTAGTGATAATTTTTTGATAATATATATTTTGTCTCATGCAGTAATTCAAAATCACTACTTGGAAGCAAGATATTATATATATAGAGTGTGAGAAAAATAAATTTTCTTCTACTAACCTTGCAGTTTATACAATGATTTATTTTGTTCTCAATTGAATGAAGTAACAACAATATGAAACTATAATAACATTGTCTGGAAACTTGTTTGAGGCCACAAATAAGACTTTTTAGTCTACACACAAACTTACCTGAACCATCTACTGTAAAACCTCCGAATTGGACCATATGGACTTCGTTATCAAGGTATCCACTTGGAAAGATAGTTTTAACATCTATTTGGTGTAATTATATATCAAAATAAGCTACTAATGCTATGTTCAATATGAAAAATCTTTAGAAGAGACTAAATTTTTATTTTTATTCTTCACTGTCCACCCTTTCTTTCTAAGTGAAACCCTTTAGCTACCAATTTGGCTTTAAACTCCTCAATCTTTCTTTACAGTCATTTTTAGTCTTATACACCAACTTGCAACTGATGAGCTTGTCACCTTTGGGCAACTCAATAAGTTTCCTAAACACTATTATGTTTCATAGGTTGCATCTCGTCTTTCATCGCATCTAATCTTAGATCTGATTGAGGATAAGAAACAATATTTGTATAAGTCACTAGATCGACCATGCAATAGATATCATAGTCATGCTCTCACAAATAGACTCTATAGTCTTGTGGTATAATTAATCGTCTCTCCTTAATAGATCGCTTGAGTGGAATTACAACCATTTCATCCTACACCTAAGAGACTTGAGAAACTTCATTAAGAACTGTCTCAATAATAGTATTTTGAACCTCAATAGGCTTAGTTTGTGGTGTAGAAAACTCCACAATTATTTGTATAGGCAAAGACAAAGACACAGTGATTTCCACTGTACTATTATCCTTAATAGTTTGAGAGCAGCTATCCTCTGTGACTACTTCGAATTCCAAAAACTTTACCTTATGTGATTCCACAATTCTTATATAAAATCGATAACCCTTCCAATGATTTTGGTAAGATACAAAATTTAATACCAAGTGGTTATGGATTCCAACTTACTTAACGTTGGATTATAAAACCTCACTTTTGCCGGACACTCTTAAATTTTAAAATGATTCAAGTTAGATTTACATCTAGTCTATAACTCAAAATGAGTCAATGCAACAACTTTGGTAAAAATATGATTTTGTATGTGAAAAGATCTCTTTCAAAGCATCATCCCATAGAAAGCTGGATAAATTTCCTACTAAACATGCTCCTCATAATCTCCATAGAGGTGATATTAAGCTTTTCGGCCACGTCATTATATTTAGGATTTTTAGGCATAATAAATTAAGTAACCATCCTAGAATCTTCCAAGTATTTGAAAAATGGCTCTTTAAGTTATCAAGTGTTATCATACTTGCCAAAATACTCACCAGCATGGTCAAGTCTAACAATCTTTAAGACTTATTCAAACTAACTTCTTCTTTTTTTTTTTAATTTTAGTCCCAAAAAAATTATTAAATTTATTTAGATATTCAGACTTTTTCTTAATCAAGTACGAGAGAAATAGTCATCAATAATTGTGTTGAAATAAAAATTTCTCTACAATGTTACCATATAAGGTCCACTGAGATCAATATGGATGGCCTCCAACAAGTTAGAACTTTAGACTGCTGTTTTATTATTTATCTTAATTATCTTACTTCAACAATAGTCTACGCAATTATTTAGGTAACTTTAAAGAGTAGATAGAATGTCAGTATTATCAGCCTGTCTACTATTTCTTTAGACGTTAATGCATGGGATTAATTCTTAGGCAAAAGTCTTTTGGAAACAACCTTTTCGACCGTATATGCAACGAGTTAAACACAATATGTACAATCCATTGGACATAATGTAGTTCTCAATCTTATTTGGATTAAAGAACACAAAAATAACATTTTTTTAATTTAAAAAAAAAATAGCTACATATATTCAAATATGATACGGAAACTAAATTTCATCACAAAGAAAGTATATAAAATGTGTTTCTTAACATTAGATTAAAAATAGGATCTAGAATTAAAATGATATCTTCAACGAACTCAACGTCAACTTTATCGTTGTTATCCATAGTGAGCTATTATTAATCTTGATTTGGTTTCCTTAGATTTATGAATTCTCATATGATAAACACAACAAATTTATTGCACCTCTATCTACCCACCATGAATCGGACTGGCTTATGATACGATTTGGATTCATAAACAATGTCAAAGAATCATTACCTTCAAGCTCATGCTTGGATAACCAAATTTTTGTATATTTAATATAGTCTATTTTTAAGTGGTCTTTCTTCTTAAAATGAAGCAACAGTTGCCATTCCTTGAAGGATGCCTTTTTAGGATCCAAATTGTCAAAATGATATGTGGTTTCATAAATTCTTTTATGAGTGTGATTTTTAGACTTCAAATTTACCATCTTGCGTAATCTTTAACCTTGTCAAAACCATCATATGTTAAAGAGTCATTGCAGATATATCCTAATCTCAGGCATTAAACAAGACATAATTTCAACCCATCAAAGTTTCCATCATCCTTTTTAATAGTGTAGTAAGTTGGTAAGCCATTTTTCAAGTGTTCCTAAATAAAATGCTTTATGGATAATAGGTAAATCAAATTGCTTTTTTCCCATAAAAAAATTCTCTTTCCATTACTTAAAGTTTGACAGTAAAAACCTTAATAGTTATGGAGTAATGAATTACATTAAAAGGTGACTAAAATAACAAACAATATATAACTAGCATCATGTGAGTAATGTGTAATTTGAAGACATACAAATACACGTCCAAAGAGTTACTTACATCGTCACATAATCTTCTTTGGGCAAAATACATGTATACTCCCCACATGACAACGACCATGAGAATATATTCTAATTTTCGTGAATTCATCACCTTTGGGTTTATAAACTATTAGGATCAGTCACTCCTCCACTATACTGTCGTGTATCCATTCATGAATTAACACACAATCATCTCCTTTGGGAGTATGACAACGCATCAGAACCTGAGATATCTCATTATTATATGAGATCGATATTTCTCAAACCCAATCAAGTATGCCATTTTGGCGGTCACAATTCAATTAAATTTTCAAAACTCTCTCATACCAATGATATAAACTTTATTTCTCACATACATCATATACTATTTTTAACCTTAGTGACGGGGATAATTTGTCACTAAAATAATATGTTATGCCAATTACACTGCTCCCATTCATTGATATATGTTGAACATTATCAATGAATCAATGCCCCACGCATTCTTTATGTGATGATATTCATGTGAGCTTGTAGCTGTATTTCCAAAATTATAGAAAATTACGGAAAAAACACAAAAATACCCTAAAAATACCAAAGAAAACACGTGTATTTAAGGTTTTCACATCTATAAAATTATCAAGAATAAAAAATAAATATATCACAGTGTATAGCATCTCCATACGAGCACATAGACTTCAAGAACGGCCCAATCGGAGTCTAGACGTGCCCATGGGGGTGTTCGGAGTGTGGGGTGCGTGAAGCGCACTCACAGGGCAGCCCAGACTGATTTGAGTTGGCGTTCTGACCGATCAGACTGGTTAGCATTTGGTTTGACCAGTTACACCGGTCAACTGTCAGTCTGGTTGATCAACGCCCTATCCAACCAGTTGACTGGTTTGGTCAATGGAGAGCCGCGTCAAATGAATCAACGAGTCGGATCTAGGTCGGGTCAATCGGGTCGGTCAATGATCAACTAAGTCAAGTCACAGGTCGGGTTGAACCCATGCCATGACCTTGGCGGCTTACGTCATTATGACGTTGGCCCTAGCACGTGCACTAGACATCGTCGCACGTGGGAGCGCGTGGCCGCGCATGGGGCCGCATGGGGGGGGGGAATGCGACCTCCCCGACGATGTGCTGACCACAGTTTTACTCGTCTCGACAAGCCTATTCTGTTTTTGTAATTAAAAATTGATTTTTATTGAACATTAATCATGAAAATGGTACTAAAAATTATGTGTTCGTATTCTAATTTATGGAGGCTATGATATCACATATAAGATACAAAAGCATAACCTAAAATCTCCATAGCTAGAAATAAGAATGTATATAAACAAGTAAAGAGATTTACATACCCTAATTGGAGTATCATTCTTGATGCGAAATTACGATGATCCAAACTCAAGAACTTTTCCTCTATTACCATCGGTATCACTACCTCAATGAGATGACTCCTCACCCTTGATGCTTAGTAAATGCTCATTTATGAGGATAATTATGAGTGTTAGGATTAGAGAAGAAACTTGAACACTATTTATAGAGTTTAGCGAAGCCCTCTCATTACTGGCCGGGCTTAACTCGGCCCATATTAGCCAGTCACATATTAGACTAATTAAGAAACATTTTATCTTACCTTAAACCAATCCCGTAAAACAATAAATTATAATATCAATTAATGTAGCCCGCGTTAGGAAAACTCTTACACCAACCACTTATACAAAATTCCGACGGTGGAGGGTACTCCAATAAATTGGATGAAGATGCAAAGGTCTCAGAAAGACTAAGAAAGAAACGCCAAATATTGACTTAAGGAGAAAGATAGAGGAAGTCATCCACAAGTTGCGTTGTACCATGTGAAAACAGACCATTTCACAAAACTTCGTGGAACACATGGAAAGAGTCCTGCGTTTAAGAGCCCTACGTTCTACCTACCCAGCTAGAAACCACAATTGCCTTCACGAGGGAGACAACTTGTACAATTGTGATAAATGCAAATATAAAGATGATGGCCCAATTCTCTAGATCGGTGTGGTCAAACGATGTGTTGAGAGATTATCAAATTAGGAGTTGAAAGTTACATATTAAGATTTAGGGAAAATGTCACAAATGATCCCCGAACTTTCATCTAATGTTTAATTTCATTCTTGGGCTTTCGATTTGCTCAATTTGGTCCCTGAACTTTCATTTAATGTTCAATTTCATCCCCGAGCTTTCAATTTGCTCAATTTGATTCCTGAACTTTCATCTAATATTCCATCTAGTCCTTAACTATTTGAAAATTGACCAATTTCTTATTTTTTTAATACCAAACTATTTTTTTATAAATTAAAAAAATACCAAATTTGGTTCTTTTTTTTGTCGAAAAAATACCACATTTATGCAAAGTAATAAAGGTCAATATTTCTTTCCTTTCTCTATATTAAAAACAAATGGGAAAAGTGATAGTAATAATAAACAAAGGTGAATCTTGCATTTTGATTTCTTTTTTGTATATGCAAATTACTTGAATAATGTACGAAAGCCCATCAATTGATTTTTTTAATGGACTTCACTGAAAAGGGAAAAATCGGTTGATGGGCTTTCGTACATTATTCAAGCAATTTGCATATACAAAAATAAATCAAAATGCGACCTCCCCCGACGATGCGCTGACCACGGTTTTACTCGTCTCGACAAGCCTATTATGTTTTTGTAACTAAAAATTGATTTTGATTGAACATTAATCATGAAAATGGTGCTAAAAATTATGCGTTCGTATTCTAATTTATGGAGGCTCTGATATCACATATAAGACACAAAAGCATAACCTAAAATCTCCATAGCTAGAAATAAGAATGTATATAAACAAGTAAAGAGATTTACGTACCCTAATTGGAGTATCATTCTTGATGCGAAATTGCGATGATCTAAACTCAAGAACTTTTCCTCTATTACCATCGGTATCACTACCTCAATGAGACGACTCCTCACCCTTAATGCTTAGTAAATGCTCATTTATAAGGATAATTATGAGTGTTAGGATTAGAGAAGAAACTTGAACACTATTTATAGAGTTTAGCGAAGCCCTCTCATTACTGGCCGGGCTTAACTCGGCCCATATTAGCCAGTCACATATTAGACTAATTAAGAAACATTTTATCTTACCTTAAACCAATCCCATAAAACAATAAATTATAATATCAATTAATGTAGCCCGCGTTAGGAAAACTCTTACACCAACCACTTATACAAAATTCCGACGGTGGAGGGTACTCCAATAAATTGGATGAAGATGCAAAGGTCTCAGAAAGACTAAGAAAGAAACGCCAAATATTGACTTAAGGAGAAAGACAGAGGAAGTCATCCACAAGTTGCGTTGTACTATGTGAAAACAGACCATTTCACAAAACTTCATGGAACACATGGAAAGAGTCCTGCGTTTAAGAGCCCTACGTTCTACCTACCCAGCTAGAAACCACAATTGCCTTCACGAGGGAGACAACTTGTACAATTGTGATAAATGCAAATATAAAGATGATGGCCCAATTCTCTAGATCGGTGCGGTCAAATGATGTGTTGAGAGATTATCAAATTAGGAGTTGAAAGTTACATATTAAGATTTAGGGAAAATGTCACAAATGATCCCCGAACTTTCATCTAATGTTTAATTTCATTCCTGGGTTTTCGATTTGTTCAATTTGGTCCATGAACTTTCATCTAATGTTCAATTTTATCCCTGAACTTTCGATTTTTTCAATTTGATCCTAAACTTTTATCTAATATTCCATCTAGTTCCTAACTATTTGAAAATTGACAAATTTCCCTTTTTTTTAATACCAAACTATTTTTTATAAATAAAAAAATACCAAACTGGGTTTTTTTTTGTCAAAAAAATACCACATTTATGCAAAGTAATAAAGGTCAATATTTCTTTCATTTCTCCATATTAAAAACAAATGGAAAAAGTGATAGTAATAATAAACAAAGGTGAATCTTGCATTTTGATTTCTTTTTTCTATATGCAAATTACTTGAATAATGTACGAAAGCCCATCAATCGATTTTTTTAATGGACTTCACTGAAAAGGGAAAAATCGATTGATTGGCTTTCGTACATTATTCAAGTAATTTGCATATACAAAAATAAATCAAAATGCAAGATTCACCTTTATTTATTATTACTATCCATTTTTCTATTTGTTTTTAATGTGGATAAATGAAAGAAATATTCTTTATTACCTTGCATAAATGTGGTATTTTTTTGACAAAAAAACCTAATTTAGTTTTTTTTTCAAAAAAATTTTGGTATTAAAAGAAGGGTTAATACCTAAAAAACCCCAAACTGGTACACTTGTGACAAATTTACCTCAAACTATTTTTTTGACCAAAAAAAACCCCAAACTGGTATATATTTGACAAATTTACCCCAAACTAGTACACTTGTGACAAATTTACCCTCTGTTAGTTTTCGATAAATTTTATTCTCAAATTATTAAGTTAAATGACACGTGACGGTTGGCCGATATACCAATTTAGGATTTTACGCTCCGTTTGTGACCGTTTACAATTTTTATGATTTTTTTGTGGTATTAATTCAATTTAGCATAGGGTATATTTGTCACAAATTTACCATTTTGAGGTTTTTTCCAGTCAAATAAATTATTTTGGGGTGAATTTGTCATAAATGTACAAGTTTAAGGTTTTTTATAGTCAGTCGGGGTAAATTTGTCACAAGTATACCAGTTTGGGGTTTTTCATGGTCAAAAAAATAATTTGGGGTAAATTTGTCACAAGTGTACCGGTTTAGGGTTTTTTAGGGTATTAGCCCTAAAAAAAAAGGGAAATTGGTCAATTTTCAAATAGTTAGGGACTGTATATAACATTAGATGAATGTTTAGGGATCAAATTGAGCAAATCGAAAGCTCAGGGATAAAATTGAACATTAGATGAAAGTTCGGGGACCATTTGTGACATTAAGATCTTACCAATTACGTGTAAAATATTTTAGATATTTTAATAAATTGTGAGAAATATATGAACCAATATTTATCACATTTGTTTTTGCTTTCTGTAAGAAAGAATACTAACGTTTGAGCTGCTACAAGAAGGAGCAACATGATGGCTGCAAGAACGGACAAGAAAGCCTAAGGACTAAGGAAATATTCCTCCTTAGTTTTGCCATCCAAAGTTCCACCTCTTGTTACAGTACGCATTCACATTTTTTAAGATCTCGAAGTAATAGAAATTGGATAGAGTGACATAGTTACCCATCTTGTTGAATATGTGCGCAACCACCTTGTCATCACCCAAGTAGTTCTTAATAATCCCTGCGTGGGTGGAGCACCTCGACGTCCTTTAAAGAGTTTATGAGTCAATCCGTGAAGGTCACATAATCCGTACAATAGTTGATGTCTCTGCCTTGACGATGCTGCTCTTACACGATTAGGTTTTGAAATTGTGACTCGATGTGGTCTTGTACACTCAAGACCGGTATCTTGAGTTTCCCGTTCTTGAATATGAAGTCTTTCATGTATTGCCTTCGCACTACCTTTCATGAAATTTGTTGCATGTCTAATTCCATTTCTTATTCAACATGACGATCATTCACTTCTTTAGTTCCTTTGCAACATCTCATACAAAGCCAATTGCATTTGGTTCTGCAGAGTTCCATTTCTTGAAGATTATGTTCATTACTTGTTTTCAATTTAATTATACTACGAATCTTTCAAGTTTTGTAATCTCTACAATTGAAAGCTGACTTTAATGGCACACTCGGTAAATTCAATTTGTTCCTGGTTTTCTTGTGATAGGAAACTAGCGATCCTCCTCAAGGTGGTCAAGAGTCGGAACCCGCGTCCCCATCATTTACCATAATTCTATCACCCACCATAATTGTATCATCCAAACTGATGTGGCTGATGAGCTTACTTGTTGCTTCGTTCGGAGAAAATATTCAGTGGTTAGAGACCGCCATGTCATCTGCTGACCTGGCATGTATGTTTTTACTTCCAATCACTCATGATTTGACACGTGTTTTTGTTTGCCACTTCAATAACTGACATGAAAATAAATAAAAATCTAATTTTTTTCTTTCCTTCTCCGTCCAGCCACCTCTTGAAGGATGAACGATGCCGACGATGACGACGGAAGCTTTTATGCTTCGTTGGTGTTGCGGAACCTCTGCTCGTCATCGCCACCGGCGGAGTCGTCGGGCCCGCATCCAAGCCGAGCCAACTTGCAAGCCATGGAAATGCAAAGCTTGCGGCCGTGGATGATGGAGCAAGAGGAAGACTTAAATACTCAAGACTGGAAGCTTGTGGGTCTTCTAAGTCTCCCAAAACCTTCGGCCAAGGACAAGTCAAGAGACCCACTTCGCTCAAGGCCAAAAATCAGGGGCAAAGAACCCATCTAAGCCATGGATGACGGAGGACCCTTTCCGGCATCGCGGGTTGTCGGCCCGAGCTACCTCTGGCTGTGTCTTTTTTTTTGTTTTTCTCCAATCACCTCCAGATCTGGAATTGCGTTAGGGTAAAGCGTTGCTTGCCCAGGGCCATCATCGCTTTGTCGGCGTCACTCTCCAGATCTCCAGATCTCCAGATCTGGTCTTCCATGGCGGAAGGTGTTTAGGCGTCGCGCCGCTCGTCTATGTCCGTCGTCGACGTCGAGTGACGCCGGAAGGGGCAGATCGGCTTACACGCGCAGGAGCGGTGCCGGCGACTCCCCTGGTTGCCATGGCGAGGGGGTGCTGCAACTCGAAGGAAGTTCTTCCATAGCTGAAACTGAACAGAACGTTGGCAATTTTTAAATTTTTATTTAATTCCACGTTAGTGGACAGGTGTCGAATCATGAGTGACTGAGACCAAAACATGTATGCCAGGCAGCAGATGACGTGGCAGTCTCTAACCACTGAATATTTTCTCCTTCGTTTGGCATTGTCATGAGATGATCATCTCCGAAAGTGTGGATTTATTTTTTTTTTGAAAATTTCCTTCTACAATTACCTCAAAAAATGGATGAAGAAAGTTCTTGTGCAAAAACTTCATATGGGAACACTGGAACGGAGTTATCTGCTTGAGAGTTCTGTTTATGGAAATGCTCAAGATAATGTAAAACTTGTGCACACACATGTACACATATACTTGAATACAAATTCCTCTTCTTCTTTTGTTTTATTGACATTCATGTAGTCCCATATGTCCATAGTGCGTTCGAAGGTCACTATGTATGAATTTTGCATGGTCCCACCGTGTGGTACATAAGAATCGTTAACTATTAACAACAAGAAAGTTGGGTAAAAACAAACTTAGTGATTGGGCCATACCATCACATAATTCAATTCTTTTACCATTTCCCCTGCACATATTACTTTATCATTTAAATTAATTAGCTAAAAAAGCTTAATTGTCTGCCATTGATGCTTTTTGAAAAATTAAAATGGATTCATGCAATGTATAAAGAGATTAGTAGTAATTTTAATTATATATGTTTGGCAAACGTCTAATTATTAATTATAAATGTGGACTGATAAAAAGGGCAAATTGATTGGGAAAAAGGAATAATATCAAAACAGTGAAGTTAAAAGGTTTTTAAGATTAAAAAAAAAAGGAATCAGATCAAAATAATGAAAAAGTTAAAGGTTTGTAAGATAGAAACCACGAACTTGTACAGTTATTTAGATAAGAAATTTAATTTTTCCCCTTATCTAGCATTCATGTTCTTTAAAAAAAGATCAACTAATTCAAGTATACGTGTATATATGTAGTAAGTTAATAACTCATTTTCCTATTTACGCCATAAATATTTGATTTTTTTTTTACAAATACAATTTTTTGCGGATTAATCTTCGGGAACTAAAGGAATATTCACAAAACAGACTCAATGATGTGTAATTAATCGACTCATTGAGTGATCAATCAAAACTATTTTGACCCACCAAATCAAGTAGCTCTTCCGTTTTAACGATGGAGTTCTAGAATTCTTGATAAAATCACCATTGGACGGTTTGACTTTGGTGCAAGAGTTCTGTTATCAATGTATTAATTATCTAGACTAAGCGTTCTATATTCACTATCACCAAGCTTTCTATATTTATATGTTGTCGATGAAAGCTCTTTAATTTTTCCTTTGTCCACACAAACCACTTTCCCCAATTAGTATGGTCATTAAGCTGGTGACATTTTCCATCTTTTTTAGCCTCGTTCTTCCCATTTGTCACGACATATCATGATTAGGAGCTAAAAATACTTTGTCGTATATTTAGTATGTGAATCTTGTTTTGTTCTGAATTGTTATTCAATTAGCATGAAATATTTCCATTTGCGCTCGGTGCTAGAATAAAACATGGTGCATTGAGTTGCATATTGAACTTCCTTTTAGAAATTTTTTATAGGATTAAAATGTTTCATCAACTTCAATATCTATAACAAATAAATATAGCAATAACTGCACTAAAAATTTTAAAACTTGTTTTGAAAGTGCAATGGAATCCTAAAAACTTTTAAATTGTATAATGAAAATTTAAAATTTGTTAATCTCCGTCCAATTTAGTTAATGAAAAAACACTAATCTTTGATTGTTTTTCGAAGAGAGAGGCAATGATGTGGTTGCCATGTCAACCATTTTAGGAAAAAAAATATTAAAGTAAATTAAAAGGATAAAATTGATCTCACGATTTTAGAAAAAGAAAAATCTGAAAAAAAAAAAAATAGAAGAAAAGGAAGAATCAAATAGAGGAAAAGCCAAAGTCGAGAAAGACAATGGTGGCTCTAGATGAGGCGGTGGCGCTGTGGCGGCCACCCTTACACTAGTGAGGGGCTGGCATCCCCTCTTCAAACTCGGCCAAAGGCAATGTGGCCCTTGCCACCACCTTCACGTGCTGGAAAAAGAAAACAACACGTGTGCGCGCACGTGTGGTGAGTGAGCCAGGCGAGGTGGCAGCCCTCGCCACTTGCCCGCAAGGTCATCTGCGACCTTGGTGATAAAGCTAGTATGAACACCTAGAGGGGGATGAATAGGTGTTAAAGAATTTTTTGTAAGACTTAACAACTTAATTCGACTTTTATAAAAACAATAGATTAAAGATGTAAAAGATTGTAAATAGTTATATGAGGCTATGAATTAATATAAGGAGTTTAGGAAAAGAGAATTGAAACACAAGGTTTATAGTAGTTCGACTTAGACCAAGCTTACGTCCACTCTCCCACACTGACAGCCCACTGGCTGGATTCCACTAAAAATCAAAAGAGATTTTACAGTCTCACATTCTTGATTCCACAGTGTAGAGTCTACACTTCTTCAAGATCTCATAAGTATTTGATCTCTCTTTTGAGTACAATTTATGCTCGACAAATTGATACAACAAAGAACTTAGAGCTTCAGACTTTGGAATTTTTCTTTCACGCACACACTCGAATAACTTAAGCGTTTTCCTTATATATTCCTCTATGCCATCATAACCATTAGCACCTTCCAAAGGAGTTCTTCCAATCTACCCGTTGGACAGAATCAATTAGGAAGATCTCGAATTATTTAAAGAATGTGATGATAGCCCACCAATCCTGCTCGCCCATACAATCAGGATCTAGGTTTCCATAAATAGAATCTTCCAAGTATACTTCACCAATCAACGGATCTAATTATTGATTTCAATAAGAATAATTGATCACGATATGCTATCTCTAGCCGTGAGATAATCTTCAACCGTACGAACCAAATCCTTAAAGATATACTTGCATCTGGATAAGCCTTCTTCATCGGATAAATCTTTTTTTCGTCAGTCTGTAAACTATCAGTGAGAATAGACTTTAAATCTTAAGTCTGGAACTTTAAATCTTAAGTCTGGAAGTCTTCAGACTTTGACGATAGAGTTCGCAAGTCTTCAGACTAGATTGATGGAAACGTTTTATCAACTTCAAAACAGATAAGGAAGTTTTCTCCAACACTTGGCACTAGCAACCCTCGCCCCTTCAGTAACGATGGCAGCGATCCCAGCCCAAACCTACAACGTCTACAGCAAGAAGACAATCCTCACCCGGATACAAGGCAAGGGCCACAATCCATGTCGTCAAAGAAGATTGAAGAGGGGGAGGGGGAGGGGGGTTGGCACTCAACAAATTGAGAAAAACAATTTGGTTCCCCGAACAATTTCTGAGATTGATGTGGGGATTGAAATTAGGTATGATTACAGTGTATTCTATGCCTCGAAGATATTCTTGTGAAATTTTATGGGATTGCTGTCAATTATCGATATTAACTATATTAAAAATAACTTTTAGAATAATTAACAGTAGTCCTACAAAACCTCATAGTTCTAAGACTATAATAGGAGGAGGTGGTCATGTTCAAATCTATACAATGTTTTCACTTGCATTTTTTAATGTGCTTTGAATTTGCTATTGTCATATGATGGTTTATTGAGCTCAAATCCTTACAAAAAATCGAGAGTTATGTACTCCATTCATAGTTATCAAGGACTGTCGTGTTCGATTCGAAGACTGGAAGAAATCTACTTCAGTGGCCGGTGGAATAAGGCAAACAATTCCACGAAAATCTTGAAATGAAGATTTTCCTTTCTTTAAAAAGAAAACAGGCAAACATCTTTTTCTAATTACCAATTTGGATAAAGCTAACAGATGACCTAGATTGTATTAATTTAATAAGTTTTAGGATTTAATTATAATTTTTTTAAAAAAATTAAGGACTCAATTGCACTTATACAGTAAGTAGGTGCACTTATCCCATATAAAGGAGAGTTTTTATTTGTCACTTGCCATAATGGTGAGTTCATCTTTTCGAGTTAGTTACTCCTATTAAGCCTATACCCAATATGCAAATAAAACTCATGCATAAGAATTGTTTTTTCTGCATTAATGATGTCTACTAGATGGAAATTATTGGGGTAATGCCAGAGAATACTACCTTTCGATAGAATATAGTATACTGTATTTTTCCTATATCTAATCCAATAGGACAAACGGAGAGTAATCTTTTAAAAAAAAAATTCAAATTTTCATTTCCAAACTTCTTGACCTATATATATTATTTACATATTTTCTTGATATATAAACATTCTATGCTTTATTTGTTTTACTTGAAATCTGAGCAAGAAGAAGTTCACTCATCATGTTCATTATGAAGTCACTTTACGTAGACTTGGGAAAAATCTTGCACATTTCTCATTAGTGGAACCAAAGATCATGTCATTTACATAAGTTCGCATTAAAAAAATATTTTCGTCTTTCTTCTATATTAACAAAGTTGCGTTTATTTTACTTGTTTCAAAACTGTAGTCAATTACAAAACTACATAATATCTCATACCAAGCAAGGAGCTTGCTCGAGACCGTGTAAAGCTTTTCAGAGCTTGTAAGCACAATTTTCTCATCTAGGATCTTCAAAGTCTTGTGATTGTTCTACATAGAACTTTATCTTTAATAAAACAATCTAGACAGATACTATCACATTCATTTGATATAAGTTGGAATCATAATAACAGGTATAGCAAATTATAGATGTAAATCACCCAATGAGCGCACATGTCTCATCATATTTATTACTTCTTCTTGAGAATATCCTTGTCGAACAAGTTTAGCTTTATTTTGTACAACTTTACCTTTCTTGAGGTTAGTTTGATGTATACGAAACATGTCAAAGAAAGTTTCTAAGGTGAAATGAAAACTATGTGAATGTAAAAAATATATTCCTTTCTTCTCTCCTTAGTGAATTGGCAGGACTAATTACACCGATTTGCACCGGTGGATAGGTATGGATTCATGGCATGAGGAATCTGCGCCCCATGTTGCCTTACCCCAGACATGGCAAATTCTCCCTGTGAAAAATGCCTAGCATAGGAGAAAATGACAAATACTACTATAAAAACTGCGTAGTCCACTCAAACTAAAGATTATATTACTTGAAAATGTCGTTATATTAAGTTGAGAATCGGGATTATCCAGCATTTTACGATAAATGTTATATAGTTAAGAATCGCCTTAAGTTGATTTTTCAGGTTTAATGGTTCCTGATCAGCTTTCGCGCACCATGACTAGTGCACCTCCTCCGATGATTTTAAGGTCGCCCTCCCTCACATCGACTCGGTGCATAAGATCTTCTGTGGGGTTAAATCTAACATCACAAGAAGAGCAGACTTTTTTGCCATTTGACTTAACACCTTATTGGTTCGTTCATGTTCTATTTACTTAAAAAGTCTTACTTTTTACTGGCATTCTCAAGAAAAAATAATTTACCGGGGTTTGTCAATCATCCACGTTCAATTTCATTATATGTATGGTCTATTGATTGCAAGCGACTAGCATGGTAATTATCTGAATTGATCTTCACTTTTTAATTAATCTAAATCTAGCAATTCACAAATATTGACCTTTTTCTCTAATTTGAAACTTTTAGAATAGTTAAATGTTGACACGTGAATTCACATGTAAATTTTTCATAACATCTATAATATAATAAATTTTAGCAAAAAAAGTAATAAAGAAGTACTCTTTACTTTTATCTAAGGGTGACCAATCCAGTCTTAGGGTGCCCCATTCATAACATCTTTATCGTGACTAATTTGAAGTTTGCCTTTTTTTTTTTTAGTATTGGGTGAGTCAGAGTCTAGTATGCCAAACATGAATCGATAGATCATGAATGGGGGCATTCATTCATGGTAATCTTTGTGAATGGGCATTCATTCATGATATAAGTGATATATACATTGATGAAACATGGGCATAAGAATAGTATGATTGCTAAAACTTTCATACAGCGCTTACTTGAGTACAAAAACTTTTTGTTTCACTCACTTGAGTGCCACACCAAAGAAAAATCGATTATTTCAGTACCAATTCAAACCAAAAATTTTATGTGGAATTTTTTTTTTTTGGTATTTTTTAACATTTTTGAACTTTTTATTTTTATATTTATTTTGCTTTTTTTCCCCTTTTGGACGGACAAGGGTCACCACTGACCCTCGTCAATGTAGCAACCTTGTCTAGATTGGGTGAGAGCTGCCTCACCCTTGGCCGTGAAGGCCCTAAACGAGGCCGCGGGTGACACCGCCTAGAGCAAGCGAGGGTCATCACAGCCTCTCCAATGATGGGCGAGGCTATCGAGGCCTCGCCAATCGCTAGCGAGGCTATGATGACCCTCGCCCACTTTGGGCAATGTCACTCATGGCCATCCAGAGCTAGACGTTGCCTAGAGTGGGCGAGGGACGTCGTGGCCTTGCCTAGGGCTTTCGCGGCTAAGGGTGAGGCGGTAAAAAAAAAAAGCAAAAAATAAAAATAAAAATTCAAAAAAATATAATAATAAAAATATTAAGAATAATTAAAGAAAATTTCCATCAGCCACATTGTAAAATCTACAAAACAAGTGGTAATGTGGTATTAGATTTGTGGATGGTGAAATTGTTATTTAGTTAGTTACTTGTAAACAGTAATATGGCCACTTGTGACATCTAAAAAATAACTGCCAACTATTATTGAGTTTGTGGATGGTGAAATTGTTATTTCTTTCATGAATTACAAATAGTTGGCTAGACTAATAAAAAACGGTCACATTTTACGATTGACCGTTAATAATTCGAATTTATTATTAAACTTTGCATGTGTAAACACATAACGAAATTCTATTTTTGGTAAATGGAATTTTTGAAATCTACCTAGATTAAGTGGAATTAACCGCTGTCTCCCATAGTCAAGTAAGTACAAAAGAAATCTCCCAAAATCAACACCAATATTGCCACTATAAAATGATTGAGACTCTAATTGATGTAGAAATATTTCACCGTACAAGTCATTTAATATCTTCCTTTAAGCACATCAATATTGCCACTAACTGGTCAGGTATCTGGTCAAAGTTTGAACATCTGTCTTCTTCTTCCAATTTTGCCTTCAAGTCTCCTTGGTGCCCTCGGCAAGAGTATATCTTTGTTGTCACTTCATTTGCCCGGTGTCAGAAGCAAAATGCTAGAGCACAACAGTGGTATGTGGATCTCAGTGGTTGGCCTTTAGCTTTTCCCTGTTTGAGTTACATATTAAGGTATACAAAAAATCGATCAGCTCGTTCTTAAGCAATTTCTTTGCCCTGTCTTTCTTTTTTAGCAGACAGAAGTAGAACAGGTGTGAATCTTTAGGTTTAGTGAAATTTAACTTCAGCTTTTCTATTGAGTTACAGTCGGTATAAACGATTCTTGCTTTTCCTTTGTATTTTGCCATGGCAATGAATCGATTCATATGCATTCATTGGATATAGTCGACCCAAAAGTTTCAATACCCTTATCATTCATAAAAGGAAATTTATCTTATCTTACTAAAGAGGTCCAAAAATATAAAGTCATTTTCAGCAACTATAGAGTAAGAATTCAACTTGGTTTAGAACGGTGACAGATAAATAAACCCCATTCATGTGTATATTTTCATGGTTATTAGGTAAACTGGTAATAGCAAAACTTGAATCTCAACATTTGAAAAAAATACTTTGCCAAAAATTAATGTCTGTATAATTTACAAACGAATGAAAAGTACATTCTTCATCGATGAAAATATTAGGCATAAACTGTTAATAATGAAAACATTTTTAATAAAATCAACGTCATGAAAAATGATCGCTTATATCGTTTGTGAAAATAACTTTAGACGTAAAATGTTGTTGATTATGAAAATGTTTTCTATTGATAAATTATTCTAAGCGATGTATATAACTATTTGTTGACCAAATATTTTTTAAATCATCTATTATTTATGACATTGAAAAATCCTGAATGTGAAAGTTTGTTAATTTCTGTCATAGGTAATTTACACGCAAAAGATATAGTTTGGATGACTATCGATTAAATTTGTCACGTCGGGAATGTCATATTCAAAATTTACGCAATTTTGGGGTCTATCCTCGTTTGTCCCTTGTAGTCACCTTTTCTTGGGACCCCAAGCGTCTTTTCCTTTCACACCACCAAACACTTGGGTTGCAGTAAACGTCGATGCGAACACAATTTTTGGGTCTAATCCAAATTTTCTCTTTAAGACCCTTTTTGGTGGACCCCATGCGTCTTTTTTCACCACACCAAACATTTGCGAGCCCCGTGTCTGTACGTTGATTGCAGAAGCAAATCTCAAAAAGATTTCAGCATTTTATGTCCAGTTGCCCTCTCGATAGTTCCGTATCGCAATTATATATCGCTTGAGACTTCAAATAACGTCTCGGTAGCACAAATGGATGTCGCCTTCGAAGGATCAAACCGCACAAGATCTTGCGGACACTGGTCATATCTACTGGGGTTGATGCGACCGCAACTTTTTGGGTCTTTCTTGCCCGAAATAAACACCCTTGAGTAGCTAGAGGAAGCCTATAGAGCACGAGACAACTCTCTATAGAGAACTCACGTCGTCGTGAATGGAGGCACCGTAAAGTCGACCACTGAAGGTAGAACAACGGACGAGGTAATTTGGACGAACAATTACAACAAGGGAAAATGTCACAAATGATTCATAAATTTTTATTTAATGTTCAGTTTCATCATTGAACTTTCGATTTACTCAATTTGATCTCTAAACTACCACTTAATGTGCGATCTCGTCCCTAGACTTTTAATTTGTTTAATTTGGTCCATGAATTATCGATAAATATCCGATCTAGTCCATGACTATTTGAAAATTGACCAATTCCGTCATTCTGTTAGTTAAAGTTAACGAAATTGGCTTTCATAGCTTTTAGTCTCTTAAATATAAAATAAAAAAGGACATGTGGAATATCCACATGGAAATTACCTTTAAAACATGTCAAATTGTAGCCACCGTTCAAAAAAAAAGATACAGAACCATTTCTTCTCTTTGCTTTTGTGATCAGTGCTCGATCTCTAGCTGACCGCTAATTTGTTTTCCTTTTTAAAGATATATATTGAATCATAATTCTAGTAATCCAACTTAGTTCCACGTCATCAATTAATGCTCCACGTTATCACTTAAAGGTTTGAACAAACGGAATGACTAGATGGAATATTTGTTAATAGTTCATGGACCAAATTGAGCAAATCGAAAGCTCAGAGACGAAATTGGTCAATCTTCAAATAGTCAAGGACTAGATTGGATATTTATCGATAATTCAAGAACCAAATTGAACAAATTAAAAGTTTAGGGACGATATTGCACATTAAGTGAAAGTTTATGGACTGTTTGTGACATTTTCCCTAAAATGAAAGAGGACAAACGAGTGAGGGCACCCAGTCGTCGGCTGTCATACATTTTGAAAAAGAAGGTGTCGCATTAAACAACGTCTTAGCTTCCCCCAACTATTCTCATTTAATCTCTGTGTCTCTCTCAACTACCCTTATTAAAGCAATCTTTTGATACTTATATGTTTGTGAGTCCCTCTTCATTTCTAGAAGAGGGACTCATCGCATTCAAGGCCATCTCAACTCCCACAACTACCCTCAATTACTCATGAAGAGGGACTCATCGCATTCAAGGCCATCTCAACTCCCACAACTACCCTCAATTACTCTTATCTCCCTCTCTCACAACTACCCTAATTAATGCAATCTGTCGTATATCTAGAGGGTTGTCCATCAGTAGCGAAAGAAAAGCTGTGGAGACTTGGATATTAGTGATGGTGACTGATTAGGGAACAGTAAATTGTTAAAAAAAAAGAAGGAAAAATCTCAAATAAGGACCCAAAGTGAGCTTATTTTCTCAAATAAGGACCTGAAGTGACCGTTGTCCCAAACAAAGACCCGAAATGGATAACAAGTCTCAAATAAGGACCTAAACTTGCCGGTTGGCCAAAATGTTCATCGGCAAGCGAGAGTGTGACATTTCTGATGGCCGGAATATGGGCAATTTTGTCCAAAAAAATATAGATAAAAATTAACAAACCCTAAAAACCACCCCCCAAACTCTTCATGTTCTTTTGACCTAAAAGAAAAACTCTTCATGTTCTCACGTTTTTCTTCTTCTGCTCTTCATCTTCTCCATTCTTTGTCCTCTCTCCTTAGAGCACGGAAATTTTCTATTAATAGAGCACGAATTGAAACACAACAAGAAACCCCTACCTTCATTTCTTCTCATCTTCTTCTTTTGTTCTCTGTCTTCGTTTCTTTCCAACGAAGAAGACAAATATTGAGTAAAGCCACCTTTTCGTTATTAAGACACTCGTGTGTAACACGAGGACCTTGATTCTTCATTGTCTTTTCCTAGGTTCGCCATACACTTTTATTCACACACCCATTCAAATTTACCATAAAAAACTTAAACTGATACACTTTTGACAAATTTATCTCAAACTGTTACACCAGTGACGAATTAACCCTATGTTAGTTTCCATTAATCTTTTATGTCAAATTACTAAGTTGAATGATACGTGATAGTTGACTGATATACCAATTTTCGATTTTATTCTCTATTTGTTACATTAATACAATTTTTTTGTGATTTTTGTGATATTAATCTAATATAACAGATGATATATTTGTCATAAATGTACCAGTTTATGATTTTTAGCGGTTGAATAAATTAGTTTATGATAAATTTATCAGAAATATATCAATTTGTGATTTTTTTATTATCAATCGAGATAAATTTGATACATATATATTAATTTGGAATTTTTATAATCAAAAAATTAATTTGAAGTAAATTTATTATATGTATATCAGTTTAAAATTTTTCAAAATATTAATTATAATCAAAATTACATGATAAAACCAGAGCAACGATCCCAACGATTCTGAATTCACAAAAGTCGAAACCTTAAGCCTCATTTGTTGCTATGTTTATGGGAGGAAATCAAATTATGGCCAATAGGAATGGAACAAAGACCTCGACGGCAGTTGCAAAGTGGTTAGGAGTTCACTTCAATCAGCCTCCACAGCATAAGGCTATTAATGCACATGACAGAAGAAGACGGAGAAGCAGAGGACATCTAGCTTTCGATAATAGCGTAGGTTATAACAGACAAGATTTTGAAGAAAATAAATGAGATCAGTCACCCGTATTTCTCCTTTTATTTTTATCTTTTGTTTTTCTTTAGAGTAAGCACTCAACACGGCATAGGCATTTGAATTTTTTTTTCCCTAAATGAAGGGGGAGCAACTCGCATTTGCATCGTCCGTTTTGAAATATAAGGATCGGACTAGTAAGTAGTAAGTAGCTTATGATCAAATCTTTGATACTTTAACTCGTTTACATGTATAATATTTTCGTGTCAATTATATAATTTGTGTGGTTAATATAATCATGTTACGTGATTTTATAGCTTGAGACTTACAATTAGCAAGTTAGTGATGATGGGAGTTTTTGTGCTACTTATGTATTTGAGTTCTCAAACTTTTATTTCACTCGTCTAAGAATTGAAAATTGCATTAAAAAGCATGTGAGAGATTCAGGTTGCTCTATCGATTTCTAATGGACAGAAATCACATCCGGCTTATTTCATTCCCTTTAGACGTGTTAACATATTGCGTGAGTATGTATGTCTACATGATCATGAATTAAACTTGGAGACGTGCAAGTGGTCTCGGTTTCTGCCGGTTAGGACCAATTGTAGTTTTGTGGTTGTTTTTGGTATCCAGCTTGCTAGATAATACATATTTGGTGATGTGGTTGACTTTTGGCATGCTTAGAGCTTATACTTGATAATATGTGAAATTGATTGCTTAATTGTGCAATTGGGTTCTTGGTTGTTGTTATGGACTATTATTGCAAAAATTGGATTTTGGTATTTAAATAGAAAAATACCGAGTGTCGATTTTTGACGCCAAAAATGTTTATATAGTATATGAAATCGTGGAATTTTGAAATGAGAGGGTACCATGCTTACTGGTTCGATTTAAATGCGTGACCATGCACGATTATTTTATTGGGATGATTTTTAGTACGAAGAAAATGGGTCAAGTATTTGATGTGTGTGTGGTCAAGTATTTGAAATTGAGGTATTTGAGTGCAAAGTACGATATTTTTGGCCAAGTATGGATGTGTGTGTGGTCACTATTGGAGCCCGTCACCCAACGAGAGTTTGGAGACGACGCCCGATTTTATCGAATGCCCGATAGGAGTTCGGAAACTGGTCGGGGTGGAGGTCGGACCAATGCCCCTTTTTGGGATGTCGTCTAGGCGGGAGTTCTAGACATTGCCCTGCTTGATGGGACGAGACGACGCTCGGTTATGCCTGATGACTGTCGACTGGGGAGTTGGCCGTGATCGATGGGTCGTAAGAACTGGAATCTGCATAAGTGGTTGAGATAGCTGTGCCTTATTATGGGGTAAAATTGTGTGGCATGGAATGAGACACGTGATAACGATTTTACCTTATAATCCGGACCCATGTGATTGGTTGTGATGAAATGATATGTTCTAGTTATTAATTATGCTTGCTGCGTTTATAAGTGTATATTTGACGCACTAATCTACATGGACATGCTGAGGCGAGGTAAGTTTTGTGTAACGCCTGTTTAGGTTGCCTATAAGTGAATTCTCATTCTAATCGAGGTTTAGGGTGTTAACTCACTGAGATTTTTATCTCACCCTGTCGTGGTTTCAAATCCTTAGATGGAGTACTCAGGGCCCAAGGTTGAAGGGTCCGGAGCATAGGTGACTCAATAGTCCTCGTTGGGTCGGACTTATTTGTATAGACCTATAAGACTAATTTGGCTTGTATATAAAGTGTGTTTTGTGAAAATTGGTTGTCCTGCTTTTCTCTCAGATGTTTGATTATTGTCTGGGGTTTATTAGTTCGCTTCCACATGTGCATAAAACGAAAGGGTTGGCAACGCGTCTTGGGACGTCGCAAATTTTAGTCGATCGTCGAGAGATGTGCGCGTGCCTGGGGTTCAGGGCGTGACATCACCGCCCAAAGTGGTATCAAAGCTGGTTAGTGTCTGGAGTGATAAGGTGCGATGGGTCATGGAATAGTTAGTAGGAAAGACTTTTTCCTTGTTGACACCTAAATTTTTGCATAAAAAAAGGCTTAATTTTTACCCCAAAAATCTTTACCCAAAAAAAAAAAATTTACCCCAAAAAAATAAATAATAAAAATTGCACGACATATAGTTTAGAAACGTTTTATGTTATTTTGTGCTATTTTATTTTATTTTATTGGACCAACGGTGAGGGCAAGATTTTTCACATATTCCACTGAGATTTTTCACAAATTCAGGTAATATACACTAAGGGACATATTTTGAACAGAAAGGAAATTTTCGGATCGAATATTTGAAAAATATAAAAGAGAATATCACACGGGGTGCAATGATATATTCAGCAGATTATGCGCAAGCGAAATTGGAAACAAAAAGTGCAACAAAGATTTAAAATTTTCCCCTATAAAAGGTGTGGTGCGTGTACAGAGACAGTGCGACAAAAATTCGAAAAAATTTGAGAGCAAATACGTAGAGAGGTTTTTTTTTTTTTAAGAGGAATTTCGAAAAAAGGGGAGGGGAAGAGAGTGTATGGCGTCGCAAAAAATAAAAAAAAAAAAAGGAAACCCTAGCCAACCGTTCATCTTCTTGGAGACCCCCGACCACGCTGGCACTACGACGTCGGTCTGCTCGCCTTCGCCACGCCGCGCTGCTGGTCTCGCAGCGCCATTTGCACCTCGTTCTTCTCGCCGACAGAGATCTACTCGTGACTCGACTCCGACGCCACCGCCGCTTCCCCGATCTCGCCTCCGAGCGCCATCGCCTTTGCATGCGCCTTCGCTTTGCCTACAGCTGTGTCAACAGCGACGACCTGACGCTTCTACTACCTTGCCGACCGAGATCCCCACGACCCAACACTCGACATTCCCTACTCCAGCCAAGACCCAACGCCGGCAGATCTGGGTTGACCTCGCCTCGCTCGCGACCTAGCGTCGATGCCCAGCAGCACCACTAGAGCCCGACGCCGTGCCTTAGTGACCTCCACGTCCCGTTGTCCCCGCTCGCCATGCGCGCTGCCCGGAGCTGAAGACCAGCGACCCGACACTGCAACCCAAGTTGCTCCTCCCTCACTACGCGCTGCTTCCCCCTCGCCGGACCTTCGCCGGAGCTCCGACCGCAACGCCCGGCGGATCTCCAATCAGCCACCCTTGGCTGGGCCCCACAGCTACCAAGCCCAATTTTGAGAAAAGGAGAAAAAGAAAACACATTAGGTAGTTTTTTTTTTTTTTTTTGTTTATTTTATTTCTTATTTTTATTTTATTTTACATTATTTTTTTTAGTATAATTAGTCTTTAATATATGATTGAAATTCCAACATACCTAATTCGCAACCGCGTTGGGTTTTTTTATTCCATCTATAAGGCTTTAGATAAAATAATTAATCAAGCGGGAATAAAATTGTTATTTTGATCTTTAAGGCTTAAGATCAATTTATCGATTTTATTAGCGAGATATCATCCCTTGATCTGAACAATGTATGATACCTTTGGTGATTTTGAATGGTTTGTCTTGTCTTGATTGCTTTATTTATCTTGAAATATGTTTGAGTTAGAATATTGCATGCTTTAAGGTTATTTGCATATTTAAATTAAGCATTTTATTTATCATGAATTGTCGAAATAAAAGAAATAAAAAAACATAAATTAGGGATGTTAGATTTTTTTTTCATTAGCTTAAACTGCATGTTTAATTATTTGACATTTTTTAATTTCGAAATTAATTTTAAAAAAAAATCATCATGCATATGTCATGTAGAATTAGAGTACCCTTTGTATGTGATTGCACATTAGGATAAAATTACATATTTCATTTTAAGTTTTGATTGATTTAGATAGACTGCATCTTGGGTTAGAGATTGCTAAGTTAAGATAATATCTTGGTTTAAATTAGGGTTTAGCCTAACCTAATCCTTAATATAAGTTGGATAGAATATTAATTTAGTTAGATAATTTTCATATTAATCTAATTTCGAATTTCATAAAAAAAAAAAAATACAAAAGTGTCTTAGGATGAATTAGTTTCAATCTCTAGGATAGATTGCATTTTTTTAAAGAAAAATAAAAAATAAAAAATGCCATTGCATGTCATTTAGAATTAGATTCATGAAATGCATGCCATTTAATGATTGTTGCTATGTCCATTTAATTAGAAATTGCTTGTCATTAGCATTAGTTCATTTAGTTATATTGCATTGCATTAAGCATGATTCTCATTAATTAAATGAAAACAAAAAGAAATTGTGTATTAATTAGAAATCATATTTAGGATTGATGATGTGAATTATGATCTAACGACGCAGATGCTTTTGTTGCTACAAGGTAAGTCCCGTAATTTATCCATTGTTTTCTTGGGTGTTAAATTCGTGGTTTGCACACATGCATAATCACCTCACATGTTAGAGATATAGATTTAAAATCAATCCAAGTTGCATTCAAAAATATTTTTGAAAATAAAAAGAAATGGTACCGAAAGGGCATTAGAGAAGTCTAGTGTAATCAAGTCCTCGTACCCAAAATCTTTGGTTCGTAGGAGTAAAATAATCATCCCATTATTTTACTTAGGTGTCTAATCGACGACTTACCATAAACTGATTAGTAGCGACTCCTAGATAAAATCCATTTGCATGTTAAGAAATTTTAACTAAGTCACAAATTGGTATGAATTTGGGAGAGCCCGAGCTAAGTTTAGGCTTGATAATCCATTAGCCTAATTTTAGGTGGTGCACCTGAAATTTTGGTCGCGACATTCCTTATGCTTCTGCCTATGATTGATTGATCGATTGATTTGTGTGGTTCATTTAAATTTCTAATTCCGTATGGAATTGGAAAGCAAGTTCTATAGAGATCCTGTAGAATGAGCAATTTGGAGTAGAGGACTCCTCGGAAGAGGACTGTTGCGTTTGTCTTTTAGGGTAGAACGCCGACTAGGGTCGATGCCCTAGGTAGAGTGTGGCATCCCAAAAATTCAAGACAAGCTCTAAGGTGTATTAAAGCCCATAATTAGGTAATGAAATTACCTATGGTTTATGCTTTAGCCATTAGTCTCCTCTTAAGACTAAGTGATATAGGCTTGTGTTCATGAGTTTTTAAATTAGTATTATAGGATAAATTAATGAGGATGATTTATTCTTGGCCATGTGAAATTTAAAATTTGAAATCTATAAAAGAAAGAATTAAAGATGAATAATTGAAAGTGAAATTGTGGGTTTAATTAGGTTGGGCCTTAGGCCCAATAGCTTGGACTCTTGGTGGGCCAAATGGCCGGCCCATTGAAGCCCAAGGAAGTGTGACTGTCAACCAAGAAGGGGAAGAGTGGCCGGCCCACTTCTTCCAAGCCCAAGTCCAAGCTCATCTTGCATGTGTCATGCCAAGTGGCAAGAGGAGGGCTTCATGCATTGGCTATCAAGGGTGGCTACTAATCATTACTAATGATTGTGGCTTAAGGGAAATAAAAGGGGGAGAGAGAGTGGCCGGTTGGGGGTTTTCGGCCAAGCCAAGTGAGAGAGAGAGAGAGAGAGAATCGCTGAGAGAGGGAGAGGAACCGAGGAGGAGAAGGAGCCGTCTGCCCGTCGCCGCCCGTTCGCCGTCCGTGTGCCGTCCGTGTGCCGCCGTCCGCTTGATCTTAGAGGCAAGTTAGGATCGATTTCTACTCTTGCATGTGTGTCTTGCATGTGTGATTTATTGGTGGTAGATCTCGGATGTTAGGATAGGCAAAACCGAAGCTAGAGTGTGACTTGTTCTTGGAAAAGCTTGCTGATTTCGTGTAAACTGCCCGACCCAGAAAATTGTGGAGGCTTCCATGCATGTTTTGAGTTGGATTTTGACTTTGATTCCTTCATGAAAGTTGTAGACAACACCTCAAACTATAATATATTAAAATTTGGGACAAAATTGTTGAGATTTAAGGGGAAAACCCCTCTTCCTACGAAGACACTAGATCTGGAACTGCTTTGCTGACCTTTCGGTAGATTTGTGGGTTGTATGTTGCTTTTTACCGAGAATTTCTCTTCTACTTCTTCATGAAACTTGTAGAGAATATCCTAAATAATAAAATCCTCAAATTTGAGGTAAAATGAGCAAGTGTAGCCTAGTGAATCGACTTACTCTTAAAGTCGGTAAATCTGGAAACACGGTACTGGACACCTGAGACTTCTTGGACCGATATTGTGACTATTATTTGGGAATTTCACTTAGATCCGTTGATGAAAGTTGTAGGGGACCTCTTGAAGTAAAACATATCCAAATTTCAGAGGAAACGAAGAAGAATAAGTGGGTTAAAACTTGATATTTCGGAGATAGCTATACTGGACGTTTCGGTGCTAGAATCGGAAGCTTCGGATGACTATATAAAATTATATAGAACGAATCTGGCCTATATGTATTCATGAAAAATATACTTTAGTGTCTTAACTATAACCTGGTAAAAGTTCATAATTTTTGGAGGTCATTCGTGTATTTTAATCGAATTATTTCAAAAACTGCGCATTCCGTTTCTATCCGAAATTGCATGCTGTATTTGTGTGAGTTATATCTTCTTTTGTGAAACTCTTTTGGGCATGTGTTCTTCATGAAATTGTTATCTTATTGACTAGTCTATCACATGTCTTGATTTCATGATTTTTGAGAATCATATGGATATTTAATTTAAATATTTTCTAAAATGGTACAAGCTGGAATTTAGTAAACTTCAAAAAGGCATGAAAAATGGACTATTCTAAATTGCATGGACTCCATGAATTGTATTGTTATGAGTGATTGTGTCTTGCTACATGTATGATGGTGATTTGAGATGCATGTATGAATTCAAAGGATGAAAATGATCTTGATTGCCATCACATCACATGCCATGTTAAAATTGAACTATAATTGAAGATGTGAATTGAGATAAATGAGAAGGCCGTCGGAGGTGTGAGCCGACGATGCGCCGGGAGTGTCGGGATGCCTGGCTAGAAGGGTACGGCCGGTTGCCCGGTGGCCTTGAATGGCTAGATGCCGGAGGGTCCTCGGGAGTATGGAGATACCCGAAGAGTGGGGGAGCCGGAAGCTCGGTAGGTATTGTGCCGAGGGATGTTCGCGATGCCAGTTGAGGTGCGAGATGCCTGGCTAGAAGGGTACGGCCGGTTGCCCGGTGGCCTTAAATGGCTGAATACCGGAGGGTCCTCGTGATGCCAGTTGGGGTACGAGATGCCCGGAGAGTGGGGGAGCTGGATGCCTGGTTGTATCTTGGATACATGTGGGATGCAAACATTAGTCCCAGGAAAGAGAAATGTGGCGGTCCAAAAAGAAAGGATGAAATTGAGAAATTGAAATTGAATTATGCATGATGATATATGCATGGTAATGATGATGGTACATGTGATATGATGATGATGAGTGCATGGATGCATGGTAATGATGATGGTACACATGATATGATGATGAGTGCATGGATGCATGGTAATGATGATGGTATATGTGATATGATGATGATGAGTGCATGGATGCATGGTAATGATGATGGTACATATGATATGATGATGAGTGCATGGATGCATGGTAATGATGATGGTACATGTGATATGATGATGATGAGTGCATGGATGCATGGTAATGATGAAGGTACATGTGACATGATGATGGTAAGTGTATGTCATGATGGTGATGACTATATGATGATGTATGTACATGAGGTATGATGACATGTGCATGATACCAAGGTAAGTTGTGCATGGATGCCTTAATGACATGTGATGCTATGATTATGATGATTGTGTGGCATGATGCATTGAGTGGTTTATTAGTCCTTTATCTGCTGAGTGGTTGTACTCACCCTTTCGGGGACCAACATTTCAGATTAGTAGGATGCCGCTCCTTGCTGTCACGCGAGGCGTCTTTTACGGCCTTCCTTCGGATGTAGAGGTCCAGTGTGTGGAGATCGACTGACCCACCATTCCTGGTCTGACATTTATTCGAGTTCGCGCCTTAGTGATGTACGACGTGGGCCTGGCTGAGAGCCCTGTCATTCAGGAGTTCATATCCGTTCATGTTCGTCAGAACGGAGTGATGCGTGGGATGTTGCCGCCGCCACCGCCTGATGCACCGGGATGGGTGTGAGGGCCCGTGCATGAGAAGTAGGAGCTGCAACTTTTTGGGATGATAGCCGACACTAGTTGATAGGGGATCTTGCACGATAGACATAATGGGTCGAGCATTTCTTTTTGGGGTTTTGGCCAAGTGTGGCTACATGTCCTGGCCTTTCTTTTGATGTACCGACCCAAGGAAACCCATCATGGAAATATGTAAATAAAAGTGTCGTGGCCTTATCTTTTCTTATGATGTTTAGTGGTGTGCAATTGTATCATGGTTGTTGGAGGGAGAGATGTCGATATTATATTTTGCTTCGGGTAATGAGTCGCGCTGGGACCGTTTTCAAAAAAAAAAAAAATGTCTATGATCTACGACGCTTCTTCTAAGAGATGTAACTAGTGTTCCATTAGGTGTAGCATTAGGTGCTTGTGGCGACCTAAGGTGGTTTGAGGTGCCACATAGAGCACCGGCTCAGGCCAGCGTGAGAGAAAGAGTACCACCGCAGGTCAGTACTGGTGTAGCAACACCCGGCGATCCTATAATAGATGGGATCATTCAGGCGCTTGAGATGTTGGGTAACTTGATGGGTCAGCAAGCATAGAATGAAGCCACTGCTACCACCGCCGCCACTGCTACCGCCAATGCCGTTGCCTCTACTGCAGCCGCACCTGCTGAAGTCCCGACTGGGAATGTGATCGGGGAGCGATTGATGCATAAGTTAGTAGAGCAATATCTAAAGCTGAACCCGTCGAGGTTCTTAGGAGCAGGCGATCCCGAGGCTACAACCCTCTGGAAATGCAAGCATCTGATGGCGAGCCACCAAAGGAAGAGTGTTTCCTGAAGGCATGGTCCCGGTGTGGAACACTTTCGTGGAAGTCTTCAATGGGAAGTACTTTTCTGACTGGGCCAGAGAGCAGAAGATGGCAGAGTTTCAACGACTTCGTCAGGGTCTGATGTCTATGGATTAGTACGATGTAAAGTTCGTCGAACTGTCTCAGTATGCCCCCGGGCTGATTGAGGATCCAGTAGATAAAGTAAGGAGATTCCAAGATGGACTGAGATTGTAGTTAAAGGATCCATTGGTGCCGTTTAATATGAAGGATTACAACGATTTGTACGAAAATGCATAGCTGATCGAGAGGAACTTGAATGAGCAAGCCACCACGTCTGGGTCGCGGTTCGAGCCCAACAGAGATGGTAATCGGTTCGGGAAGAGGCCGATGACTAGAGGAGAGTATTCCATTCCGCCCAACCGAATGGGTGGAATCAAAAAGCCAGCACCCAACCCGAATGGCGTGCGTCGAACTTGTAGAAGGAAGCATGGACTAATCTCGTGCCCTGGTAGAGCGGGAGTGTGTTACGGATGTGGTCAGCACAGCCACCAAGTGAAGGACTGTCTGCATAGGTCCAGGGGAGCATAGGCACCGCTACCACAGATAGGTATCACTAGGATGGCGAAGGGGACAAGAATGAACCGAGCTATGCATCGATCAGGGGAATAATGTTTCTAGGATAATTTTGATCAGAGTGGCGCAGCGGAAATATAGTTAAGCTTGTAGAACTTCGGTTTAATGAAATGAAATTGTAGAAAGGAGAATCACTGGTTAGAGTTGTACTCGACTATTTTGCTTATGTATAACTTTGATGTCATAAATGAAAAGGAGTGGCTCAAGGAGCATCTTGTTGTAATGGATTGTTGTCATGCAGTAATCTACTTTAACCCGTTAGCGTGTGGAAGTTTTGAGTTTATTGGAAACCGAAAAGGACCCTCGATTACCTTAATTTCGTCACTTGAGGCAACCCGTTTGTTAGAAATGGGTTGCCAAGATTATTTGGCAACTGTAGTGGATACGACAGTTGATGAGCCGAAGATGGAGAACATCGCCGTGCTACAAGAGTTTTTTGAAGTGTTTCCTGAGGAATTACCCGGTCTGCCACTAGAAAGGGAGATCGAGTTTGTGATTGAGTTGGCCCTCGGGATAGAGCCATTTTCCAAGGCTCCTTATCGTATGGCGTTGTTAGAATTGAAAAAACTGAAGGTGCAGATGCAGGAGTTGTTGGATAAAGGATTTATATGTTCCAGTGCATCACCTTAGGGAGCACCAATCCTGTTTGTGAGGAAGAAATATGGTCTGTTACGTCTTTGCATTGACTATCGACAACTTAAGCAGGTGACGATCAAGGATAAGTATCTGTTGCCAATGATTGATGACCTGTTTGATCAGTTGCAATGAGCATCGATATTTTTCAAGATCGACTTGAGGACGGGTTATCATCAGCTGAGAATTAAGGAGTTAAACATGAGACTGCATCATTAGATGGAACTCCTCAGGGACTACGATTGCGACATTCTGTATCATCTCGGAAAAGCTAACAAAGTCGCAAATGTGTTGAGTCAGAAGTCATCGATTGCGTAGATGATGGTTCAGAAGTGGACCCTACTCGAAGGAGCTCGAGATTCCGTTTTCAAATTTGAAGTAAGCTACCTTTCAAATCTTATGGCCACCCTCAAAATTGAACCGAAAGTACAAATAAGGATTAAGACGTTGCAATCGACAGATCCTGAGATCTAGAAGATTCTGCAAGAGGATGCAGAAAAGAGAAAGGCTGACTTTCAAATTTTTTAAGATGGAACACTAAAGTTTCGTGGACGATTGTATGTATCTGAAGATGCAGAGGTTAAGGAGGAGATCTTGCCAGAAGCTCATCGTAGCAGTTATCAGCAGAGTATTCATATGTCACCGTTTGAAGCATTGTATGGTAGAGCGTGCAGAACTCCTGTCTGTTGGGACGAAGTTGGGGAGCATAAGATTACGGGCCCTGAGTTAGTCTAACAGTTAGTCGACGCCGTCAAAATTATTCGAGAAAGACTCAAGACTACTCAGAGTCGCCAGAAAAGTTATGCCAATAAGCGGCGAAGGCCATTGGAATTCCAAATTGGTGAGTACGGATTCCTTAAGGTGTCACCAATGAGGGGTACTTCGCACTTCGGCAAGAAAAGAGAGTTAAGTCCGAGGTACGTCGGTCCCTTTGAAATTCTGGAGTGAATAGGGACTTTGGTGTATCGTCTGGCATTGTCACCAAAACTTGCTCAAGTGCATGATGTCTTCCACGTGTCGATGTTGAGGAAGTATGAGCTTGACCCGACCCACGTGCTGAGTTTTGAGGAATTAGACGTGGATGAAAGAGTGTTGTACATGGAGAGACCGATTTGGATCATGGATTGAAAGGAGCAAGTGTTGCGTACCAAGACGATCTCTTTAGTCAAAGTGGTCTGACAACACCATAGAATAGAAAGAGTTACTTGGGAAAGCGAAGAATCGATGATACGACAATACCCCCACCTTTTTTAAGAAGAATTGTAATGGTTTAAATTTCGATGACGGAATTTTTATAAGAGGGGAAGAGTTATGACATCCTAAATTTTTAACTTCGTCCCGATAATATAAAATGGTTATTTCGTTGACACGCCTATGGTCCTTTTTCTCTGAGATGATCACTGATGAGTTAACTAACATATTAGATGAAGCCGATAAGAGATATAAATGCAACAGACTTGATAATTTGATTAGAAATTGACTACTCGACCGTGATAATTGACAAGGGTCAATACGACATCATTATAATCGATTAATGATCAGATATAAGTCAATTCGACGGAAGCACGTAATTGAATTATGGATGATTCCACCTGATTGCAAAATTCGTGTCGAACGACACTAACTCAATTTTTTGTTGATTCTGTACTCTGTACCTGTAATTGAAACCTTGCGATTTTTGCGACAACCAAGAGTCGCATTTGAGTTGGAGATGCACAAATGTGGATCGAAAATTATCAACCACGGGTCAAATGCGATAAAATCCCTAAAAGCTACCCGGTAGGTTAGGTCACGCTAAAATCGCGTCCAGTCGATTTTAACCACGAAATTGAACTCAGTTTCGAGAATTGAATGTTCGAGCATGTTGTGATTTATTTTTAGGATATTGTCTCATCTTTTGAGAAATTTCTGTTGAGCCGGGAAAGTTTACGGAAAATCAATTTCGATAAATTGGGAAAAGAAAGGAAATTCGTATGGGCTGATTTGGTGTGATTTTTAGCCACATAAGTGAATTAGTTTGTGAAGAATTGAAGGGAAATTTGTATGGGTTGCTATTATTTGGCCTTCAAATTGGCTTGTTTAGGAAGCTTTGGGAGGGAAAAATGCCCATTGGTTGCTTCCAAGACTCCAAGGGCAGAAGACTTTGAGGCACAAAGCACTCAAGTGGAAGATATTTAAAGTGGAAGATAAAGTGGCTGCGTGCAAGACTTCTTGGCCCCCTTGTTCCCTCCTCTCTCTCTCTCCCTTCTTCTTCTTCTATTTCCCCATGCGTAGCCTTCCTCCAACAGAAGCAACTTCAGCCTTCTTCTTCATTACTTCTTCTCCATTTTCACTCCATTTACTTGCTACAACTCAGAGCCAAGCCAGAACCAACCAGCCACCAGCCACTAGCCCTTGCACCGCCCAGACTAGCCACCCGTGAGCCCGGTCCCCCTTGACCAGCCAGTCGAGCGACCATCCAAACCAACCCGCGTCGCAGCTGCTTGGTCGACCGCCCGTCGTAACTGCTGCCGTCCTCGAGCTAGCTCATCACGTCCACCGCTCCAGCCACCTTGGCCCCCTCGACTAGCCCCTTAGGAGAACCGAAGTTCTAGCAACAAGCCGTAAACTTGTAAGGCTTTTTCCATCGCCGTTTGAGCTCCGTTGGAGACACGGTCGTCTCGAGTCCTCACTGCCTTTGTGTGGCTGTCACCGTGAACTCGCCATCGTCGAATTCCATTGAGTTAACTCTCTAATCATTGATTAGGTTGTTAATTGTACTTAAGGGGTTAGATTAGTACTAATTAACTTAGTTAAATTAGTATTAAGTGAGATAATCCTTAATATGGATTAGTGTTAATCTAGTTTGGTTAGATTAGCACTAATGAGGGTGATTTACTCTAATTTAGTGGATTTCCCTCGGATCTGGTTACTGGACACTCACCATTTACCATTTTTGTGAGGAAATTCAATTTTAAGGTTGCTTCCTTCTTGAGAAATGTTTGAGACATCTTTAGCTATGACATATATTTTACTCAAGATTTTATGGATTTAAAAGAATGAGCTTTCAGCTTCATTATTTGCAAAACAGAATCTCAGATTATGCTGGAATTTGTGACCTTTTGATGTTCAAAGGATTTTTATCAATTCTTATGGTCTAATTTTTTAAAAGAGTTTCTTCACAAACGTTGTTCATCACATTTTTAGTTTAACATAGTCAAATTTCAGATCAAACGGACAAGTTTTGGATCTCGAACCAAACTGATTTTGGAAAACGTAATTTCTGGAAACGAACACAATTTTTGTAACGGTTTGAGCAATTTACTTCTCTTAATCTAGAAACATATGGGTCAAGATGTCTTCATAAAAAATGTTCATTTATATGTCATTTACAACATATTCAAATTTGAGAAATTTTCAAACTCGTTTGATTAGATTTCTGGAATTATACTTGGAGACATGCGAGTGGTCTCAATTTCTGCCGATTAGGGCCGATTGTAGTTTTGTGGTTGTTCTTGGTATCTAGCTCGCTAGATAATGCATATTTGGTGATTTGGTTGACTTTTGGCATGCTTAAACCTTATGCTTGATAATATGCGAAATTAATTGCTTAATTGTGCGATTGGGTTCTTGATTGTTTTTTTTTTTTTTGGGTGACCCAGGGAAGCTTGTACAACCGGTAGCCGGCGAGTAAACCATGGGGTGACGCCAAGGAAACCACCACCCTAAAGCCACGGGTAAGTCCACAAATGACGACACTGGGATTTGAACTTGTCCCCGTCGTGAGGAGGACAAAGCCCGAACCAACGCCGCCACCACATGGGGTGGTTGGGTTCTTGATTGTTGTTATGGACTATTATTGCAAAAATTGGATTTTGGTATTTAAATAGAAAAATACCGGGTATCGATTTTTTACGCAAAAAATGTTTATATAGTATATGAAATTGTGGAATTTTGAAATGAGAGGATACCATGCTTACTAGTTTGATTTAAATGCGTGACCACACACGATTATTTTATCGGGATGATTTTTAATATGAAGAAAAGGGCCAAGTCCATTATTTGAAATTGAGGTATTTGAGTGCAAAGTATGGATGTGCGTGTGGTCACTATCGGAACCTGTCACCCAATGGGAGTTTGATGACGATGTTCGATTTTATTGGATGCTCGGTAGGAGTCTGGAAGTCGGTCACGATGGAGGCCGAACCGATGCCCCTTTTTAAGATGTTGTCTAGGTGGGAGTTCTAAATGTTGCCGTGCTCGATGGGATGAGGCGACGCCCGATTCTGTCAGATGACCACCAACTGGGGAGTTGGCCTGACCAATGGGTCGAAGAACTAGAACATGCATGAGTGGTTGAGATAGCTGAGCCTTATTATGGGATATAATTGTGTGGCACGGAATAAGACGTGTCATAATGATTTTACTTTATAATTGGGACCCATGTGATTGGTTGTGATGAAATGATATGTTCCAGTTATTGATTACGCTTGTTACATTTAGAAGTGTATATGTGACGCACCAATCTACAAGGACGTGCTGAGGTGAGATAAGTTTTGTGTGACGCTTGTTTAGGCTGACTCTGAGTGAATTCTCATTCTAATAGGGGTTTAAGGCGTTAACTCGCTGAGATTTTTATTTCACCCTGTCGTGGTTAAATATTTTTAGGTCCTTAGATGGAGAATTCGGGGCCCGAGACTGAAGTGTCCAGAGCATAGGTGGCTCAATAGTCCTCGTTGGGTCGGACTTATGTGTATAGACCTGTAAGACTAATTTGGCTTGTATATAAAGTGTGTTTTGTAAAAATTGGTTGTCCTGCTTTTTTATCCCATGTTTGATTGTTGTCTGGGGTTTATTGGTTCACCTCCGCATGTGCATAAAATGAAAGGGTCTGATTATTGGTTTGACCTGGACCCTAAAGATCCAGGTTGGGTTAGGATTTGGACTGGTTTCGAGGGCCCGGTCCTAATGTGGTAATGGCCCGATGGACTTGGGCTATAACAACGATATGAGCTAAGTTGTCAATTTCCCCATTTCTAGTCATTCTAAGCCCAATCAGCACTCAGCCCACACGCTCAATTCAGTCCAACTTATTCTCTTAACCCAATTTGTATACTCGGCCCAATTAATTGAGCCCTTAACACCTCGGTCCAAATCATCGGACTTTCTAATCAGCTCCTCTTTAATTCAGCCTGGCCGGCCCCAACAAAAAGATCCCACCTAAGCTTCATTATGCATTTTTTACATTTTTTACATTTTCTTATTTCTTTTTCCTATATAATTTTATTATTTCCCTGCATCTTCTTCCCCAAGAGCTCGTCGTCTTCTTCCCAAGCTTGCCTGCACCGAGAACGACGCCTCCTTCGGACAAGCTCCGGCCATCATTGGATCACCCTCTGTCAGTCGTCCATTCTGACCACCACCGGACCACCATATCACTGGCAACAATCAGGACAAACTCATTCTAAATCGGCTGCGGTTTTTCGACCAAAGCAACATTAAAATTTTTTCGTACCATACCATGAGCACATCTACATAGAAAATGGAAGGGAGTGGGGAGCTAAATGTGGCGGACTCAAACCGCGGGCATTGCTGGTAAGCAGGGGGTTCTCCGGCTGGAAGTTTTAACCATGACAAAAGTACATCATATTAGAGATTATTAGAATTTTTTTAAAGATAATTGATGATATTTTTCTTGATTTTTCATATATTTTGTGATGGTATACTGATTGTGCATAACTTGATTGGTTTGTCGCCTAGATAATCATCTAAATTGCTTATCCAAACACAAAAGACATATAGAAAGATTCCACTTTTTTTTTTTTTTTTTGGCTTTATTCGTATATCATCATTTGAGATAACTTATGCCGCTTGGACACTTCTCCATCATTTTCCAAAAGTCAATTTTTGATGTTTTCAAGTAGTCTTCGTCATCATTTGCTCGTGACTTTTATTTTACACAAAGGTTTTTTAATTTTAATTTTTTTTTTTTTTTTGCCATGACGATGACCAAAGGTTGATGGTGACGAATCAAAGCGTGTATGTAGTTAGAATAAGGGGTTGGTATTTGTGAGTCTCATCATTTTAACTTCACTCATCTATAAATATATTGTATAATGAAGTAAGTTTCATGTATTTCCTTCCCTTTTCAGATCCTCAGCTGTGTTGAGATATTCCCTGCACTGAACAAAAAATTGAAGAATGAGACCATCTTTCTCTCTTGTATATCCATATTGGTGATTTAATGATCAGCGTGATTATGGACGTATTTGAGCAATAGCTATTATGGGGATTGCAATAAACTAAAAGTTCATGGAACTTGATGAAGAGGCAAAGGGCTAAGAAAGACACTGTCATTCACAAGGAGTAATGGTGGGGTTAGCGTTAGCAAGGTTATTTATTTTACAAGATTTGGGTGAGTCTGATGTAGACCGTATGTTTAGTAGTTAGAGGGACGCTTATTTCTAGACCGACGGGTTGTTAGGAACAATGGGATGGGTAGTGTTGACTTTAGGCTCATATCATTCATATCAAATAACTTGGCAAGTCTTTCCACAAATCGCATTAGTAAATAATGAGTCCATATTCGTGTCTTGAGCTTTTAGCAGCGCAGTTTCGCGTCAACAAAACTGATAACGTGTTAGCACGACCATAGGCTTATAGACTACCGCGTAGACTAAACAAGCCATCGCTTTGTGTTAGAAAAGCTATAGAATCAAAACTTGCGCATTATAAATAAGATCGAAGCCACTTGTGATCATCTTAGAAACACACCACACTTTCGTTGGAGTTTTTTCAATCACGAAGATCCTACACTTTATTTAACCCCCAGTACTCGGCCATCATTATCTTCCATATCTTGCTGACCTTAAAAGGACATATCGTCCTAGAAATCAAACCCTCTTCCTCGTTCTTAAGGATACACGGTCGGCACCGGTTTGCCTGTTAATTATCTTCAGGAACACCACCACCACCACCACCACCACCACCACCACCACCATCATCTTCCGTAGCAATAGAAAAACTCCATCACTTGGTCTTATGATATTTTTCATTGTTGCAACGATCCATGCAGTGTTGGAAATTTCCTATAACATGGGCTTACATTAATTAATTAATTTTTTGTTTTAAATAATTAGGTTAATGGATATTCCAATATTTATTAAATCCAAGAGTGGTCTTATTGAATTGGGCATTGGCATCTATTAATAACGAGCCTAGTTGAGCAGCAAGGTGTAAGTAATTGTGTTTAACTAAAGCCCATAATGGGAAGGGCCCAGTTGACACGTTATTTATTAGGATTTGCTAGGTCCCCTCTCTAGCCTATTAAAGGGTAAGTTATACCTGTTAGTTGCTTAATCCCATTGAAAACTGTTATATTGAAATAGATTATAGAAAGGAAGATATGGCATACCAATAGATCTCTGGTATCAAAGTGATCTATTTTTCTTCAAATGAAGCAATGGCTCAAACAGATACATTTTATTCCGCCGTACTTATCAATTTTGGTGTTTTACAATCATATATGGATTTGATTGTTCATGATTAATTAGTTGTTTATGTGAATAAATTTTCTACATTGTGGTATGAGAGCACGTCATATATGATTGTAGAACCCCATTTTTTTTTTATGAACAAATTCGAAATTTTTCTTTTTGTGCTGAATATGGGTGTTATTTTTTTCATGTGGATTTTTTTATCAATTGACTCTGAAACCTTAGGGCTTTTGTTCTACATGTCAAGATCTTTCCAACCATATATAATTTGTATAATTTCGTTGAGAATTGAGTGAGAATTTTAAATTGAAATTCTAGGGTTTATACATGAAAAAGTTCTAGAATTTTCAAATTACTTGCAATTGATTGATGTTCGTTGTAAATCGTTACATGAGTATTGTTATATATATATATTAGCATCCTTTTGTTGCATTAAGGTAAGTTTTTAGGGCTTAAATTTAAGAAAACTAAATTTGGCCATGGGAGGCTTAGATTCGAAATTTTGAAGCTTGTATGTGGAAGATTTACTCTTTTTTTTCTTTGTTTAATTCACTCTAATCAATTTATAATTATGTTAGTAACAAGACTCACGAATAAATTTCAAGAAAAATCAAATTAAATTGTATTATTTTGAGTCCTGGCTCAAAATCGGGTCATACGACCTAGTTTTGCAGAGTTTGGGACTCGGTTGGAGGTTGAAGACGACCTCCACCCGAGCATGGGTCAAAATATGGGCTTTAGCCCAGAATGTGGGGGCTTTAAATTCTCCTGGGCCGGGGCCTAATAAGCTCAGATTCTTATATTAATTTGTGGGCCATTTTTTTAATTGAAAGGAGCATGGGCTCCTGCGGGTTTGGGCCAGATTTTTGGGCCTTGCGAGTCTGGCCCCGTGGTCTAATCTAGGCTGCTCGCGGGTGTGAGGGTCCGAAACATTAAAATAATAATAAAATTAAAAATTAAAAAAAATTGGCAAAAATTGTTGCTTAATAAATGCAATATGATCTTGGGAAGCACATGTTGTAGAGTACTTCATATTGTTTGATGAATTTTGGGCATAAATTTTTGGAGTTCCCTATTGATAAAAATTAGTATATACAATACTTCGCTCAAAGGGGGTTATTGAGTATATTAATTTGGAAAATAGCATGAAGATTAATTCCCAAATTTAAAAGATGGGGATGTATAATTGAAAAATATTTCTTTGCCCAAAGGGGAGTTTATAATATACTAATTATTTTGTCGAATTGCTTATTGCTCATAATTGATCTTATTGCATTATGTGTGACAAACAATTATCTTCGTTGTAAATAACAACAATCCCACGGTTGAAATGTTAACTAGATCAAATTTCAAGAGATGGAAGCAAGATATAGAGTTTGCTCTAGGTATTGTGGATATGGACTTGGCTCTATGTGAGGATAAACCTTCCAGGCCCAATGATCAAAGTATTGTAGATCAAAAGGCCCATTATAATAGATGGGAAAAATTTAACTGACTAAGCCTCATTGCTATGAAGATGTCCATTGTTGAGCATCTCACTAGTGTTTGCTGAAAGATATGAATGCCAGACAGTTCCTTGAAGCAGTGGAAGAAAGATATAGGGTCTCTAGATAAGACTGAAGTTGGGAACTTGCTAAGTGAGTTAACGAATATGAGATATGATGCTGCTTTGGGTGTTAGAGAATTTATACTGAAGATGGTCCACATTCAATCCAAACTTAAGGCCCATGAAATTGTCCTTTCTGAAAATTATATTGTGCATCACGCCTTAAATGTTCTGCTAGTTGAATTTAGCCAAATTAAGATTGCTTATAATACTCAGAATGAGACATGGATCATCAATACCTTGATTACTAAATGTGTGACCGAGGAAGAAAAGTTAAAGAATGAGAAGTATGAGTTCGCCCACTTAACTGCCAATGCCAAATTGAGTTCATCTAGAGGCAAATTGAAGTATAAAGGGTTAAATGCTCATGGTCCAAAGAAAGGTCAAGACTTCAAGAAAAATTGGAACCATGCGAGAAATGGAGATAATGATTTCAAGTGTTTTTACTACAAGAAGAAGGGTCACAAGAGAGCCAATTGCTATAAGTTCCAAGCTTGGCTAAAAGCAAGAAAAAAAAGTCACCAAGGTGAGTTGTTGGTTTGTTTTGAATCAAATCTAGTTGATGTTCCTTTGGATTCTTGGTGGCTTGATGATGGTGCTACTGTTCATGTGACTACTATCTTATAGAGTTTCATAAATCTAAGGAATTCAAGTTTGAGGGAGTTAAAACTTAAAGTTGGAAACGATAGTGGAGTTGATGTGGAGTGCATAGGGACAATTATTTTGAATTTAGATTCTGGTTTTCAGCTTATTTTGAACAATGTCTTTTATGTTCCTGGTTTCAAGAGAAACTTGATATCTTTTTCTTTGCTTGACAAAGCTGGATATTGTCTTTATTTTGCGAATAAAAGAATAGATTTGAGTTATGGTTCCAGAATTATTGGGAATTGCATTTTATCTGATGGATTATATCGATTATCCTTATCTCTCGATAAACTATATTATTCTTTCAATGTCGAGAATAATGTTGCTAAGAGATCTTTAATCAAAGAAAGCTCTTCATTGTTATGGCATAAGCGATTAGGGCAAATCTCCAAAGAAAGGGTAAAGCAACTCATCAAGGCTGATATTCTTCCTTCTCTTGACTCAAATGATATTGAGACTTGTATTGATTTTGCGAGGGAAAAATTGACTGAAACCAAGAAGAAATGCGCTACTCGCAGTCAAAATCTATTGGAGATAATTCATACGAATATTAGTGGGCCATACTCAACCACCTTGTGTGGAAATAAGTACTTCGTCACATTCATTGATGATTTCTCTCGTTATTATTATGTTTATCTAATTAAGGAGAAGACTGATGCTCTTGAAATGTTCAAAGTGTTTCGCACTAAAGTTGATAAACAATTGGGAAAAATTATCAAGATTTTCAGATCTGATCGCGGTGCTGAGTATTATGGGCGATATACCTAGACTGGACAATAAATGGGACCGTTTGCTAAAAAACTTGTAGGATTGTGTTACTATTGCTCAATATACAATGTTTGGTAGTCTTGAACAAGATGGTGGCTGAACGGGGCAATCGCACACTCATGGAGATGAAACGAAGTATGATAGGCGGTTCTAATTTGCCTGAATACTTATAGGGTGATACAATTAAAACAGCAACTTATATATTGAATCGTGCACCTAGTAAATCAGTACTAAAAACACATTTTGAATTGTGGATAGGGAGGAAACCAAGCTTGAATCATTTTCGAGTTTGGGGTTGTCTTGTAGAGGTGAAAATTTATGATCCATTTCAGAAGAAGACTAAACCAAAGACTACTAGATGTTACTTTATTTAATACCTTGACCATTTTAAATGGTATAGGTTCTATTGTCCTACTTGTGGCACTAGAATTGTTGAATCCCAAACTGCAAAATTCCTGGAATTAGATGTTGTTGAGAAGAGTTCTTCTCAATTTTTTGAAATGGAAAAACTACACAAAACGGTCTTTATTCCATTGCCCATCTTGAATGATGATTCTATGCGAGAACCTTATAGCGTGGAAATTCAGCAAGAAACATATACTGAAGATATGATGGTAGATCCTCCTATTATAAATGAAATTCCCTAGACAAATGATGTGGCTCCAGAAATGCCTGTGTGAAGATCACAATGACCAAGAAGACCAACACCTCTAAATGATTATCATGTCTATTTTGGAGAAACTGATTTTGGCATTGGAAATATAGTTGATCTGGTAATCTTCAAAGAAGCTCTTAATAGTGATCAGGCAAATAGATGGTTAGGAGCGCTGAAAGACGAGATGATTTCCATGTCAACTAATCAAGTATGGGAACTTATTGATTTACCTGATGGACATAAACCGATTGGCTACAAATGAGTATTCAAAATCAAGAAAGACAATAAAAGCAATATAGAGAGATTCAAGGCAAGGTTAGTCACAAGGGGGGTACACACAGAGAGAAGGTATTGATTATACTGAAGTCTTTTCTCAGTATCTACTAAAGACTCTTTTCGGATAATTATGGCATTGGTGGCTCATTTTGACTTAAAGCTTCACCAAATGGATGTCAAGATAGCCTTTCTAAATGGAGATCAGGACGAAGAAGTATATATGCAGCAACCTGAAGGGTTTAAAGAAGCCGTAAAGGAGCATATGGTGTGCAAACTTCAAAGGTCTATCTATGGTCTCAAACAAGCATCATGTCAATGGTACTTGAAATTTCATAAGGTTGTGAGATCATTTGACTTTGAAGAAAACAAGTTTGATCGATGCATCTAAATGAAAGTAAGTGAGAGTAAATATATATTTTTAGTACTTTATGTAGATAACATTTTACTTGCTAGTAGTGATATTGATCTATTGAATGACACAAAAAGTTTTCTCTACAAAGTTCGATATGAAAGATCTTGGGGAAGCCTCATTTGTTCTAAGCATTGAGATTCATCGTGACAGATTCAAGAAGGTTCTAGGGTTATCTCAGAAAAATTATATAGATCGTGTTTTGAAAATATTTAATATGCAAACTTGCAAGTTGGGTGAAGCTCCTATTGTGAAATGAGATAAATTGAGCATAGACCAATGCCCTAAGAATGATGTTGAAAAATAAGTCATGAAGAATGTTCCATATGTTAGTGTAGTTGACAATCTTATGTATGCATAAGTATGTACTGGACTTGATATTGCTTTTATTGTGAATACTCTTGGAAGATATCTGTCGAAACCAAGTCATGAACATTGGGTTGCAGCTAAAAAGGTGATAAGATATCTATAACGAACAAAAGGCTTTATGGTTGTGTATAGCAGAGTAGAGGACCTAAAGGTGTTGGATATTTAGATGTTGATTTTGCTAGTTGTTCAGATGATAGAAAATCAACTTCTAGATATATTTTTATGATGATAGAAGTGCTATTTCTTGGAAGAACACAAAGCAAACCTTGATTATGAACTCTACAATGTATGCTAAGTTTGTAGTGTGTTACGACGCGTCAATTCAAGCTGTTTGGCTACGACTGCCAGTCCAAGACTAACTAATTAACTCTCATCCAGCTAGCCATCAGCTTGGATTGGGCTAAAATGCAAGCTCGGCCTAGAATCCTTTAAAAAAACTTTATCCCCACTTTAAAACAAGCCAAGCCTAGCCCATGATTTTAGAAACCGGCCCACTTTTGGAAACCCTAGACTCGATTAGGTCATGCGTTCGACTCGGTTCTGTAGCCATTGCTGCCCCTCTAAGGTTCAGCCACCGCGACTACATCGCCCGTCCTCGCCCCATCGTCCGACTCTACCGATGCTATGACTGCTAGCTAAGACTAACGACCCAACTCTTGTCCAACTAGCCACCGCCGCTAACCATCGCCGTCGGTCATTGACACTTCAATTGCAATCACCAACTCTCTTGGGCTAATCGTCGAACGCCTAGAGTTCATTGGCTAAAAAGGGAGGAGGCTCGATATTACATCGGGATTCATGGTAGACGACACGAGAAGATCAAGGTAGCCAGAGAATGGACGGACGGGGCCCGAGAGCACGTGAGGTGGACGGCCACAAGTTTTGATGTGGTTTGTGTGAAATGGAGCAAAAATAGAGCCTTGCTTACCGAATCCAGATGTAGGGGCGACGATGCGAGTAGCTAGCGTCGTCGGTGGCGGAGCAGCAAAGGCACCAGGCCAAGTGTCCGGCGCTACACATAGCGAGAGGGCTCGCACTCCCGACCCCCTCTCTCTCTGAAACCTCAGATCTCTCTTGCTTAGCCCCTCTTTTTCAGATTTGGGTTTCTCTTGACTCTCATTCTCCCATATCTCTCTCAAATCCAGAACCCCCTTACTCAGATCTAACCCTCCCTCACCGACCGACTTCCCCTCCTTCGATTTCCAGCTTGCTCGCTCTCAGTCCTCCCCCGATGTCTCTCAGGAGAGGTCTTTGAAGCTAGCTGCCTTCGATCTCTTTTCATTCGTGTTGTTGGCCTTCTGTCGGTAGCCCTATTTATAGGCGGAGGGGTGTCGGTCGATGGAGCTTCGGCCGGTGGTTCTTGGCACGCCGACTGGCCTTGGTGTGGCCGGACCGGCATCACCTCAGCCACCCACCTGCATGCTCTAAATTTGCATTGAAGGCGTGTCCCCATCTACTATGCTGTATGTCGCCATCTCCTCCTCCACCCAACCTCGCGTGCGTCCAGCTTCCTTTCGCATGTTGTAGAGACAGAGGAGGAAGAAGACAATGAGGAGGGGGGCTAGGCCAAGGGAAAAAAGGGAGTGGGCCTAGGGGCCCATGCGTGGAAGAACAAAGAAGGGGCTGGGCTTTCATGCCCACCCCATAAGAACCCTTTTCTTTTTTATTTTATTATTATCATTATTTTTTTCAAATTATTTTTAATTTATTTATCCGAAAATAGGGTCAAATTGATCCTTAATTTTCTATGCAAATTAATCCTATGTATTTAGTCAAAATTTAAGTGTCAACAGCCCCCTCTTTAAAGGTGAGCTCGCAGAGGTTGCATTCAAAGACGAACTAATACCTAAATTTTGTCCATGCATATGCAGTAGGTTATATCTTATTTATTTAAGACTAGGTGTCCTAATGCAAAAAAAAAAAAAAAAAAAGAAAAAAAAGAAAAGAAAAGGAGCAATACAACATTATACATACTAAGATAGATAATGGGATACTTGTAGTTACTTACCGAGAATGAGTGAGACGGGGCATGAACCCCGAGTTTGGCTATTAAGGTATCATCTTACTTGATGCTAGGAGGAAAATCTCACTTTTTTGGGTCATAGACTGATTTTCAAAACAAGTAGTCAAAAACGCTAGTGGGCAGGTATTATGGTTGGTTTCAAGAATTTGCATTGTAACATGGACTTCATTTCTTAAAAGTCACGCTAACCCATGCATCGGGTCAATACCTGTTGGTGGCATAACAAGCTTATTCTCGAGAGGCATTCCAATAATAATATTGTATTCTTCTAGAGTTGGGGTTAGTTCAAACTCACAAAAAATAAAAGTGGGACCTGGGATGAACAAGAATTTGGAATGAACAAGAATTTGGAACAATGATAGAAGACGGCCGACTTTACCTTTCACGTGCTCTTGGGCAAATTGGTCCAATTGACCCCACCATCTGAAGAGCTCTACTTTGGGGGTGGGAATAAATTGGATATCATCTCCTCCAATTGCATATAAACTGGGACCTGAAAAACCTACCTAAATTGCCACGGGCCAATAAAAAAAATTGAGTAAAAAAGGTATAGAAATCACTTTGTTTTTAAAGAAAATGGCAAGCACAGAGATATGCACATGATACGTGCAGCTCGATGTTTAACTGAGAAGGTTTAAGGAAATTAAGAGGGTGTCTGCCCATCGCAATCTCGCATCGACATCATACCCTCCTAACCTCGGCTCTACTTAAAGAAATTCGAGGAAAAGAAAGGCAACATCTATATCGTAGTCTCGATTTCAAAGATGTATCTTTCTTAACATCATCCTAAATATCCTATGGCGGCCCAGGTGCAGTGGCCGGGTTGTGTATACCACAGGTAGTGCTAAAACATTAAAACATACAAAGCAGTTTATAATCACAAAACATTTTATTTTAACAAAATTAAAATTAATCTCTAAGCTATTAACTTACATAAAAGAAAAAAAAAACCTCAAGTTAGTGAAGTGTTTAAACAAGATAAAAAAACAACCTAAGTCCATAAAAAATAAAACGTTCCTAGTGGAGTCGCCAAGCTGTCGCGACCTCTTTTTCGGCGCCCTATTGCGTGGGCGCGGCGGCGGAGGTTGATGGCTCGCTAAGTTTATTAGGCTTAGCCACGGGCTCTCCCAAGCCCACTAATTCATGACTTAATGGTTTGAGTTTTTAACCTATAAGTTAATTTTAAATAGGAGTCACCACTAATCGATTTGGGGTGGGTTGATTAGAAACCCAAGCGAAATATTGGGAGAAATATTTCACTCCTACGCAACTAGAGAAACTAGGATCGGGGACTTGATTACATTAGTTAATCACTAATGCCCTTCTGGTACCTAATCTTGTTTAAACCCTAAGGCTTTTTGGATTTTTTTAAGGATTTTTCCATGCATTTGTGGAAAAAAAAAACATTTTTGGTCTTTTTTCTATTTTTTTAACATAAAAAGCATTTTTTTTGGATTTTTGATTTTTTTTGAAAATATAAATCATTTTTGGCTTTTCTGATTTTTTTTTGGGGAAATATAGAATATTGTTTGGATTTTTTTATTTTCGAAAAATATATTATTTTTATTAATTTTTGATTTATTATTATTATTAAAATATTATTTTTTTAATTATAATAATAATATAATATTATGTAAAAAAATGATCTGAGTTGGATTGCCGAATTGGGACTGACCCGATTCGCTAAAGTCATCACCCCGGATAGGCCTCGAAACGCAAGCTCGGCCCAAATCCTTTAAACAAACTTTATGCCCACTTTAAAACAAGCCAAGCCTAGCCCATGATTTTAGAAACCGGCTCGCTATAGGAAACCCTAGACTCAATCGGGTCATGCGCTCAACTCGCCCGTAGCTGCTGCTACCCTCTCGTGGTTCAACGGCCGCGATGACGTCGCCCATCCTTGCCCCGCCGTTCAACTCCGCCGGCACTATGACTGCCAATCTATGATTGACGACCCAACTCTCGTCCAGCTAGCCACTGTCGCTGACCATTACCACTAGTCACCGAAGCTCCGGCCACAACCACCAATTCTCTCGGGCTAATCATCGAACACCTGGAGTTCATTGGCTAAAAAGGGAGGAGACTCGATATTACGTCGGGATTCATGGTGTCACGTCCCAAACTTTGAGTGCGCGCACATCCCTCGGTGGTCGATAAAATTGCGATGTCCATGACGTGTCGTTGACCCATTCATTTTATTGCACATGCGGAAGCGAAATAATAATCCCTAGACAACACTCAACATGGAATAGAAAAGCATGACAACAAATTTCACAAAACATACTTTCGAAAACCACCAAGGTTTAAGTCCAAAAGAAAACCCTAGGCCACCTACGCTCCAAACCTCCGCCTTGGGCTCCGGATTTTCCGCACTAGGTACCTGAAAATGGTAACCCACGACGGGGTGAGAATAAATCTCAACGAGTTTACATCCTAAATCCCAATTAGGAAGGCAATATGCCTAGAGACAGTCTAACCACACATCACAGAAGACTCGCCTCGCCTCAACACCTCCCTGCACGTCAGTACAGTTCATATAATAGATGCATATAATAAATGCACACATCAATTAGAATGTCTCACATAGCTCAATTAATCACAGAGGTCCCGATTATAAGGTCAAATCGTTATGACACATCCCATTCCGTGCCACACAATTTTGTCCCATAATCAGGCACGTTTATCTTAATCATTCATGTGTTTCAATTGATTAATGCCCGCATATGCATGTTTTACCCAACACACAGCGGTCTTCCGGCGTAACTAGGTGTCTTCTCGCACCATCGAGCACGACATTGTTCTTTGTACTCAAATGCCTCAATTAAGATAATGAACTTGGCCTATTTTCTTCGTATTAAAAACACTCAGCTGGACTGAGCTTTGGCCTCTGTCCAAGGGCCGAAAGGGGCTAGTCAGGGCTCGGCTTGGGCTGAAATGGGCTAGGCGAGGCAACGGTGGCTGTAGCACCTCCTAACGGTGGCTCCAGCGAGTCCAAGCGGCTTGGGGCGGCGGACGGTGGCTGGATCACGAGCTCAATAGCTCGAGATGGTGGCCTAGGCTCGCAGACGAGCGAGCACGCAAGCGGTGACAATGTGGCATGCAGGCGGTAGCGACGGCTCGGGCGGACGGCGCACGGGCGCTAGTAGGCAACAGGGGGTGGTCAACGGGCAAGGGGAGTGTTGGCTGGCTTTCCTCTAGTTCTTGAGCTCACTAATGGCTTCAATAATGGATAAAGGAGGCCAAGGGAACGAGAACAAGCCAGCTGCTGAAGGGGGAACCCAATTTGCCTCAAATGTCAACCAAAAATATCTAAATACTCATCACCTGCCCCCACCACCTTCAGCCTTCATCCTCAGCCCTTTGCTACACCAAGGCTTCCTCAAGAAGCTTCCCAAACAGCCTAAAATGTTGCAGCACCCCCTAGTTACGAAATTTGAACATTTGCCCTTCAATTTCATTCAATTTCAACTCCAATTAAGGTCAATTTGCCCCCTATAAAAACAGCCTAGCTACCCTCAACCATCTCATGATTTTTCCTCATCAATTAGTCCAACTTGAACCCCAAAAATTCACCAAAACACGGCCCTCTAATTTTCCTGGTCTAAAAACGCCTAAATTTGATTTTTCTCCGAAATCTCGGGTTTGTAAAAAAATCTTCGGAGAACGATTCGATGTTCCTAAAATGAATCGTGACATAACAGAACTTTCAATTTCTGAAATCGGGTTCAAATTTGTGGTTAATTTCAACCAGGCGCGATTTTAGCGTGTTTTAACCTACCGGGTAGCTTTTATGAATTTTTTAGTGCAATTGACCTGTGATCGATTATTTTCGAGCTACATTGTGCATCTTCCACTCATTGGTGACTCTCAGTTGTCGTGAAAATCTCAAGATTTCAAATACAGACATAAGGTACATGAATGACAGAAAAATCAGTTTAGTACCGTTCAACGAAAATTTTGCAACTCTCCCTCTTCTGTCAACCTCCCCTCGCTAAGATCTAACTCTCCCTCTTCCGTCAACCTCCCCTCCTTCGATTTCCAACTTGCTTGCTCTCGGTCCTCCCCTGATGTCTCTTAAGAGAGGTTCTTGAAGATAGCTGCCTCTAATCTCTCTCCGCTCGTGTCCTTGGCCTTTCGTCGGTAGCCCTATTTATAAGCGGAGGGGTGCCGATCGATGGAGCTCCGGCCGGCAGTTCTTGGCACGCTAACTGGCCTTGGTGCGGCCGGATCGGCATTGCCTCGCGCCGACCTGCGTTTTCTACTTTGCATTGAAGGCGTGTCCCCATCTGCTACGACATACGTCGCCATCTCCTCCTCCACTCGGCCTCAAGCGCGTTCGGCTTCCTTGCGCATGTGTTGCAGAGATAAAGGAGGAAGAAGACAAGGAGGAGGGCGGCCGGGCCAAGGGAAAAAGGGAGTGGACTTGGGGGCCCGCGCATGGAAGAACAAAAGAAGGGGCTAGCTTTCACACCTAGCCCCATAAGAATCCTTTTCTTTATTATTATTATTATTATTATTATTATTATTATTATTATTATTATTATTATTATTATTAATTTATTTATCCAAAAATAAGGTAAAAAAAGGAAAATAAAAAAGAAAACAAACTTAATGGATGCAAAAAAAAAAAACAAGACCTAAAAAATATTTTTGTTAGGGTCAAATTGATCTTTAATTTTCTATGCAAATTAATCCTAAGTATTTAGTCAAAATTTAGGTATCAACATCACATTAAATTAAAGATTCAGGGCAAATGGTTCCAATTGGCTTTCGCACACCATGATTGCTGCACATCCTTGGACGATTTTATGGTCACCCTCTTTCTCATCTTTCTAGTGCATGAGATTTTCTTCCAAGAATGCTCCTAGCAAGGCCCAAATCTAACATCACGAGAAGAGCAAACTTTTTTTTCGATCTGACCCAACATCTTATTGGTTCATTCCTTTTCTATTTACTTACAAAGTCTTACTTTTTTACTGGCATTTAACTCAAGAAAAGATAATTAATTGATTCCAAGTGAATTGTTTGGTAATTATCTAAAACGAGTTTTACTTTTTATTTAATCTAAATCTATCAATTCACAAAATTTGACCTATTTTTCTTTTAATTTGGTGTGGCACCCCTCAACGGCCCCGAACCGTTAGGGTCACCACAGTTCGTTTACCATTCTCTTGCTTGACCTTAAGGTCTATCAATCCTGGGAGTTTATATCTTTTAGGCCGGTCCCTGCGTAATCTATATGGCGGAAGCATATCCAACAACTCATTTTCCTATATTTAGAAAACAATGCACACTGACTAAACATGTTATATAAGTTAAAGCCGAACACTTTTATTTACATAACTAGATGGACATCATTCGTCGGTACATCAAAATGCTATGGTTTTCTATACTCGGCTTTACTTCAAAAGATGACCGACATCTTCTCCAACAGTCGTATACTTAAAGTCCATTGATCAGTGTCAGCGTCCAAAAGTTCCTTCCTCTGCTCTCCCCCTCCTCGCAGTCATATCCAACCACTCGATCCATCTACCAATGGCAAGGGCAGCAGAGGTATCTTGTCTAGTCTAAAATATTAGTCCCCATACGGGGGTGAGTACAACCACTCAGCAGTAAAGATCCACCAAACTACAAGATGCGTTAGATAGAATAATCAAGGTATCACGAATAAAGCACATATCATCCATGCATTCGAACATACCTCACCATACAGCCATGCATATATCACCATACAACTTGTATATACCACCGTGAACTTGTACATATACCATCGAGCAGCCATGCATATATCACCATGCAACGTGCATATATCACCATGCACTTGTACATATATCATCAGACGGCCATGCATATATCACCATGTAACGTGCATATACCACCATGCACTTGTACATATATCATCAGACAGCCATGTATATATCATCATACAACATGCATATACCACCATGCACTGGTACATATATCATCAGGCAGCCATGCATATATCACCATGCAACGTGCATATACCACCATGCACTTCATGCTTGCATTTCCATGAGGTTCATCCCATGCCATATGCACATATCCATGCACATATCCATGCACATGATTCAATTCTCAATTTTATCTTTCACAAGGATCTCATCATTTTTCTTTCCAGGGACCAGTGTTTGCATCCCTCATTTATTGCTTGCACCCAACCTGGCATCGCGAGGAGCCTCCAGCACACACCTCCAGGCATCCGGCACACACCTCCGGGCATCTCGCATCCCACTTGGCATCACGAGGAATCTCCGAGGTTCGCCATGAAAATAGTTACCCCTACCCTCCGGGCATGCATCATAATACAACCCCCCACCCTCCGGGCATGTATCATAATACAACCGGGCATCCTGACACTCCCGGGAAAAACCTCTAGGCATGTATTTCATAATACAACCAGGCATCCAAAGGGCATCGACTTATTCGAACCTTTGGGCATCCCGACTCCCGGGGCATCGTTGGCTCACACCTCCGACGGTATCATCATTATCATAATGTATATTCACATATATGTCTCATTTTCAACATGGCATTTGATGCAACAATATCGAAGGTCTAAACCAGCTTTTTTGATGTCATATGATATGCCAAACGTCACCATATATGCAGTACACATAACACCCACGATATCACATTTCATAAAGCAGTTCATTGGTTTTTTTGAAAATAGAACCAATTTTCAGGTAAAACAGAATGCACATCTTTAGTAAAAATTCTTGGAAAATTAGTAAACAATCTCAATAAATTCTGAAAATTTAACATGAGGTAAACAAGATCTAGATGAAGATATTTCATGAAGAACACCATGTCAAAAAGTTTCACATCAATCACATAGATCCACACATCACAGCAAAAGAAATTCCAGCACCACTTTTTGCACAGCTTCGGAAATAATTTCGATTAAGCCCTTAAATGAACTTCGAAAATTCTGAGATTTTGATATGTTATAGATGAGATCTAGAGGTAAAAGTCTCATGAAGAAATTGAAGTCTGATTCCTTTTGGATTAAAAGTTATAATTTTTATAACTCTCCCCAACTCTCGGTTCACTGTCCAGATTCACCCTTTTCAAAGAAAATCATTTTCCCGATCAATGCTTGTCCTTGTATTCTCAAATTTTAGTATGTTATTCCTCAAGATGTTGCCTACAAGCAAAGGGTAGATCAATGGAATCTACTTGCCTCTAATCCAAGCAAAACACAGCAAACACAATGGCGGGGCAAGGCGGACTCGACGGCAACAGCTAGGCGCACGCACGATAGGGCTTGGTCTTCCTCTTCCCTCGTCGAAGCACCCACGAACCCTCTCTCTCTCCCCTCAGCTCACCTCCCTTTCTCTCTTTCCCTCTCACTTCCGAAACCCCTTCCTTTTTGCTCTTTGATTAACAATTTATCTCTATTTTTGCATGTAAAAGACAAGTGTTCTCATGAGGAGAACAAGTGGCAAAAAGGAGAGAACAAGTGGAGGCAAAATTGAAGACGAGTGTTGGAGGACATGCACTCCCCCCCTCCCCTTCTTGGTCCGGTCGACACCCATGGGGTCTTTGGGCTTGCTTGGGCCCGAAATCTTGGGCCCAAGAGTCATTAAAATAAAGCCCAAAATTATTATTATTTTTTAAGCATTTTATTTCAACCAAATTTAATTTAATATCCCAAAAATTAAATTGCTTCCTATACAAGTATATACTCAAAATTCTTGCGTGCCGTCCAACATCCTTAAAGTTCTAATTCTTTAATTTCAGCACTCATATTTCTTACGCAAGACCGAATTCCGTCCTTTCGGTTCAAAATAAAATAAAATATAAATTCAAATGAAAAATACAATTTAATGCCTGTAAATAATGTTAATGCCACAGTTCGGTGACCGTCATCTATCCGAGGATCATCTAAATTTTTGGATGCCACATTTGGAACTTTCAAAACTTTTATGATAGTCAAATGTTGACACGTAACTTCAAATGCAAATTTATCATAACTTTTAGAATATAATAAATTTTAGCAAAAAAAGTACAAAGAAAATACTCTTTGCTCCTCAAAAGAAAATACTTTTATCTAAGAGTAAACAATTTACGTATGTTGCTCCTAAAAAGCAAAAGACGCATTGGCAATATACAGGTGGTTTGTTCTTTTGCATGATGCACTGATTGAAGTCCTATGTATTACCATGATTAGCTGCAAATGTTGAAATTGCGGAAGACTAACGAGGATACAAACACCCACGAGTTTGATGAAATTTTCGCCGAGTCCAAGTCGCAAAAACAAGTGTACGAGGTTGCGGCAAAGCTTGTTGTGGAGGTGCGTACAAATGAAAGATTTTGATTGCTGTCTTAAATTTCACCGTCATACGAGCTTGCTTTTGGTAAATATAAGCATGTGGAGAAACTCTTGACATTTTACGCACTTAATTTGCTTCCTTTTCTGACATTTTTAGCATCATTATTGCTAGGGATCCCGATTAGACTGTGCCCTTTAAGAGTAGCATTCGTGTTTACTACTTCATTTAAGGACTAGGTCCCATGACCTATCCTAGCTTACATGATTTTGCTTCCTATACATTAGTTTGGATATACTTTAACTTAGAATACTATGAAAAGGCCCAAACTGATACAACCATAATACATTTTCCTCAAATTAATTTTTTGACCACAGAAAATGCCAAAATAATATATCTATGACAAATTTATCATCCTTTAGTTTTAGTTAAATTTTTCTGTCAAAATTTGAATCGGATAACACGTGATAGTTGATAGGTATAACAGTTTGAGGTTTTATGCTTAGTTTGTCACATGGGTAGTAGTTTTGTAATTTTTTGTGGTATTAATTCAATTTAACGAAAGCTAATAAAAATTGTATTTGTCACAAATATACCGGTTTGAGATTTTTTGTGGCCAAAAAATTAGTTTGAGGCAAACTCGACACATGTATACTAATTTGGAATTTTTTTGGGTCAAAAGTTAATTTTGGATAAATTTATTGCATACTAATTTGATAATTTTCATGGTATTAACCCTTAATTTTATGGCACTTTACTTCACCCTGAATTTTTCTACCATTTTATAATTTTTTTTTTTTTTTTTTTTTTAGTTTTCAGGAAATTATACCTTCGCCCAACACCAACTAAACATGAAAGCTTGATTAAGAGTGAATTATTTTTGATAGCCGTAGGGATGAGCAAAAAGAAATCGTCCAAATCAGAACCGCCCGGACCGATCTTCGGTTCCTAAAAACTTGAATAAGTGAATACCACGCGGCCATGTTCTGCTCAGCAGGAGAATGATCAGCTGGTGTTTTTTTTTTTTTTTTTTTTTCTGCCTTTCTATGTTCTAATGTTGTTTGGTCAAGGGAGGACAAGTGAAAATTCTTCTATCAAAAGTGGCGGCAGTCATTTTCGTAAAGTGTTGTTTCAGATTACTGGTAGTTGTGATCTTTCATGAAGCTTTCCTTGGGTTTTTGCCTGGAAGTGTGTATGTTTGTCTGACGATCAGGGAAGTTATGTGTCCATGGATTCTGAATTGTTGTAGGACAGGCGAGTAACTAACTTCTCATAGGATTGATATGGTTTGCCACATATTGTAGCATAACCTAGCTGCAATGAAACTAAAAAAGAATGAAAAATAAAAACAAAACAAAACAAAAAAGAAGTGGTTGGTTCTCAGTGGAACCTGAAACCGGCTTGAAACTGGCAGGTTTGGCTTCAAAGTCGGTTCTAGGGTCCACAAGGGTTGGTTCCCAGTTTCAAGAATTGGGAATGAGCCCCGATAGGATAGGTTCTAGGTTCCAGACTTGGAACTGATTTGCTGTTAAAATTGAAAATGAACCTGAGTTTGATGAGGAGGTGAACTCAATGAGTGGAAGGTAGGTTTAGATTTTGAGCGTTATTTCTTTCTCTGAAATGTAATACAGGTAAAATGCAGGTGCAACTTGTTCTGCCAGCAGTGTTTATTACTTGAGTTCGCATTTCCTTTCCCATCTTGCTCTATTAACACAGTTAAGCATTTCATTTTGGCCATTGATTTTAATTTTATGATTTGATCTTTCTACTTCACAGGATTTTTCCACTTCATAGGATGGTGCAGCAAAAGAGAAAGGAGAAGAGAAAGGAGAAGAAAATGTGGAAGAGGAGGAAGGAAAAAGAGGCAGAACTAAGCAAAATGTCAACAAAATCCCAATTAATGTTTGATAAGTGGCTGAATTACACGGAAATATTAGGAAGGATTTTTTCAGTGTTGATATGGATATTTAATTCAACATCACCTTTGGCTACCAACAGCTTTGACAAAGGATTTACATCATTGAATGCCTATCTACTTTCACAGCATTTCTTTTTGAATGCTCATAACACATTCTTCTAATTGTCACCTTGCTTAACACAAGTTGAGGAAAATTACTCTATAATATTTTCATGCAATTTGGCCATGTGAAACATTTTGTGATTTTGTTGGGCATATCGCATTTTTTCTAAGCTTTGGCCTCTTTTTTGTTCCTCCTCCTCCTTTTCTTCTCCTTTGCCTTTCTCGACATGGTCAAATAGTTTGTCTCCTCAGCTTTTGCATGGTGCCTATGCAAATTCCAGATATATCGTTGAAGAGGGCTAGTGTTGAACCTTCCTGAAAGAAGCTATCTGAACGGACTCCTGGCAGAGATAATTCCATATAATAGCCAGCCATGTAAAGTAGACTTAATTGTGCTGAGGAAAGCAGGTAAAGAGTTGAGAATTGGTGAAAGGTAGTTGATGTTTCTTATGTAATCTAAGAACATTGTTCTAACTTGTCATCCACTTTTCTTACAGTATTCAAAAGGCCCTTTGTTGATGATTTTTATTGTTTTGCTATGAGAAATTGGCTGTGGGGGTTTGGGGCCACGTATGTTGTTCAATCTGACCTACAGTCTCCTCCTTTCTTGCACTTTCTTTCACACCATCACAAGACTCTTTTCTATGTGCACATGCGTGCGTATGTGCATGGTTGTTAGGATCACGATCATTCGTTCCTACGACTCAAAAACTTTGAACAATTTGGATTCTAAGAAAAATGGTAGTCTGTGGGGGTCGTGATCTGTATCTTAGGATGGCCATCCCAACTACGATTCCACTATTCAAGCTTTAGAAAGCAATTCTGCCTTTTTAGCTGGAGCAAATATTAAATTGGGCCTCCGTCGCCTAGCGCATGTGCCACTTTCTTCTTAATTATGTTCAGGCTCCATTTGGAAAATATAAGGCTTGGAGAATTAAGAAAAAGGGATGAAGATGAATGAACAGTAGAAAGCAAAGAAGTGCAGAGACACCATTTCTTCATCTTCTTCAGTCTTGAATAAATGATGAGATGGGCATTGACCACCGTTGGCTTTTTGAATGGTGCCGTCCTTTGGAGATGAGAGAGACAAAGCTTCTATCCTTCTGCAACCAGATGAGAGAAACCTCTATCCTTGAGAAATTGGCACACGATTTGACTTGGCCTAGTAGCATAATATCTTTAGATGTATATTGATTAGAACTTACCTTAAACTTTAAACAGTTGAAAAACCTAGAATAGCCAGTGAAAGTGAGGTTCGTTAGAGAGATGTGGTGGGGGGTGTTAAATTGGAGTGTGTATCCTAGATTGAGGTAAATAATATTTTATCCTTTGAAATAAAGAAAGAGACAATATGTATTCCAAGAGAGAGAAGGACAAAATAAAGGATTAGAAATTAGGAAAAGGCAGGAAAGTAATTTCTTGGCAGCCTTCTTCTTGGTTATTATGGTGATTATTTTATTGTGATCCTATTTAATACACCTTAAAAACTTGGGCAAGGAGATTTTATGCTTTTACATCTTTGACATGGTGCTTTAATTGTTAGTTGAAAAACTGGCAACCAAGAATTTAAACCAGAGTAATCTCTCACATGAGAATGCTACCTTCAAGCTTCACTATCCCTCTTTTTAAGGTTAACATGCATCTAATTGCAATGATTTAAGCAAGAATTTAGCACTTCAAATATGTAGGATCTTATGATCTTGATCTGATCTCGAAGACTTCGAAAGGATCCTACTTAGCATCTTGATCCTGATAACCTTTTTGTGTGTGCGTGTGTGACAAAGGTTGCCCAGCTTTAATATTTATTGTTAATTTATTTGGTCTTAGTTATTCATTTGACAAGAGAAATATGGATCTGGTTGTAAAATTTCTAATGGGTGACTCCAGAGTGAAATGGCTTTTCTGTTGGTAAGCAGCTTTCACATGGAGCTTTTCTTCTCTATGTCAGTGGTCATCTTGTCCCTGTGCTCATATTACATGGATGGAGACTGACTGCAGAACATTAAGAAAATGTAAGGGCAATTTTACAGTTTCCTCATCAGTTTGGTGTAAGATTGATCTCTGAAGTGTAATGGGCCCAAGAGTCTTGCATGTAGGATCAGCCTCTTTAATTTCAGCCAAAGAGCACGGAAAGTTTGTCTTTGTTTGTTTCTATTATGGAATTATGTGGCCTCCTTTTCTTCAGATTGAATGAATATCTAGTATTTGTGCTCATCTTGCATGGATGGAGACTAACTGCAGAACATTAAGAAAGAGTAAGGGCAATCTTATAGTTCCTCATCAGTTTGGTGTAAGATTGATCTCTGAAGCATAATGGGCCTAAGAGCCTTGAGTGTAGGACCAGCCTCTTTAATTCAGCAAAAGAGTGCAAAATTTTTCTTTGTTTGCTTCTATTATGGAATGCTGTAGCCTCCTTTTCTTCAGATGGAATGAATAGCTGGTATTTGTTCTCCAACAGATTATATTCTCTTGAGGCTTCAAGTTGTCCCTTTTATCCAGTGAGGGTACTCAACTAATTGATATACTATGTCAAGTACTATATTATATGAATAACTTTTCCCTTTCAACTTTGTGATTGCATCGCTTCTTCCTGATACTTGAAGTCTTACACATTAGCAAGAATCCTTAACATCCTTGGTTAAGTTGAAAATTAGCTTTGTACCCATGATATGCCCCCCTTTCCATCTTTGTAGTTTTCCTTGGATCCTTGGTTTAATTACACTAATATTTTTGCTTACAATGCCCAATTGGTAAAAGCATATACTTAAACCACTGTGAGTAACCGTTTCTTTAGTAGCTATTCATTTTGATAGCTTACCTGGACCACGGGTCCATAGTGGTGCCGTTTTGGGCTTTCTCTTGGTTGCTTAAGTCGAATTGGACAAAATTTTAGGATTCTTTGTTTGTGTTTTTTTCTCTCTCGGTTCCTTGCCAAATCCGCAATTGTTGACCAAGATTGATCCAAATGGAGCTTTGCTTTGACTTAGGTGAGTGAGTACGAGTTCTAATTGTTCCAAATACATTGTTGTTTATGTTGTCTGTTGTTTTTTCTGATTCTGTCCACCCCGCCTTTCTGGTGTTTTTCTTGCTCTTTGGTTATGCCCTTACAAGAGTGAGTGCCTTTTTGCCTCATCAAGATTCCTGAGAAGAGTTTTTGGTTTGTGATTTGTATTTTATTACCCTTCAATATTGCATTTCTTACCTTTATAAATTGTGGTTCTTCTTCTTACATGCTCATCGGAAGAGATGGATTATATTTTGCGTTGACAACCAAAACAAATGGTCAAACACCAAATGAAAAACAAATGCCAAAAGCGGCAAGGGAGGAAGTGTCTTCTAGGTCAGATATGAATGAAGATTCAACTAACTCCTATGAGCATACTAATCACATGAGAATTGCCACATGGGGTTATTATACATATTTCATGTACATGTTTGCTTTTAAGACTTACGGGACCCACTAACCTGTGGCTTCTAACCTGTGATGGATGTACAATATGCTGATCATGTGATGTTGTTGTGTCATTGGGTATATTGTGCTTGGTTTGGTAGGAAGGAGAGATGTATCGTGCAATTTGGAAAATGATGTTACAAGCATGAATGCTTGGTGGAGGTACTATTTATTGAGTGTGTTTAGAGACTTTAAGCTAATTCTAGTTTTGTTATTAAATGCATGAAATCAAATGTGCAGAGAAAGGAGGTGAATAAACTTACGTCCTTGCTAATTGCATATTTTGTTGGCCGACATGAATGAATGTGCTTTAGACCATCCCAATAGGAATTATACCTGCATTTCTGTTATTAAATTTTGGTTGATAAGGCTTCCCATGGAACAATTGCTTCCCTCACTTGGGCTGTTTTAGACAAATTTATCAGCAAAATAAGGCTAATGTTATGAAGCTCATTGATTTGCTGCTTTCTTACAGAGTAGCATGGCCTTTCTATTAATGCAAGTATAGCTTGATCAGGAGACAATCCAAAGGCTGATTTTGTTTATGGGAGTATCCATCCTGATTCAGAGGTTGCTGGTAATATCATTTGGAGAACTTCTCCAACTATTGATGTGGATTCGATCAGATCGTTCAGAGATACGAAGCTGCTGCGTGTTCTTCTTAGCTGTAGTCCAAGTTGAATTGTAACTCTTTTTTTTAGGTCAAGCATGATCAGAGAACCAGCTGGATATTTTTGTTGGAAGAAGAGACTTCGTAAGGCGATCCTACCATATCTATGGTAATCATCTAAGTTGGTTGTACCTCTTTTTTCTTTTCTTTTTGAACCATATACCAACTTGGTTGCTAATGTCATGTTTTGTTTTCTGTTGTAATCATCTAGTTCCAAATGAAGAGAGATTTGTGGACCTCATTAAAAGCATATAGACTTTTCATTTTCTTTCTTTAGGTACATGTGGTTCCTCCTCATCGGAAAACCAAGATAATACTATTGGCTATAGAACACAAGTAGATGGTCCAGGGGAAATATATGAACCGGCATTGATCACCTTTAACTTTACTTTGTGTAAGAAAGAATAGTAAATACTGTTTGTGCTGCTGCGAGAAGGAGCAACACGATGGCTGCAAGAACAGATAAGAAAGCCCAAGGACTATGGAGATATTCCCTCCTTAGTTTCGCCATCCAAACGTTCCTTCTCTTGTTACAATACGCATTCACAGTCTTGAAGATCTCAGAGTAATAGAAATTGGATAGAGTGACGTAGTCACCCATCCTGTTGAACATTTGTGCAATTACCTCGTCATCACCCAAGTAGTTCTTAATAATCCCTGCACGGCGAAGCACCTCGACATCCTTTGAAGAGTTTATGAGGCAATCCATGAGGTTCACATAATCTGTAAAGTAGCTGATGCCTCCACCTTGACGATGCTGCTCATAAGCGATTAGGTTTCGAAATTGCGACTCTGTGTGGTCCTGTACAATCAAGACCGATATCTCGAGTTTGCCATTCTCGAATCTGATGTCCTTCATGCGTCGCCCTCGCACTGCCCTCAACTTGACTCCGGATTCCCTAAGCTCCGTTGCTGAGGACATGAACATGAGTTTCTCTTTCGTTGGCGGGGCTCTGCCATATAGCCGGGGCACATCAGGCAAGCCAGAAGTCCAGCATGTGTGCATTAGATGAAGAAGATGTTTGCTCTCGCGAAGTGTCAGACATTGGCCCGAGTCTCCTAGTTTAAAATCGAAATACGTGGTGGCTATATCGATGAGCTCACGAGGCTCGTCCGGACCTTTAGTCAGGTCATATAGCTTGTTCAAGAAGAAAAGCGGGAGTTGGTTCTCGAGCAGCAACAAATCGCGCTGAAGGCAGTATCGAATCCAATCTGCCTCCATAAGCGGGCCGTCTTTGTTTCTCAGTTTCTCCATATTGTACTTACGGAACAACTCAACGATGAAACAACCATCAATAAACATCATCGCTAGGAACTTTTCTTGGGAGAGGTTGATGATTTCCGCGTAGCAATTACGCACAAGCTGTTCTAGTTCTCTTAGAGTCGGCATATACCAGTCAACGCTTTCCTCTTTTCTCCTCTGAAGCAACTGCTGCACGTACCGCATTTTTTGCTCCTCCATGGATTTGAATTTGTCATTTCCATAGTGATAAGGGCCGATGACCAGAATCTCTGGTTCATAGGCCTTGTTGTTTACTCTGCGCAGTTGAGGACGAACCCTAAATATACTATGCTCTGGCAGGGTTGGAGGCACGCCACAGAGCATATCCTCGATGTAGATTAAGGCATGATCTTGTATCCCAGATCGCCCATTGTTTCTAGCATACTGTATTGGTTACAACACAATTAATGTGATAATAAGCATGTCATAAAGCAAGAAGATAGTTTTCCGTGTTCTTAAATTTTCATGTGCTTCCCTTTCATTAAACTGTGTTGTGGCTTTGCTATACAGCTTAGTATGTTGATATAACCTTATGATCGTTACAACAAGCTTATTGCCATGTATGTAACTGGCGCTTCTACATGTTGCTGGCAAGAGATTTCGTCAAAATCACATATTGAACACTGGACCATTATCAGTGAATTTGCAAAAACAGTAAAATAAAAATGAAGGAGCACTAATCAATAACTATGCAATAATTTATTTAGCAATAACCCAAGGAAGAATTTAGAATTGCATATGTACATTCATACAACATAGATACATACATATATATTAAATACATGGATGTAAAAAGAGTAATCCTGAGAAATTTTTGGCTATTCTGCTTAGTGAGTAATGTAAGAGCTATTCTCTCTAACCACCTTAATGATCCCAGTGGTATTTAGGGTTTCCTCCCCTCACTCTTTCAATATATTTAAAAATATTTATATCTCATTATGATAATTATTTTACATGCGAGCAAAGTTTTCCATAATAAAGCATAAGCAGCGTACAAAATCTCTCCCTGTGTGTAATATTGCCGATTGTCAATTTTGGTTATCATACTTTTTTTCATGACTTGTTTGATTTCTAAACACTCCAAACATTTTGAAAAAGAAAAAGAAAAAAAAAGAAGAAAAAAATCTTCAAAAATTGGTAAACAAAAAACTAATCTCCCAACACAATTTCAGGACAAATTCTGTGTTTCCGTATGAAATGCCGGTGGAAAAGGTTGACTAAGCACCGTAGTTGAACACACGTTGATGACATTGAACATAGCAAACTGATAGTCGGGGAAAAATTACAAAAATGATCCATGAAGTATCCTTAATTTTCCTCCATAATGTACTTTTTATTTTTAATAACAAATTTGGTCCCTACACAAATTAGTATTTGTATGTAAATGAGTATATGAAGTGCTACTCACAAACTTTCCATAATCATGTTAATTGAATGGATCATTATATGGAATGCAAAAGACTGGTCTAATCCTTCAACTTACTTGATTAAGTTGGTAGTAGCTCATTCTTCTTGCCAAGCTAGATCAGCCAGTATCACGCAAGTCGAGTTCTTCTCTTCTTGTCGGATTGTTTATCAGTGAAGGAGAGATAAAATGAGACTGTTGCAAACACCAACCCTTTTATACCAAACTCAAACACGTTTTAAGATCCTTCGTCGTTAAGACTTTTGAAGATGGAAGGTACTGCAATAAACCGAAGGTTCTTCGAAGTTGATGAAGAGGCAAATGGCTGATAAAGTCTTACAAGGAAATGTCAAAAATGGACTTTATGAGAACGACTTATAAAGTCTTCCACAAGTTACATCATCCTATACAAAAATTGACCATTTTAAATAAACTTCATGAACTCTCTCAACTTTTGGAAAGAGTCCTACATTATAGCTATTGGTTTGATATTATAATTATATTCATCATGGAGACAACTTGTACACCCATAATGGATTTAAATATTAAGTATCGGCATATTCCTTCAGATCGGCATATGAAGTCCTCCACAAGTTGCGTTGTGCCATGTGAAACCGAGTGCAATTGGTTTGCGCATCAAGAATTAAAGGGAGGCTTATTTCCAATTGGTAGAAACGATGGAACGGGTAGCGTTGGCTTATATTTGAATTACCCGTTGAGACGAGTGCCAGTGCGTATTCATGGAAGTTGAAGAGTGGAGAAGACCAAGGAAAATAAAAAGAGTGGAGAAGACTAAGAAGACTTGGAAAACGTCAAAAATTGACTTTCAAATAACTTGGCAAGTCTTTACACAAGTTGCATTATTAAATCAAGTGACTAGAGATTATTTTAAGGCCTTTTACTGTGTTAGACAACTCACAACATCATGGAAAAATTTGATGGAGTTTAATAATAGTCAGGACTAGCAAATTAGCTTCATCGTATCCGCAACTTTAGACTTTTAATAATTGATTGGGACCCGCTAGGCCTAGGATGACACATGAACAAGTAAATATTTGGGGGTTTTAGAATTTGACAACATTATCAAAGTACACGAACTTCACTAGACTAATTTCATACATATCGTGTCACCTCTGTTAGTAAGTCCAATAAGCAATGCAGAATATTTCAACAACCTTTATTTATTGCCATGTTGTAAATTTATTAAGTAATGTAAAATATTTTCAACAACATTTATTTATTGTTGCATTGTATATAAAATTCACATGAATTTATTAAGCAATGTAGAATATTTTAACAACCTTTATTTATTGCTGCGTTGGCCAACTCTGTTGTGCCCACTTATATAAAATTCACATGAATTTATTAAGCAATGCAGAATATTTCAGCAACCTTTATTTATTGCTGCGTTGGCCAACTCTGTTGCGCCCACTTATATAAAATTCACATGAATTTATTAAGCAATGTAAAATATTTTCAACAACATTTATTTATTATTGCATTGTATAGAAAATTCCCGTGAATTTATTAAGCAATGTAGAATATTTCAACAACCTTTATTTATTGCTGCGTTGGCCAACTCTGTTGCGCCCACTTCCCCCCTTCCTTCCCTCCGTGGAGTCCTATTTCTGTGATATTTCAAAGGAATCTCTCACTTTCTGTTTTGAAAAGGACTTGTATTTGGGGTGGTTTTGGGACAAAATAACTTTACTCCCATAATATGGTATATAGGAAAATAGTAAAGAAAAACTTTCTTGCTAAAAAATAATCTGGGATGTAAACTATGACTGTGCCAATTATAAGGGAAAGATATGTTGGAAGTCCTATCCTTCAAGTATGAAATGCAATTAAATCTTAATTTTATTGATTCAATCTACTCTTAAACTTATTCGTAACAATACAATCAAGTCCTTTGATGGATAGTAGCTCTCCAAAAACTGTCTCAAATTGAACTTTTCAACTTTTGAATCTACATTTAGCACTCAATTACACTTTTAATAAAGTCTTAAGACTTAATTAGACCATTTCAAATATTGAGGAGATTGTACTTTGCGTTGAAGGTCGGTCTTGATTGTATTGATTAAAAGGTTTAGAATTTGATTACATTCTGTACATAAAGCTTAAGACACGCGGTGTAAATTTTTTCTATAACTAAGGAACTTTCGCATTAAATTCACCACACCACATTCCTAGGTGACAAACATAACTCACTAATTTAAACACAAGATATGCATGAATGTCGATTTAGAGTAATCGTAGGGAGAATAGTTTTTTATTTTCCTAGTAGTGCTTTTAAGTGTAGATGGTTTAGATTAAACTGAAAAAATCATCCCCTTTGTGAGTAGAAATAGGGAAGATAGAATTTCATAGCTTCCCAATCTCATGCTCTTAATTCTACAACTATGAGAAAACCTGATATGAACTTAGATGTTCCGGCTGGTGATCAAACCTTGGACTTCCTCTCGCGGTATGGAAGCAGCTGAAGCTTGATTTCATTTATCGTTTCCTTTTGAAAAAAAAAAATTATAATAATTGTCCACAAAAACCGGTGACGCGTGCTAGACACTGACGACCTCCAGGCGACAAACCCATCCCCAAAGGTCCAAAAACCTAGGGCCAATGATCATTAGCGACGGCTAGGTGACCGTCACCCATCGTCGCCTATAATCTTTATGTCAACGAATATAGCAAAGGGATTGGCATTGGGATAACGCCTTAACGCGACCACATATGCGTTCACACCAGACCACCGCATAGAAACGGCAAGCCATCAATCTGTGTTTGTTAAGCTAAGTGTTATAATATGTCTCGAGTTTGAGTCCTTGAACGAAACCGAACCCAACATAAATTAAAGGAAAGTAGATATTTGGATTTCAAGTTGCTAATTTATAGAGACCAAGGCATGAATTTATAGATTATGGAAATTGAATTCCGTATATATTGCTCGTTCAAGATAACAGAAAAAAAAGGAAAGTCCAAGTTGGACTTGTTGACCGAAGTCTCCAACTTTCTTATTCCGAATTGAAGTTGCCTGCCATGCATATTATATATTTGTTCTTTATTTGCCGTAAGTGCGTGTGGTTGCCAGAGGGTTGTTGAAGCGAGCCAAGCAACGTGGTTTTCACTCTGTGGCAAACGTGAAGATCTCTTGAAGCACCGTTTTCTAAGCGAGTGCTTCACGTGGGTTTGGTCATTGTTTTTCGTTCGTGCAATTACATCCAAGAAGTTTAGTATTTGTAGTCGATCAAATCTTGAGGTAAGATTTGCATGTAATTTCTTCGTGAGATTAAGAGATTATTTTCGAGGAATTTCGGGGCTAAACACTACGTGCATTATTGGGTGTAATTGGGGCTTGGGAAACACCGAGAGAGTGTTTGAGTGACTTGAGTATGTAATCTCCTTGTATCGCTTAATCTATAGTGAAATTCACTGCTGCTCTCCCCGTGGACGTAGGTCTTTACGACTGAACCACGTAAATCTGGTGTTCGATTTAAAATTTTCTTCTTCCATCTATATTTTGTTCGATCACTCACCCTATCTCAACACTAAGAATTGCGCACGTTGCGCGTTCATATAAATGAAGACCAAACCAACTGTGTTCATCTTAGACACACAAATGGAAACACATGTTCATTTGAGTTTTTTCCGATCACGAAGGCCCTTCCCTCTTTGAACCCCACGGTTCAGTCATCGTCATCTTCCATATCTTAAAGATATAACCATGTCGTCCCCAAGGTTGAACCATCCTACTTCTCAAAGATACACGGTCACCAGTTGTTTCGAGGCCATTCCTCACCCGGAGCAATCGGAAAACCGTGTCACTTGGTCATCAAGATATATCGTTGCTGTGATGAGCCACGCAGCTGTAGTTTTTTTGTCCACTCAAAGTTGTATAATTTGTATGGCTCATGCGTGCTCAGTGATATATATTGATGCCGTACGTGTTTCAGGTTGGCAAACATTTTTTTGCCCATGCATCACTTTTGGGAGGATTGCAGAGTTCGCGGACCCAGGATCTTCAAGTAAGTATTTATCAACTAGTCTTTTTCTCCATGTGTGAACGAAAAAGATGATGGTCATGGACGAGATCTACACTGAGCGATCGGTCCGTGCCTAGTTAAATAGATATACCAATTCCAATTTTGTGAATACACCAATACAAGCAAATCCTTTATCGCTCATCCTCATCCTCAACCGCCCCAGACCCATCAACCTTCTCGTAATTGCATACCCCGACTATGCATATCGTGCAATCGAAATCTGAGGCCAAGCGACTTCCGCCACCACCGTCAGCATCATATTGGGAATCTGCTATCTGAGTAAACAACAACAGAGAGATTCGAGTTTGACCATCTGAGTAAAGCAGAGAGAGAGAGAGAGAGAGAGAGAGAGAGAGAGAGAGGAGAGAGAGGAGCCCAGGCGGCACGGCAATGAGCTGATAGAGAGAAGAGACAGATGGTTAGGATTTGAGCGGTGGGTCGGGCAATTCCTTGAGTTAGATCTACACGTCTGTGATTAAAAAAAAAAAAGAAATGGGAATGCATGCCAAGTTTTCGAACAGCAACGGCCATACCATCCTCGATAGGAAACCAAAAGCTTGTAGCTCCTTAAAGAGAGTAAAGGGGAAGCTTTGTTATCTAGAAACTACAGAATTACCAGGGTAAGTTGACTTGACCCCCTCCCCGCTTTAAATGTGCAACCATTACATCCTGCGCTTTCCCAAAATGTTTTAGAATGTTGAAAATGAGCTTCACATTTGTAAGTTCAGAACTTTGAGGGCCACCACAGTAATTTACCTCAAATTATGAAATATTAACAACGTTTTTGTCTTGATTATTGAATAAGGTCATGAAAAATGAAAGAGCATAACTTAGACAGATCATAGGCGATCGGCATAATTATTAAATCTTGTTTTGTTGCAGCTTGTGTTGCGAAAGGCGCGCTCTACTGTTTAGCTGCTGCATTGACCGGTTGTTTCGGAGGAGTTTGCTGTTGCGGTTACCGTAATCGCAGAAGGATGAGGACACGACTCCAGTGGGAGCCGAAGACATGCAACGATTGTTGTGTTCATTGCTTTTGCCATTGTTGTGCTCTGTGTCAAGAATATCGTCACCTCCAGAGCCTCCGCCTCGACCCTTCCACGGGTACTAGACTATATATATTATCTCGAATTCGCTTCCAAGCTATCTTAAAGAATTGCTCGTGTAGGACCACTACTTCTAGAATCCATATTCTCGGATAAATTGATAGAATGCAGAATCTTTTTGTTGGATTCAAACTTTGCGTCTGACTACAAAAGGAACATCAAATCTAGCTTTGTTTGGCCCAAGAATTGACGGAGTGAGTAAGCATTTATTTGAATGTGGTAAATTCCGTATATAGATCACCGTATCTTCTACTCAAAGTAATTTTCTTGGCTAGCTTGTTGATGGAGTCTAACTCAATGTGCATGGGTCCAGCTCCCATGTCTTGATACCCTGTTGTCAAATATTTATAAACTTAGATCAACGGTTGTGCTTATACGTTCAGGATATTTTTTTGGTTCTTTTGGTTCTGATACATGCAATTACCCCATATTTTTCAGGACGGGAAGAAAATGGGCAGATGCGTAATGGCTCAATAGGGATGACTCCACCTCCTATGACGAGAAACATGAGGCCAGAAAGCCGATCAGCGAAGGTCATACCATAAACATCCGAATGTATAGGAGTGTTAAAATATCTCAAGTCCCTTGTTTATAGAAATGCACTTTTTATATTTGTGATTTCTCTCCACCTATAGATTTAAGTATTTGGATTGGACATTATAACACGGAATCAAAATTAGGTTCTACCCAGTTGATTTCACATGTGCAACCCCCATCCTTCAAATTCTAAGTGTCATTGTTCCTAAGCCAATTTGCAAGTAAGGGGTTGTTAAATTACATAGTTCATGTACGAGATTTATATGCTCTTTAAATGTAGATTCTCTCCCTTCACCTATAGAAATAAGTTTTTTGGTTGGATATTCTAACAAGCAGACATTTTAGTAATATACGGGTCTATTGTTGCTCGTAAACTGTGAAGATTACTGACCAAAAACAAAAACCTGTGAAAGATTTCTTGTTTACTTCCGAATGGATGATCGCCTATGTTATAATTAACTTGAACGGGCAAGCGCAAATGAGTTTTGGTTTTCATTGGCCATCCTAGCTTAGGCAGATCGAAATATTATAATTCTAACATAAGCAAAGTTATAAAATAAGAATTGGCTAATATCACGAAAAACTCTAAACTAGTACACCCGCGACAAATTTATCTTAAACCAAAATTTTGATAATATAAAATCTCAAATTGATATGCTTGTGATAAATTTACTCTTCATTAGTTTTCATTAAATTTGACCGTCAAATTATTGAGTTTGATGACACATGATAATTAACAGATATACCAATTTGGAGTTTTACATCCGTTTGTCAAAACAATTGAGTTTTATATGCTCCATATCCATATATTTCCTCTGGAAACAATTTTGGCAAAATTCTTCAAAAAACGCATGCTGAACCTTGCTTCAATCTAGGTTGTCAATCCAATCTTCTATTAATGGCAAGTACTGATCACTCCACCTCAAAATCCCTTAAATGAAGGGAAAATTCTAAATAATGACCCAAAGTGGAGCTTTTTTGTCAAATAAGGATCCGAAGTGGATGTTGTCTCAAATAAAAACTTTAAGTGACCAAATTTGTCTCAAATAAGGACTTTAGCTTGCTGGCCGGCCAAGTGTTCTCCCGCTGGCAAGCAAATACATTTCTGACGACCAGAATGGTGACATTTTTGTACAAAAAGTTAGAATATCTAAAAAATAAAAAATAAAACCAAAGATTTATTCCTAAGAACGAATGTCATTCTTTTTCTTCCCCAACTACTTCATTTTTCTAGAATTTGAGCGCAAGCTCTCCAGCTTGAAATCCCATGCTACGAGCAATTTTGAGGGACAAATTTACGCCTTCGTTGCCCTGCTGTCGTAGCAAATTTTCCTTAGAAGCCCTATGCCTTCTCGTCCTCATTTTATTCGCTTCCTCAAGAGCCCCACGCCCTCATCTTCCTCCTCTCCTTCCGAGCGATCAATTAAGTGTAAGTTGATTCCTTCGCTTGGAAACTACTTGATGTTTGTTTCTCAAGAATTTGTGGTGTAGTCTTTTTTTTGGGAAGAGCTAAGCACGACTTATTATGTGTTTGTTTCACTTCTCAATCAAACCCATATGATGCGTTTGACGAAATGCCTCGAAGGCACGACTAAAAGATGATCCATGAAATTTTCAGATCTGAAAACATTCGACATAGATTGCTTGTTTTCAATTGATTTGTTAAGAATTTAGATCCAGCTCTAGTCACGTTTCATTGCATCTTCATCTTGGGATTATGTTGGTACATCATGGTTGTAGTTTTTTTTTTTTTTTTTCATCATGGTTGTAGGTTACTATTCAAAAAATGTTAATGGCTGGAGTTGAAGGCTGATGGCCATGTACTGGTAATTGGCCATGATTGGAGGTTGACGATGGCAATGAGAAATGACACTCACAAAAATGGGCCTTGTGGATTATCTTCATCAACTCAAAAGATGCCTACAATAACCTGGATTCATTGAACTATACTTGCATTACAATCAAAGACAATAGAGGATTTCACGATTTTAATATGTGCACACGGCACAACACTACAAGAAAGAGAAGACACCAAATGAATTTACAAAACAAATAAACCACCGTCGACCACATCTACTTATCATCACAACCCATCCTACTCATGCAAATACAACGCTCAAAAGACAGCCTACAACAACCAATCAGTACATATCCACCATGAAATTATCAAAACACCCAATAGCTCTCTCTCTTTTTGCTTAGTGAAAGGTTAGCTTTAATCAGTCTTGTTCTTCCAATAACCTAGAGATGACTCAGCGAGAGTTCTCATCACTCCCTAGCTCAATGGTAGTAGAGAGATGGACAAGGTCTTCTACTGATCAACTTGGTGGCTGGCATTGTCACGCCCCGATTCTCCGGGCAGGTGCCTATCCTTTCTTGGTCGATTAAATAACAACATCTCTGGAAGTATCGCCGATCCATTCATTTTATATGCACATGTGGAAGCAATTAAATAATCCCTAGACAACAACAAGATGGGATAGGAAAGTAGAGCCATAATTTTCAAACCAAACCACACACACACAGAGTCGATTAAATAGCAACGTCCCTGGAAGTATCACCGATCCATTCATTTTATATGCACATGCGGAAGCAAATAAATAATCCCCAGACAACAACAAGATGGGATAGGAAAGTAGAGCCATAATTTTTCAAACCAAACCACACACACACACACACACACATATATGCACATAGCAAGTCATATACAAACCAAGCCTATATATATAGAAACAAAGTCTACAAAACAAGGGGGTTTCAAATGGCTTCTAATCTTCCTCATGCTCCACATCCTCACTAACATTGGAGCCTACAGTCGAGTACATTGGGCTTCCGGGATCTTCAAGATCCGGGTCTACCGTGTCTACAATCGAGCCTTGAGGAGGATCTGCTGTGCCTTTCCCAAAAGCAACCTCAAGCACATACGAGATGTATCTCGGATTTCGATATGGGGCCCTTTACGGCCATCCTAAGCTTGGCGATACCATGGTCTATATCGGTGGGGTACCTTTTTAGGTAAACCCACATCAACCCAAACTATAGACCTCACCAGCTCGTAGGTCTAACCCCTAGAGTTCTCATGCAACGAAATGTAAGACATCTGTTCTGTGACCTTCTTAGGCTGTCCAAAAATGCTTTGAAGGAGCTGCCATTTAGGGACCTAAAAATGTTATTCCACGACAGGGTGAGATGATATCTCAGCAAGTTCAACCCCTTAAGACCTGACTAGGAAGAAAATACGCCTTAAAAGCTACCTAAGCACAAATATCAACATAAATTAGAGGGCTTACCTTAACCTCGCCCTCTTCCCCGCAAGTCAGTACAATTCTAATAACCATTCAATCATTTCAACCAAATAGGTCAAATCATCGATCGATTGACTTAATCGATTCCATGTCAACAAGACTATTCGCCGATCATCTCAATTAATATTATCTATAAAGTCTGATCACAATCAAGATTACTCACTCTAAGCTGATAATATATAGTATAGCTCTCACTAGGCTAATAAATAGTATACTGCTCTTACTAAGCTGACATATCGCCCATAGGCTGATATAGTATACTAATAATGCTCACTCTAAGCTGATAAGGTATACTGCTCGTGCTAAGCTAACATATCAGAGCCCGTAGATTGATATAGTATACCAGTATACTGCTCACGCTAAGCTAACATATCAGAGCCCATAGGCTAATATAGTATACCATCCTGACCCTCTAACAAATTTATCATTTTTATCATATCCGATAAAAGTACTCGTGTGTGGGTACACTGAAAATCCCACTAATTTCAACGGTCCACCAATTTATTTTTAGCGCTGTAAACCGACACTCGGTGATTTTCTAATTAATTACTGAAATTAATTAATTTTCGAAAAATTACCCACAATCACAAAACACATCCAATCTGCACAAAATAACAATCAATTAAATAAACAAATCACACCACAACAATCAGCATAAAATTCCGGTCACCGGTTATCCCGATCTAATTTTCAGAAAATAATTAATTAATTAATTAATTACGAAAATTAATTATTAAATGTTAGAAATAGCAACTTAGGCCCATAAAGCCTAATAGAAAGCCGATTCAAGTTTGGAAAATTTCCAAACCACTCTAGATAAATACTAGAGCTTGTCTAGGCTCTAATTACACTACTCTAACCACCTAACATGCAATAATAATTAATTAAATTGCTAATCTAATCTAACTATCTACTTAATCCATACTTAGTCTAAACTAATCAACCTTTAAACATCATTAACTTACTAAGTATGGATTATTGAGTTAAACTTACTTGTTTAATGATCTGCTTGAATCAAAACGACAGGGGACACGGCGAGGGATAAGAAACTCCAAAGCGGGACCGCCAAATAGGGTCGGGAAAGGCTTGAAAACGGGCTTGACAGCTTGGAGACCCACTCGGTTATGTTCTGGTTTGGGCCAAGAGAGGTTGGACTGGTGGTTCAACTTAGGTGGAGACGGGCAAGGAAGGGTGGAGGGGTTGAATCGGATCTAGGTGGAGGCAGGCAGTGGTGACGGATGACATCCAGGTGACTGCTTGGACGCACGAACTGGGCAGGACGACACGGCTGGAGACGCGAGCAGGCAGGGTGATCACGGAGGCGTGCAAGCGAGCGAGTGGCTGCAAGGGGCGGTCCGACGACTTGGCGAGTGGTTGTGATGGCAAGGGGACTGTAGTTCGGTTTCTTTTGGGTTTGCTGAGTTTCAAAACATAAGAAGGAGGAGAGGGGAAGGATCGATAGGCATAAGAGGGGGAGAGGGGACTGGTTGCTGTGGAGGGTCCCTCCATGGTTTCTTCCTCATCCATTTGTCTCCTCACTTGGCCCCCACCACTAGCTAACTTGCACAACACATTTCCAGCAGCCATGGCTTCCTTCTAGAAGCTTGAAGTAGTCAAATTGTTAGGTCTAAGGGGGGGGCATACGAATTTTGATTAAATTCCCTCAATTTCTCCTCAAATCCTTCTTGAACCAACTTAATTCGGCTCCTAAAAATCCAATTATCGAGTCTACAGTCCAATTGATATTTTTTCTCACTAATAGAACCCATTTGGATCCCAATTTTGCAATAAAAAGCGGTCCTATGTCAACTTTTTCCGCCAAAAATTCGGTTCGCAGAAAAATCTTCGGAGACTGAGTCGGCATTCCTAAAATGATTCGTGACATGATAGAACTTTCAATTTCTGAAATCATATTCAAATTCACAGTTAATTTCACTCTGACGCGATTTTAGTGTGGCCTAGACTACTGAGTCGTTTTTAGAAATTTTTTAGTACAAATGACCCGTGATCGATTTTCTTTGAGCCACAATGAACCTCTTTGACACATTGGCAACTCTCGATTATCGTGAAAATATCAAGGATTTAAATACGGACAAGGGGTACCATAACAAAAGAAAAATCAGTCTAGTACCAATCAACAAGAATTTTGTAATTTAGTGGAATCACCCACATTTAGCCACACATCTCAATTGAACCGATCTGTCTTTGAATTCTAATCGACTTATAACTGTGTTGTAATGACCTCAGCAGATGAGCATAGTCGAGTATCGATTCATGATCAAATTCCCAAGTCTATTGCATTAAAATTCTCTAGTGACTTGCCTAGATAGTCTAGTTATTTTAGGACAATTAGTTCTGAGAACAACACTATAGGCGCGTCGATGAAGAGCCTGATTAATTTAATTGAAAGTAGAATTGAAAAATTTAGGATGTCATAGGCGTAGCCTGTAGAGTGTCACATGGTGTAGTCATTGGCAACATTTTGTTTCCTAGTACCACTAACTCATTCTCATAATCTCATGAGCTTAAGCAATCTTTTATTGACAATTGGAATTAAAACGTGTCAAATGGATGTTATGAAGTAGTAACCACTCAGCATCCTCACCTTGTCTTTGAGGGCAGGGTTGCTCATAAATTGTCAGGTCCAATAAGCATTTTATCCCATCTGCATATCTATCAAGCATTTCTAAGAGGTCAAGATCAAAGAAATAGGAAGAAATAGATTTCTACAACTTCTCTGTCACTTTAACCAGAGACGCATAAAGCAGATAAAGCATAAGCTGCCACACTCGTTCATTTGATGCAATGTCAATAATAGGTATAGAACAGAGAAAAAACTAGTCAATGTAACCTCGATATTTGCACACAATTAGATAAATGACAGATTTATTTATCATAAAGGATCACCGTCTAATCAATCGACTAATTTTGTAAGTGTCATTTCTCATTGCCATCGTCAACCTCCAATCATGGCCAATTACTAGAACATGGCCATTGGCCTTCAACTATAGCCATTAACATTTTTTGAACATTAACCTACAACCATGACGTACCAACATAATCCTGAGATGAAGATGCAATGAAATATGACTATAGCCGAATCTAAATTCTTAACAAATAAATTAAAAACAAGCAATCTATGTTTAAATGTTTTCGAATCTAAAATTTTCACAGATCATTTTTCAGTCGTGCCTCTGAGGCATTTCGTTGAACACATCACATGCATTTGATTAAGAAGTGAAACAAACGCATAATAAGTCACATTCAGTTCTTCTCGGAAAAAAGACCACACCACAAACTCTTGAGAAACAAACATCAAGTAGGTTCCAAGCGAATGGATCAACTTACACTTAATCGATCGCTCAGAATGAGAGGAGGAAGATGAAGGCATGGGGCTCTTGAGGAAGTGAATGGGATGAGGACAAGAAGGCACAAGGCTTCTGAGGAAAAGTCGCTACAATAGTGCGGCGATGAAGGTGGAAATTTGTCTGTCGAAATTGCTGGGCGGCATGGGATTACAAGCTAGAGAGCTTGCACTCAAATTCTAGGTAAATAAAGTAGTTGGGGAAGAAAAAGAATGACGTTTGTTCTTAGGAATAAAGCTTTGGTTTTTCTTTTCTTTTCTTTTCTTTTTTTAAGTTTTTGGGAATTGTAACTTTTGGAAAAAAATGTCCCTCTTCCAATCGCTGGAAATGTCTTTGCTCACCAACCAGAGAACACTTGGGGCCAGCTGGTGAGCTAAGGTCCTTATTTGAGACAAATCTAGTCATTATGGGTCCTTATTTGAGACAACATCTACTTCCGATACTTATTTAAGAAAATAGCTCCACTTTGGGCTCTTATTTGGAATTTTCCCCTTAAATGAATTAGTCCGTGATTTTTTGCATAATAATATTGGGATATCATAATTTATTGTTATGAGCTAGGTCGTTAAAATAGGAATTTCAATGGTTGTTAAATCTATATATATGGAAATTACCCATTCGCATAGGTTGACTAATTTGTGGAACCAAGTATTTGGTTGTATACTATTCGTTCTACGGTCTTCCATATTTAGTGAAAGTTAATTCATATACTTTTAGAATTGCATCATAGCCACTACACAGTTTAAATATGAGCCTTGCCCAATTAAATTAACTCATTAGATACCTAAATCATGTTTTGTTATCATCCAAATCCTTCAGGAATATATTGTAACAAGGTGTGAATATCATGAATCTTCATTTCTAGTCTGAACATGTCTTCCATGAATTTTGCAAGGAGTCATGCTTTCCTTCAACTGATTGGTAGGAATATCCTCATGTCAGTCTCCCAATTGATGGGGTTATATTATATATTGAAACCATCCATAATCATATTTAGTTAAATTCACATGTGAGTGAATCATTTATAATTTGTTAACCATAAAATAGAGACATGATTGGATGAACAGATGAACGAAAACAAATCCCAAAAAGATGGGATAATTACCAAAAATGTCCTGAACTTATAGTATAGATGTCAATTCAATCATTAACATTTCAATTTGGCCAACTTAATCCTAAACATTTTGACAATTTGCCGATGTGGTCATTTTTGTTATCTATGACTAGAAATTACTGACATGAATGCTAACTATCCTAGATGGTAGCTATACTAACATGAACAATTTTTGCAATTTTTTAATAGTTTTTCTGAAATTTTTTCGTGTTTTCCATTTTCTCTCTTTTCTCTTTTTTTTTTTTTTTTTTTTTTACTATGAGCAATGTGACATCCTGAAATTTGACCCAGTTTCAATATATATAGAATGATTGTTTTGTCGACGTGCCTATAATCATTTTACTCAGAGCTGGCCACTTACGGGTTAACTAATCTATTAAGTGATGCCATTAAGGAATATAAATACGATAGACTAAAGTATTCGATCATAAATCGATTGCTCGACCATAATAATCGGCAAGGGTAAATACGACACTATTATAATTGAATTGCGATCAAGTATAAGTCGATTTGAAGGAATTACGAAATCGAATTGCGGGTGGTTCCGCACGATTGTGATATTCGCGTCGAACAGCAATAATCCAATTTTCCATCAATATTATACTCGAGACACATAATTGAAACCTCGTGATTTTTACGACAATTGAAAGTTGTCTACGATTCAGAGATGCAGAAACATGAATAAAAGATTATTGACCATGGGTCAAACATATTAAAATCCCTAAAAGCTACCCGATAGGTTAGGTCGTACTAAAATCACGTTCGGTCGATTTTAACCACGAAATTGAATTCGGTTTCGGGAATCGGAAGTTCGAGCATATCACAATTCATTTATAGGACCTCGTCTCATCTTTCGAAGAATTTTCGTCGAGTCTGAAAATTTTCTAGAAAATCAATTTTTGGACAAATAAGAAATGGAAATTCGGATGGGCTAAATAATGGCATTTTTCTTCCTCCAAATTGGCTTATTTTGGGGAAATTACAGCTAATTTCTAAGTGGTTGGGTGCTTGACTTAAGGGTTAAAGACTTTAGGGGAATGTGACGAGTGTTTAGATATTTCCCTAAGCTTTCTATTGGTCGCCGGCCGCACCCCCCCCCCCCGCGCTCTCTCCTCTCTATCTTCCCATACGTGAACCCCCTTCTCTGCCCACTCTCTCTTTTTCTTCACGCCTTCTTCCTTCCCACTCTCCTCTGCACCTCCTACTCTCCCTTCTTCTTTCTGTTGCCGCCCGCTGCTCCATCCTCCCTCACGCCAATTCCACTGACCGCGATCCATCATCATCCCCCATCATCTCCACCACATCACCACCATCAGCCCATCATTCCACCAGCATCATCCCCTCACATCCGTAGCTCCACCCACCATTAGCTCCACCCACTGCTCACGCCAATTACTCCGCACCACCACCCGCGGCAACTCCAGCAACGCCGCACCGTCTAGCCTGCCAACAGCCAGCCACCGCTTCATCGAGCTGCCACCAGCTCACCCTGCGTCCAGCTTGCCGTTCAGCCACCTTCACCGAGCTGCCATCAGCCCCATTGAACAGCCCTCCACCGAGAGCTTGTTGGGCCGATTCCACCATCGTTGGGCCTCCGTGCAAGACAAGGTAGTCTTGGGTTTTTGCCGCTGTCATATTGCCGTTGTTGTGAGTTCGCCGCTGTCCTAATCCCTTGAGTTAACTCCCTAATCCTTGATTAGGATGTTAATTGCGCTTAGGGGGTTAGATTAGTGCTAATGAGGATTAGTTAGTTAATCCTAGATTAATGTAACTAGCTTGGTTAGGTTAGTTAGATTGGTTAGGTTAATTGACCATGGTTAAGTTAATTAATTTGAATTTACTTAATTAATCGCAATTAACTTAATTAATCATAATTAGCGTAATTAGTGATGGATTAGCCGTTTCGTAGAATTTTACGCTTATTCTCGTGGATGAGTTTATACGTGAATTTGATGGCTTATATGTGTTATGATATGCAATTGAGTGCTTGATGATAATATTGATTTTTAGTATAAAACTCAGTTTTATGGGCATTTAAATAGAAAAATATCAGGTGTCAATTTTTTACGCCAATTTTTATGTACTATATAAAACCGTGGAATTTTAAAATAGGAGCATGCTAAGTTTGATGGTTCATTTTTAAACGCGTGACCACACATGATTATATTTTTACCGGGATTTTTAATACGAAGAAAAGTGGCCAAGTTCATTATTTGAAAATGAGGCATTTGAACGCAAAGTATAGTGTCTTGACCAAATATGTGCTCGTATGGTCACTGTTGGAACCCGTTAACGATGCCTAATTAAGTTTGGATGCCCCACGTCAACTGATGCCGAGTTGCGGTGGAGGCCGAGCCGATGCTTCTTTATGGAATGCCATCTAGGCAGGTAATGCTAGAAGTTGCCGTGCCTAACGAGGCAAGATGATGCCTAATTACGCTGGATGACCGCCGACTGTTGAGTTGGCTGTGGCCGTTGGCTCATAATAATTGGAACACGCCTGAATGGTTGTGGTATTGCGTTTGATTATGGAGTAAAATTGTGTGGCACGGTATAGGACTTGTCATAACGGTTTTACCTTATAATCGTGACTCATGTGAATGTTGAAGGATGAAAAGTATGTGTTCCGGTTATTAATTATGCTTGTTGTATCTATAAATGCATATGTGACGCACTAATGTGCAAGGACATGCTTTTGTGGTGCTTGTTTAGGTTGCCTCTGTGCGAATTTGTGTTCTAACCAGGGTTTAGGGTTTTGACTCACTAATATTTATCTCACCCTGTCGTGGTTAACCCTTTTTCAAGTCCTTAGTATGGAGATACGTCCAGTCCGTTTTGGGGTTCCATGGCATATGTATTCCGAGTCTACCTTCTTCCTTATCCCCGGGACCACCCAGACTCGCGAGTTAGTGGAGACCACGATTTGGGTTGATGAGGGCCTCCTTCATCTGGTGCCTCATCGTTTCAAAGCGTGGTTCATTAACAAGCATAATGGTGCTCGGGAGGGTCCCTTACAAGGTTTCGACGGACTACCCGTCAGGGATGGAGAATGAGGAGGTAGGTCACCCCATAGACATCGATATACCAGACGATGTCGTGGAGGATCCAGCGCTAGAGTCGGAGGGGTCCGGGGTGTAGGTTGCCTAGGAGTTCTTTTTTAGACAGAATTGTGTATATAGACTCCTAGGGTTAACATAGTATGTTTATAAAGCATAGTTTGTGATAAATCATTAACGTGTTTTTACTACCCCTATGTTTGATTGTTGGCCAGGTGTTTATTTAATTCGCTTATGCATGTGCTTAATTGAAAGATAAAAAGAATGAATCGGCGATGCATTCTGGGATGTCGCATTTTTAATCGACCGCCGGGGGATGTGCCCGTGCCCAGGATTCAAGGCATGACAGCAAGTGAGGGTGCCACGATCCTCACTAGATTTGGGTTGCAATGCCCTTGCTAATGGCCAACGGTCTTTGCCGTTGCCACGAGCTAGTTGAGGGAAATAAGATAAAATTTTAAAAAAGGAAATAAGGAAATAAAATTCAGAAATAATAAAATTTATCAATGTCAACACTAGCTGTTCCATCTAGGGTTGATGGCGTTCACATCATCGATTTTCTAGCTCCAATTGGCTAAAAATATTAAATTGGCAAACCGTCAATATATTTAACTAAATTGATCAAATTGAAATTTTTATGACTTAATTGTCATCCATATAATAAATTTAGGATTTTTTTTTTTTTTGATAATTTTCTACCAAAAAGATACTACTTTGCCCGACTAATGAGGCCATACAACTTTCCGCAGGGAAGACTTTTGACCAATGTACTTATATAGATTATATTTCATGGCTGGTCAACTAGTCTATTCACAAGCACAAGAAGCTGTTAAATCGTTTAGAAAAGGAATAAAAGGTTGTCAATATGATGAAGCTTCGTTTCTAGTGAGAGTGTAGGATTCCGTCCAAGTCTTCCATGAATTTTGCAAATCGTTGGTGTTGCATAGAACGAGATGAGTACGAAGTACATCATTTGATGTAACTTCTAATCACTAATAAATGCAACTTTCGGAAGACTTGTCCATCACTTTCGTAAAGTCATTTTTTCACTTTTTCCAGTAGTCTTCTTAGTCTTTTGCCCTTGATGTTTCATTTTTAGATAATGATGACAAAGTTTTCTATCTGCCACGACGATGGTGAATGTTGAAAGTTAGAAATATAAAGCGTGTTTGTCGGTAGTATTAAAGGTTGGTATTTCTGAGTCTCATCATTTTATCTCCAATTACTTCTTTCACTTACAAGCAAAGGAAGTAATATTCATGAATTCCCTTCCCTTTTCTGATCCGCATCTGTGTCGTAATATTCATTGCACTGACCAAAAATATAGCTGAAAATTGAAGAAGGTGACCATCTCTCTCTCTTCTATATCCATATTGGTAAGTTCAATCATTGACGTGATTATGGAAGTTTGTGAGCAATAGCATATACCTTCTTCGCTCATTTAGGTAATCAAGTAAATTATACATTTAAAATCTCATGCACTTTATTGTAAATTAAGTGTTGCACTTCCGCATTAATTAGATAAACCAATCGTGTATTGGTTTCATCTATCACGAGAGAACAAAAGAAAATTCAAGGTATTTAGACAAAGAGTTTAAAATTTAGAAGGTAACATAAGTACCACATATTCCATAGTTACCACCTAAATAAATTTACCTCATGATTGGGTGAGGTCGAGCCTCGCCAGCCCTTGCCTCTAATTTGGTCATTGCCAATGACCAATTGGAGGACGAAGGAAAATAATAGAAAAAAATAATATTTTTTTTAAAACAAAATTATTATTTGTCTTTGCATCTTGAGCTTGCCGTCATCAATTGGAAGTGTGGTGTCACTACCACCAACGATGTTCCCTAGATAATTTGTCTTTGCAAATAGTGCTGTGAGAGAGTACCCCGTACTCCTTTTGGTATATGTACATCCTATAAATGCTGCAATTACCCATTCTCAATTATTACCACTAACTTGACTTTACATGTCTACCAACACGGAGCAAAATTCCGTGTTTGGCAAAAGGAATTTTGGAAATCAGAACCCCATAGTTAGGTAAGTACCGTACAAATCATCCAAAATCAATAAAAATATTGCTATTATAAAATGGTAAAACTCTGGTTGATGTACAAATACTTTTCATTGTAGAGATAATCTAATATCTTCCTTTAAACACGTGGTTCGTTGCTCTCGGACAACCAAGATAATACTATTGACTATAGAACACACAAGTAATTTGTCCAGGGGAAAACATCATGCAATCATTGATCCCATTTAACTTTGCTTTGTGTAAAAAAGAATAGTAAATACTGTTTGCGCTACTGTGAGAAGGAGCAACACCATGGCTGCGACATGAACGGACAAGAAAGCCCAAAGACTATTTAATTATTTCTTCCTCATCCGAACATTCCACCTCCTGTTACAATACGCATTCACATCACAGTAGATGCCACGGTAGTAACAGCAATAGGATAGGGTGATTGGACTCACCCATCTTTTTGAATATCTGCGCAACTGCCTCATCATCCCTTAAGTAGTTCTGAATAATCCAATTTTTGCAGAGCAGGTTGACGTCCTTTGAAGAGTTGAAGAGGCAATTCATGAATGATATATACTCCGTCTTGTAGTTGATTTCTCTGCCTCGACGATGCTGCTAGTACCCAATTAGGTTTCGAAATCGTGATTCGGTGTTGTCTTCTACACTTAAGGCCAGTATCTCGAGTATCCCCTTCTTGAATTTGATGTCGTTCAGTTGGCCCCCTTGTGCAGCCCTAAACCTGACTCCTGACTCCCTTAGCTCAATCGCGGAGGGCATGAGTGGTATGCAGTTTAGCCGGGGCCTTTCAGGCAAGCCAGAAGTGCACCACGCATGATACAGATGCAGAAGATGTTCCCTCTTGCCAATCGTCCAATTTCGGCCGGGGCCTCCTAGTTCAAAGTTGAAGTACATAGTGTCGACTTCGCTGAAATCATGAGCTCGTCCGGACCTTTAGTCCGGTCATATAGCTTGCTCAAGACAAAAAGTGGGAGCTGGTTGTCTGGCAGTAGTAAATCATGCGTAACGCTGGATCGAATCCCCCCTCCCCCCAAAAAAAAAAAAACATGCATAACCGGGTCGTTTTTGTCTCTCGGTATCTTCATAATGTACTCACGGTACAACCCAACGCTAAAACAGCCATCAATGAGCATCATTGCAAGTAACTTCTCTTGGGAGAGGTCGATGGTTTCCCCATAGTAATTATGTGCTGGCTGTTCCAGTTCCCTGAGAGTCGGCATATACCTGTCGACGCTCCCCTTGTTTCGCATCATTGCAAGTAACTTCTCTTGGGAGAGGTCGATGGTTTCCCCATAGTAATTATGTGCTGGCTGTTCCAGTTCCCTGAGAGTCGGCATATACCTGTCGACGCTCCCCTTGTTTCTCCTCTTAAGCAATTGCTGCAGGTATTGCAGTTTTTGCTCCTCCATGAATTTGGAAATGACAGTGGTAAGGGCCAATGGCTAGAATCTTTGGGTCATAGGCTTTATTGTTGACTTCGCGTAGTTGATGACGAACCTTAAATATACTATGCTCCAGCAAAGTGGGAGGCATACTAGAAAGCATATTCCCGATGTGGATTGAGACGTGATCTTGCATCCGGAACGCACATGGATGCGAGCATGCTGTATTGGTTACAACATAATTAATGTGACGATAAGCACATAGTAAAGCAAGATGATTGTTTTACCTATGCTTCGCTTTGATTAAGGGCAACTTACAAAAACTGCCCTCTTATGTATGAACTACTTCGATTTCACTTCATCATATTATTTTTCATTATACATATGATCTCTAAACTACTTTCCAAAAATTGGCAGAAAGAAAACTAATCTCTGAATGAATTTCAGGACAAATTTCGTATTTTGGTGTGAATATCATGGACGATACAAATTGAGCACCGTAGTTGAACACGTAGTGTGTACATTCAATACAAATGGATAGTTGTGGAAAATTTACAAACCCTGTACTATTGCTCCTTATATAATTCGGCTCCGAGAATAAATTAACAGCTGTATGGGCTTTTTGCTCTTTAGAAGAGTTTTGAGAATATGAGTCCCCAAATTTGATCTCTCCAGCCACCAAGCAAGGACAATGTTTTAGACTCTAAAATGCGCATTTTAAATCTATTTTATGTGTTCTTATTGTGAACTACTTGTAGATCTATTAAACAGATGAGTTGGGTTATAAATGATCTGACCCAAATTGACTTATTACTCATTTATGACACATTTATTAGAAATGTAAATTTATTGACATATATCTGACCCAACTTATACCCAATCCATACTTGACCCAACTTATATTGTACAACACTTTCATATTTAATCAAATATGAAAAACTTGTTTCTTATGATTTAAAATATATATATATATATATATATATATATATATATATATATATATATTATCAAAACACTTCCTTACAATTACAAATTTAATGGACAAATTTTGTAACTTTTTTAGAAAAAATTAAGGCTCTATTTATTTCATGAAAAATATGGTATTTCTCAAAATGATAATATTTTCCGGTATTTTTAAAACTTAAAAATGAATTAGAAAATATTTTCGTTTAGTATTTTTGTGCACTCTTTTTAGTATTTTATTTGTATTTTTATTTTTTTAAATAGAAGTTTTAATTATTTTTATTTCTTTTTTTCCTTTCTTTTTTTTTTTTTTTCTTTTTCCTCAAGGCTTGAGTTTACTCGATTCCAACAAGCTTAGCCTTGCTAACCTCAACCAAGGCTCCACCTCGCCAAATCCGACAAGCTTGAGCTTGCCCCAACACCGGCAAGCTCAAGTCTTGCCAAATGGGTGAGGCTTGAGCCTTGGCCTTGCCCAAGGCCAGTGAGCTCAAGACTTGCTAGATCAGGGAGGCTAGAGTCTTGCTAACACCGAGGCTAGTGAGGCATTGGTCTCGCCCAATTTGAGCCTAGAGCTCACCAGTGTGATTGATGTAAATGGGTTGACTCAACTAATAACATTTATAAGTTAAATGGATTGCAAATGGGTTTAAAGACAAACCCATTTACAACCCATATATCATTGGATTTACATACAACCCAAACCAATTAACAATCCATTTATTAAAACTTAACTAACTCATATGACTCGTCTCATTGAAAATGAGTTCAACCCATTTTGACACCTCTAGCTACTTGCCATTGATGTTGAAGAACCGCATTAAATAGTTTTAAACTACATAAGAAGAATTATTGGAACGAAACTGAACCAAGATAAAATAGATAGATATCATTAAATGTGATGGGAACTGAGGATTTGAGATTAGAGAAGGCGAGACAAGCTTCTAGTTAAATAACATATAAATGATTTTTTTTCATTAAAAAATGAAGGAATTTTTGGACCTAGGGAGGCAGGGCCGCCACTGGCCGGGAGTCCCCTAGGTTCGGTGCTAGTCTAGAAATTATGTGTGATTACCCCTTTCTAGAAGGATGAAAGCAATATGTACCTGAACCAAGAGAAGACAAAATTGATCCACGAGTGACTTTGTCTGATTAAGACGCATTAGTTAAGGTAATTTCAGCACCCTGATTTAGATCTAATGTGTACGATTTAATTTAATGATTCCCACAATCATGTTAATATAAGGACCATAATTCGGAATTTAGAGAAGCGGTATCTTTTTCAACTTAATGTTTTTTCCCCCTCAATGTGAATAATCACAACAGTCAAGGATCATAAAAGGGAAGGGAAATTCGTAAGACTTATTTGATTAAGTTGGTGGTTGCTCATTCTTCTCGCCAAGCTAGACCAGCTACTATCACGCAGTATCCAGTTCTTCTCCTTTTGTGGGACTCTTTTAGAGATAAAATGAGACTTTCCGCATACATCAACCATTTATACAAAATTCCGACGGTGGAGGGTACTGCAATAAATTGGATGAAGATGCAAAAGTCTCAGAAAGACTAAAAAAGAAATGCCAAATATTGACTTAAGGAGAAAGGTGGATGAAGTCATCCACAAGTTTTACTATGTGAAAACGAACCATTTCACGAAACTTCATGGAACACGTGGAAAGAGTCATACGTGAAAGAGCCCTAGATTCTACCTAACCCAGCTAGAAACCATAATTGCCTTCACGAGGGAGACAACTTGTACAATTGTGATAAATGCAAATATAAAGATACTGGTGCAATTCCCTAGATTAGTGCGGTCAAAGGAGGCGTTGACAGATAATCAAATTAGGAGTTGAAAGTTACATATTAAGATTTTACCAACTGCCTGTAAAATGTTCTAGGTATTTTAATAAACTGTGAGAAATATATGAACCAGCATTGATCATATTTATTTTTTTGCTTTCTATAAGAAAAAAATACTAAATAATGTTTGAGCTACTGCTAGAAGGAGCAATATGATGGCTACGAGAACGGATAAGAAAGCCCAAGGACTAAGGAAATATTCCCTCCTTGTTACAATACTCATTCACATTTTTAAATATCTCGGAGTAATAGAAATTGGATAGAGTGACGTAGTCACCCATCTTGTTGTGCATTTGTGCAACCACCTCGTCATCGCCCAAGTGATTCTTAATAATCCCTATGTGGCGAAGCACCTCGACGTCCCTTGAAGAGTTTATGAGGCAATCCATGAAGGTCACACGATCTGTATAGTACTTGATATCTCCGCCTTGACAATGCTGCTCATATGCAATTAGGTTTTGAAATTGTGACTTGGTGTGGTCCTGTACACTCAAGAGCGGTATCTCGAGTTTCCCGTTCTTGAACATGATGTCTTTCATGTGTCACCCTCACACTGCCTTTCATGAAATTTGTTGCATGTCTAATTCCATTTGTTATTCAACATGACGATCATCCACTTCTTTACTTTTTTTGCAACCTGCATTTGGTTCTGCAGAGTTCCATTTGTTGAAGATTATGTTCATTACTTGTTTTCAATTTAATTGCACCGCGAATCTTTCAAGTTTTTTAATCTGTACAATTGAAAACTGACACTAACAGCACACTCGATGAATTCAATTTGTTCCTAATTTTCTTGTGATAGGAAACTAGTGATCCTCCTCAAGGTGGTCAAGAGTTGGAACCCGCGTCCCCATCATCTACCGTAATTCTATCATTTTAACTGACGTGGCTGATGAGCTTTGCTTGTCGCTTCGTTTGGCATTGTCGCGAGATGATCATCTCCAAAAGCATGGATTTTTGTTTTTTGAAAATTTCCTTCTACAATTACCTCAAAAAAATGGATGAAGAAAGTTCTCGTGCAAAAACTTCGTATGGGAATACTGGAACGGAGTTATCTGCTTGAGATTTCTGTTTATGGAAATGCTCAAGATAATGTAAAGCTTGTGCATACACATGTACACATATACTTGAATACAAATTTTGACATTCACGTAGTCACATAAATGTAAATCTGGCATGAGTGCTAAAGAAACTGTCCATATTGCATTCAAAGATCACTATGTATGAATTTTGCATGGTCCCACCATGTGGTACTTAAGAATCGATAACTATAAACAGCAAGAAAGTTGGGTAAAAATAAAACTTTGTGATTGGGCCACACCATCACATAATTCGTTTTACCATTTTCCCTGCACATATTACTTTATCGTTTGCATTAATAAGATAAAAAAAAGCTTAATTGTCCTTCATTGATGTTTATTGAAAAATTAAAATGAGTTCATGCAATGAATAAAGGGGCTATTAGTAATTTTAATTATATATGTTTGGCAAACATGTAATTATTAATTATAAATGTGGACTGATAAAAAGCACAAGTCGATTGAGAAAAGGGAATAATATTTAAAAAGTGAAGTTAAAAGGTTTTTAAGATAAAATAGGGAATGACATCAAAATAGTGAAAAAGTTAAAGGTTTGTAAGATAGAAATCACGAACTTGTGCGGTAATTTAGATTAAAAAAATTAATTTTTCCACTTATCTAACATTCATGTTCTTTAAAAAAGATAAAACGAATTTATCTACATGTGCATATATGTAGTAAGTTAATAACCCAGTTTCCTATTTACTCCATAAATATTTGATTTTTTTTTTTTTTTGTACAAATAGAATTTTTGTGAATTAATCTTCGGGAACTAAAGGAATATTCACAAAACAGAGTCGATGATTTGTAATTAATCGACTTATTGAGTGATCAATCAAAACTATTTTGACCCACCAAATCAAATAGCTCTACCGTTTTAACGATGGAGTTCTAGAATTTTTGATAAAATCTCCATTGGACGGTTTGACTTTGGTGCAAGAGCTCTGTTATCAATGTATTAATTATCTAGACCAAGCTTATTTATATATTGTAGGTTAAAGCTCTTTAATTTCGCCTTTGTCCACACAAACCACTTTCCCCAATTAGTATGGTCATTAAGCTGGTGACATTTTCCATCTTTTGGAGCCCGGTTCTTCCCATTTGCCACGACATATCATGATTAGGAGCTAAACATACTTTGTCGTATATTTAGTATGTGAATCTTGTTCTGTTCTGAATTGTTATTCAATTATCATGAAAGATTTCCATCTGCGCTCGGTGCTAGAATAAAACAAGGCGCATTGAGTTGGATATTGAACTTTCTTTTAGACATTTTTTATAGGAACAAAATGTTCATCAACTTCAATATCTATAATGATTAAATATGGTGATTAGTGCACTAAAAATTTAAAACTTGTTATAAAAATTTTAAAACTTTTTGACAATCAGGTTTTAAAAACTTTAAGAATGTGCAATGAAAATTTAAAATTTGTTAAATTGGTGCAACTAAATTTTTTCATTTATTTCGTCCAATTTAGTTAAGGTAACTCCATCCAATTTAGTTAATGAAAAAAGCTTATCTTTTAGGCTCCGTTCGTTTTACGGAAAATGATTTCAATGAAAACGTTTTCTGGATTTTCCAGCGTCGTTTCATGGAAAATAAACTAATCAAGGAAAATATTTTCCATTATTGAAAAGATAACCTTTAAAAGCGAGGAAAATCTCTTCCACTTTTCAAAAGTGGAAAACATTTTTCCATAACTTCTTCCACCTTATTTGTCACGCCCTTATCCTCGAGTGCATGCCCATCCCTTACTGGTTGATAAATATTTGCGATTTCCTAGAACGAATCACCGACCCATTCATTTGAATACGCATGTGAAATCAATTAATAAATCCCCAGACAACAACAATATGGGATAGAAAAGTAAGAACGATTTTTCACAAAATATCTTTTTATAAACATATAGGTTTATACACCGAAGTCTACAAAAAGGAATCGACTTCCATCAAAAGAAAATTGTTCTATGACTAACTAATCGACAAGATTGTCAATTCTTCGGGCTTCACCTTCTAAACTTTGGGCCTCGGGTCCTCCACCAACACCATCTAAGGACCTGAAAATGATTATACAATAACCAGTAAGACAATGTCTTAGCAAGTTCAACCCCCTAAGACTCAATTAGGAAGAAAATACGTCCTAAGGGCTGCCTAGGCACAAACACGAGTTGGAGGTCTTACCTTTGTCTCTGTTCCTTCCTGCACGTTAGTAATATTTGACATTTTCACTCAATCATTTCAACAGATTGATTCATCAATCAATCGATTCAGTCTATTACACGTCAACAGAACCATTACCTAGTCATTTCAATCAATATTACATTTAAGTCTGATCATACCTAGGACTGCTTATTATAAGTCGATAATAGGTAGTATAGCTCGACAGAAGCTGCCGCAATTATACTTATATAGTATAGTATTTATGCTCACTAGAACCTGCCGCAATTATACTCATATAGTATACTATTTATGCTCACCGAAGCTGCCGCAATTATTCTCATATAGTATACTATTTATGCTCACCAAAAGCTACCACACTTATTGGTCCAACCATCTAACCATTTCTCAAATTTATTATACCTGTTAAAAATACTTGTGTGTGGGTACACACAATTGGCCTTAAACAAAATACAATAATTTCCTTTCCACAAATCCCACCATTTTATATAATCCACCAAAATATTTTTGGCGTTGTAAATTGACGCTCAATTATTTTTCAATCAATTACTGAAATTAAATGAATTTAAGAATAAATTCCAAAAACACAAATCATGTACAATCAACACAAATTAGAGCTTAATTAAATAAATAGATCACACCACCGCAATCAGCATAAATTTCCGATCACTGACTATCCCAGTCTAATTTTCAAAAATTAATTAAATAATTAAATAATTACGAAAATTAATTAATAAATACCGAAAATGCAACTTAGGCCCAAAAAAAGCCTAATTGGAAGCCGAGACGGACCCGAAAAATTTTCGAATCACTCTAGATAAATATTAGAACTTGTCTAGACCCTAATTGCACTAACTATCCACCTAACATGCATCGGTAATTAATTAAATTCATTAATCAAATCTAACTAACTACCTAATCCTAACTTAGTCTAAACTAATCAACTCTTAAACGTCATTAACTTACTAAGTGAGGATTGGTAAGTTAAACTCACTTGTTTAACGATCCACTCGGATCAAATTGACGGGGATGCAATGGGGCTCGATCTTCTCCAAAGTGGCGATGGCTTTTGAGCAGGAATCGGGCTCGAAAATTGGCCTGCAAAGCTTTCGATTTTCTGCTCGGGTTCCTTGGCTAAAGGGGCTGCTTCGAGTTGCTGATTCGTGAGGACAACACGGCTGGGCTTGCTGCTTCAACGAGCTGTTGGCGTGAAGAAATAGCGATGCTGGCCGGTGGAGAGGAGCAGAGATGGATGGCAGCCTTCGGTGAAGTGGAGCAGTCGGCGTGGGGATGGAAAGCTTCGGCAGAAATGAAAACCAAGCAGATGAGGCTGAGTGGCTTGCAACGTGCGGATAAAGGAGAGGAGAGAGAAACCGAGGGAAAAATAAAAAGAAAGGGCAGCTGGCAAGAGAAATGAGTGGGATGTCGACCGTGGATAGAAGATGAGAGGGAAATTCAACAAAGAGTCAAATAAGTGAGGAAGAAAAGGGAGACAAGGCAAAGGGAAGGAGGGAACGTCAGTGGAGGAGGGGTTCGCACGGGGAGCGAGAGAGAGAGAGAGAGAGAGAGAGAGAGAGAGAGAGAGAGAGAATTTGCGGCCATGGGGAAAGAGAAAAATAAAAAGGAATTTAACAGAAATTCCTAAAAACCGAAAATTCTTAGTCCCACTCGCTCTTATTTAGTCTAATTTGATCCCCAAAAATTTCCATGCTAAAGCATTTGATCCTCACTTTTTGGCACCAAATTTCTCCCAAACAACAAGTCTCAAGCAATGAAAACGGTCATTTCCTTCAATTTCGAATTTTATTTCCTTTTTCTAGGAATCTGATTTTTGAACAAACTTCTCCAATTGAGGTCCAATTCGTTGAGGAAAAAGCCCATGAAATTTCCTGTCACTAATTTGATTACACTATATGCCAAAAGTGTCTTCAAATTGGCCAATCCGAATTTTTGTTCGTTTTTTGAATCCATAAAAATCCCGAACTCACTAAAAATTCCTCAAAAGATGAGTCAATGTTCCTAAAATGACCTATGACATGATAAGACTTTCAATTTCTGAAACTGGATTCAAAATTCGCGGTTAATTTCAATCCGACACGATTTTAGTGTGACCTAGGCTACTAGGTAGCTTTTGGAAATTTTTAGTGCAAATGAGTCGTGGTCGATTTTTTTAAAGCCACAAAGTGAACCTATTCGATACATTGGCGACTCTCGGTTGTTGTAAAAATTTCAATGATTCAAATACGTACGGGGTACCAAAATGATAGAAAAATCAATCTAGTATCAATCGATGAGAATTTTGCAATTTAGTAGAATCGCCCATGTTTAACTACATAACTCAGTCAAACCGACCTATCCCTGATTTCTAATTGATCTTTATTGTGCCGTAATAATCTCAACAGATGAACACAGTCGAGCAGTTAATTCTTGGTTGAATTTCAAGTCAATGCATTAAAATCTCTTAATGACTTCCCTAAATAGTCTAGTTATTTCACAAGTGATTGGCTCTGAGAATAGCACTATAGGCGCGTCGATGAAAGGCTCAATTAATTTAATTGAAAACAAAACTAAAAAATCTAGGATGTAATATTATTTCTTTTCACCAAACACATTTTCATTTTATTTTTATGCTTTCTTTTTCTTTTCTTTTTTCAAAAAATTGAGTTTTTTTTTTTTTTTTTTTTCCTTTTCATCTTATTCCTTGAGGCTGGTCGCGGCCATGGCAAAAGGCCAGGGGCGACTAGCCGCAAGCCAACTCGAGCCTTGCCCCAAGCAAGTGAGGCCCGAGCTCGCCGGCTCGGACAAGCTTGGCTTTGCCGATTGGGCTAGGTGGAGCCTCGGCGGCGGGGGCGAAGCTCCGGGCTTGCTAGATTCGGCGAATTGGGCAAGAGTCGGGCCTTGGCCGAGCTCGCTCGAGGTTTGTCGGGCTTTGGGGAGCCGTGATCTCGCTGGATTTGGCGACCACATCTTGGTCGATCGCCGAGCAACCGGCCATTGTCGGCATGCGGTGGTGGAGGAAGGAGGAAGGAAAAGAAAAAGGAAAAAATGAATAGAAAAAGAAAGAAATAATAAAAAATTCGATTTTTTAAAATACAAATAATTAAAAATTCTTTTTAAAAAATATAAAAATTCAATTTTTTGATAATTTTTCTCAAATAATTAAATTAGCTAATAAACAGTGGAAAATATTTTCCACTTAAAGTTAAGGTTTCAGTCATACATCAGAAAATATAGTCATTTTTCAAGAAAATGACTTCCTAGAAAATATTTTTCGAAAATGTGATATTTTCCGTGAAACGGATGAATTCTTGTTGTTTTTCGAAGAGAGGCGCAATGACGTGGTTGCCATGTCAACCATTTTTAGGAAAAAAATTAAAGTAAATTTAAAGGATAAAATTGATCTCAAGATTTTAGAAGAATAAAAATCTGAAAAAGGAATTAGAAAAAGAAGAAGAATCAAATAGAGGAAAAGCCGAGGTTGAGATGGACAGTGGTGGCTCCAGCTGAGGCGGTGGCGTTGTGGCGGCCACCCTTACACTGGTGAGGGGCCGATATCCCCTCTTCGGACTTAGCCAAAGCCAACGTAGCCCTTGCCACCACCGTCACGTGATGGAAAAAGAAAACAACGCGCGCGCGCGCGCGGTGAGTGAGCCAGGCGAGGTGGCAGCCCTCGCCACTTGCCCGCAAGGTCATCTGCGACCTTGGCACTAGCGTCCCTCGCCCCTCCAGCAATGACGGTAGCAATCGTAACCTAGATCTACAATGTCTTCAGCAACAAGATGACCCTCGCCCAGATTTAAAGCAAGGGTCACAACCCATGTCATCAAAGAATATTAAAGAGCGGGGTGGCGTTGGACCAATTGAGAAAAATAGTTGGTTCTTAAAAAAATTTGAGATCGATGTTGGGATCAAAAGTAGGTATGACTATGGTGTATTTTATACCTTAAAGATGTTCTTGTGAAATTTTATGAGATCATTGTCAATTATCGTTATTAACTATTTTTAAAGCAGTTCTTAGAACAGCTGATAGTGGTCCTATAAAATTTCACAGTTATAAAATTATAACAAGAGGAGGTGGATTATGTGTAGAAAAGAAAGTGCTTCACTTCAGATCTATACAATGTTTTCACTTGCGTTTTTAATGTGCTTTGAATTTCTTATTGTCATATGATGGTTTAGTGAGCTCAAATCCTTATGAAAAATCGAGAGTTATGAACTCCATTCATACTTTCCAAGGACCGTCGTGTTTGATTCGTAGACCAGAAGCAATCTTCTTCAATGGCCGGTGGAATAATGACAGAGCTTGAGATTTAGGAGCAAACAATTCCACAAAAATCTTGAAATGAAGTTTTTCCTTCTAACTTTTTAGTTTTATTTTTAAAATACCTAAAGTTACATCTACATAATTGTCTTTCTTTAAAAAGAAAACAGGCAAACAGCTTTTTCTGACTACCAATTTGGATAAAGCTAACAGATGACCTAGATTGTATTAATTTAACAAATTTTAGGATTTAATATATTTTTTTAAAAAAATTGAGGACTCAATTGCACTTGTACATCAAATAGGTTCACTTATCCGGTATAAAGGAAAGTTTTTATTGTCACTTGCCATTAATGGTGAGTTTATTTTTCGAGTTAGTTACTCCTATTAAGCCTATACCCAATATGCAAATAAAACTCATGCAAATTAACGATGTCTACTAGATGGAAATTATTGGAGTATTGTCATAAAATACTACCTTTCAATAGAATATATTAGACTATATTTTTCCTATATCTAATCCAATAGGACAAATATAGAGAAATTTTTAAAAAAAAAAAAAATTCGAATTTTTATTTCCAAACTTCTTGATTTTTTTTTTTTTTTGTTAGCATATTTTCTTGATGTATAAACATTCTATGCTTTATTTGCTTTACTTGAAATCTGAGCAAGAAGAATTTTACTCATCATGTTCATTTTGAAATCACTTTATGTAAACTTGGGAAAATTCTTGCACATTTCTCATTAGTGGAACCAAAGATCATGTCATTTACATATATTCGCACCAACAAAATATATTCATCTTTCTTATTTATTAACAATGTCGTGTTTATTTTACTTGTTTCAAAACTGTTGTCAATTACAGAACAACATAATTTCTCATACCAAGCAAGGAGCTTGCTTGAGACCATGTGAAGCTTTTCATCGCTTGTACGCACAATTTTCTCATCTAGGATCTTCAAAGCCTGATGATTGCTCTACATAGAACTTTATCTTCAATAATATAATATAGACAGATACTATCACATTCATTTGATATAAGTTGGAATCATAATAACAGGTATAGTAAATAATAGACGTATTGCTTCTAATCACCCAACGAGTTCACATGTCTCATCATAATTTATCACTTGTTCTTGAGGATATCCTTGTAGAACAAGTTTATCTTTATTTTGTACAACTTTAACTTTCTTGAGGTTAGTTTGATGTCTACCAAACATGTCAAAAAAAAAAAGTTTCTTAGGTGAAATGAAAACTATGTGAATCTAAAAATATATTCCTTTCTTCTCTACTTAGTGAATTGGCATGACTAATCACACCGATTTGCACCGGTGGATAGGTATGGATTCATGGCATGAGGAATCCATGCCCTATGGTGCCTTACCCCGGACATGGCAATTTTCCCTGTGAAAATGCCTAGCATAGGAGAAAACTACAAAGACTACTATTGTTTTAATTAAGAGAGAAATCCTATCCACATTGCATTAACAACCTCGTGTTTAAAGAAAACCTACATGGTCCACTCAAACTAAAGATTCTACTACTTAAAAGTGTTGTCATATTAGTTGAAAATTGAGATTACCCAACATTTTACAATAAATGTTATATAGTTAATCATCACCTTAAGTTGAAGATTTAGGTTTAAGGGTTCCCGATCAGCTTTGGCGCACCATGACTAGTGCACCCCCTTCAATGATTTTAAGGTCGCCCTCCATCACATCGAGTCGGTGCATAATATTTTCTTTCAGGAGTGCTCCTAACAAGGCCCAAATCTAACATCACAAGAAGAGTAGACTTTTGGCCATCTGACCTACCGCCTTATTGGTTCATTCCTATTATATTTACTTAAAAAGTCTTACTTTTTTGCTGGCATTTAATTCAAGAAAAGGTAATTTACCCGGTTTTGTCAATCATCCATGTTCAATTTCCATCATATGTACGGTCTATTGATTGCAAGCGACTAGTATGGTAATGATCTGAATTGATCTTCACTTTTTATTTAATCTAAATCTAGCAATTCACAATTCTTGACTTTTTTTTTTTTTTTTTAATTCGGAACTTTTAGAATAGTTAAATGTTGACACGTAAAATCACATGCAAATTTTTCATAACATCTATAATATAATAAATTTTAGCAAAAAAGTTAAAAAGAACTACTTTTTACTTTTATCTAAGGATGGCCAATCCAATCTTAGGGTGCCCCATTCATAACATCTTTATTGTGACTAATTCGAAGTTTGCATTTTATTTTTGAGTATTGGGTGAGCCAAAGTCTAGAATGCCAAACATGAATAGATAGTAATGAGTGCCCATTTTTCATCATCAATGGGCATTCATTCAAGGTAATCTTTATGAATGACTTTCAAGGTCCAAAGAAGTGATACATACCTATGATGAAACATGGGCATAAGAATAGTAAGAATGCCAAAACTTTCATACAATGCTCATTTGAGTGCCAAAACATTTTTTTCTCTCACTTGAGTACTATATTGGAGAAAAATCGATTACTTAAGTGCCAATTTCCGGTCAAATGTCCTATGTGGAATTTCTTTTTTGAATTATATATTTTTATTTTTATTTTGCTCTTTTCTTTTTTTTGGTTTTTTCTTTAGGGTTGGTCACTAGTGACCCTCACCAACCATGGCTGCCTTGCCCAGATTAGCGAGGGCCACCTCACCCTCAACCACAAAGGCTTGGGCGAGGTTGCGAGGGCCCTTGCTGATTGTCCGACGGTCATGGTGATGCCACCCAGAGTAGGTGAGGGTTGTCGCGGCCTCTCTAGCGGTGGGAAGGCCTTAACGGCCTCACCTAAGGCCTTTGCAGCTAGATCTAGGTGAGGGTTGCCTAGCCCTCGTCGCGAAGGCCTTAGGCAAGGCCGTTAAGGCCTCGTTGACCATTGGCAAGGCCATGATAGCCTTTCCCTGCCTTGGGTAGCGTCGCTCGTGACCACCCAAAGTTGAATGTCGCCTAGAGTGGGCGAGGGCCATCGCGACCTTGCCCAGTGCTTTGCTCTCGAAGGCAAGGCAGCAAAAAATAAAAATTCAAAATTCAAAAATATAATAATAAAAAGTATTAAAATATTAGAAAATATTTTCTACATAGCCACATCAACTTTTCTAACGAGGCAAATCGAAAGTAGTATTTAAGTGATCGATTTTTTTAAATTTGTGGCATTCAAGCGAGTAAAAAAAAAAAATAGCACTCAAGTGAGTATCGTACGAAAGTGTTGACATTGGTGCCGTTCTTATCCATGAAACATGAAATGTTGGTCGTCTTTAGCTCGTGGAAGACTTCGAGTAGCTATGAGCTTGAGAGCTCATTGATGAGAATACTTAAATAATAAATCACGCCTAAAATTAAAAGTTCAAACTTTTAGAATAATTAACAGCGATCTTACAAAATCTCTCACTTGTAATGATGAGGATTTTGCTGTTGATGCGTGAAATTATGGCCTGAGGTAATATGATGCTACAATTTTTTTTTCTTTTTGGGTAAGGTAAGAATATATGATGCTACAATTTATATGCATTGCTCTTACAAAAACAAAAGACGCATTGGCAATATACGGGCGGTATATTCTTTTGCGTGATGCACTGATTGAAGTCCTATGTATTATTATGATTAGCTGAAGAGCTCGAAATTGGGGAAGAGTAAATGAAGTACAATCACCTACGAGTTTGATGAAGTTTTCGCCGAGTCCCCGTCACAAAAACAAGTGTATGATATTTCTAGTATCATTATTGACAGAGATCCACGGCCGGATCTTGTCCTTCAAAGTAGTATTCGTGTTTACCGCATCATTTGAGGACAAGGTCCGATGACCTTTCCCAGCTGACATGATTTTACTTCCTAGACATTACTTTGGCTACACTTTTAATTTAAGGTTAATATCACAGTAAACTCCATTAAGTTTCATTAAATTTTAGTGTCAAATTGTTGAATTAAACGATATATGATAGTTAACGGGTATAACAATTTAATTTGTCATAAGTGTACTGATTTTGTAGTTTTCATAATATTAATCTAATTTAACATAAATTAATAGAGAATATATTTGTCACGAATGTGCCGGTTTGAAGGTTTTTATAGTAAAAAAATTAGTTTTGAGTGAATATATGATATGTGTACTAGTTTGAGCTATTTTGTGGTGAAAAATTAATTTGAGATAAATTTGTCATAAACATAATAATTTGAGAGTTTTCGTAATATAAACCCTTAATTTTATAGCACTTTAGTCCGATCTGAATTTTTATTCATTTTATAATATTTTTTTAGTTTTTAGGAAATGGACCTTCTCCTGGCTAAACATGAAAGCTTGATAAAGAGCGAAGTATTGCTGTCAGCTGTAGGATGAGCAAAAGACAAGTACAAATCGAAAACCGTCCGGGCCGAATTAGATCAATTCTCGGTTTCTAAACACTTGAATTAATGGATACTAGTTCGGTTTTTTATATCAGGTGTGGAATTACCCATTTAATTTTTTTTATAGTAAATAAAACTCTGAGTCAGACTCCAGACCTTTCTCATGACCGCTCTCTTTCTTTAACTCACGACCCCTCTCTCTCGCTCAACTCCCGGCCTCGGGGCTCGTCGCTCAGTCACGCTCACTCTCGGCCTCGACGGTTTTTCAGGTACCAATTTGCCTCTTGCCTCTTGCTGCGTATTTGCACTACTTTTTCCCTTTGTTCCGTCTGGTTTGGTCTTGTCGTGGTGCGTCTTGATGGGTTTTACATGGTTGCTATCTGTTAATGGTTTCTTGTCTCCATTTTTGAGTCGTGGATTCGCGAGGAAGGAGAGATGATCGATGGGTAATTGGCTTTTTTGAGTCTTCGATTCGCAATCCATGTGAGCTCAGGACTTGAAGTGATTTTTACACAATTTTACCTACGGACATGTTGTCCTCAGCTGGAGAATGATCAGCTGGTGTTTTTTCTGCCTATTTATGTTCTAATGTTGTTTGGTCAAGGGACGTTAAGTGAAAATTCTTTTATCAAAAAGAGGCGAAAGTTATTCTGGTGAAGTGCTGTTTCAGGTTGCTGGTAGTTGTGATCTTTTATAAAGCTTTCTTTGGATTTTTGCCTGCAAGTGTGTATGATTGTTTGATGATCAGGGAAGTTATGTGTCCATGGGTTCTGAATTTTTGTAGGACAGGTGGGTAACTGACTCGATGGAATTGATATGGTTTGCTGCATATTGTAGCATAAGCAAGCTGCAATGAAACAAAAAAAAAAAAGAAAAAAGAAAAAAAGAAAAAGAATGAAACTGAAAAGAAAAGAAGAAGTGGCTGGTTACCGGTGGAACCTGAAACTGTCAGGTTCGGTTTCAGAGTTGGTTCTAGGGTCCACAGGACTAGTTCCCGTTTCAAAAATTGGGAATGGGTCCCAACAGGGTAGGTCCAAGGTTCTAGACTTGGAACCAATCATCCTAGCCATTTGCTGTTAAAATTGAAAATGAACCTAAGTTTGATCAGGAGGTAAACTCGGTGAGTGGAAGCCAGGTTTAGATTTTGACCGTTATTTCTTGCTCTGAAATGTAATATAGGTAAGATGCGTGTGCAACTTGTTTTGGCAGCAGTGTTTATTACATGAGTTCACCTTTGCTTTCTCAACTTGCTCTATTAACACAGTTAAGCATTTCGTTTTGGGCCATTGATTTTAACTTTATGATTTAATATTTCTACTTCGCAGGATGGTACAGAAAAAGAGAAAGAGAAGAGAAAGGAGAAGATGATGCGGAAGAGGAGGAAGGAAAAAGAGGCAGAACTAAGCAAAATGTCAACAAAATCCCAAATAATGTTTCATAAATGGCTGAATTACATGGAAATATTATGAAGGATTTTTTCAGTGTTGATATAGATATCCAATTTAAGCAACAACTCTAACAAAGGATTTACATCATTGAATGCCTATTTACTTTGACACCATCTCTGTTTGAGTGCTCATAACACATTCTTCTCAATGTCACTTTGCTTAACATAGGTTGAGGAAAATTACTCTATAATATCTTCATCCAATTTGGCCATGTGAAACATTTTGGGATTTTGTTGAGCATGTCGCTCTTCCTAGAGACATTTTTCTCAGCTTTAGCCTCTTATTTCTTCCTCCTCCTCATTTTCTTCTCCTTTGCCTTCCTCTACATGGTCAAGTAGTTTGTCTCCTCAGCTTTTGCATAGTGCCTATACAAATTCCAGATATATCGACAAAGAGGGCTAGTGTTGAACCTTCCCGAAAGAAGCTTCTTATAATGGTGCCTATGATATGGACGGTTTATTGGCAGAGATAATTCCATATAATGGGCAGCCATGTAAAGCAGATTTAATTGTGTCAGGGAAAGCAGGTAAAGAGTTGAGAATTGGTGAAAGGTAGTTGATGTTTCTTATATAATCTAAGATTATAGTTCTAACTTGTTATCCACTTTTCTTACAGTATTCAAAAGGCCCTTTGTTGATGATTTTTTACTGTTTTGCTTTGAGAAATTAGCTGTTGGGGTTGGGACCAAGTATGTTGTTCAATCTGACCTGCGGTCTACTTCTTTGTTGTACTTTCTTTCGCACCATCACAAGACTCTTCTTTGTGCGTGTGTGCGTGCATGCATGGTTGTTAGGATCATGATCCAGATTGTAGGATCACAATCATACGATCCTACGTCTCAAAAATTTTGAACAATCTGGATTCTAAGAAAAATGGTAGTTTGCAGTGCTCTAATATGTATCTTAGGATTGCGATCCCAACTACGATGCCACTGCTCAAGCTTTAGAAGGCAATTCTACCTTTTCAGCTAGAGCAAATATGAAATTGGCCCTCCATCCCCGAGCGCATATGCCACTTTCTTCTTAATCATGTTCAGCTCCATTTGGAAAATATAAGGAGACTGACTACAAAACATTAACAAAGTGTAAGGGCAATTTTACAGTTTCCTTAGTAGTTTGGTGTGAGATTGATCTCTAAAGCATAATGGGCCTAAGAGCCTTGAGTGTAGGATCAGCCTCTCTAATTTCAGCCAAAGAGTGCGGAAAGTTTGTCTATGTTTGCTTATTATAGAATCCACTGGGGCCTTCTTTTCTTTAGATGGAATGTATATCTAGTATTTGTGCTCATCTTGCATGGATGGAGACCGACTGCGAACATCAAGAAAGAGCAAGGGAGATTTTACAGTTCCTCATCGTTTGGTGTAAGATTGATCTCTGAAGCATAATGGGCCTAAGAGCCTTGAGTGTAGGATCAACCTCTTTAATTTCAGCCAAAGAGTGTGGAAAATGTGTCTTTGTTTGCTTCTATTACGGAATCCTGCGGCTTCCTTTTCTTCAGATGGAATGAATAGCTGGTATTTGTTATCCAACAGATTATATTCTCTTAAGGCTTCAAGTTGTCTATTTTATCCAGTGAGGGTACTCAACTAATTAATATAATATGTCAAGTAGCATATTATATGAATAACTTCTCCCTTTCAACTTTGTGATTGCATCACTTCTTCCTGAATATATACATATATATATCCTTGGAAGTGAGTCATATTTTACCCCTTTTGTTTAAACTTTATGATGCTTGAAGTCTTTCACATTGGCAAGAATCCTTAACATCCTTGGTTAAGTTAAAAATTAGCTTTGTACCCATGATATGCCTCTTTTCCATTTTTGTAGTTTTCCTTAGATCCTAGGTTTAATTACACTAATATTTTGCTTCCAATGCCCAATTGGTAAAAGCATATACTTAAACTACTGTGAGTAACCATTTCTTTAATAGCTATTCATTTTGATAGCTTACCTGGACCACAGTGGTGCTATTTTGGGCTTTCTCTTGGTTGGTTAAGTCAAATTGGACAAAATTTTAGGACAAATTCTGGACAAATTCTGCATTTCCATGTGATTATTAATTGAAAATGCTAACTAAGTACCGGACTTAAACATGTGGAGCTGGCATCGAATTTAAACAAATCAATGTATTAGGAAAAATTACAAAAATGATCTAACAGTGGAGGATCATAAAAGGTTAGGAAATTCATGATGACTTACTTGATTGAACTGGTGATTGTTCATTCTTCTTGCCAAGCTAAGACCAATTCTTCTCTTTTCGTGGGATTGTGTATTCAGTGAAATGGGTATAGATAAAATGAGACTCCGCCAATATCTACCTTTAAAACCAAATACAAACACGTTTTACTTGAGACCACACAAAAGACAACACGCTTTCATTCATCTCTTTTGACCTTCGTCGTCAATAATTCTGAAGATGGAAATTACAGTAACGAACTAAAAGTTCCTGGAAGTTGATAAAGAGGCAAAATGCTAAGAAACACATAAGAAAATATTAAAAAATGACTTTATGAGAACGACGTATGAAGTCTTCTACAAGTTGCATTTTACTATCCAACAATTGACCATTCTAAAATTCTTCATGGATTTTTTTTTTTTTTTTTAAACAACTGTAAAGCTCAAGAGGGGGGGGGGAGAGAGAGAGAGCATGTAAGTATACCTGCAATGCGGAAGCAGAGGAACGCGAACAGGAGCAGAGGGAGCACAGGCCTCAACGTCGCCGCCATTGTTGACAAGCTCAAGAGGACCCCCAATCAACAAACCAGAGAAAAAAGAGAGTTCAAGGAAAAGGAGCTTCTTCACTCCGTTCTCCCCGCTCTCTTCACATCCTATTGATGAAGTGCTCTTATACAGAGAGGAAAAAATAGAGATCTGGGGGTAGTGGTAGGGCTTTCACTTTGATGGCTCCCCTTCTTTTCCTGTTCGTTTTTTTCCCGCAGAGGGGCAAATGACGATCGACGGAGAAGGTGGAATTCGTGGGGTCTGCTGATATTAAAAAATGACCCTCCTTCCATTTCACCACTGTCAATCACTTTTGAGAGGGAGAAAAAGAGGGACAAAAGCTTGAATCGTGAATCGAGGATGTCAGAGTCAGTGGGGGATAGTTGTCTGCATCCGAGGACCCAGGCTAAGAAAAATGCTGATAAAGGAAGGAAGGAGGAAGAGATGATATCCTTCGCCTCCGCCCCTCGGTCACGTCTGCACCTCTGTCAATCACTTCTCAGATGTGAGAGAAGAGGGTAGTGCAATAATTGGATGAAGATGCAAAGGTGGACTAAGAAAGAAACGCTAAATATTGACTTGAGGAGAAAGACGGATGAACTCATCCACAAGTTGTGCGTTGTGCTACGTGAAAACGGATCATTTGAGGAAACTTAATGGAACGCGTGGAAAGAAACCTGCGGGAAAGAGTCCTACGTTCTACCCACCCAGCTAGAAACCACAATTGCCTTGGTGACGGGGATAACTTGTACAATTGTGGTGGATGCAAAAACGAAGATGGTGGCCTAATGCTCCAGATTGGTGCGATCAAACGAAGCGTTGAGAGATTAAGTTAGGAGTTGAAAAGTTACATATTAAGATTTCACCAATCGCATGTAAAATATTTTAGATATTTCCTTCGACTATGAGAAATATATGAATCAATATTGATTACATTTATTTTTGCTTTCTATAAAAAAGAATACTAAATAATATTTGAACTACCGCGAGAAAGAGCAACATAATGGCCACGAGAACGGACAAGAAAGCTCAAGGACTAATGAAATATTCCCTCCTTAGTTTTGCCATCCAAACATTCCACCTCTTGTTGCAATACACATTCACAATTTGAAGATCTCGGCGTAATAGAAATTGGATAGAGTGACGTAATCCCTCATCTTATTGACCATTTGTGCAACCACCTCATTATCGCCCAAGTAGTTCTTAATAATTCCTGCACGGTGGAGCACCTCAACATCCTTTGAGGAGTTTATAAGGCAATCCAGGAAAGTCACATAATCTGTAAAGTACTTGATGTCCCCACCTTGATGATGCTGCTCATAAGGTTTTGAAATTGTGACTCGGTGTGGTCCTGCACTCTCAAGACCAAAATCTCGAGTTTCCCCTTCTTGCATATGATGTCTTTCTTGTGTCGCCCTTGCACTGCCTTTCGAAATTTGTTGAATGTCTAATTCCATTTGTTATTCAACATGAGGATTATTCACTTCTTTACTTCTTTTGCAACATCTCATAGCATTTGGTCATGCAGAGTTCCATTTCTTGAAGATTATGTTCATTACTTGTTTTCAATTTAATTGTACTACAAATCTTTCAACTTTTGTCGTGTCTACAATTGAAAGCTGACACTAACGGCGCACCCGGTGAATTCAATTTTTCCTGGTTTTCTTGTGATAGGAAACTAGCAATCCTCCTCAAGGTGGTCAAGAGTCAAAACCCGTGTCCCCATCATCTACCGTAATTCTATCATCCAAACCGATGTGGCCGATGAGCTTGCTTGTCGCTTCATTTGTCATTGTCGTGAGATGATCACCTCCGAAAGAGCAGTTTTTTTTTTGAAACCTTCTACACTTACCTCGAAAATGGATGAAGAACGTTGTTGTGCAAAAACTTCATATGGAAATACTAGAACGGAGTTATCTGCTTGAGAGTTCTGTTTATGGAAATGCTCAAGATAATGCAAAACTTGTGCATACACATGTACACATATACTTGAATACAAATTCCTCTTCTTCTTTTGTTTTATTGACATTCATGTAGTCCCATAAATGTAAATCTGACATGAGTGCTAAACAAACTGTCCATATTGCATTCAAAGGCCACTATTTATGAATTTTGCATGGTCCCATGTGGTACTTAAGAATCGATAACTATAAACAACAAAAAAGTTGGGTAAAATAAAACTTTGTGCTTGGGCCATACCATAACATAATTCAATTCTTTCACCATTTCCCCTGCACATATTACTTTATCGTTTACATTAATTTGGTAAAAAAGCTTAATTGTCCGACATTGATGTTTTTTGAAAAATTGAAATGGATTCATGTACTGTATAAAGAGGTTATTAGTAATTTTAATTATATTCTTTGGCAAACATGTAATTATTAATTATAAATGTGGACTGAGAAAAAGCGCAAATCGATCGAGAAAAGGTAATAATATCAAAATAGTGTATTTAATTTTTTTTTTTAGGATAAAAAAGGGAATAAGATCAAAATAATGAAAAAGTTAAAGGTTTGTAAGATAGAAACCACGAACTTGTGCAGTTAGTTAAATAAGAAGCTTAATTTTTCCACTTATCTAACATTCATGTTCTTTAAAAAAGACAAAATGAATTCAACTATACGTGTATATAGGTAGTAAGTTAATAACCCATTTTCCTATGTACTCCATAAATATTCGATTTTTTTTTTACAATTGAATTTTTGTGAATTAATCTTCGGGAACTAAAGGAATATTCACAAAACAGAGTCGATGATGTGTAATTAATCGACTCATTGGGTGGTCAATCAAAACTATTTTGACTTACCAAATCAGACAGCTCTTCCATTTTAATGATGGAGTTCTAGAATTCTTGATAAAATCTCCATTGGGCGGTTTGACTTTGGTGCAAGAGCTTTGCTATCAATGTATTAATTATCTAGACCAAGCTTTCTATATTCACTATCACCAAGCTTTCTATATTTATATGTTGTAGGTGAAAGCTCTTTAATTTCGCCTTTGTCCATACAAACCACTTTCCCCAATTAGTATGATCATTAAGCTGGTGACATTCTCCATCTTTTGGAGCCTGGTTCTTCCCATTGGTCACGACATATCACGATTAGGAGCTAAACATACTTTGTCGTATATTTAGTATGTAAATCTTATTTTGTTCTGAATTGTTATTCAATTAGCATGAAATATTTCCATTTGCGCTCGGTGCTAGAATAAAACATGGCGCATTGAATTGGATGTCGAACTTCCTTTTAGACTTTTTTTTTAAGGATTAAAATGTTCCGTCAACTTCAATATCTATAACAATTAAATATAGCGATAAGTGCACTAAAAATTTTAAAACTTGTCATGAAAGTGCAATCGGATCCTAAAAACTTTTAAAATGTGCAATGAAAATTTAAAGCTCGTTAAATTGGTGTAACCAAATCTTTTCGTTTACTCCGTCCATTACTCCATCCAATTTAGTTAATGAAAAAAAGCTAATCTTTTATTGTTTTTCGAAGAGAGAGGCAATGATGTGGTTGCCATGTCAACCATTTTAGGAAAAAAAATTTAAAGTAAATTAAAAGGATAAAATTCATCTCAAGATTTTAGAAAAATAAAAATCTGAAAAAAAAAATGGAAAAAGAGAAAGAATCAAATAGAGGAAAAGCCGAAGTCCAGAAGGACAGTGGTGGCTCCAGGCTCCAGTTGAGGCGATGGCATTGTGGCGGCCACCCTTACACCGGCGAGGGGCCGGCATCCCCTCTTCGGCTTAGCCAAAGCCAACGTGGCCCTTGCCACCCCTTCACGTGCTGGAAAAAGAAAATAGCACGTGTGTGCGTGCATGTGGTGAGTGAGCTAGGCGAGGTGGCAGCCCCCACCACTTGTCCGCAAGGTCATCTGCAACCCCGGCACCAGCGACCCTCGCCCGTCCAATAACGATGGCAACAATCCTAGCCCAGACCTACAGCGTCTGCAGCAAGAAGACAATCCTCACCCAAATTTGAGGCAAGGGCCACAACCCATGTCGTCAAAGAAGATTGAAGAGGGGGTTGACGCTCAACCAATTGAGAAAAATAGTTGGTTCCTGAACAATTCTAAGATCGATGTGGGGATCGAAATTAGATATGTCTATGGTGTATTCTATGCCTCGAAGATGTTCTTGTGAAATTTTATGAAATCACTGTCAATTGTCGCTATCAAGTATTTTAAAAGCAGCTTTTAAAACAATTGATATTGGTCCTACAAAATCTCACAGTTCTAAAACTAGAACAGGAGGAGGCGGATCATGTGTAGAAAAAGCAGGGCTTCACTTTAGATCTATACGATATTTTCACTTGCATTTTTAATGTACTTTGAATTTGTTATTGTCCTATGATGGTTTAGTGAGCTTAAATCCTTATAAAAAAATCGAGAGTTATGAACTACATTCATACTTCGCAAGGGCTGTCATGTTTGATTCGAAGACCGGAAGCAATCTACTTCAGTGGCCGGTGGAATAAGTAGTGAGCTTGAGAATCAAAAGCAAACAATTCCGCAAAAAATCTTGAAATGAAGTTTTTCCTTCTAGCTTTTTGTATTTGTATTTTAAAACACTTAAAGTTACAACTACATTAGTATTAATTTAATAAGTTTTAGGATTTAACTATATTTAAAAATAAATAAATTAAGGACTCAATCGCACTTACACAACAAATTGGTGCACTTATCCCGTATAAAGGAGAGTTTTTATTTGTCACTTGCCATTAATGGTGAGTTCATTTTTTTTTTTTTCCGAGTTAGTTACTCCTATTAAGCCTATACCCGATATGCAAATAAGACTCATGCATAAGAATTATTATTATTATTATTATTATTATTATTATTATTATTATTATTATTATTATTATTATTATTATTATTATTATTTGCATTAATGATGTCTACTAGATGGAAATTATTGGGATATTGCTAGAAAATACCACCTTTCATTAGAATATATTATACTGTATTTTTCCTATATCTAATCCAATAGGACAAACATAGAGTAATTTTAAAAAAAAAATTCGAATTTTCATTTCCAAACTTCTTGACCTTTTTTTAATTATTTTTTTTACATATTTTCTTGATGTATAAACATTCTATGCTTTATTTGTTTTACTTGAAATCTGAGCAAGAAGAAGTTCACTCATCATGTTCATTTTGAAATCATTTTACGTACACTTGGGAAAATTCTTGCACATTTCTCATTAGCGGAACCAAAGATCATGTCATTTACCTATGTTCACACATTTATTCTTTATCAACAAAGTTGTGTTTATTTTACTCGTTTCAAAACTGTTGTCAATTAGAAAACTACATAATCTCTCATACCAAGTATGGATCTTGCTTGAGACCATGTAAAGCTTTTCAGAGCTTGTAAGCACGATTTTATCATCTAGGATCTTCAAAGCCTGGTGATCGCTCTACATAGAACTTTATATTTAATAAAACAATCTAGACAGATACTATCACTTTCATTTGAAATAAGATGGAATCATAATAACATGTCTAGCAAATAATAGACGTAAATCACCCAATGAGTCCACCTCTCATCATAATTTACCACTTATTCTTGAGAATATCCTTGTAGAACAAATTTAGCTTTATTTTGTACAACTTTACCTTTCTTGAGGTTAGGTTGACGTATACGAAACATGTCAGAATAGGTTTCTAAGGTGAAATGAAAACTATGTGAATGTAAAAAATATATTCCTTTCTTCTCTCCTTAGTAAATTGGCACGACTAATTACACCGATTTGCACCGGTGGATAGGGTATGGATTCATGGCATGAGGAATCTGCACCCCATGTCGCCTTACCCCGGACATGGCAAATTTTCCCTGTGAAAAATGCCTAGCATAGGAGAAAATGACAAAGACTACTATCGTTTTGATTAATGGAGAAATCCTATCCACATTGTATTACAAACCTCGTGTTTAGAAAAATCCTAAATAGTCCACTCAAACTAAAGATTATATTACATGAAAAATGTTGTTATATTAAGTTGAGAATCGGGATTATCCAACATTTTACAAAAAATGTTATGTAGTTAATCATCACCTTAAGTTGAAGATTCAGGTTTAATGGTTCTTGATCAGCTTTCGCGCACCATGACTAGTGCACCTCCTCCGATAATTTTAAGGTCGCCCTCAATCACATCGACTCAGTGCATAAGATTTTCTTTGGGAGTGCTCCTAACAAGATCCAAATCTAACATCACAAGAAGAGCAGACTTTTTTGCCATCGGTAGATTATATCTCAAGTCATTAGGGCCTAAGTATTCATCTCTTCGTTAGCATATTACATTTTAGAGTTCTTCTCTTCCTACAGTAGATGAAGTCTTCTCCCAGGCTCTCCGTTCTACAATTCATGAGAACAGTTCTTCCATGTAGGCAGTGGAGATTAGTGCTATGCTTTCCCATGGTTCTAGTGGACGTGGAGGTTGAGGTCGTGGTTATCGAGGCTGTGGACGCAGTGTTGTTCACAGTGGAAGTCGTGGAGGCTGTGAAGGAGGAGTTCAGACTCGTGGTACCATTAATTCTGGAAATAGTCATGGTTCCTGCTATTGCCATCATTGTCAAAGAGTTGGACATACAGAAGCTTATTGCTATACACTTCACCCAGAGCTCAAACCTCGATTCAGTTACATTAACACGTGCTGAGTATGATACATTGGTTCACTCCCGACAAGTGACAGGATCTTCAGCTCCTACTCTAACTCTGGCACAAACATCTAAAAGTAGTTCATCATGTTTGTTGTATGCATCGTCTGATTCTTGGGTTATAGACTCTGGAGCTCCCAATCACATGATTGGTAACTCTAACCTACTATCTTCTTTCCACTATACATCTCCTTCATTGTCGAATTCAGTTACATTAGCAAATGGTTCACAGTCTCAAGTTACTGGTATGGGAGTTGCTCATTTGAGTCCCTCTCTTTCTTTGTCATCTGTCCTTCACCTATCAAAATCTCCTTATAATTTGATTTATGTTAGCTCGTTGACCAAAGAACTAAATTGTTCTATGACATTTTTCTCTTCCGGTTGTGTTTTTTAGGATCTGAGGATTGGACAAATGATTGGTGGGGGACATGAATCAAATGGCCAGTACTACCTTAATAAGAAGGTGTTAGCTATCGTAGCTGTGAAACAAACATCCACTGATGTATATCGGATGCATTGTCGTGTTGGTCATCCACCACCAAACCTACTTCGACGTCTATTTCCTGAGTCTAAGTCTGTGAGTTCCTTTCAATGTGAAGTTTGTCAGTTTGGTAAACATCATAGAGCTTCTTTTCCTTCCTGTATTTAGAGTCTTGTGTTTAGTCCATTTAAGTTGGTTCACTCAGATGTATGGGGTCCATGTCATGAGTCTGATGTCTTTGGATTAAGATATTTTGTTACATTCATGGATGATTTTTCCCAAATGACTTGGTTGTTCTTAATAAAAGATCATACATAGATTTTTCATTGTTTTCAATTGTTCTAATTTGAAGTGTTGAATCAATATAATATCTCTATCAAACATTTACGATTAGATAATGCTAGAGAATACCTTGCTACAACTTCTGGTTTCCAGGCGTTTATGGAATCTAATGGTATTATTCATTAGACGTCATGCTCATATACTCCACAACAAAATGGCGTAGTTGAATGTAGAAATTGCCATCTTCTTGATGTTGCCCGCTGCCTTATGTTTCATATGCATCTACCTAAACATTTTTAGGGCCATGCTATTCTTACGGCATCTTATTTAAATAATAGGCTTCCAAATTTTGTTCTTCAAGGGAAGACACCATTCTCAATTTTACATCTAAATCGTCCTCTCTTTTCCTTACCTCTTCGGGTCTTTGAGTGTGTTTGTTTTGTACATAGTCTTACTCCAGGTCTTGATAAACTGGATGTCACGCCCCGATCTTCCAAGCACGTGCCCATCCCTCGGTGGTTGATTAAATTGTGATGTCTCAAGACGCGTTGCTAACCCATTCATTTTAATGCACACATGCAGAAGTGAATAATTGAATACCCAGACAATAGGAAGATGGGATAGAAAAGTAGAGCCACAATTTTCGAAAACCACATCACACCTTTATACACATCAAACTAAGTCACATATAATATTAGCCAATATATACAAGGTCTACAAAAAGGGTAGAGGGCTATAGATTCTCTAAGCATTTGAATCTTCAACTGAATACTCCGGGGACCTTGGATCCGAAAGACTCGAGTCTACCACTGAACTAAATTAGATAAGTTCACAGCGACGGCAAGGCAGAGATGAGCAACAAACTCTAAAGCGGCCGGGAAAGGCTTGGAAACAGGCCTAGAAGCCCACGGGACTTGCTAGGTTTCAAATTCTGGATGGTGGGTTGAGGGATAGAACCGAGCAATTGGTTCAGCCAGACAAGACTGGCGAAGCTGCTGCGGCCTAGGCGGGTGACTCCAGCGGCTGGACAGTGGTGGCACGGCTCCAATGGTGGCTAAGGAGGCTCGGGATGGCAGGGGACATGAGCAAGAGGCTCAAACACAGGTGGGATGGCGGAATGATGCGCGACGAGCCGACGGGCTCGTGGCTAGGCGTGACGGGTGAGAAACAGTGGTCCGGTGGCTTAGCGAATTGCTCAATGGTAATGGGGCTTGGGGCTCAGCTTCTCTACAACTTTCAGAGCTTCTAGGGGTTGGAAATGAAGAAAGCAAGCTAAAGGAAGGAGAACAAAGGGACAGCCAAGCTTGGAGGGTCCCTCAAGTTACACTCATATCCCTTTGTCCCCTTGACCATGGCCCCACCATGGCCGGCTGGCTTACTCAACCATTTGCAGTTGCCAAGGCTTCCTTGGCAAGCTTCCTAAGGGTCCAAAGGTTGAGGACCAAGGGGGCTACGAATTTTGAAGCATCCCTCTCCAATTTGAACCAAATCTCCTTCAATTCCTTCTTGAATTGATCAAATTCGATCCCCATAAATTTCACTATTTAGTCATTGATCAAATTGACATTCTTCCTCACCAAAAGAACCAACTTGCATTCTAAAAACATGATAAAAAATGGTCCCCTGAATTTTCCGGTAAAAAGGCATTAAATTGAATTTCCGCCAAAAATCTCGTTTGTAGAAAAATCTTCGAAGGATGGCTCGACACTCCTAAAATGACTCATGACATGACAAAACTTTCAATTTCTAAAATCGGATTCAAATTCGCAGTTAATTTCAATCTGGCGCAATTTTAGCGTGACCTAACCTCCCTAATAGCTTTTAGAAATTTTTAGTACAATTGATCAATGTTCGATTTAATTCGAGTCACAATGTACATCTTTGACACATTGGTGACTCTCGGTGGTCGTGAAAATCTCGAGGTTTCAAATGCGACACGGGGTACCAAAACGACAGAAAAATCAGTTTAGTGCCAATCAACAAGAATTTTGCGATCTAGTGGCATCACCCACACTTTGATCACCTATCTCAGTCGAAACGATCTATCTCTGATCTCTGATCGATTTTTAACTGTGCCGTAATGATATTTGCAGATGAGCATGGTCGAGTAGTAGATTCCTGGTCGACTTCTTAAGTCTATTACATTAAAATTCATTAATGGCTTCCCCAGATAATCTAGTTATCTCATGAGTGATCAGCTTAGAGAATAGAACTATACACGTATCGATAAAAGGTCCGATTTATTTAATTGAAAACGGGACTGCAATTTTAGGATGTCACGCTGGATCCTCATACTGAAAAATGTGTCTTTATGGGATACTCTCGAACTCATAAGGGATACAAATGTTACAATCCTACTCATCGTCGTATGTTCATGTCTACAGATGTGTGACGTTCTTTGAAGATTAGTCATATTTTTCTTCTTAGAATGTTCCACGACACCCAAAGGATAGTGATGATTGTGTACTACCAATGCTTCCATTGTCTTACATCTCTCTAGCTACCTCTAGAAAATTTTAGTTTGATAACTACACTTATCATCGACGAAGTATAGTTCCAACTATGATAGTACAGCCTTCATTAGCACCCGATTCATCTGTTCCCCCATCGCTTGCGGTGCCAGCCTTTGATCCTAATTCGCTCATTGCTTCTCAAAAAGGTACACGTTCTTGTGTTGGTCGTCCTATTGATCATTATTCCGGTCTTTTTGATTGTGTTAGTACGCGTCATCCTATTTCAAATTTTTTGTCCTATGATCGTTTTTCTCATACCTTCTCTGTCTTTGTCTTGTTGTTGTCTTCTATTTCTATGCCTAGCAGTGTTGCTGAAGCTCTTGCACATCCGAGTTGGTGTCGTGCCATGGAAGATGAAATGTAGGCACTAATTCATAACAAAACTTGGCAACTTACTTCCTTACCGACCGATAAGTAGCTTGTTGGTTGTCTTTAGGTTTTCACCGTTAAAGTTCACTCAGATGGTACTCTAGATCGATTGAAGGCACGGTTTGTTAGGGAGGGGTATACTCAGACTTATGGTGTCAACTATGATGACACGTTCTCTTTAGTGGCCAAAATTCCCTCTATTCGTGTCTTCATTTCATTTGCTGTGCAATTTGGCTGGATCATTTATCAATTGGATGTCAAAAATGCCTTTTTACATGGTGATCTAGCTGAGGAGGTCTACACAGAGCAACCACCTGGGTTTATTGCTCAGGGGGAGAATGTGGTATGTCATTTACACAAAACTTTGTATGGACTTAAATAACCTGCTCGTGCTTGATTTGGTAGATTTAGTGATGCCGTTATCAAATTTGGATTAAAGAGGTGTTAGGTAGATCATTCAGTTTTCAGCTCTATGTCTTCGACTGGTTGTATCCTTCTAGTTGTATATGTGGATGATATCATCATTACTGGCAGTGATTCAAGTGGCATTAAAAAACTTAAGCAATTTCTACATAAAGAATTCAATACTAAAGATCTGGGACGACTTCGATACTTTCTTGGTATTGAAGTATCCTATTCACATGCTAGTATCAATTTATCGAGGATAAGTACACGAATGGTGCCATAAGTTGTGTACGACGCTCACTTTAGTGCCAAAAGTTTCCGTTGGATCACTTAAGTGCCAAATCGGAGGAAAACGATCACTTTGGTGCCACCGGCAAGAAGTTCCGGCAAAAATAATTACGTGGCATTTATATTTTTAAAAAAAAAAAATTGATGTGGCTTAAGATTGTCCACGGTGGATAGCGTAAACGACGCTGTTTTCCTTTCTTCGTAAGAAACGACGTCGTTTCTTGCCATCCATCGTGGATTCACATAAGAAATGACGTCGCCTTGCTCCATAGCAAAAAATGATGTCGTTGCAGAGGGAGTAAAATAAGGTTCATATACGGTTCTTCTCGACGCCAGCCATAGCTTGCTCACCCACTATCGTTCACCCACCGCCGTTCGCTCGCCCACCGTCACTCGGCCATCACTGTAGTTGCGCCGTTGTTTACGATCGTTCAGGTTTGTCATGTTCTCTACGTGGATCAATTTTGCGAAAATTTTAGGGTTTCGATGGGCAAGTTAAGGCACGGAGGGCAAATTGAGGGCTCGGCTCAGGGGGAAATTAGTGGGAAAAGTGGTGGGGATGTCACTTTTATGGGGACGGAATAGAAAAATTGATTCTTCCATCGTTCGTTCGCTTTTGTTGTGGGGACTGAATAGAAAAATAGGGTGCGGAGGGGCTTGACTCGGATGGAAACAAAGTGGTGGGATCGAATTTGTTTGTTTAATTAATTGGGCTGCTTTTGTGGGGGACCGAATGTGAATGTGATTAAATTCAAAAATGGGTGGTGGGGACCTCACTTTGTTTATTTAATTCGGTTTCTTTTGTTTCTGTAAATGCACCGAATTGGGGAGATTTTAGTCGCATTTGTTCCTTGACAACAAAATGACAAGAACCTGCATGTGAAGTTGCCGATTCTATCATGTGTTTCCAACAAAACGACAATAACTCTTTTCCTTTTTTTTCATTGGGTGCAGCATCAACATGGACGCAAATCAGGTAGGCGTCACTGTTTGCTATGGTGGAGAGTTTGTTATTAGCACTGAAGATTGGGAATATAGTGGTGGAAATGAAGGTACTATTTATGTCAATGTTTGGAAGCCATCATATATTGATTTTATGAGGGATTTGGTATATTTTTTATGATACAAAGTGCAAAAACTGCATTACTGTGTTCCTGGGAAAGAATTGAAGGATGGGTTGAGATTTTTTAATGACGATAATGGTATTAAGGATATCATTTACCATTATCTTCACGGTGAATAAGCTAAGGTATATGTTGAGTATTATAGTGAGGATGAGGATGAGGATGAGGATGGGGATGGGGATGAGCAGACCACCACTGAAGGAGAAGAAGTGAGGGATCCTGTTCAAGCAAGTAATCAGGTTGGGGATGAGTTTAAGTTAGATGTAGGGCAAAATGATAGAAAGATAAGTCATATTGATAGAGATGAACAAAGAGGGAGATGTCCTGAAATCTTGGATAAAGATTTGGGTGAAGATGTGACTTCAATGGATTAGAATGGGAAATTGCTTTATCTAGTGAATCGGAAGATGAATGTTTGGCTTTAGTAAATTTCCTAAGTGATGAAGATGATGATGAACTCTCACAGTCAAGACAAAAGCAAAGGGAATTTCTGAGAAAAAAACTTGCAGCTTCAACAAAAAGGCCCAAGCCAATAAATAGGGATGGAGATTCAGCTGAGGGTAATAGAAGTGAAGATGAAGAAAGCTGTGGCGATGAAGTTGCTTGTTCAGAAAATGAGCTTGACAATGATGATGAAGAACCTGCTCCTCGAAGAAAAAGTAAGTACCTTTGCTATGATCTGACTGTTGATAAACCTGTTTTGTCGGTGGGCATGAGATTTGATGATGCCAAATAGTTCAAGGAAGCTATTGTGAAGAACTCAATTGGTGAACAAAAGAGCGTTAAATTCATTAGAAACACGAAGGAGTTTGTGAGAGCTAAGTGCTCACAGCCTAATTATTCGTGGAAACTCTATGCTACGCTTAGTAAGAATGGGTCATTCCATATTAGGTCCTTTCAGGAGGAGCATACTTGTCCAATTATCTTTAACAATTAAAGGGTAACAAGTGTATGGTTATCAAAGCATTTTTTCAATACTATCAAAGTAATGCCCGAGATCGAGAGTCCTCAATTTCAATAGTTAGTGAAGGAGCAAGTGGGGGTTAATGTGTCAAGGAATCAATGTAAGAGAGCGAAGATGAGGATGATGAAGATATTGATGGGTGGGTATAAGGAAGAATATGTGCAGGTATGAGATTATGCTGATGAATGTATGTTTCAAAACCCATTTAGTAGAGTATATGTAGAGGTTGTGGAGAGGCCATTCCCTGATCTTGGGCCTATATTTGATAGATTTTATGTCTGTTTTGATGCATGCAAACGAGGCTTCTTGACTGGTTGTAGAAGAGTTATAGGATTGGATGGATGCTTTCTAAAGGATTTATGCAAGGGGGAGTTGTTGGCTGCTGTGGGGAGAGATGCCAGTAATCAAATGTTCTCGATAGCTTGGGGGGTGGTAAAGATAGAGAACAAGGATATTTGGTCCTGGTTCCTAAAAAATTTAATGGCTGACCTTGAGATAACTGATGGGGGAGGATGGGCATTCATGAGCGACCAACAGAAGGTAATTTCATTGTCAATTAATTCACTTCCTTTTAATATTAGTCACTTGCATATTTTTCTTGACTTGTATTTATTGGTTTGAATTTTTGTAGGGGCTTATTCCTGCATTGGCTGAATTGATGCCACATGCTGAGCATAGAATATGTGCGAGGCACATATATGCAAACTGGTCAAGGAACTTCAAAGGAGATAGGCTGCGAAGCGCCTTACGCGCGAGATAACAAAGAGTACGAATATGGTTGATTTCAAATTAGCCAAACAAGGATTATTGCAGCTGACAAAGGAAGGTTTTGATACACTCTTCCAGACAGAAGCTAAGCACTGGTGTCGAGCCTTCTTCAGCGAAGAATTCAAATGCGATGTCATTGATAACAACCTTAGTGAAGCTTTCAATGGTAAAATTTTAGAGGCCAGGTGCAAACCAATCATCAGCAGGCTTGATGATATTTGAGTTATGGTTATGACTAGATTGCATAGGCAAAGAGATGAGGCTACAAAATGGAGTAGAGACTGTGGCCCTAGGATTGTGAAGAGATTGGATGCAAATATTGCTACTAGTAAGTTCTATCATCCAATTTGGAATGGAGATAATGGATATGAGATTATTCAAAATCAGGATAAGTATGTTGTCAACCTGGATAGAAGAAAGTGTTCGTGCCGAGCCTGGCAACTGAATGAAATTCCCTGTGCCCATGCCATTTGTGCTATTCAGATGAAGCAATAAAACCTAGATGATTACCTACATGATTGGTACAAAAAAGCTCATACCTTGCTTCATACCAATTCATGATGCAGCCTATTAGAAGCAGCAAATTTTGGGAGCCAACAAATCATGAAAGCCCTTTACTTTTACCGCTGAAGAAGAAAATAGGAAGGCCAAAAAGAGACGAAGAATGTAGCACGAAGAGGCATCAAGTCAAAGGATGAGTAGGACTGGATCAAAGATGAAATGCTCCTATTGCCGCAAGGAAGGGTACGATAAGAAAGGTTGTGAGCTGAAAAAGCAGCATCAACAGCAAGATGTAATGGCTGATTCAGTGCTAGGGACATGACCTACTAAAGAGTTTCTTGTTGGGGCTATTGAAGGGAGGACAGAAGGCCCTGCTGTAATGCCTACTGAAGGGCAAACATAAAGCCATGTTGTAAGGTAAGTATCCTCTTTGTCTTAGTAACTTTACAGTTCTTATTCGATAGTGCTGTTGGTCATAATCCTAATATAGTACATTGTTGTAAGGCCTACTAAAGGGCCAGAAAAAAGCCCTGCTGTAGGCTCAAGTGCAAGGATAGGGATTGGAATGGGCAGGATAGCAACAACAACAACAGTTCACTGTTGAGCAAACAAGAAAAAAATATCCTGTAAGTTGTACATCGCCGTGTTTGGTCTTTTATGGGCTAAAATTTACATTTGTTATGTGTTTCTCAGGTGAGAAGACGAGCAACTGCACAAGTTGCAGAGGTTGCTATAAGGATTATTGCTGCTGAAAATGATGCACCGCAACAAACAAGAGGGGCTCTTGGAAAAAGATTAAGGCAATATGGTTATGGGATTTACATAGATGAACGTACTGGAATGACTATTTTGAATGTAAGATTTATAGTCCTCATGCATTTAATTAGTTGTATTTCTATTCATTTGGTTGACAATATCACTATGTTCTTGTAGCATGGGAGAACTTCGGAAGTACTTCTCTCTCAAGGTCGGCTAACTCAAGAATCAAGGGCGCAGCCAAAAAAGAGTGCTCCAAAGAAGAAGAAGAAGACATCGGGTACAGTTGCGAAACAGCCATCCAAAAAGAGCCCAGCACCAGTTCCATCTCAACCAATGATTGGGAGCAGTGGTGATGATATGGACCAACATATGACACGTGGTAGAACAAAAATAGTCACCGTCAAAAACAAGGAAAAGGAAAATGAGGTGACAGAAAGCCTAGCTAAAGAACCTGCACATTCAGTTCGAAAGAGTGCTCGGATTATGAATCAATTCAAAGCTCCAAGAGGAAAAGGAGATCAAGGTGTTGTCAATATTGACTGATGGGAGGGTGTTGGACATGGTCTCTTTTTATGTAATGCTAGACATGGTTTCTTTTCATGTGATGCTAGACATGGTCTTTTTCATGTTTTCTTTTTTTAGGAGTGTGCTGGATTGATGGTAGTTGCTTGCAATGCCATTATTTTTTTTTTTAAGAGAGTGTAGAACTTTCGATGATTGTGGAGTGAAGTTAAACATGCTTTTCTTTTCTTTTGTAAACAATCAATCAATGTTAATGGCAAGTACTGGAATGACTATTCATTTTCCCTTGTGTTGGTTTCGGCTAGAATGCTAGCAAGTCAGTTATGCTGCGGTATATTTTATTTTTGTTGTTACTACAATGTTGCTGTTGCTGCACTGTTGTTGTCAGCATTGTTGGTTAAAGTTGTGGATTATAATGAATTTGTGGGGTTTTGATTATATGTGTTGCTACAAGAACACTTTGGGTGTTGGTACATCTTATTGCACCTGCATTGGTGTAAGAAGATGCACCAGCAACTCAACTGGTGCAAGAACAAGGTGCAAGAACAATGTGCATTTGGAATGTGACATTTGGCACTAACATGTTCTTTTTTAAAAAAACTTGTGCAACATAAGTGATCACTTTGTAATCGCGATTGGCACTTAAATGATCACTTTTATAAAAACTTGGCACTCAAGTGATCACTATTTACAACTTATGGCACTGAAATGGTCAATTGTGAATTTGCCACCATCCTTTAATTTGGGCCATGGTTTGCAGTTGTAGCAAACTAGCAAACCAGCAAACTAGCGAACTATTACCAAATAAAAAATGCAGCAAATCATCATCAAATAAAAAAATGCAGCAAACCATTACCAAAAGCTTTCAATGCAGCAAACCATTATCAAATAAAAAATGCAGCAAACCATTACCAAAAGCTTTCAATGCAGCAAACCATTACCAAACAGAAAAATGCAGCAAACCATTACTAAAAGCTTTCAATGCAGCAAAGCATTACCAAATAAAAAATGCAGCAAACCATTACCAAACAAAAAAATGCAGCAAACCATTACTAAAAACTTTCAATGTAGCAAACCATTATATTTAAAGAAAAAACTAACCAAAACAAACATTGATAATACACAACTAAACAACAAAACTTTTAAGTGCTCACAACTAATGCATTCCAAGTCCAACCTTGCTTTTCTACCCATAGATTACAACAACAACATTCTACTTCATACAAAAATTGCAGCAAACCAAAAAACACATTTTACTTATAAATAATCCAATACAAGTGCATATTCCACGTCTTCGACTATGGTAGACATACAAACTTCTTCTCATTACTCACTTTACATTTGAATAAACTACCCAAGAGAATATAAGGACACAATCAACGCTCGATAAAAGTTTCTTTCGATTTTCAGTCTTGAAACCTCCCTTTTCAAATGGTCCACCAGAGATGTTAAACCCTTCGTTTGAGCTTGCATTGAGTCGACATCCTCCAACTCGTCCATTAACATAGGTGGAGGTTGATTTCGGCCTTCAAGTAACTCCAATATCACCTCTGTCGCTCGATCGAGAATTTTCTATCAATCCATTTGAAATATTGGTACTTCGAGCCTTCTCTATATCTGCCACACCCATGGAATCTTCTCCCGGGATTCAACCGAGTCCAAGATGTTCTTCTCGGACTCAGTAACCCACAATAACAGTAATACTCACCATCTAATTCGCTTTTCTTATAGGAATGTGAGCTGCTACTGAAGCTTTTGTCCTCCATTTGCAAGAGCGAGCTGATAACTTTGGGAGAAAATTGAAGTATGTACTCGAAATGATCGAGTTGGGGATTTAGGGTTTTCAACTTCCGGTTCTAATTGAAATTGGGGATTTAGGTTTTCTTATTTGGGGAAAAAACGGTAAACGGCATCATTTTGTTCTTTGTATGCTGATTGTATTCTCCGGCGATCCACGTCGGCGTCAAAAATTAATAAAAAAATGTCACGTCGAATTTCCGGCCAACCAAATCGGCGATGCACCAAAGTGATCGTTTTTCAATTTTTTTGGCACTTAAGTGATCCGACAGAAACTTTTGGCACCAAAGTGAGCGCCGTACACAACTTATGGCACCATTAGTGTACTTATCCCCAACTTATCGCAATGAAAGTATGTATTGGACATCCTTGGCGAGGTTGGATTTCTTGGAGTAAAGCCAGTCGATACCCCTATGGATCCCAATATGAAACTTGATGCAAAATATAGAGAATTACTACATGATCCAACAAAGTATCGAAAATTAGTTGGTAAGTTAAACTATCTTACTATTACAAGACCTAATATATCCTTCGCGGTTAGTGTAGTAAGTTAGTTCACGAGTTCTCCATTACCACTCATTGGGATGCTATACTTTGGATCGTCAAATATTTGAAGGGAGCGCCAGGTAAAAGACTACAGTTCAAGAATTATAACCATCTTAACACTGCAAGCTTTTTTGATGCCAACTGAGCTGGATGTCCTGTGGATAGGAGATCTACTTCAGGTTATTGTGTGTTTCTTAGGGGTAATTTAGTTGCATGGAAAAGCAAGAAACAATATGTAGTTTCCCGATCAAGCGTTGAAACTGAATATCGTGCTATGGCACATGTGACAAGTGAATTACTATGGTTGAGAATGTTATTATCAGAGATTGGAATGTTACAGTCAAATCCATTAATGTTGTATTGTGATAATCAATCCGCTATTCATATTGCATCTAATCTAGTCTTCCACGAGCGATCTAAGCACATTGAGGTTGATTGTCATTTTGTGCGAGAAAAAGTTCAGAAGTGTGACGTTATTCTTCAACACACAAAGTTGGAGGATCAACTCGCTGACATTTTTAAGAAATCTCTATGGGGGAATAGAGTGAGCATCTTATGTAACAAGTTGGGATTATTTGATATCTATATCCTAACTTGAGGGGGAGTGTTGAGAAATATTATGAATAATAAGGGTATAATAGTAACTTAGTTATGAGTAGGGTTAAGCACACACACAATATATATATATATATATATATATATATATATATATATATATATATATTTGATTATCATAAAACAATTATCCTTTGCAATACATATTTCATGTACATGTTTGCTTTTAAGACTTATTGGACCTGCTAACCTGTGGCTTCTAACCTATGATGGATGTACTATCTGCTGATTACATGATGTTGTGTTATTAGGGGCATTGTGCTTGGTTTGGTAGGAAAGAGAGATGTGTTGTGCAATTTGGAAAATGTTGTTACAAGGATGAATGCTTGGTGGATGACTATTTATTGAGTCTGTGTTTAGAGACTTAAAACTAATTCTAGTTTTGTTATTAAATGCATGAAATTAAATGTGCAGAGGAAGGAGGCGAACAAACTTACCTCCTTGCAAATTGCATATTTTGTTGGCTGACATGAATGAATGTACTTTAGACCATCCTAATAGGAATTATACCTGTGTTTCTGTTATTAAATGTTAGTTGATTTATATGAGAATTTAATGTTGTTCCGATAAGGCTTCCCATGGAACAATTGCTTCTCTCACTTGGGCTGTTTTAGACAAATTTATCAGCAAAATAAGGCTGACGTTGTGAAGCTCATTGGTTTGCTGTTTTCTTACAGAGTAGCATGGCCTTTCTATTAATGCAAGCATAGCTGATCAGGAGACAGTCCAAAGGCTGATTTTGTTTTTGGGAGTATCCTTCCTAATTCAGAGGTTGCTGATAATATCATTTGGAGAACTTCTCCTACTATCGATGTGGATTCCATCAAATCATTTCAGAGATACGAAGCTGCTGCGTGTTCTTTTGAGTTGTCATCCAAGTTGAATTGTAACTCTCTTTTTTTAGGTCAAGCATGATCAGAGAACTAGTTGGATATTTTTGTGGGAAGAAGAGACTTCGTAGGGTGATCCTACCAAACCTATTGTAATCATCTAACTTGGCTCTACCTCTTTTTTCATTTCTTTTTGAACCATATTCTAACTTGATTCCTAATGTCCTGTTGGTTTTCTGTTGTAACCATCTAGTTCCAAATGAAGAGATTTGTGGACCTCATTTAAAGCACAAACACTTTTCACTATCTTTAAGCATGTGTGGTTCGTCCTCATTGGAGAACCAAGATAGATGGTTCAGGGGAAATATATGAACCAACATTGATCACATTTAACTTTACCTCATGTAAGAAAGAACGGTAAATACTGTTTGTGTTGCTGTGAGTAGGAGCAACACGATGACTGTGACAACGGACAAGAAAGCCCAAGGACTATGGAAATATTCCCTTCTCAGTTTCGCCATCCAGTTAATCCTCCCCTTGTAGCAATGTACATTCACATTTTGGAAGATCTTGGAGTAATAGGAACCAAATATAAGGACCTCGTCACACATCTTGTTGAACATTTGTGCAACCACCTTGTCATCACCCAAGTAGTTCTTAATAATCCCCGTGCGGCGAAGTATCTCGACGTCCTTTGAAGAGTTTATGAGGAAATCCATGAGGTTGACATAATGCGTAAAGTAATAGATGTCTCTCCTTTGATGAAGCTGCTCGTATGCGATCAGGTTTTGAAATTCTGATTCGGTGTCGTCCTCTACATCCAAGACCGGTATCTCGAGTGTCCCATTCTCGAATTTGATGTCGCCCAGGTGGCGCCCTTTCGCAGCCCTAAACCTAACTCCTGACTCCCTTAGCTCAATCGCCGAGGGCATGACTAGTGTGCAGTGTGGCAGGGGCTTTTCAGTCAAGCCATGAGTGCGCCACCCGTAGTACAGATGCAAAAGATGCTCCCAGTTGCCCCTTGTCCAATTTCGGTCGGGGCCCCTTCTTCACATGTAAGGTACTCGATGGCGACTACGTTGAACTCGTGATGCTCGTCCGGACCTTTAGTCAGGTCATATAGCTTGTTCAAGACGAAAAGAGGAAGTTGGTTCTCGAGCAACAGTAAATCGCGGCGGAGGTAGTATTGAAGCCAATCTGACTCCCTCAGTGGATCGTCTAAATAGCGGCAGCTGTAGTATCGAAGCCTGTCTGAATCGTCTTCGTCTCTCAATTTCTCCAAAATGCACTTACGAAGCAACTCAACGATGAAACAGCCATCAATGAGCATCATTGCAAGAAACTTTTCTTGGGAGAGGTCGATGGTTTCCGCATAGCAATTACGCGCCCGTTTTTCCAGTTCACTGAGAGTCAGCACATACTTATCGACACTTCCCTCCTGTCTCCTATTCAGCAATTGCTGCAAGTATCGCAGTTTTTGCTCCTCCATGAATTTGAACTTGCCATTTCCATAGTGATAAGGACTGATGGCTAGAATTACTGGTTCGTAGGCTTTCTCGTTGACTTCGCGCAGTTGATGATGAACCCTAAATATACTATGCTCTGGTGAAGTGGCAGGCATACCGCGAAGCATATCCTCAATGTGGATTGAGACATGATCTTGCACCATGGAACGGTCATAGATCCCAGCATGCTGTATTGGCTAGGACATAATTAATGTGATAATAAGCACGGAGTAAAGCAAGATGATAGTTTTTCATGTGCTTCCCTTTCATTAAGGGCTACTTACGAAAACTGTCCTTGTATCTACTCTTGCCAGTTTTTGATTTTGGTCATCATACTATTTTTTGGGAAATATATGATCCTTAAAGTAATCTCCAAATATTCCCCGGGGGGGGGGGGGGCGGCTCTCTAGAATAGTTTTGAGAACATGAGTCCCCAAATTTCATCTCTCCAGCAATCTTTTAGACACTAATCTGAATTTCAAATTTATTTTGTGTGTTCTTATCGTCAGCTACTTGCCATCCATGTTGAAGGCATAAGAACCGCATTGAATAATTTTAAACTACATTAGAAGAATTATTGGAACGAATTTGAACCAAGATAAAATACAGAGATATCATTAAACGCGTGGGAATTGAGAAAATGAGGTTAGAGAAGGCCTGACAAACTTCCAGTAAATGCTTCTTCTTCTTCTTCTTCTTTTTTCTTTTTCTGTCTCTTTTTCTTTTTTTTTTTTTTCTACCTAAGAATATAAGGAATTTTTGGACCTAGGGAGGCAGCCACCACTGGCCCGGTGGCCCCCTAGGTCCGGTGCTGATTAAATGCCAGACATAAGTCTAGAAATTATGTGTACCTCTCTCTAGAAGGATGAAAGCAATTGGTAACTAAATCAAGAGAAGACAAAATTGATGCATGAGCGACTTTGTCTGATTAAGAAGTGTCAGTTAACGTAATTTCAGTGCCCCAAATAAGATCTAACGTGTATAATTTAATTTAGTGATTCCCAAAATCATGTTAATTAATGGACCATAATTTGGAATTATGGTCTCATCCTTCAACTTTTTCTTTGGGAAAAATTATCAAAAAGTCCTAAACATATTGCAATTGTGCCAACTTATTTTTTGTCATTTCAGTCCTAAATCTTTTCCAACTGTACTAATTCAGTCCATCCGACTAAATTTGACCGGCCAGGGCTGATGTGGATGCCGGCCGGCATTAGTGGATAGTTTTTAAATAATTTTTAATGTTTTGAATTTTTGAATTTTTTTAATATTTTCTTCTTCTTCTTTTCTATTTTTTTCTCTATTTTTTCCATCCTCCCCACTCCCCTTCCTTTCTCCTCCTTTCGGCGATCGGCAATAGGGGAGGGCAAGATGTTGAACTCAAGCGGCCAACCAATGGCGAGCTCCCCTCATCGTCGCTAGGCGAGGGTGAGGCTTGCCAGTGGATTGGTGAGAACATGAGTCCCCAAATTTCATCTCTCCAGCAATCTTTTAGACACTAATCTGAATTTCAAATTTATTTTGTGTGTTCTTATCGTCAGCTACTTGCCATCCATGTTGAAGGCATAAGAACCGCATTGAATAATTTTAAACTACATTAGAAGAATTATTGGAACGAACTTGAACCAAGATAAAATACAGAGATATCATTAAACGCGTGGGAATTGAGAAAATGAGGTTAGAGAAGGCCAGACAAACTTCCAGTAAATGCTTCTTCTTCTTCTTCTTTTTTTTCTTTTTCTGTCTCTTTTTCTTTTTTTTTCTTTTTTCTACCTAAGAATATAAGGAATTTTTGGACCTAGGGAGGCAGCCACCACTGGCCCGGTGGCCCCCTAGGTCCGGTGCTGATTAAATGGCAGACATAAGTCTAGAAATTATGTGTACCTCTCTCTAGAAGGATGAAAGCAATTGGTAACTAAATCAAGAGAAGACAAAATTGATGCATGAGCGACTTTGTCTGATTAAGAAGTGTCAGTTAACGTAATTTCAGTGCCCCGAATAAGATCTAACGTGTATAATTTAATTTAGTGATTCCCAAAATCATGTTAATTAATGGACCATAATTTGGAATTATGGTCTCATCCTTCAACTTTTTCTTTGGGAAAATTATCAAAAAAGTCCTAAACATATTGCAATTGTGCCAACTTATTTTTTTTGTCATTTCAGTCCTAAATCTTTTCCAACTGTACTAATTCAGTCCATCCGACTAAATTTGACCGGCCAGGGCTGATGTGGATGCCGGCCGGCATTAGTGGATAGTTTTTTAATAATTTTTAATGTTTTGAATTTTTGAATTTTTTTTTTAATATTTTCTTCTTCTTCTTCTTTTCTATTTTTTTCTCTATTTTTTTCCATCCTCCCCACTCCCCTTCCTTTCTCCTCCTTTCGGCGATCGGCAATAGGGGGAGGGCAAGATGTTGAACTCAAGCGGCCAACCAATGGCGAGCTCCCTCGTCGTCGCTAGGCGAGGGTGAGGCTTGCCAGTGGATTGGTGAGCTTGACCTCATCATTGCTAGGCAAGGGTGAGCCTCGCCGTCGCTAGGTGGGCTATAGAGAGAGAGATAGGGATGGGGAGTCCGAAGAAGAACCAAAATAAAGGCTTCTTTGCTGCCATGAACTCGGGGCTGTCCATGTTCGGCAATGCCATCCACAAATCCATCAACGAGTACTCTTCGCTCTTTCTTAGTTGTCTAAGTGTCATGCCCAATGACGGTGAGGCTCACCGTTATCGGATCTAGGCAAGAGCTAGCACGCCCAACCACCGGCTAGGCGAGCCTCCGCTAGGTCCAGTGAAGATGAGCCTCGCGATTGCTAAGCGATCTCACCTTTGCCAAGATCCGACGAGTTCAAGCTTGTCAGTGGCTAGGCAAGCTCGCCCTTGCCTAGCGATGGCAGGCAAGCTCGCCTAAGCCTGGTGGTCGGCCCTCTCCTTTGGTCGGTTGCAAGGAGTAGAGAGAGAGAGAGAGAGAGAGAGAGAGAGAGAGAGAGAGAGAGAGAGAGAGAGAGAGAGAGAGAGAGAGAGAGAGAGAGAGAGAGAGAGAGTACAAGATAAAAAAATTAATTCAAAATTTGAACAAATAAAAAATTATTAAAAACTTGTCTACCGGTAATTTTCCTTTTTTTCCCTTAGTGTAAGTAATCACAACAATCAAGGATCAGAAAAGGGAAGGGAAATTCGTAAAGACTTACTTGATTACGTTGGTGGTTGCTCATTCTTCTGGCCAAGCTAGACCAGCTCTTATCACGTAGTATCCAGTCCTCTTCTTGTGGGATTGTTTTTAAGTGAAGTAGAGATAAAATGAGACTCCGCATGCACCATCCATTTATACAAAAATCAAACACCTTTTATTTTGGTCCATCAACCTTGGTCGTCGATAAGTTGGATGAAGATGCGAAGGTCTCAAAAAGACTAAGAAAGAAATGCCAAAAATTGACTTTAGGAGAGAGATGCATGAAGTCATCCACAAGTTGCATTGTACCATGTAGAAACCGACCATTTCACAAAACGTCATGAAACACGTAGAAAGAATCTTACATTCTATTATACGGAAAAGTGCCAAAATAGTCCTAAACCTTTTACATTTGTATCAATTCAGTCCTAAGCTTTTTAATCGGACCATTTTAATCCTAAACCTTTTTACATTGGTACCAATTCAGTCCATTTGGCTAATTTAAGCCGGAAATTACTGATGTGGCCTGCCGGTGGTCTTATGTGGCGCCACGTGGACAAATTTTATAATTTTTTAATATATTTTTTCAGATTTTTTTAATTATTTTTTTCTTTTTTTTTCTTTTCTCCTTACCCCTTAGTCGGTCGCCGGCCAGCCGACCATTGCTGCCCACGGACTGGCTGGGGTGAGGGGCCTCGTGCCCTCGCTGGCCACTGGCGAGGGCCGTCGCGCCCTCGCCGGCCATGAGCATGGGCGTTGGCCCCCACCCAGATCCAGGCAAGGGCTTCTGCACCCTCGTCAGCCACACGCGAGGGCGTGGTAGCCCTCGCTCGTGGCGGGCAAGGGTGCGGTGGCCCTCCGCGATTTCAAGCCTCGTAGCTATCGGTGAAGAAAGCGGTGGTGGTCGTGGCTCGTGTCGGCATTCTCACAAACATGTCTCATGCAAGACGTGACTGCTTGCGGAAGTAAGCGTGCGTGCATGCGTGCATGCAGGGGGAGAGAGAGAGAGTACCGTTGAGCTTGATTGAGAGAAGAAGGGAGAGATGCTTCGTAACTTGAGGAGACGAGACGCCTCACTACCGCGCCCTTGCTTGGATCCGGGCGAGGCTGCCACACCCTCACCCGCCACGAGCGAGGGCTGCTGCACCCTAGCTCGTGGCCGATGAGGGTGCGGTGGCCCTCGCCAGCCAATTGGCAAGGGTTTCGGCCCTTGCTTGGATCTCGGGTGAGGGCTGACACCCTTGCTCGTGGCTGGTGAGGCGCGGCGGCCCTCGCAAGTGGCTGGCGAGGGCGTGGGGCCCTCGCCCCAACCAGCCTATGGTCGACGATGGTCGGCCAGCCGACGACCTCGCCAGCCAAGGGTAAGGAGAAAAGAAAAAAAAAAAAAGGAAAATATATATATATATATATATATTTTAAAATCTGAAAAATAATATATAAAAAATTATAAAATTTGTCCACATGGCACCACATAAGACCGCGGCCACATCAACATTTTCCAGCTTAAATTAGCCGGATGGACTGAATTGGTACAAATGTAAAAATGTTTAGGACTAAATTGATCCAATTAAAAAGTTTAGGACTGAATTGGTACCAATACAAAATGTTTATGACTATTTTGGTACTTTTCTCTACGTTCTACATACCTGCTAGAAACCACCATTGCCTTAATGATGGAGAGTACTTCTACAATTGTGATATTTGCAAATATAAGGATGCTGGCCCAATTCTCTGGATTGGTGCAGTTGAACAACTCGTTCAGAGATTATCAAGTTAGCAGCTGAAAGTTACATATTTAGAATTCACTAATTGTATGTAAACTATTTTACGTATTCCAATAAACTGTGAGAAATATATTAACCAGCATTGATCACATTTATTTTTGCTTTCTGTAAGAAAGAATACTAAATAATGTTTGAGTTGCTATGAGAAGGAACAATATGATGGCTGCAACAACGGACAAGAAAGCCCAAGGACTATAGAAATATTCCCTCCTCAGTTTCGCCATCCAAACATTCCTCCTCATGTTACAATACACATTCACATTATTGAAGATCTCGGAGTAATAGAAATTGGATAGAGTGACATAGTCACCCATCTTGTTGAACATCTGTGCAACCACCTCGTCATCACCCAAGTAGTTCCTGATAATCCCTATGTGGCGGAGTACCTCGACATTCTTGGAAGAGTTTACAAGGCAATCCATGAAGGTCATGTAGTTGGTAAAGTAGATGATGTCTCCGCCTTGATGATGCTGCTCATATGCGATTAGGTCTTGAAATTGTGACTTGGTGTGGTCCTGTATACTCAAGGCCGGTATCTCAAGTTTCCAGTTCTTCAATCTGATGTCTTTCATGTGCCGCCCTCGCACTGCCTTTAACTTGACTTCGGACTCCCTGAGCTCCGTCGCTGAGGACATGAACACGAGTTTCTCTTTCATCGGCGGGGCTCTGCCATTTAAACGGGCACCTTAGGCAAGCCAGAAGTCAAACATGTGTGCATTAGATGGAGAAAATGTTTGCTCTCGTGAAGAGTCGGATGTCGGCTTGCTCGAGTCTCCTAGTTCGAAATAACTGGTGGCATTATCGATGAGCTCGAGATGCTCATCCGGACCTTTAGTCAGGTCATGTAGCTTGTTCAAGATGAAAAGCGGGAGTTGGTTCTCGAGAAGCAGTAAATTGCGCTGGAGTCAGTATCGAATCCAATCTGCCTTCATTAGCGGGTCGTCTTTGTCTCTCAATTTCTCCGTAATGAACTTATGGAACAACTCGACAATGAAACAGCCATCAATGAGCATCATCGCTTGGAACTGTTTTTGGGAGCGATAGATGGTTTCTGCTTAGCAATCACACGCCCATTGTTTCAGTTCCCTTAGAGTCGGCATACGCCCATCGACACTCTCATCTCTTTTCCAAAGCAACTGCTGCACGTACCGCTTCTTTTGGTCCTCCATGAATTTCAACTTGTCATTTCTATAGTGATAAGGGCCGACAGCTAGAATCTCTGGTTCATAGGCTTTGTGGTTTACTTTGTGCAGTTGATTACGAACCCTAAATATGCTATGCTCTGGCAGGATTGGAGGCACACCGCAAAGCATATCCTTGATGTAGATTAAGACATCATCTTGTGTCTCGGATTGCTCATTGTGTCTAACATTATGTAAATATAGGTTACGACATGATTAATGTGATAATAAGCATCTTGTAAAGCAAGATGATAGTCTTTCGTGTTTTTAAAATGGTTTTTCATGTGCTTCCCTTTCATTAAGCCTTATGATTGTTAGTATAAGCTGATGCTGTGTATGTAAATTAGAGCATCAAAAGCGTTGCTGGCAAGAGATTTCATGATGATCACATATCTTCAGTGAATTTGCAAACACAGTAAACCAAAAAGGGAGCAGCACTAATCAATAGCTATTAGCTATGCGATAATTCATTTTGTAATACACTAAAGCAGCATTTAGAGTGGAATATGTACATACATACAACACACCAGAGCAATATAGAAATTTTGTACTATTCTGCTAGTGAATAATGTAAGAGCTACCGTCTCTATCTGCCTTATTGATCCCAGCGATCGGTTTTCCTCCCCACCGCCTTCGATATGCTATTGACATATCATCATAAGAAATATCTTTCATTCATCGACGTCGACCTTGGTAATTAACAACTCTGACGATGCGTATCGCAATAAACTGAAAGTTCGTGGAAACTGATGAACATGCAAAGGGCAAAGAAAGACTTATAAGGAGACATCGACAATTGACATTTTGACAACGATGTATGAGGTCCTTCATCATTTGCATTGCTCTATTATTTGGATTGGCGCAGTTCATTGGAGTGCCAAGAGATATATAAGTTAGGACTTGTAAGTCACAGGTTTAAATTCCACCAACTACACACAAACTGCTCTAATTATTACAATAAATTGATAGTTCATGGAATTTGATGAAGAGGCACAAGGCTAAAAAAGACTTGCAAGGAAGCAACAAAAATTGACTCTGATAGTTCGTGGAATTTGATGAAGAGACAAAGGGCTAAGAAAAACTTACAAGGAAACAAAAAAAGTTGACTATAAGAACGATGTATGAAGTCTTCCACGAGTTGCATTGTACTAAGTGAAAACCGACCATTTGGAAAGAGTCCTGCTTTGAAGCTACCAGCTAAATATCATAATTTTGTTCACGATGGAGACTACTTGTACACTTATAACAAACGTAATGAAGATGGCGGTCCAATCCTTGATGCACAATCGATTGGCACATCAGGAAATTTCCAAGTTGGAAATTGAAAGGCACGTGTTTACATTCCATCAATTGTGTGTAAGCTATTTTGGGGATTGCAATTAACTGAAAGTTTTTGGAACTTGACGAAGAGGCAAAGGGCTAAGAAAAACTTAGAAGGAGATGGCAAAAATTGACTTTATGAGAACGATATATGAAGTCTTCTACAAGTTGCATTGTACTATGTGAAAGCCAACCACTTGATCAGCTCGTCAGGAGATTTCCAAGCCACATGTTCAGATTTTACCATTTAAGTGCAAACTATTTTGGGTATTACAATAAATTGATAGTTCATGGAACTTGATGAAGAGTAAATGGCTAAGAAAGACTTACAAGGGAACATCAATAATTGACTTTAGGAGAACGACGTATGAAGTCTTCCACAAGTTGCATTGTACTATGCAAATATCAACCACTTTACAAAACTCCATAGAAAATCTAGAAAGATTATGTTGTTTCAGCTACTAGCTAGATACTATATTTTCCTTCTCGGTGGAGACGACTTATTACACTTTCACAATAAACATGCTGGCCCAATCCTATGGATCGATACAATTAGTTGGGGGTCCGTAGATTTCCAAGTTAGGAACTGAAAGTCACAAATTCAAATTTCACAGGCAAAAGACCCTAACTAACGATCGGATTCTCAAGCAAATGACGATGGACTTCTTTTCAATGCTTTATAAATCTGACGGAGCTTGTGACTATGGGCCGATTCTTGAGAAATGTGCAAGTGTTGTCACAAATGATATGAATATGCAACTCATTTCAAAAGTTACCCGAGAGGAAGTCAAACTAGCTGTTTTTCAGCTGGGAAAGACTCAGGCCCCAAGTCCGGATGGCTTCAACGATCTCTTCTACCAACATCATTGGGATATAATAGAAGATGAGGTTTTCTTCTCGGTTCAACAATTCTTTCAATCGGGTTCTATGCCACCGGAACTAAACCGAACCACACTCACTCTTATTCCAAAAGTCCCGAATCCAGACAGCCTAGATCAATACAGACCCATCAGTCTTTGTAACTTTGCATATAAAATAATATCCAAAGTGATCGCTAACCGACTGAAACCCTTCCTGCTCGACATCATCTCTACCGAGCAAAGCGCATTCGTCAGTGGTCGCCAAATACAGGACAATATCCTAATTGTGCAAGAGGTTCTACATCAGCTCAAAACCAGGAACCGCAAGCGAAAATTTTAGGCTGTTGTAAAGCTGGACATGAAAAAAGCGTACGACCGAGTCGAATGGGATTTTCTCCACAACTACTTACTCAGGTTAGGCTTCCATTCTACTTGGGTTATGTGGATTATGGAATGCATAACTACTGTTTCCATTAGTGTTAAATTTAATGGGGAACAGCTAGAGTATTTCCACCCCACGCGAGGAATTCGGCAAGGAGATCCTTTGTCTCCCTATCTGTTTATTCTCATGGCGAACATGATGACTACTCTCATCCATCAAGCTATCCATATGGGGAAGAAGATGGGAGGTCTAGGGTTTCGAGACCTAGTGGCTTTCAACAAAGCCATGTTAGGTAAACAGGCCTGGCGTCTAATACAGAATCCTACTTCTTTATGGGCAACTCTCTTCAAAGGTCTGTATTTCCATTCTCAAGATTTTTTAACAGCTTCAAAAGGTACTAGATCTTCCTGGGGTTGGTAGAGTATCCTAATGGGAAGGGATTCCATTTCATCAAAGCTTCAATGGTCGGTAGGGGATGGTATGAACATTAGGATTCGAGAAGATCGTTGGCTTCCTAAAGGCAGAATAAATGGAACGGCTACTGTACAAGAACCTGAAAGAGTTGCTGATCTGATTGACACAAACACTAAGCGATGGAATCTGTCTTTACTGGAACGTTTTTATGATGCGGAAACTATTGCAGAAATTCTTAAGATACCGATCGGGCCGGAATATATGACCGACAAGGTCATCGGCCATGTACCGTTCGAGGCGTGTTCACTGTGAAAAGTGCCTATAGTGTTCTCAAACAGGAGGCATCTACTCCTACAGTTAACAGAGCTTCTTCTTCATATCAACCACCAAAGCAACTATGGAACACCATATGGAAACTCCAGATTGCTCCCAAACTTAAATTTTTCCTCTGGTCACTCTATCAGAACGCATTGCCAACAAAAGAAAATCTATTTCGCAGGAAAATTAGTGCTTCTCCTATCTGTACCCTCTGTTTATCTAAACAGCCTGAGACTGTGGAACATTTATTTTTATGCTGCCCCTGGACCTCACAGGTTTGGTCTCATCCCCAAGTCAGAGTTTCTATACAACTAGCAATAATTCATCGCATAGAGGAATGGATTACTCATCTGTCTACAAAAACCAGAATGTACCTGGTTTGGAGCTGATCGCCACCCTGTTATGGCAGATATGGAAGTCTCGTAATCGCTTTATCTTTGCTCGACAAAGACCAGACCCCTTTCAGGTTGTTGCTCGCACTCTTGAACAGGTACGCATGGCCGCTAGCCTTAGCTTTAGTCCCTGGAATCGTGTCAAACAACAGGCGTCCCGATCTCGATGCCGTATGGCGGCCTCCAGATCCAGGCACTCTCAAGATCAACATCGACGGGGCTTATCATCCAGGAAGCATTACAGGATCAGTAGCCTATATTTGTCGCGATCAAACCGGTACTTTGATTGAAGGATTTACGAAGACCGTACCTGTGTATTCGACATTGCAGGTTGAGGTTGAAACCCTGAATATCACTCTGATTCATTTGATCAACTCCACCGAAAATAGGGTTTCTCTCATCGAATTTGATTGTCTCGTACTTGTTGAAGCCATTCGGGATACAGATGCATCACCATGGGAGATCAGACCCTTGATCGCCGAAGCTGTAGCTCTCCTCTCTCGTCTTCCTCGTTTGCGTGTTAGGTTTTGCCCTAGAGAGGCTAATTCAGCGGTAGACTGGGCCGCAAAGGCCCGAAACAATGGCTCTTTATCAAATACTTGGGCTTTGTCTCCCCCTGCTCCTTTGTTAGACTTAATAGCTCTTGACGCTTTTCAAGCAGGTTGTAAATTTCGGTTCAGATAATGCAATGTTTCTTTCCGTCCAAAAAAAAAAAAAAAAAAGAGTTCAAGGGTTTATAAATTGTTCTGATGGGCCTTCAATTGGCCTACTTGCGCTTGTCCACCTAAATTTTCAAAAATAAAAAGGATTATAAAAAATAAAAAGTTGTTGGCCATTGAAAATATATATATATATATATATATATATTATATATATATATATATATATATAGTTTATTTTGGAGAAAGCTTGGTAGAGCAACGGTGTAGTCTTCCCCATATTTCCCTCCGGTTTCCTTGGGAAATGGTGGGACTTTGAGTGGAATCTGTTCTCTCTCTCTCTCTCTTTTTTTACTCAGAATTAAAATTTGCCTTTCAAATTTGCTACATGGACTTGAAGTTTCTCAAGTGAAATATATTTTAATCAATATGAACCTTTTAATTAAACAAAATTATTCATTTCTCTCTTCCATAAAATGCCAGCAATCTTCTACTAATTAAGCTGGATTATTAATTAACCAAATGTTCTGTACCATGTTACTTTTAAAATGATACTACAGGCTCAAAATGCACGATTAGTTTAAAGCACTTATAGCCGTTAGGCTAACATTGTCCTTATTTTTCTCTCTTCGCTTTACTGGTTTCATGACACACTTTAATTTTTTCCCCACCGTTACAAAAAAGAATGATATCAAACATGATTTTCACATAATAGAATACAAATTTGCGTTCTCAATTCAGCAAAAATAAGTCATCGACAAATGGCAATTAACGAGAAAATCACTTTGACGTGGTCTAATTTTAAATAACTCTAGACAAGACTAAATAAAAAACATGACAAACTTAATCAAGAAAAAAAGTCTAGTATACTTTCTACTCACTCCTCCAGTGAGTTTTATATTTAAGTAGTTATTCAAAGATTAAAAAATGTCACCCACAATAATTAGTTCTTATTGGTTTCATTTCCTTTCTAGAAGAAAGAATTAGTGTCCTTATCTGAGAACTTTCTATTTCACAAATAGTCTCTGGTTGCCAATTGCATCTCCATGAGACTTTGTAGTTAAAAAGACACGGTTATTCATAGGGTGTAACGGTGGGGTTAGCTTTAGCAAGGTTCTTTATTTTTCCAGATGGAGCAGAGTTCCACGAAGCCCGCATGTTTAGGAATTAGAGTGATGCTTTTTTCTAGGCTGACGGATTCGTAGGAACGATGGAGTGGGCAGTGTCGTCCATCAGCATTCTTATCAATCACAATCCATCCTTAGGCTGCGCTACCAGAGGGCTGAGACGACTGCAAGTGCGTGTTCATGGAACTAAGAGTAGAGAAGACTAAGAAGACTAGGAAAACGTCAAATCGACTCAGTTAATTAACTTGGCAAGTTTTTCCACAAGTCACATTAGCAATTTTTTTGGGTCAAAAGTCAAATTAGTAATTAATGTGGTCCATATTCGTGTGCTGAGCTTTTGAGCAACCCAATTTTCAAGTCAACAAAAATCATTTTGGAGAAGTACTACCATTGAAAAACAAAAATAGCTGTCGCGACCCGACCTTCCTCACAAGCCTCCAACGAATGTGGGAAAAATCAAATTTAGGAGTATTTGACCACGAAAGGTCCCTCACGGTTCACATCCACAAAAACATTATCACCCGCCTTTCGGAATGAACCATTTGTGAGTTCGCTCAATCACGGCCACAAGTTCTCTCAAACTCATACCCTATATACAGTAGAAGTGTCGTGACTCATACTTATACGGGCGACACACCTTAGGGGAGAAGGTTGAGTATGGATATCGAATTTAGGGGTACCTTTACTATGATAGCCTTCTTGATAATATGTTTCACCCATAGGGATGGCATCACTTTATCCTTTGGGCTACTGCCACATCAAGTATGCTAAACCACAGTAAACCTTGTTGAGGCCCATATCCCTTACAACGGGTTTATTTATTAATTAATTGTTTAAACAACCTAATAAAAACGGGAGTCGTCACTAGTGTCGTTTTTGGGGAGTTGGCTAGAAAACTCAATCAAGGGTCAGGAGTTATCCCTCGACTTCTACACAACTAAATATCTAGGTTCTGGAACTTGGATTTCGCTAATATTTCTATTAGTGCCCTTTCGATATCTAACAGTATGTTGTGTTGCCTAAGGCGATCGTGTGTGTCTTTTTTACTTTTTCGAAATCAATGAACCTAAACTAAATGATCATGCGTGGATGGTCATTTTCGTGCAATTCTATGTCTACAAAATAGAAAAGAAAGCACACAATTGAATTTAAAGACAAAACCGTAAGTAAACAACCAAGTAAAGCACTAAGGAAAGCAGGAAACCTAGCATGCAACCCTAAAGCTCAAAGGAAATAAAGAAAAGAAAAGAACCCGCAACTCATCGGGTGTTTATTCAAATGAAAAACCCGAAATATATATCGGGAAAATGAGTACAAAAAAAAAAAAAGAAGATCAGAATGGACATTGATCTTCACCATTTTCACGTCTTGATGAGCTTCCACCTCCAAGGGCCTAATCTAGTTCTAAACTAGGAACTATAACTAGGTACATAAAATAGAAAGAAACAATTATTCACAACAAATCAGTCAACAAACACATAAAATGATCAAGAACAACCAACCAAATTAAATCGGATATACAAATGAACAAATAGGGCCTCGAGGTCAGCCTTTGCAATTCATACATTAGTCCCTCTAGATGTCTATCCCATTTATTTTTATGACTTAAAGCCATAAGTGACCATTTGTGTTCTCGCATAACCACTAATGCTTATAAGTCCCTAAGATATGTTTGAGGTGAATCCCAAGATTTACCACGGAATCAAGCATCATATCTAAACATAGATCTAACAATCACATGCATCACCAATAATTAAACATGCATGCAGGCCCTTGGGCCTTATTCAATGGGCATGCACCAATTACAATCACAGGCATTTCTAAAAATGAGATGGTTTCATGCATGTGTGTGGTTTATGTGATGCTTCAAAAGGTTTGTATATCCTCGAAACATTGAGAAATAAAAATAAGACTTTTGGACAAAGGGACATCTCAAGTATGGAACACATTTAATTATCAAGGCTAGTCTGGGACTCATATATCATGCATTCACATACATCGCATGCATTTTAAATACGGTCCAAACCATAAAGATTCCAATGTCAAATCAAAAGGTCTAAAGGATTCTAAACAATTGATGTTGGAAGCATCAAATGTACCAAATTCATTTTAGTATGCAACATCAACATTTCAAATCAATTTTGTAGAAAATGTGATCAAAAAATCATTTCATTTATTGAAAATTTCTGACAATGAAGATCAAGGAATTTGGAATGGATTTCATGAAGACAATGAATCCTAATTCCACATGTAAGTTATCCTAAAAAATCCTAAAAAGAAATCACAATAAGGGTTTACAACAGAACATCACAGACAAGACAAACAGAATCAACTAAATTGCAAAGGACCCACTGATGATTTGTCCTTAAAAAAATTACACAATATGCACGACATCATAATAAACAAACTTTGTTGAGAAAGTTTTCCAAAACGAGTTATGTAAGCATTTTTAAAAAATTCATGAAGTTCGATGTCGCATCAGAATTTTCACAACACAGCAATGTAAAGTAACAATAAGACTGAGATTTAACCTATCAAACAGAATCTGAAAAATATGAAATTTCACCACAACATAGTACAAAATGTGACAAACAAAATTTTTTAAGAGTCCAACTCAAGAATCCCTACCGAAAAAATCACACAAAAATAGCAAAAGACTGACTAAACAGGGGTAAAAACAGAGTTCCGAATTTAATCTAAGTCAAATTTCTAGACTAAATTTTTTTTTTAAAAAAAAAAATGGACAGTGGTCCTAACGACAAGAAAATTGCACAAAACTAGTGGTATTCAAAATATCTAAACGAGTCCTATGACTTCCTAGAAGGGTCGAAACTCAATCAAGGTCAATTTGATGCTCAAAATTGGCATATGTAATGGTAGCCATTAACAAATCAACACATAATATGCATTTATGATTTCTAAAGTCACTTAAATAATGCATAAGTGGCATGAAATTCACATACAACAAAGGAGTAGATGTGACAAATGATTTGGGTAATCATCTAACCCTAGGTCGGGATGTGAAAGAATTATACGAGTCATTGGCAATGCAAAATGACTTAGAATTAAAATGACGTGTTTGATGTTTTCCCAATGCAACTAACCTAATTAACACGTGACATTCACATGACAAATGATGTTCAATCATGGCGCACGACATATGAATGCTAAGCTTGTAATGCACATTTTAAAAGTCACGAAGCATTAATGCATGATTTGGTCTTTAAGAGACCCTAATAAATGTGTTTTAGTGACTTTATGATAAGCCTCGAAATTAATACAAATATCACAGAACATACTTGACTTTGATTACCTAATGACGTTTGAAAAATCTAATGAAAAAATTTATATGCAGAGTGCAAAATGACGAACATTTTTTGTTAAGATGTCAAAACCTAATGGAGATCACACAAATCTAGGTGAAAATATTAAAACAGATGCATATCATGAAATGTCCTAATTGCAGCAGTACCTAAATGTATTTGAGTATGCAATTGACACACCAAACGATGAGTGATGTGACATCCTAAATTTTCAACCCTGTCTTCTACTGAATAAATCGGGCATTTCATTAACGCGTCTATAGGGTTATTCTCGAGCCGATCACTCTCGAGATAACTAGACTATCCTGGGGGGAAATGATTAAGGAATTTTAAGGCAATAGACTTGAGAACTCGATCGGGAATCGACTTCGACCGTGTCCATCTTTAGTAGTCACTACGACACAGTTAAAAATCGATTTGAAATCGGAGATAGATCGGATCGATAGAGATATGCGACTAATCGTGGGTGACACCACCGAATTAGAAAATTCTCGTCGGCCGACACTAGGGACTGATTTTCTTATTGTTTTGGTACCGTGTCCGTAATTGAATTCTCGAGATTTTCACGACAATCAAGAGTCGCCATTGAGTCGAGTGGGTTCATAGTGGCTCGAAGAAAATCGACCACGAGTCAATTGTCCTGAAAAGTTCTGAAAATTACCCTAGTCTAGGTCACGCTAAAAACGCGCCGAATGAAAATTAACCGCCAATTCGAGTCCGATTTCGAAATTGAAGTTTTGGCCATGTCACAATAAATTTTAGGAGCATCGACTCGATCTTAGAAGATTTTCGGAGATTCGGAAATTTTACGGAAAACCGTTTCGGACGTTGCGAAATTTGACGGAAGTTGATTGGCTAAATTAAAGGGAAATTGGGCTTTCAAGCTGCTGCCAGTTGTGTGTCGAGGATTTATAGAAAATCACGTGAGATTTTTCTACGTCGAAATCGACCATTTGGAAATTTATTGGAGAAATTGAATTCATTTAAGCCCAATTCCTCCCCAAATTCGTGTCTCTCCACCCTAGTATTTTGGACCATTTGAGAGGTCATGGGGGGGGGGGTGATGGTGGATCATTGGTAGCCAAGCATCCATGCATGGCCAATATTGAGTCTTGAAGATATTTGTGTGGAAATATCAAGCCATGTGGAGCCCTCCACCTTACCTCTATCTCCTCTCTCTCTCACCCCCCTCAACCGGCGATAATAATCCCTCCCCCTCTCATTTTTCACACACCACCATCTGGCAAAGAAGAGCCAGCGGAAGGAGCAGCCGCGCGTCCCTCCTCTCCACCGAATTCTTCCTCCTGCCGCTCCACTTCAGTTTGTCTCCCATGAGTCAAACCTCACAGCAACCTTCAATTGTTGACCTTCTCCGGCCGTCCAACTCCCTCATCCAGCAGCAATTCGACCGAAACAGCTCAGCCACGCGTGCGTTCAACCAGTGAAGCGGCATCACTGTCCGCCTGCAGCAGCTCCGTGTCCGCGCCTTCTCTCCACGCATCTCCATCTCTCGGGTTTTTGGATCGCCACACGCAGCACCGAAGACAGCCCAGCCACAACTAAAGAAGTTGCCACACGTCCAAGGTCTGCCCTCTCTGAGTCAACCAACGAGCTCCTCAAGTTTATTGACTCCTTGCTGCGTGGAGTCGACCAAAGCAAACCACCAGTCATCCGAAGACAAGCTGTGCGAGGCCAGCGGATCTCACGGCCCAGCATCTCCGTGAGCTTCATCCATCTTCACGAGCCACGAGTTCCCCGAGCAACTCACGCCATTCTCCAAGCGTGGCCAATCTTCAGCTCGAAGCAACAAGCGAAGGCCACCGAATCTCCCCTGCAGCAGCGACCGGTTTTTCTCTACCACCGCTCCACGGTTGCTCGAATTTAGCCCACGTATATTTGAGCCCGCAAGCCTTCTTCGAAGGCCTCAATTTGGCCCAACTCTTTGCAGCCCAAGTGAAATTCAGTCCTTTGGGCCATCGAATTCAACTCAAGACCGGCAAGCCCAGTTCAGCTTTGTTTCAAGCCCAGCCCAGCAGTTGAAGCCCAATAGAGATCAGCCCAATCTTGAAACCCAAGCCCGCGAAGCAAGTCAGCCCAGCTCAGGCCCAAGTTCAGTCCAAGCCCAGAATTTTCTGTGGGCTTGCGAGGCTTTTAGGCCCGGTCCGAGTGTCCATCGACGCCGCCGAAAGTTCGGTTTTCGGCCGTCGTCGCGTCGCCGTTGCGCCGTCGTCGCTGTGATCCAGTCACCGCTTTTAACCAAGTGAGTTTTACTCACTAATGCTTTATTAATTTGTTAATTATGCCTTAGGGTTGGTTAGATTTAATTACATGCACTTAGGTGGTTAGATTAGGTTAGAGTAATTAAATTAGTGACTTGAGAATGCATGTTAGGTGATTAGCTATAGCCATTAGGGAGTAGAAATGCTCTATTATTTATTGAATGTATCTCGGGATTTTTCCCGACCCGTTTCGGGTTCCAATAAGGCAATATGGGCCTAAATTGGATTTTTAATGTTTATTTATTTATTTTCGAAATTTATTTATTTAATTAATTATTTTCCGGAAATTCAACCGGGATGGCCGGTGACCGGAATTTCGTGCCGATTGTCGTGGTGCAGACCGTTTATTTATTTGAGCTCTACGTTGTGTGGAATTGAATTAATTGTGGAATTTTACGAATTGTCCTACATTGTTGTTATTGAATATTTGATTGGTGCTTGGCCGAGCATGGGTATATAGCGCCAGTTCGTTGATGGGCTATATAGTAGAGAGAATGATGAGAGATAACTGAGAATGTTATTGGCTGAGACCAATCAGGTACGATGTTATTGGACATACGTGGTTCGGTGATTGGAAGTATCACTGGCGAAAACGGCGCCTTAAAGAACGCACGTAAATGACTTATAGACAAACGTGGTTCGGTGATTAAGGAAATATCACTGGTGAAAACGACGCCTTAAAGAACTCACGGTGTTGTCTATAGCCGATGTCACCTTGGCGAAAAAACGGCGCCTAGAAAGGACACGTGGTTCGGTGATCGGGGATATCACTGGTGAAAATGGCGCCTTAAAGAACGCACGGTGTCGGTGAATCGGTATGTCATTGGCGAAAACGACGCCCGAGAAACACATGTGATTTGGTGAAAGAGTACACCACTGGGAAATCGTGGTATGAGTGTGAATGACCCAGAGAGGGTCTGACTGACATGTAATCGATTTAGTCGATTGACCTGTGCTTGATCGGATGTCGTGAATTGTTTGAATATATCTGTTTAACCTTGAATTGCAGGTTGGAATTGAGGCGAAGGTAAGTCTTCTGACTCGTGGTGTGCTTAGGCAACCGTATGGCGTATTGGTTTATTAATCGAGTCTTAGTGGGTAGGACTCGCTGAGACGTGGTCTCATTGGTTATTGAATAACCATTTCAGGACCCTGAGGAAAAGCTAAGGAGGAAGAACCTGAAGGGGAGAATATTTTGAAGTAGAAGATGATCCAGAGAGGGATCTTGAGTACAATCCAGATGTGGATTGAGATCCCATCCCTTTTGTGCACCCTGTCTTAGTGTAGATAGGTGTGAGACTTTTATGCTGTAAATAGTATTGTAAATATACTATGAGTTGTGCTGTTAATGAAAGTATGGTTGTGAATTTCAGAATTGAAAAAATATGGCCTACTTTCCTATCCCATTGTTTTTATTGTCTGGGATTTATAATCTGTTTCCGCATGCGTAATAAAAGAAAGGGTCGGCGATACATAGTCCTGGGATATCGCATTCTAAAATCGACCAAGTAGAAGGATGTGCGCGCGTCCGAGGATCGGGGCGTGACAAGTGATCTATATGAATCTTACCTTCCTAGAATCCTTAAAACATGCATTACAAGTCTAATGAAAAATGTCAAATCTAATTAGTTCATCTACAAGCTCAAACTCACACAAACTCAATTTGGATGCAATGCAGGGTTGAATAACATGCAGTCGGTTTTAAATGATTTTGCCTAATCAAAACACCTCCAAAAATCTAGACAAAATATATGTTATACTCAAGACGATTTGGAACAAATCTCATGAGAAAACATCTCCAAATTAGAACACAAAATTCAACACGAAAAAAAAAAAAAAAAATCGGTATAAAACCAGAACAAAAATCAACCTAAACTACTGCAGAATTGACTGGATTCTGAGGTATTTTTTAGGGTCAAAAGATTTCTATTAGGGACATGCGACCTATCAAATTGAAGATATCAAAGTGTAGTTTCTAAGCCTAGAATGAGTCGAGGTCAAATAAGCTCATCTAATACCTCATTTTAAGCCAAATAGTAAGCTATGCACAAAAGCACGAAAATCGCATATCAACATTAATCACACTCAATCAACCACAAACCCATCCTTAATGAACTTCAATCTCAGAAAATCATCAAACAACCTTGTTATCATTAAATGAAAGCATATTATATGGATCTAATCTTGAATCTTAGCCCCGATCGATATGCCAATCTCGCTTTATCGAATTCGAGTTCGAGAATCTATCTTTTCTCATTTTCCTTGATTTTGGAGACAATTGGACGAAGTGATCGTTGTCGAAGCATGATCAAAACTTCAATTAACAGATTCGATCACCGTGGATCACCAAAAGAAGCGATTGAATAGCTGGTTCAGCCTATGAGCAGAATCGATCTTTGTTTGGACAGTCTTCAATGCGATTGAAGGAAATGGTCGCGGAGACGCTCGGGTGACCTACTCTTCAAACCCCGACCACTAGAGGGTTGGGGACCTCTATACGAACCAATCAATGGTGGCCGGGAGTCCAACGGCCACCAAATAGGAGCTGGTTCAAGCAAATGAACCGGCTGGAGATAAGATCAACGTGGATGTCAATCTTCCTCGCAGCTATGAAGAAATGTAGAAGTTGTTTCTCTACCTTCATGGTAGTTTAAAACCCTAAACCCTAACTCTCTCTCGAAATGTGGAGTCGTTTCTCTACCTTCATGGTAGTTTAAAACCCTAAACCCTAACTTCACCATTCTTGTTCCACCTTTGTCTCTTCCCCGTTTTTCAACCCGGTATTTCCTTTCATCGCTTCTTCCACAGTTGTTGCTCTCAATTGTCCGGACTTATATTCTGGAAGTGTTCCCACCTGGTTCCATCACCTTCCCCTCCCAATTTTCACCCCTTTCTAATTATTGACCCAATCCTCGCCATCCTTGTTGTTGGTAGGTGGGATTTAGTTTTCAATCACCTCGACCCAACTCTCATGAATGGTATATCTTCAATCGCTTGCCTGGAATTTCCATATCGCTGGTCGCGCTTCTGTTGTACCCCGACCCATCTACATGTGAATTTCTTCTCCAAGATAAGCTCTGTGAGAGGCACTTTGTCCCCGACCTCATGGACGATCAAGACTAGGAAGAAACCTCTTGCCTTGCTGCCCTATGCTCTCGAATGGCCCACCTCTGGCCGAAACAGGGGATTGAAGTTTGGGATGATGCGCCACCTATAGACAAAGTTGAAGAATGCAAATTGATATTGGTAGGTAAAATTCCATCCAATCCATCCATAAACTTTCAAGCTTTCCAAATAAAATTAAGGCGTGCTTGGAGAACAGACTAGGTCGAACTATCCTCACGGGAAGCGAGGTTGTATGTAGCAAAATTCAAATCTAAGGTGGAGAAACAACGGGTTTTGGATGGGGGCCCCGGCTTTTCTCTAGCCATTTAGTTATCTTTAAGTCTTGGATTCCCAACACGCCGTTGCATTGTTATGATTTTTCCACTTGCGCATTCTGGGTGCAAGTCTTTGGTCTTCTGTTGGAAGGGTGTTCTAAAAATATGATAGAAAAGGCTGTTAGACACATAGGCGAGTAGTGGAAGTCCGAATAGAAAATAAGGAGGGTACTTCCTCCGAGCTGGGAAAACAATGGTCGAACTCAAGGTGTAGGAACCTTTGACAATAGGCCGTTAATCAAAACTAATGGAAAAAACATTATGGCTAGATTTTCTATATGAACGCCCGTCACATCTTTGTTACTCCTATGGCAAGCTAGGACACTATGTTATGTACTGTAAGAATTATCCTTTTGATGAAGCTAAGATGATGAGCAAAGAAAAAATGGCGTATGGCCAATGTTTACGAGCAGAAGTTCGGGACCATAGTCCATACTAAAAAACTTTCTACGCACCGCAAGACATACCCAAACCGCGAGAAGAGGTCATCCTAGAAACTCCCCCATCATCACCTCAACCGGTCGTGGTGCAGCCTTCCAACGCTGATATAAACAGGGAATTCTTCAGCTGCTAGCTCTACCACTCATTCTGAGTACAGGCAAATTCATCTAGCGTCCCACTCCTGCAGGTCAGCCTTCAGAACCTCCAACAACAGCTATGATGGATTTGGTTTTTGCCAAGATGAAGCATCCTCAAGACTTGGCAATGGGCTCCTGTCACCCTAAGAAGACAAACCACAACAGAATTAATACCAGAGCAGGCACAACCAAAAAATTGAAGAGGTATAATCCTTATGAACCACAACTAAATCAGCACAAAGACCTTGATGAGACACAACTCATGGATACTCCCATCTTCGAAGCCGAAGAAGCAGGCAAATGGGCTATGGTGGCTTGCCCAAAAAAGCCACCAAGTGATAAATGAAACTTTTGAGTTGGAACTGTCAGGGTCTGGGCAATCCCCTGACAGTTCAATCCCTCAAGGCTTTAGTGGCTAAAGAGAGGCCCGACATTATTTTTTTGATGGAAACTAAAAACCAAGAGGTCGCAGTCAAACGACTGCAAAAGAGACTCAAGTATCCTAGCTCTTTTTTGCTCAACCCCATTGGTTTAGCTGGTGGGTTGGCTCTATTTTGGACTAACCAGCTTATTATAACATTAAAATGCTCTACCTCGGATTTTTTTGATGTCATATGCACTGATATAATGAGAGGTACTCCAATGCGACTCACCTACCTTCATGCTCCAGCTACTTTCAAGCAACGCTAACTGCTATGGGCAACCCTGCAGCTTATCAACGCCTCTAACACCCTACCATGGGTTTGTGTCGGTGATTTCAATGAAATACTCTATCATTGGGAAAAAGTAGGTAAGCACTTGGCCAATTCTCATAGAATGCAATCTTTTCGAGATGTACTACATGACTGTTCACTCATGGACATAGAAAGTAAGGGATGTACCTTTACTTGGATGAATCATAGAGCTGGTGATGACTTTGTCAAGGAAAGATTGGATAGGGTTCTGTGTACTTTGGATTGACATCTCACCTTCCTTGAAGCTTAAATGTTTGCTTTACTTGCTGTGGGGTTGGATCACAGCCCCTTGCTCTTAATCGTTGAAGCCTTACCCCATCGACAACATCGACCCTTCATTTTCGAAGTTTTCTGGATCCAAGACCCGGATTGTCGTGAAATCATTGCTCAGTCATGGAGATCCACATAATTACCGAACTCCACCCTTCCATCCAAACTAAAGGTGGTCTCCTTCACACTAGCTCATTGGAGTAGATCAAAATAATCCAAGGGACATCATCAACTTGTAGCTTTGCACCAACAACTTCAAAGTCACGTCAATCAAACCCATGATCACTATGATGCACCGTTGGTTACTCACCCGAAAGAGCAAATTCAAAAATTACAACAACAACAAGAACGGTATTGGGCGATGCGCTCTAGGATCAACTGGCTGAGGTGGGGAGATAAAAATACTAAATTCTTCCATGCAACTACCATTCAAAGGAGACAACACAATAAAATTAGTACAGGACGACAATCACGGTTGGGTGCGCGATCCCTAGCTTTTAAAGAAGATGACAACAGATTACTTTTCAAATATATATCAGACAGTGGGACATCGTGATTATGGGCCTCTTTTGAATCAATGCCCATGGGTTATTACTGATGAAATGAACATGTCTTTGACAACCCCTGTCACCAGGGAGGAGGTTCAACATGCTACGTTCCAGTTCGGGATTACTAAAGCTCCAGGCGCAAACGGTTTGAATGGACTTTTCTATCAAAATCATTGGGATATACTCCAGGACGAGATCTTTTCATTAGTGCAGCAATTCTTTCTATCTGGAGTAAAACCATCATCTCCCTAATCCTCGAGGTACCACACCCTAAAAGATTAGACCAATACCGTCCCATAAGCCTTTGCAATTATGCCTATAAAATCATTTCTAAGGTGATCGCCAATCACTTAAAGCCCTACCCGCTTGAGCTTATTTCTAAGGAGCAAAGCGCCTTTATGAGTGGATGCCAAATACATGATAACATTTTAATCATCCAAGAGGTGCTTCATCAGCTTAAGGTTAGAAAATGCAAGCGCCAATTTCGAGCCATCCTAAAAATGGATATGCAAAAGGCATATGATCGGGTTGAATGGGATTTCCTCCAAGATTATCTCCTCACGTTAGGCTTTCATGCTACGTGGGTACAAAGGGATCATGCAATGTATAATGACAGTGTCTTTTAGTGTTAAATTCAACTGTGAACACTCACCATACTTCCAACCAACCCGAGGACTCGGATCGGGAGATCCTCTCTCCCCTATCTATTCATCCTTCGACGAACGTCCTATCACATCTTATACACCAAGCAATTACGATGGGCCATCTCAATGACATCAAGTTGAACATGTGGTGTCCTACTCTATTTCACATATTTTTCGCTGATGATGCCATATTCTTTTTAGATGGTAAATTACTTGAATGTCAGAATTTAGCTAACATAGTCAATCAATACTTTGCTTTGCTACTTGGTCAAGCTATTAATAGGAATAAATCCGGAATCTTCTTCAACAAAGCCTGTCCTCTTAGTCTACAAGAAAATTTAGCAAGTGCACTTCAAATACCCGTGATTGATAGGACTAGCAAATATCTAGGTATACCATATGATTGGGGAAGATCTAAACGGGAGATGTTTGCTTGGATATTGGGAAGGGTGAATGCCAAACTAGAAGGATGGAAAGAAAATCTGATATCTAAGGGTGGAAAGGAAATTTTACTCAAGACTATTGTACAAGCGATTCCACAGTATGCCATGTCCATCTTTAAAATTCCTGTGTCTATTTGCAAATCCATTGAACAGAAAATTGCTCGGTTTTGGTGGCAGAGAGACTGTACTAAATCAGGTATCCATTGGAAAAATTGGGATGTTCTCAAACGTATAAAGGATAGTGGGGGTCTCGGATTTCGTGATCTCACAGAATTTAACAAAGCCATGCTCGGAAAACAAGCATGGAGGTTAATCCAGCACCCAACATCTTTATGGAGCACCCTTTTTAAAGGTCTTTATTTCCACCACAGGAATTTAGGCATGCCGATAGCAGAGCCATACCATCTTGGGGATGGCGGAGTATTCTACTTGGTCCATTGGCAATGGAAAAACTATTAAAATCCAGGAAGATTGATGGCTCCCTAGAGGACTTATAGGAGGCCCAGCTGCTAGGAGTGACCTAATGAATGTGGCTGATCTGTTGGACCTAAAAAGCAACAACTGGAATATTCCCCTACTAAACCAGCACTTTGATGCCTCAACAGTCGAAGAAATACTTACAATCCAGGTAAGACCTCAATACACTACTGATCAACTTATGTGGACTAGGACATTAAATGGTACATATACTATGAAAATCGGCTATCACACCATCGACAAGCCGTTCCCAACAATCGGCAACACCTACCATCGTCCTCCTATCAACCCCCAAGCTACTATGGAAATCCATTTGGGCTGTGAAACTTGCCCTCAAAATTCAACCTTTCCTCTGGTCATTAAGCCATAACCCCTTAGCAATGAAAGCTAATCTCTTCCAACAATGTATCACCACTGATCCGACATGCCCTCTTTGCTCTCACCACACATTGGAAACTATAGAAGACCTCTTTCTTTTATGTCCATGGATGCACCAAATATGGTCACATCCACGATTCGTGTACAAATCACACCATAGTCAGTAACAAGGATGGATGCATGGTTAGTGGCACAGATCGAACAATGACGTACCTATCCCGGCCCGAGACAATTGCTTCTCTCTTGTGGCACATCTGGAAGGTGCGCAACAGGTTCATATTCTACCGACAGCGCCCCGATCACCTTCAGGTCATGGATGTAGCCCTTGCCCAGGTCAGAATAGCACAACTCTCTGCACAACCACTGACGCGAACAAGCCGATCTCCTTCTCAATCCGATCTACTGTGGTGACCACCAGATCCTGGTGTGGTGAAAATCAACATAGACGGGGCCTATCATCCCGCTAGTACAACATGCGCTATGGCGTGCATTTACAGAGATCACTTGGGCACTTTTCTATACGGCTTTACCTGTGATTTCCCAGCAACTTCAGCCATGCAAAGCGAGATCCAAGCATTCCTCATCACTCTCGATCATCTGCTACAACACGGTAAGGATCAAGACCACCTTGTGATAGAATCTGATTGTCTGGTGCTGGTGGAAGCTGTCCATGATCCGCATTCGACACCATGGGAGGCAAGAGCTCTACTTGCGTGCTTTAACCAAGCTCTATTCTTTCCCTAACCTAAGGGTACGACACTGTAGACAAAAGGCCAATTTCATGGCTGATTGGGCCGTTAAGGCCCATTGTAATAGCACCTTACCACCGGACTGGGCTACGTCCCCTCCCATTTCGCTTCTAGAACTTATGTTTTCTGAAGCCCATGCAAGTGGCTGCTCTGTTTCTTTAACTTGATTATATAATATTTCCTTTTCTGACCCAAAAAAAAAAAAACCATAATATTGAATGGGCCAACCTAAATTTCTCCAATTAAACCTTGATAGCTTGATTTTCTTACGTTCAAGAGAGTGAAATTCCTTAAATTAGGAATTTCTCATGTGAATTTCTCAAAACGGACCCTGGATTTGGACTTATCTCAAAAAAAAAATGAGTGGAAAAGAATTGTCCGTTTAGAAATCATGAAGGATCGATTTAGACCCCCTAACTATGGCTTAAAATGACAATTCGCCTTTTGGCATGACAATTCTCGAAATTAAATGAATGAGTGGATTAGAAACAGTCCATTGACCAAATGTCGTAAAAGGAATTGTGCCTAATTATGGCTACAACAAAAGTACTTTTGTTTTTATGTTGATTTAGAGCCTAAAATCAAAAAATTTGGAAAACAATGTTCTCAATCGAATTTTGTGAAATTTTCGACACAAAAGTCAAATTAACATTAAAAAAATGTTTTTGAGGATTCTTGATTTTTCCTTTTTTTGGTCAAATGTTTGATCAAAAGTCAATCATTTAGTTGCTTTTTCCTAAAAAGTTAATTTTTGAGTCAAATCTTTGAACTTTTGAAAAAAATGATTTGACTAAAGTGAAATTAAGGCTATTTTGGGCAAAAAGCTAACTTTTTTACTTGGGTTGACTTTTAATCAAATGATTGACCAAAAAGTCAACCCAAAATCAACCGTTTGACTTCTTAGGTTTTTCTTGGAAATGACTAGGAAATTGCTTAAAAATAACAATGGAAATGAAAGAAATGAAAAGCGACACTTTTTGATCGAGAAATGGGCTTCGTTGCAATCGGAAACCCTAATCTCGAAATTTTTTTTTAATCTTTTTGACGCATCAACTAAAAATTATGTATCAACAAAACCCACATTCATCAGAGTCAATCATAAATATCCTATCCTTTATTTAACCACCAGTGCTCGGCCATCATCATCTTTTATATCTTGCAGACCTTAAAAGGACATAACCATGTCATCCCCAAGATCAAACCCTCTTTCTCATTCTCAAGGATACACGGTCAATATCGGTTTCCCCCACCATCATCATCATAAAAACTCTAACACTTGGTCATCCAATATATGTCATTGTTGTGACAATCCATGCAGGTGCAGTTCTTTTTGTCCCGTCAAAGCTGTATAATTTTAAGTATAGTTCATGGATGCTCTGTGATGTATATTATTAAAGCCATGAAGTTGATAAATGAAATTGAGGTATGTAGACATCTATTTTTATCATTTTCCCATTCAAATCATGAATGTCACTTTCCTCCTCTCTAGCACTAAAAGAAATTGTAAGAGTTTTCCTAATGTGGGTTACATGAATTAATATTGTAATTTATCATTTTACGACTGTTGACACCTAAATTTTGGCGGCCCATTTATTTATTTAGTGCATAGAAAATTAAGGGTTAATTTTATCCCTAAAAAAAATTAATTGCATTGCATATAGATTCAGGTGCATTTACATTTTTTGCATTTTATTGGATCGGTGGTGAATGGATTCGGATTAGTGGTTCTAAGCTTTAATTTGGCAGCCCGGACTAAGCCCACAAAGCAAGTAAATTGGCCCGAGCCCATTTTCTTTTAATGACAAAAATTACTTACATGAAGATTTGAAATAATATTATGGTGGATTTTTGGAATTTAAGAAAATTGGATTGCAATCTTATCTTTAGGCGATAAAATCAGGAGATGTGAAAAATAAAAAAAGTGATATTGTGTGCAAGAAAGAAATCTTCGCGTATGTTGATTTGAAAAGGAAATTAAAACCTTAATCTTCGGCCTATAAAAAGGTTTTTCGCGTAGGGTTTCGAGGAGGCCAGGCAATTGAAACATTCGGTCATATCGAGAGGAAAATTTTTAGAGAGAAAAACGTGAGAGAGGAGTATTCTCTAGGGTTTTCTTTTCGAGGTCAAGAGGAATAAAAAGAAAAGAAGAAAGAAAAAGAAGCCTTCGGTTCTTTGAGGGAAAAGGAAAAAGCAGAAGTGGCCAAAAAGGAGGGATGATTGGACGTTTACTATTCATCATCTTCCTCAACTCTCTCCGCCCGCTTCGCGCTCCTCCGGTCGGCTCCGCTTCGCTACTATGACCCAGCCCACGACGCTACCACGCCACCGGTCCGCTACCCCCATTTTACTGCCGCCGCTCTAGATCTACCCGCTGCAACAACCCCCCGACGCCAGCCTTCGCCTTCAATTGACATAGCAGCAGCCCCCGCTCTCCGAGTGACGCCCGCACGCTACTCCGAGCTTCCCGAGTGGTGCCGCTGTAGCACTCGACGCCCGACAACCTCGCGATCCGCACTCCAGCCTCGTCGCCCGCGAAACTACCGTTGCCTTGCCGATCTTGCAGCGCGCCGCTCCATCGCCGCTTCCGCCTCGCCTCTGCCGGTGCCTGGGGTCCCCTACCCGTGACGCCCGCTCCCAGCCGACATCGTCCCGTGCTGATCCCGAAGCCCCCCGCCGCCGTGACACCGCCATGCCGATCCCCGAAGCCCCTATTGCTTGCCGTCGTTGCGCCCCTCTCGGTGCCCTCACCGAAACCCTAGCCCGATCTCCCAGCGGGATCGGCCACCAGCTTTATTTTTCTCTTTCTTTTTAGAAAAAAAAAAAAAGAAAAGAATAAAGAGAAAAGCAAAAGAAAATTTAGGTATTTTCTTTATCTTATTTTTGTTTTATTATTTTTGCTTTTTAGTGTAATTATTCCTTTAATGTGAAATTGAAATTCCATGATTTGAAATTACCTTGAAATTAGTGATTGTCATCCGATTTTTGCACCCGAAATCCGACTCGCAATTACTTTAAAAATTGCCAATCCGATCTTCGCCCGAGATTCGATTCGTGATTTATGTGAAATTGACCAACCCGATCTCATGTGCGAGATATAGTCCGTCAATTTGGGTATCAATATTACTTGATTTGTTGTGGTGTTACTTAGATTAGTTTTGTTTTAAAAAAAAATCAAAAAATGTAGTTTTAGGGTTTGCATTCATAATAGGAATTTTATTTCGAATTTTCAAAAATAAAAAAAATCAAATCAGTTAATTTATGTCGCTAGTTCATTTTTTAACTTGGATTGCATGTTTAATTATTTGGTAATTATTAATTTCGAAATTTAAAAAAAAAAAGGAAGAAAGGAAAAACACAAAAAAAAAGTCATTATGCATATGTCATGTAAAATTAGGGCATTTTTTGCACGTCATTGCATATTAGGGTGAAATTGCATTTAGTTTAATTTTAGATGATTTTTTTCTTAATTTATTATAGGTTTAGGTATTTTATCAAATAGATTGTATTTTAGGATTATTTAGGTTAAGATAATATTTTAGTTTAAATTAGGATTTGGCTCAACCTAACTCCTAATATAAATTAATTAGGATCTTAATCTAATTAGGTAATTTTCACATTTCGCCTAATTTCGAATTTCTGAAAAATACAAAAAATGTCATAGGTTAAATTAGTTTAATTATTTAGGATAAAATGAATTCTTTTAGGAAAAAAATTGTCATATGCACGTCATTAGGGTTAGATTCATTGAGATGCATGTCATTTAGTATTTTTGCTAGGCCCATTTAATTAAAAATTACATGTCATTAGAATTAGGTCATTCAATTAACATTGCATTACATATTGCATGATTTTCATTAATTAAGCAAAAAAAAAAATTGCGTGTTAATTAGAAACCATATCTAGGGTTGTTGATGTAGATTTTAATTTAACATTGCAGATGATTTCGTTGCTTTGAGGTAAGTTTTTGTAATTTATTTATTGTTTATCTGGGTGTTAAATTGGTGGTTTGTGTACCCGCATGATCACCTTACATGTTAGGAAAATATACTTAAAATCAATCCAAACTGCCTGCAAAAACATTTTTGAAATTAAAAGAATGGTACCGAAAGGGCATTAGAGAAATCTAGTGTAACCAAGTCCCCGTACCAAAATCTCTGGTTCGTAGGAGTAAAGTAAAACTCCCGTTACTTTACTTGGGTTTTTAATCGACCCACCAAAAATAGATTAGTGGCGACTCCTAATTAAAAAATTACATGTTTAGAACTTGAACTGAAAGTCGCGAATTGATATAGGCTTGGGAGAGCCCGAGTTAAGTCTAGGCTTAACAATCCATTAGCCAAACCTTAGGTGGTTCACACCCGAAAATTTGATTGCGACAACGGCATTAATCTAAGATGAGATCGAATGTTTCTTAATTAGTTTAATATAAGGCTAGCTAATGTGGGCCGAGTTGAGCTTGGCTGGAAATTCTATAAATAGTGCTCAAATCTTTTCGCTAACCCTAATACTCATAATTATCCCCACAAAGGAGCATTTTCTAAGCGCTAAGGGTAAGGAGCTGTTTCATTGAGCTAGTTATACAAAAGGCAATAGAGAAGAAGTTCTTGAGTTTGGATTGTCACTATTGCGTATTAAGAACGATGGTCCAAATCAGGTGCGTTAATCTCTCTTCTCAATTGTATATGTGTTCTTGGTTCCAGTTATGGAGATTTAGGTTATGTTTTCGCGTATTTCATGTGGTATTAGAGCCTCCATAAATTAAAACATGGATGTATATTTTTTGCCCTTTTTGGTGATTTTTTGTGCAACAAAAATCGATTTTAATTATATAAACAGAAAGAACTCGTCGAGACTAGCAAAACCATGAGTGATGCACCACCGGCAGAGGCCGCATGCGCCCCCACGTGCCATTGTGGGTCAAGCACCTGTGGCCACAAGCTTTCACGTGTTCTCATGCACAATGGCTAACGTCACGCTAACGTCAATGACTCATGCTGGAGTGATCTAACCCGACCCGTGGACCATGATCCGACTCGTTGACTTGACCTGGCCCGGTTGGCGTGACCCAAGCTGTTGACCTGCACCACCCATTTTCTGGTTGACTGATCGGATCGGGTCTGGCTGATCGAACCAACGATCATATTGATTCAGGTGTGCGGTGTATGTGCTACACACGCCGCACACTTTGGACGAGCGTATGGGTGTGTCCGGACTCCAATTATAGCGTTTTTAGAGTCTATGTGCTTGTATGAAGATGCTCTACACTATGATATATTTATTTTTTATTTTTGATAAATTTATGGAAGTGAAAATATGTATGGAACCCTAAATATGGGTTTTTTGGGGGGTATTTTAGGGTATTTTCTTGTATTTTTCTATGATTTTGGAAATGCAGGTGCAAGCTCACATGTATATTATCACCTAAAGATTGTGTAGAGTATGATTTATTAATAAATGAATAAAGTAATGTAATTAGTATGATATGTGATTTTAGTGATAAATTGCTAATGTCACTAGAGTTAAAATCACATGTATGTAGTGTATGTGAGAAGTAAAGTTGATATGTCTATTATGAGAGAGTTTCAATATTTCAATTGAGTTGTAACCACCGAAATTGTACACTTGATTGGATTTGAGAAATATCAATATCATATAATGATGGGATGTCTCATGTTCTAATGCGTGGTTATACTCCAAATGAGGTGATTGTGTATTAGTTCATGGAGGGAATAACAGTATGATGAAAGAATGACTGATCCTAGTGGTTCATACATCTAAAGGTGATGAATTCATGAAGATTTGAATATACTCTCATGGTCGCTATCATATAGGGAGTATACAACCGCATGTCATGTATTTTGCCCAAAGGTGATTATATGATAATACATGTAACTCTCTAAAATGTGTACTTATACATCTTCAAGTTGTATAATACTCACATGATACTAATGACATAGATAGTTTGTTATTTTTGTCATCTTATTTATAATTAATATCTTCATAACTATTGATGTTCTTGCTAGTTCAAACTTTAAGTAGTGGACAAAAGATTTTCTATTTGGGAAAAGAGTAATTGAATTTGCTTGTTATTCATGAAACATTCCATTCATGAACCCTTAAAAAAAAAATGGTTTACCAACTGACTACATTACTAAAAGGATGATGGAAGCCTTGGTAACTTGAAATCGTGTCTTATCTAATCCCGAGATTATGACATATCTATAATGACTCTTCAACATAAAGTATGATAGTTCTAATAAGGTTAGAAATTATGTTCTAAGGATGGTAGATTCAAAGTCTAAAAACCATATTCATAAATGAACTCGTGAAATCATTCGTCATTCTGACAATCTAGATCCTAAGAAAGCATCCTTCAAATGATGGCAACCATTTTTTTTTAAAGAAGAAATGTCATATAACGATAGATTGTAGTAAATATACAAAAATTTGGTTATCCAAGTGTGAGTATGCAAGTAATGATTTTTTGGCATTATTTATGAATCCAATACCTATCAGAAGCCCCGTCTAGTTATTGATGGCTAGATAATGGTGCAACAAATTTCTTGTGTTTTCCATGAGGATCCATAAATCTAAGGAAGTCAAATTATGATAAATAATAGCTTATTGTGGGAAACAACGATAAAATCAACGTTGAGTTCGTTGGATATATCATTTTAATTCTATATTCTATTTTTAATCTAATATTAAGAAATGCATTTTATATACCTTCTTTGAGATAGAACTTAGTTTTCTTATCATGTTTGAATATATGTAGCTATTTATGAAATTAAAAAAATAATATTATTTTGGTGTTCTTTAATTCAAATAAGGTTGAGTATTACATTATGTCCAATGAATTATACAAATTTTGTTGAACTCTCAATGATATATATGTCACATATACGGTTGAAAATGTTGTTTTCAAAAAACTTTTGCCTAAGGAATAATCTCATGTAGTAATGTCTTGGTCTCATGTCTAAAGAAAGAGTAGAAAAGTTGATAATGTCGACATTTTGTCTATTCTTAAAAGTTATCTAAAGACTTGCGTAGATTATTACAGAAGTAAGATAACTAAGATAAAAAAAAAAAAAAAATAGGGAAAATCTCAAATAAGGACCCAAAGTGAGCCTATTTTCTCAAATAAAAACCCAAAGTGACCATTGTTCCAAATAAGAATCCAAAATGGCTAACAAGTCTCAAATAAGGACCCGAACCTGCCGGTTGGTGAGTGTTTGACATTTTTGATGGCCAGAATATGAGCAATTTTGTCCCAAAAAAATATAGATAGAAATTCACAAACCCTAAAAGCAAAACCCCCAAACTCTTGACGTTATTTTTCTTTTGCTCTTCATCTTTTACGTTCTTTGTCCCCTCTCGTTTGGACACAACTCATATGCATTTTTTCGGACAAAAGAGACATTAACTCAGAAATCCCACAAAACAAGCAAAAAGAACACCATAAAACAAAAGAATTCCTCCTACCATCACCATCCTCGCTACCATCTATGTGATATTCCACCACATGCCCGCAACTCGTCGACATGTTGCTTCAACAAGTTACAACCACTTTGACGAACGAAGGATCGATTGCACCAATTTGAACGAAACTGACCTCGGTTGAATGGGAGTGTGAATCACAGTGTATGGCAAACCTAGGAAAAGATAATGAAGAATCGAGGCCCTCATGTTACACACAAATGTCTCAATAGCGAAAAGGTGGCTTTACTCAAGATTTGTCTTCTTCGTTGGAAAGAAACGAAGAAAGAAAACAAAAGAAGAAGATGTGAAGAAACGAAGGTAGGGGTTTCTTGTTGTGTTTCAATTCGTGTTCCATGAACAGAAAATTTCGGTGCTCCAAGCGAGAGAGGACAAAGAACGGAGAAGATGAAGAGCATAAGAAGAAATACGTGAGAACAAAAAGAGTTTTTTTAGGTCAAAAGAACGTGAAGAGTTGGGGGGTTTGTCTTTAGGGTTTGTTAATTTCTATATATTTTTTGTGGACAAAATTGCCCATATTCTGGCCACCAAAAATGTCACACGCTCGTGTGGCTAGCGGGTTTGGGTCCTTATTTGAGACTTGTTAGCCACTTCGGGTCCTTATTTGAGAAAATAAACTCACTTTGGGTCCTTATTTGAGATTTTCCCTAAAAAAAATAAAACTACAGTATGAAGTTTTGACCTATTAGAGGTCATTTACATTTATATTAGTGGACCCTATATGGTAACATTATGTATAAATATTTTATTTCAATACAATCATTGACGATTATTTTTTCTATACTTGATTAAGGAAAAGTCCAAATCTCTAGATAAACTCAATTTGTTTTTTTTTTTTTTTTTTGGACTAAAATCAACAAACAATTGGAATAAGGCTTAAAGGTTGTCAGACCTAATCTTGGTGATGATTATTTTGGCAAGCATGGCAATGTTTGATAGTTTAAAAAGACATTTTTGTCAAAAAATTGGAAGATTTTGGGGCGGTAACTTAATTTACCATACCCAAAAATCCTGAATATAATGGTGTGGCTAAAAGGCGCAATATCACCCTTATGGAGATTATAAGGAGTATGATTAATAGCACTAATTTACCCGGTTTTCTGTGAGGTGGCACTTTGAAAGCTACAAAACCATGTTTCTACCAAAATTGTTCAATTTCTTTGAGTGATGGACTTAACGTAAAACTAGCTTGAACCATCTTAAGGTTTGGGGTGTCTTACATAAGTGAGATTATATAATCTGATATTAAGCATGTTGGAATTCAGAACAACTTGATATTATTTCATATCTTACTCGGATCATTCGAATGGGTATCGATTTTATAACCTTAATAAAGGTACAAGAATTATGGAATCATAGACTATAAAGTTTCTAGAGTACGGTGGAAATCGCTGTGTCTTTACCTTTACCTATACAGACAATTGTGGAGTCTTCTATACCACAGACTAAGCCTATTGAAGTTTAGGATACTATTATTGAGACCATTTCTAATGAAGTTTCTCAAGCATCTTAGGTGCAAGATGAACTAGTTGTAGCTCCACTCAAGACTCAAGAGATCTGTTAGAAAGAGACGATCAGTTATACCATCAGACTATATAATTTATCTGTGAGGGCATGACTACAATATTTACTACATGGTCGATCTAGTGACTTATACAGAAGATGTTTCTTGCCCTTAATCAGATCTGTGATTAGATACGATGAAAGACAAAATGCAATTTATGAAACATAATAGTGTTTGGGAACTTATTGAGTTGCCTGAACATCATGAGCTCATCAATTTCAAATGGGTGTACAAGACTACAAAGGACTTCAAAGAAAGATTGGGAAGTTTAAAGTCAAACAGATACTAAGGTTTCCCTCTTAAAGAGGGGTGGACAATGAAGAAATATTTTTTTCTAATCTCTTCTAAAGATTCTTTCAGAGTGAACATAGCATTAGTAGCTCATTTTGATATGGAATTAAGCCAGATAAATGTTAAAACTATCTTTCTAAATGAATACATTCATAATGAAGCATATATGGTGCAACTCGAAGGTTTTGTAGTAGATGATTCGGGTAAGCTTATGTGTAGACTAAAAATCCTTATTTATGGTCTCAAGCAAATTTTCAGACAATGTTATTAAAGTTTCATAATGTTGTCACTTTGTTCTGTTGAGAACAAAATAAATCAATATATATACTGCAAGGTCAAAGGAGGAAATTTATTTTTCCTATACTCTATATACATAATATCTTGCCTACAAGTAGTGATCTTGAATTATTACATGAGACAAAGCAAATATTATCTAAAAATGTTGATATGGAGGACCTTGATGAGGCATCTTTTGTCCTTGACACTGAAATCCGTAAGGATCGTTCTCATTGTATATTGGGTTTATCTCATAAGACATTTGTTGATCGTATTTTAAAAAGACTCAGTATACATCACTACAATCCATGAATTACTCCTGTCATTAAGGGTGATAAACCAAATTTGTCACATTGTCATCATTGAGACATTGAGAAAACCCAATTGAATGATGTACCTTGTGTTAGTGCACTTGAAAGCATCATGTATGCGTAAATTTGCACTAAACCAAATATCGTTTTTGCAACAAAACTTCTAGACGAATATTAGTTAAATTTTGCACATGATCACTAGGTCACTGCCAATGAGGTTTTTTAGGTACCTAAAAAAGACAAAATACTATATGTTGATTTACACACATGCTCATATCCTAAAGCTAGTAAATAATTCAGATGTATTTGCTGGCTATTAGGATGACATGAAGTCGACAACAGAATACATCTTTATATTAGCAGGAGGTGCAATAAATAGAAATATATGTCATCATCTACCATGTAAGTGGAGTTTGTAGGGTGCTTTTCAATTGTTATTAGGCTCCGGAACCTCAGTAAGGAGTTGACTGTATTTGACTTTATGAATAGGCTCATACGGTTGTATTGAGATAATAACTCTGCAATATTGTTTATTAACAAAAACATAGGTCTCAAGGCATTCAAATATATGACGGTCAAGTTCTTGACCATAAAGAAACGGTACAGAATGGTCAATAAAGTATTTTTGAATGTATTGTTATTATATTAAATACATGTTGATAAAGTCTCAAGGTATTGTATAAATCTTGAGTAAAGGTTAAGGGCATTCAGTTATTAGCGTTGAACATATATCTTGTCACATATAAAGAAATGTTAACTATAAAAATAAGACACATGTGGGTTCACTAAAACCATAAGGACATTCTATAATGGCACAAATTTTTGTGACACTTAAGATAAAAAAAAAAAAAATGTAACTGACAAATGGAATCTCTCTATGAGAGGTATTATCCATTTGCCATACTATAATATTGAATCCATATCAATAAAGTTAAAAGCACTCATGACCATGAAAGACTCTGTGTGTGTACATACAATTATTGCCATGATTCAGTGTTTGAGATTTTATGGGATATGATTGACTATTAAGAATTATCTTTACACTAAGGTGTGCACATACGGTACAATTTCAATTAATATAGCCCAAGTGAGAGAATGTAAGAGTTTTTCTAATGTGGGTTACATTAATTGATATTATAATTTGCTGTTTTATAAGGTTGGTCTAAGATGAGATAGAAGGTTTCTTAATTAGTCTAATATGAAATCGACTAATATGGGTCTATTTGAGCGTGGTCCGTAATGATAAGGCCTGACTAAAAACTTTATAAATATTGCTAAGTCTCTCATCTAACCCTAACACTCACAATTATCCTCACAAAGGAGCGTTTCTTAAGCGCTAAAGGTGAGGGGTTGTCTCATTAAACCAGTGATATAGAGGGTAATAGACGGAAAGTTCTTGAGTTTGGATTGTCTCTATTATGTATCAAGAACGATGGTCCAAATCATATGCATTGATTTCTCTACTCGATTATATATGTGTTCTTGGTTCTAGTTATGGAGATGTTGGATTGCATTGTCGCATATTACAGAAATTACTTTCAAAAAATAAGTGACCTAGCTTTTTGGTTCAGCATTCTTTGGTCTAGTCATTTGCGTTTTTAATCAAAAACTGTAGTGATGGCCGACCAAACTCAACCTCAAGCTATGATTTCTTTCTTGCTTATATGGGAAACTATTAATTTCCAATGAAATTGACCTCTTCCAGAGTGTAAGTTTGCATTTTGGGAGAGTTGAACCTACAGCCACGACCTCTTCTTAGGTCGTGTTGACTACGTGGAATTCATGTCCATATGTGTCATTTACCTACATAATAATGTTTAACATGATCACATCCCTCTAAACGAATGTGGCTGCAATGGTTGATCGGCGATATGCCAGCTTTAGCATATTTTGCGCCCGGTCAATTTAAGAGCACTGGCCTGTACCCACCAAGTGGACTGGCCACATATAAACAGCCAAAATGTAACACGCAAGATGCTTGGTCAATCCCGCAGTTTCCTCTCCGCGAAGATTTTTGTCGACACAGAAAAACATTATCTTTTGCATGAGTAACTAAGTTTATTATGCTCTTGTATACATATACGTACACACATACATATAATTATATAGAGAGAGAGCATAATAAGTTCTTTTTGCTCAAAATGAATATTGTGAAATAGTAATGCAATCGTGTTGCATGCGCTATTTTTATTTTTATTTTGTTTTTGTTGTGTTCTCAAGCTCAAACTTTGGTGTTTTGATTGTTGGGGTTTACAGCATAGGTAAAATAAATATAAACGCAACGGAAGCTTTTATAAAATTTTACTACACATGTATCTCCGAAGGTACTGTACATGCATTTTAATAAAAAATCTTAAGAATAAAGGGGTTTAAAAGATTATGTCTCATAGCGTGTTTTAAATGTTCTTCAATTTGAGGCCTACAAATATCAGATCTCTAGTTTAAACACATCGCATGTCAAATAGAAGAAAGAACTTGGGTAATCACCACTAAAAATTGTGCTCAGATTATTCGCCGCACTATTGATATTTTAGTCACGGCGAAAAAAAAAAAAAAAAAAAAAAAAAACTTTTTGTCTCACGCACACATTGCACAATCGCACACCCCACGGCAACTGTTGCCGATCCCTATTTTATTTTGCGATCAGCAACTGTCGGCAGTTGTTGCTGTTGCTGACCGTGTGCTTCTCATGTCAGCACAGTTGCTGACCATGTGTGTGCACTTTTATTTTATTTTATTTTATTTTTATATAAATCCTACAATTTAAAACATAAAATGGTATGATCTTCATGTGTACATTTTAGGCACATAAATATGTGTCCACCTTGGGCGTGTGTGTGCCTCGTTTGCACATACGCTCATGACTAAAATAAAAATTAAATTAAATCTCATTTAATTTAATTTCAGCTCAACTCAATTTCATTGTCGTTATTGCAAACCTATTTGTGATATTATCTCTCTTGCTCCACATCATCCTGAACCGACTATGGTATGTGACATTTTTGGGTTCATCATTGAAATAATAGTAAGACTTGCACTAGCACTTAGTACTCCAAGAGAATTGATTGTCCCAATTAATCTATAGATTCTACAAGCCATGATTGACATTTAACAATATGTCATAATTACCTAGACAGTATGAATGCTTTAAAAACATAATGAACCTGTCAACTTTGGCTACATTGTAATTCAATGCATCTGTGTTATTATTTCATAGTCGAACAAAGACCATAGAATATTTGTTAAGTCACCAATTCGATTATATGCAAAAACTTAATTGACATGCATTTTATATGAGACATGAATAGTTCAATCTCGATTACAACTTTCGCTGAGCATTTCAATGTAGTGTCATAATTAGATTGCATAAGACATCATTAGTGTACCTTGTATGTAACAAAGAGACAGATTCTATATTACACACGCATGTAACTTCATATATGAATGAATTAGGATCATCGAGTATAGAGACGGATCAATGAGCCGACAACATTGCACACCTGTGAACCATAGCCATCCAACATGCAAGTCAATGCTATGTCTCAGGTCTAAGGATTATTTACACAAGACCAGAGCATGGACGATTAGACATTGACCATGCTAAAAGCTTCCATGTCACTAATCGTTTTATGCGTGTCATGTTTAGTGAACTTGTTTGCTATAAGCATCAGTGTTCTAACTCGAGTATCATAATACTCAATGACTAGTGACTTGTCATTCCCTCAAGCATCCAATGCTTAATGGTGAAGCTAATAACACAAGGGTCTCAAAAGAATCATTAATATCCACTCAATGATCCATAGACCGGGAATGGTTTGAAAATTCAGTTTAATTGTGAACCCATCACACATATTCTTAACATCTTAAAAATAGGTCCAATCGCAACTGATCGTGAGAAATCATTCATAGATATAAATAATTGGACAAATGAATTAATACATTTTTGGCATTAAATAATAAGATTGACAGTATAACTGAAATTCCTAATATATAACTATTATATGGTAACTTTAGAGCATACATCCAACATTGACACTTGACTGTTCCAGCAACGGATTATAATTTTGCTTCGTAGTCTCACTAATCTCTGGTTTTATGGATTCTCAGGTTGATTAGACTGGAATGGTAGTTGAAATATTGGTAGAGGACGGCAAACCAGTCAGTGTAGACATGGTAAGTTCTCTCATCCCAGCATTTGTTCATGCGGTAGTTATGCTCCTGGACTTAGTCTTAACATTTGTTTCGTGATACACAGCCTCTTTTTGTTGTTGCACCATGAACTTGACAAGACACATGGTGCGCTTCTCCACTTGACTGCAGCCTCGATTTCCTTTGATGTGGAAACCATGTGGAAACCACTGAATCGTTATCCCTTCAGTATTTGCTATAAAGCATTTCTTGTCCTTGGTCTTTTTGTCTAGTACTTAATTAGTAGACGCATAGGTTAGAGATGTACCCTTTTCAAATATTGTTACTTTCATTTTTTTTCAGGCAATTTTGGGCCGAACAATAAGATGTTCTTGCTTCGCGTCCTTTTCATGAGCACTTTCTTCAATTACCTTTGTTTTTTCTTGTGCAATCTCGACCACCAACTGCATTCTCATTCCCAATCGCAGGTCAATTATTCTGCAAACCAATTTCATTATGAGGCAGGTCAATTATTCTGCAAACCATAACCGTTTCGGTAATTGACACTAGACAAGAGAGTGTCAGTGCAACAGTACAAATTGCAAGTACAGTAAGCTACCACCAACGATTTAAATGGTTTTCGCTCGGAGCCAAAAGGGGAAAAAGAACAAAATTAGATGTCCATTCGGAACAACATATCGAGAGGGTGAACTCGCTGGAAACCAGAAAATCGACTTTCACTATACATTGTGTTCCAACACATCATGGAGTTTGAATATAAGCATATTGGGGTAAAGTCCATACCACTGTTTCAATTAGATCATCCTTGCCCTCCTTCGACTTCAATTTTACTTTCCATCCATCTAGCTTCATATAGACTCTTGTAAGGATCGAAGCTAATACATGTTTCTTTGGCTAGGCCCAATCCGAAGGAATTCCTAAATATTTCCCAATATTCTCAATGATTGGAACTCTCAATTCATTCGCCATCTTTCTTTTTAGTGCATGTTTAGTAACCATCCCAACAGTGCCTGATTTTAATTTTTTGTTCCCGGGAGCAGTTTGGGAACAGAATTGCGTTTGGTAAAATTTTTGTTCCCGGGAACAAATTTCTATCTTTTTGTTCCTGGAATTAGATTTGAAACAAAATCAAGAATAAAAAAAATTGATTATTTTTCTAGGAACAAATCTAAGAATAAAAACCTTTTTATTCTTCTATTTTCTCTTCTTCTCTTTTCTTCTTCTTCATCATGCCACCACCATCTGCCACCGTCCGTCGCCGTACGCCGTCGTTCCCCGCCGCCGCCGGTTGCCGAAACCGTTACGGCGAGCTCGCCGGAGGCTCGCTAGGCCGGGGCAAGGTCCGGTGAGCTCGCTGGAGGCAAGCCCGCCCCGCCAATGGCCAGCGTGCCTCGCCTAGCTGTCGGCGAGGGCTGGTCTCGCCAAGGGCTGGTGAGGTCATCGGCTAGAAGAAGAGGAAGAAGAATAGGAGAAAAAGGAAAAAAAAAAAAAAAGAAGAAAAGTAAAAAAAAAAATATTTAATTAAAATAAATTGATTTGGAACATAATCAATGAGCAGAGTACCAAAAGCAATTTTATTCCAAAATAAAAATTTCAGACAATTATCAAACGACTTAAAATGTTTAGAAATTGTTCCCGGAAACACATTAAAAAAGAATCACTTCAGATCATAATCTATACTCAGGAACATCATCATTGCCAAACGCGCCATTAAATTCTAAGGGTAACCATAGTTGAAGTAGATAACGAACTTGTTTAGATTAATCGCTGGCCTGAAGCAAAGCAATATTGATTCAGCGAGTTTGCCAAGTTCTAACATTCCTTAATTTTACCATCCAAGAAGAAAAATCACATCATCCGCAAATAAAATAAGAGAAAAAGTAGGGCAATGTCTATTCAATTTAGTCCCCTTGATACTTCCATCCGCAATAGCTTGACTCAAAAGATAGGAGGGGACATTCGCCATGATTATGAATAGGTATGATGACAATGGATCACCTTACCCAATGCCTTCGGATGGCTGGAAGAAATATAGCGGTTCCGTTTATCAAATTGGATAGAACTTTATTTTTTAATAAAAAATCTAGAAAGATACTCACATTCATTTGATATAACTTGGAATCATTTATACAGGCATAGCAAATAAAATACGTATTGCTTCTAATCACCCAATGAGTGCATATGTCTCATCATAATTTGTCACTTCTTCTTGAGAATATCCTTGTTGAACAAGTTTAGCTTTATTTTGAACAACTTTACCTTTCTTGAGGTTAGTTTGATGTATATGAAACATGTCATAAAATTTCTAAGGTGAAATAAAAACTATGTGAATGTAAAAAAATTATTTCTTTCTTCTCTCCTTAGTGAATTGGCATGACTAATTACACCGATTTGCACTAGTGGATAGGCATACATACATGGCACGATGAATCCGCGCCCTAGAGTGCCTTACGTGGACATGGCAAATTTTCCCCATGAAAAATGCCTAGGTTAAGAGAAAGGACAAAGACTACTATTGTTTTGATTAATGGAGAAATCCTATCCACATTGAATTATTAACCTCATGTTTGAAGAAAGCCTAAGTGGTCCACTTAGACTAAAGATTATATTACTTGAAAATGTCGTTATATTAAAGCCTTCGTTCATTTCACGGAAAATAACTTTCGGAAAAATACTTTTCAGATTTTCCTATCACGTCTCCGAGCACGCACCCATCCCTCTTTGGTCAATTAATAGCGACATCCCAGGACAGTCGCCGACCCACTCATTTTAATGTACATGCGAAAGCATATAATAATTCTCAGACAATAACACAATGGGATAGAAAAGTAAGCCATAAATTTTCAAACCAAAACAACAACCACACATATATATAACATAACTAGTGATATATATATACAATAGAAACTACCCAAGTCAAGTCCTACTCAACACCAGCTCAGAAAACATACTCTAAAAACAAGGGTGGGGGTTTCCTCAAACTACGGCTACTCGTCCACCTCAAACTCCTCTTGCTCCACATCCTCATCCTCCTTAGAGCCTTTGGCCGAGTACACCGAGGACTCTGGTTCCTCAAGCTTAGGATCCTTCGCGTCCACCACCGATCCACCCTTAGGATTAACCGTACCTTTCCCGAACGCAACCTCCAACACATACAGAGGCACCTCGCATTCCGACACGGGACCCTCTCTTTGCCCATTACGATACAGGCGATACCATGCATATTGATGAGGCACCTTTTTGGGTAAACCCGCATCAATCCAGACAATAGTTTTCACCAGTTCGTATTACAGTCCCTTGAGATGCCCATGGATTAGAATGTAGTTCATCTATTATGTGATCTGCTTAGGTTGTCCAAAATGTTAGGGAGGAGCTGCCATCTATGGACATGAAAATAGTTATCCCACAATAGGGTGAGACGATGTCTCAGCGAGTTCTACCCCTTAAGCCCTTATTAGGAAGAAAATACGCCATAAAGGGCTGCCTAAATACAATCACGAGGTATAGGACTTATATGGGCCTCCATTTCTTCCTACAAATCAGTTTAATTTATAAACTCGCAATCATAACATCCAATTAATTCGGATCGATTCATCGATCAATCGACTCAGTTGATTACATGTTATCATGACCCTTTTTTGGTTGGGTCAATTCATACTATCTATAAGTCTGATTATATCATGATTGCTTACTACTAAGCTGATAAATAGATAGTATATCTCTCTTCTGAGATGATTGGATATAATGCTCTCTATATAAGTTGACATATCGCCCGTAGGCTGATATAGTATACAGGTATACTAGTCTCTGCTAAGCTGACATATCGCCCTTAGGCTGATATAGTATATTATCACAACCATACAACAAATTCAACATTTTTATCATTCTTGATAAAAATAGTCGTGTGTGGGTACACAATCATCCTAAGCCAAAATATATTATTTTCAATTTTGAACTTCCGACCGCCAGCAATCCCAAAATAAATTTCTAGCGTTGTAGATCGACGCCCGGTAATTTTCTAATCAATTACCAAAATTTGTAAAATTTGGAATAAATACCCAATTTCATAAATCACAGCCAATTTGCACGAAATAGCAATCAATTAAATAAACGGAATGCAACCACTAAAATTAGCATGAAATCCAGTCACCAGCCATCCCGATCTAATTTTCGGAAAATAAATAATAATTAAATAATTACGGAAAATAATAAATAAATGCAATAAATAGCAACTTAGGCCCTTAAAGCCTAATTTTATGCCGGAACGGGCCGGAAAAATTCCAAGACTCGTTAAATAAATAATAGAATCTATCTACTCATTAATTACATAAAACTAACCACCTAACATGCATCAATAATTAACTAATTCACTAAACTATTCTAATTATTCACTAAACCAATCTTAGTCTAAACTAATCAACCCTTAAGTGTCATTAACCTACTAAGCAAGGATTAGTGAGTTAAACTCACTTGATTAATGAATCGCTCAGTTCGAAACGACGGGGACACTACAAGGATCAACTCTCCAAAGTGGGCCTATCTTTTGGGTCGTGGAAAAACCAAAACAGGCCTAAACCACTGTTGGAAATTGTCACGCCCCGAACCTCGAGCACGCCAACATCCCACCATGGTCATGCAAATGCGACATTCCCAGGTAGTGTCGCCGACCCCATTCATTTATTATTGCACAAGTGGAACGTATTATAAAACCCCTGACAATAAAATACGGGATAGAAAAGCAGGAAGCAAAACCACAACATAACACTTTCATAATTCAACAGAATTACAAATAGAAGCCTACAGCCAAAAGTCTATAAAAGACCGGCTCTTAAAAAGGAACTGTCCTACAACCTACAAGTCGGACACGTTCTTTAATCCTTATGACTTCACTCTGCAACTCCTCAAGGCCAACCAAAGCTATCTAGCCACTCCGTCCACCAGGGACCTAAAATTTTAATCCCCAAATCGGGATGAGACAATATCTCAGCAAGTTCAACCCCTAAACCCCTATTAGAAGAAAATACGCCCAAGGGTGACCTAGCCACATCACACAGAGAACTTACCTCGCATCAATTCCTTCCTGCAAGTTAGCACAATTTGTATTACACAATCTCAGGTAATAATAATAATTCAAATAATTTGAACACCATCACTTTCATATAATTCACAATCGCACTTAGCACGCATTCCAATTATTATTCACTGCCACACAATGGCATAACCTACTCGCAGTTCGGCTATCTACTGACACATAGCCAGGCATCGCCTCCCCACCTTGGAGCGCGGCTTCGTCAGTACATCGACGGCATTCCCGAAGAAGCATAGGCCCGGAATCAACTGCGACCCGCAACCACTGCGTGGGCATCCCATATAGGGGCAAATCCGGCTCAACAGCCCAGGACGATTCCTCTTCGTCCCCGGGACACTTTACATTTCACTCAATACTTCCACTTAAAATAGTGATCCCGGCCATTTTTCTTCATATTAAAAATATTCCAAAAATTACTCACGTGTGTGGGGGCACGCTAATTTCGAACCAGAAAACCAATAACTCACTTTTTCAAACCCCACTACTTAACATAATCATTAAAATCCAATTTTTGCATCAAAACCCGACACTTGGATTTTTATGAATAAAATCTCTATTTATCACAATCAACACTCAATTTGCCACATCCATTCATCAAATTCAAATTCCGAATGCATAGCAAAATGCGATCAGCACAAATTTCTGAGAAAATAAGGTTCCAAAATAATTTTCAGAATTTATTAAATAATTAAATTTATTCCGAAAATTAATAAAATAATAATATCCATATCTTTCACGATCCACACTCAATTCATAATATCCAATCATCAATTTCAAAATCCGAATACACAAAGCGGCGATCGGCACGAAATTCTGAGCAAATAAGGTTCCAAAATAATTTTCAGAATTTATTAAATAATTAATTTTATTCCGAAATTTATTTAAATAATAATAGTTTAATAATTTCGAATAAATATTTATTATTAAATTATTTAATAACTTCGGAATACTTAAATAAATAAATAAAAATCATTTAAGTCACATCAAAGCTTTTATTAATATAAACATTCATTTAGCCTTAAATTAAACCCACTTTGAGTTAATCAAGCACATTAATATAATCTACACTTAAATAAATTAAACTAATCACCTAATAACACTTAACATAAACTAAACATGCCTAAAGCATCATTAATCCTCATTAACCCTCTAATCAAGGTTTAGTGAGCTAAACTCACCGGATTAGCGAGCCGAGCAAACCAAAACGACAAGAACGACGCGAGGATCGACTTTTCACAAGGCGAGCCGAGCATCCGGGGCCGGGAAGCTGGCCAAAACAGGACAAAATCGGGCTGCCATACCCATTTTGAATGATGCTGTCCGCTGCGGTTTGAGGCCGAGGAAGGGTAGATCCGGAGCTTGGATGAGATGGAGAAGGACCGGGAAGGTTGAGGGGTCGAACCAGACCTAGGCGGGGCCCGAACGATGGCCGGAGGTGGCCGAACGGCTCCACACGGGATGATGCAGCAGCTGCGACGCAAGGGCAAGCGAGAGGGAGCCGGAGACGAGCGGAGCGGCAGCGGGCAGAGACGGCCTTAGCGCGAGGCTTGATAGGGCGAGCGGCGGTGGAGCGCGGCTACTCCGACGGTGCTGCTGGCCTCGTTGTTTTCGGCTTGCAGATTTGTTGGGGACGCCGGGCACGAGTCGGGGAAGGAGGAGAGAGGGAGGCGGTGGTGCGGTGGTGGTGCGAGTAGGCGGCGAGCGGCCTGGCGGTGCAAATGGCGGCGGCAACTGACGATGGCTGCTCCGGGCAGCTTGCTGGCGACGTGCAGCTCTCCTCTGGTTCTTTTGGAGGTTTTCGCACAATGAAGATGGAGGAGAAACCAACAGAAGGGAGAGAGGAAGGAGAGAGAAGGAGAGTGAGAGAGATGGGACCATTCCCTTTTCTTTTTCTTTTTCTTTAATCCCACAAAAATGGCCCACCATGGCCTCATGGATGATGTCATACTCCACTTACTCAAAACTCCCACAACCTTTTTTCAATGGGTTCAATTCCATTTTCCTCCGGGGTCCAATTCTTGTACATCCAAATTCTTCAATTCCCATCAATTCTCTTCCAATCGAATCAAATTGAAGTCTATAAAATTAATTCGATGTCACCACACTTCAATGCACATCTTCACTTGTCCACAGAACCAACTTAAGTCCCAAAAGCAAGACCAAAGGCGGGCTTACTAATTTCTCGAGCCAAAATAACCATTCTCTGATTTAATTTCTGAAAAATTCTGATTACATGAAAAATATTCCGAAGATGAGTCAATGATCCTGAAATGATTTGTGACACACCCAGACTTCCAATTTCTGAATTTGATCTCAATTCCACGGTTAATTTCACTTTGGTACAATACTAGCGCGGCCTAACCTACCGGGTAGCCTTTAGAAATTTTCATGTATTTGACCTGTGGTTGATCATCTCAAGCCACAATGTACATATTTGAAACATTGGCGGCTTTCGGTTGTCGGGGTAATCTGAAGATTTCAAATACGAACATAGGGTACCCAATCGACAGAAAAGTTGGTCCAGTGCCGATCGACGAGAATTGTGCGATCTGGTGGAATCACCCACACATGACCACATACCTCTGTCGAGTCGACCTATCTCCGATCTCTAATCGATTTTTAATTGTGCCACAATGACCCTTGCAAATTAGCTCGATTGAAAGATCGCTTCCTGGTCAAATTCTCGAGTCTGATGCATTAGAATTTCTTAACGGCTTCACCTGATAGACTAGTTTTCACATGAGTGACCGACTCAAGGAAAGGAACTATATGCGTGTCAACGAAATGTCCGTCTCAATTTATTGAAAATAGAATTGGAAAATCGAGATGTCACGAAACCCACTAGTTCGGGTTACGCTTGGGGCTAGTTGAGGCAGCTTCGGTGGCTGTTTGGACGAGACAAGGCCGACGGAGCGGGCGGACGGGCTGCGGCAGCTCCACGGCAGCTTGGCGGGTGGCGGAGCTACTCTAGCAACAGTTGGGATGCTTTGCGACCAGCTTGGGAAAGGTCCTGGGCACCACGCCCGGGCGAACAACGGCTAGGGAACGACGGAGGCATGCGCTGTAGGGCGAGGGAATCGCGGAGCATGACGGGTGTGAGGATGGTGGTGTGGCGGTTCTTGGCGGCCGGACGACTGCTCGGTGGCTTCTTCTAGACTACTGGGTGTTCGAACAGCAAGAAGAGAGGGGGAGAAAGGGGCTGTCGACCAGCTTGGGAGAAGGAAGAGAAGAGAGGAGACAAGGGGGGCCACCAAAGGCCTTATCCTCATCTCTTGGTCCCCTTGAAGGCTCTACACAACCCAACTAGCTTGCACCACCAATTTTGGACCAATAAATCTTTTCTAGAAGCATTTGAAGAGGTCCATAAGTTACAGCCATGGGGGTTCTACAAATTTCAATTGTTTTCCCCCTTAATTAGATTTTAATCTCTCTTTGAATCATCCCAATTTGGCCCTAAAAAATTCAATCAACACCTCAACGATTTAATTGGTATTTTTCCTCACTAATTGATTCCACTCACATTCCAATTGCGCAATCAAAAACGGTCCCCGACGATTTATTAATAAAAACGGCCCCGTGATGACTTTTTCCCAAAATGTCTCAATTTGCAGAAAAATCTTCGGAGACTGAGTTGACGTTTCTAATATGATTTGTGACATGACAAAACTTTCAATTTCTGAAATCGGATTTAAATTCATGATTAATTTCACTCTAGCACGTTTTTAGCGTAACCTAGGCTACTTGAGTAGCTTTTAGAAATTTTTAGTGCAAATGACTCATGGTCAATTTTCTTTGAGCCACAAAGAACCTATTTGACACATTGGCGACTCTCAATTGTCGTGAAAATCTCGAGAATTCAAATACAAACACAAGGTACCTAAAAGACATAATAATTAGTCTAGTGCCGATCAATGAGAATTTCTCAATTTGGTGGAATCACTCACGTTTAACCACACATCTCAGTCGAACCGACCTAATTTTGATCTCTAAGTGATTTTTAATTGTGTCATAATAATCTTTGCAGATGAGCACAGTCGAGTAGTCAGATCCTAGTCGAATTCTCAAGTCTATTGCATTAAAATCCCTTAATGACTTCCCTAAATAGTCTAGTTATCTAATGAGTAATTAGCTTTGAGAATAGCACTATAAGCACACCGATGAAAGGCACGATTAATTTAATTGAAAGCAAGACTGAAAAATTCAAGATGTCACATTTCCGATGTTTGTTTAACAGAAAATGAAATAGTCAATGAAAACATTTTTCGCTATTAGAAAAAAAACACCTTTAAAAGTGGGGAAAGAAGGTGAGGTGGAAGAAGTTACGGTACCTTCTTTCACTAAACACACTTTCCTTTTATTATTATGTTTTTTTCTTTTTTCTTTTAAATTGAGTTTTTCATTTTTTTTTCTTCTTTTCCTCTTTTCTTCCCTTTTCTTTTTCTTCTTCCTTGGTCGGCCATTGTCGTGATCTGGCGAGCCATGAGATTGCTGCCCTTGGTGAAGCTCAGGCTAGCCTGGATTGACCAAGCCTTGAGCTAGCCACTCGTGTCTTGGTCGATCATCGGGCAACCAGCCATCGCCGTGGCACATGGCAAAAGAGGAAGGAAGAGGAAGAAGGAGGAAGTAGGAGAAAGGAAAAGAAAATGAAGGAAAATAGGAAAAATTATAAATTATAAAAAATCAATTTTAAAAAATAGAAAATAATTAAATATTCAATTTCTTTAAAAATAAATAAATAATAAAATAATTTTTTGGTCGATTAAAAAATTAAAATTCATTTTTTTTGCAATTTTTCCCAAAAAATCAAATCAAATACTAAACAATGGAAAATATTTTCCTCTCTATTTTCAGGTTTCACTCGAACACTGGAAAATATGATTATTTTCTTGAAAAATGGCTTCTCAAATTACATTTTTGAAAACGTGATATTTTTCATGAAACAAATGGAGCCTAAGTTGAGATTCGGGATCACCCAACAATTTACAAGAAATGTTATATAGTTCATCACCACCTTAAGTTGAAGATTCACGTTAAATGGTTCCTTACTAGCTTTTGCACAACATGACTAGTGCCCCCCCAAAATTTTTAGGTTGCCCTCCCCCTCATCAACCCGGTGCATAAAGTCTTCTTCCTAGCGTAATCATAACAAGGCCCAAAACTAAGGTCACAGAAATAGCATGCTTTCTTGCCATATGCGCTACACCTTGTTGGTTCATTCTTGTTCTATTTACTTAAAAAGCATTACTTTTTTTTACTGGCATTTAACTCAAGAAAAGATAATTTACAAGGGTATGTCAATCATCCAAGTCCTATTTCCATTATATGTATAGTCTATTGATTGCAAGCGACTTGTTTGGTAATTATCTAATTTGTTTTACTTTTTATTTAATCTAAATCTAGCGAATCACAAATTTTGACATTTTTTTTTTAATTTGAAACTTTCAAAATTTTTAGAATATTTAACTGTTGACACGTACCTTCAATTGCAAACTTTTCATAACATTTATATTTGAGCAAAAAAGTTAAAGAAAAAAGTACTCTTTACTTTTATCTAAGGGTAAGCAATTTTTGTATATTGCTCCTAGAAAGCAAAAGACGCGTTGGCAATATACGGGTGGTTTATTCTGTTGTATGATGCACTGATTTAAGTCCTATGTATTATTATGATTAGCTGAAAATGCTGAAATTGGGGAAGAGTAACTGAAATAGAAACACCTACGAGTTTGATGAAATTTTCGCCGAGTCCACGTCACAAAAACCAGTGTACGAGGTTGCGGCAATGCTATTGTGGAGGTGTACACATATAAATTTTTTTATTGTTGTCTCAAATTTCACCGTCGTATGAGCTTGCCTTTGGTAAATGTGGGCGAGTGGACAAACTCTTGACATTTTACGCACTTAATATGCTTACTTTTCTGATATTTTTACGATCATTATTGGGAGTGATCCGTGGTTCAATTCTGCCCTTTAAGAGGAGCATTTGTGTTTACTACTTCAACATTTAAGGATTAGGTCCCATGACTTGTCCCAGCTGATACGCTTTAATTTAAAGTTCATATCTGAGGTTTTGCTCTCAGTTTGTCACATGTATACTAGTTTTATAATTTTTCGTAATATTAATCCAATTTAATAGAAAGTAATTGATGATATATTTGTCACGAATGTATCAGTTTGGAGTATTTTGTGGTTAAAAATTAGTTTAAAGTAAATTCATCATAGATGTACTAGTTTAAAGTAAATTAGCTGGAGGGGTTTGGGGCCAAGTACGTTGTTCAATCTGACCTGCAGTCTCCTTCTTTCTTCACTTTCCTTCACACCATCACAAGATTCTTTTTGTTTACACATGCGTGCATGTGTGCATGGTTGTTAGGATCGCAGTCCGGATTGTAGGATCACGATCATTTGATTCTACAACTCAAAAACTTTGAACAATTTGGATTCTAAGAAAAACAGTAGTCTGCAGGGGTCGTGATCTGTATCTTAGGATGGCGATCCCAACTACGATTCCGCTGTTCAAGCTTTAGAAGGCAATTCTGCCTTTTCAGCTGGAGCAAACATGAAATTGGGCCTCCGTCCCCTAGCGCATGTGCCACTTTTCTTAATCATGTTCAGGCTCCATTTGGAAAATATAAGGCTTGGAGAATTAAGAAAAAAAGGGATGAAGATGAATGAACAGTAGAAAGCGAAGAAGTGCAGAGACACCATCACTTCTTCTTCAGTCTTGAATAAATGATGAGATCAGCATCGACCACTGTTGGATTTCTTAACTGTCCCGTCCTTTGGAGATGAGAGAGACAAAGCTTCTGTCCTTCTGCAACCATATGAGAGAGACCTCTACATCCTTGAGAAATTGGCGCACGATTTGACTTGGCCTAGTAGCATAATATCATTGGATGTATACTGATTAGAACTGACCTTAAACTTTAAACAGTTGAAAAACCTAGAATAGCCAGTGAAAGTGAGTTTGTGAGAGAGAGAGAGAGTTGTGGTTAAATTGGAGAGTGTGTCCCAGATCGAGGGGAATGATATATTATCCTTTGAAATAAAGAAAGAGACGATATGTATTCCAAGAGAAAGAAGGACAAAGTAAAGGATTAGAAATTCGGAAAACGCATGAAAGTAATTTCTTGGCAACCTTCTTCTTGATTATTATGGTGATTATTTTATGGTGATCCTATTTAATACACCTTAAAAACTTGGGCAAGGAGATTTTATGCTTTTGCATTTTGACATGGTGCTTCAATTGTTAGTTGAAAAACTGGCAACCAAGAATTTAAACCAGAGTAATCTCTCACATGAGAATGCTACCTTTAAGCTTCACTATCCCTCTTTTAAAGGTTAATATGCATCTACTTGCAATGATTTAAGCTAGAATTTAATACTTCAAATATGTAGGATCTTATGATCTTGATCTGATCTGAAAGACTTCAAAAGGATCCTACTTAACATCTCGATCCTGATAACCTTTTTGTGTGTGTGATGAAGGTTGCCTAGCTTTAATATTTATTGTGAATTTATTTGATCTTAGTTATTTATTTGACAGGAGAAATATGGATCCAGTTGTAAAATTTCTAATGGGGGACTCCAGAGTGAAACTGCTTTTTTGTTGGGTAAGCAGCTTTCACATGGAGCTTTTCTTCTCTATGTCAGTATCTGTCTTGTCCCTGTGCTCATATTGTATGGATGGAGACTGACTGCAGAACATAAAGAAAGAGTAAGGGCAATTTTACAGTTCATCATCAGTTCGGTGTAAGATTGATCTCTGAAGCATAATGGGCCTAAGAGCCTTGATTGTAGGACTAGCCTCTTTAATTTCAGCAAAAGAGTGTGGAGAATCTGTCTTTGTTTGCTTCTATTACAGAATCCTGCGGCCTCCTTTGCTTCAGATGGAATGAATAGCTGGTATTTGTTCTCCAACAGGTTATATTCACTTTGATGCTTCAGGTTGTCCATTTTATCCAGTGAGGGTACTCAGCTAATTAATATACTATGTCAAGTAGTATGTTATATGAATAACTTTTCCCTTTTAACTTTGTGATTGCATCGCTTCTACCTGAATATATATGTATATCCTTGGAAGCGAGCCATATTTTACCCTGCTTGTTTAAACTTTATGATACTTGAAGTCTTTCACATTAGCAAGAATCCTTAACATCCTTGGTTAAGTTGAAAATTAACTTTGTACCCATGATATGCCCCCCTTTCCATTTTTTATTTTTCCTTATATCATTGGTTTAATTACACTAATATTTTGCTTACAATGCCCAATTGGTAAAAGCATAGACTTAAACCACTGTGAGTAACCGTTTCTTTGGTAGCTATTCATTTTGATAGCTTACCTGGACCATAGTGGTGCTGTTTGTTCGTGTTTTCATCTCTCTCGGTTCCTTGCCAAATCCGCAATTGTTGACCAAGATTGATCCAAATGGAGCTTTGCTTCAACTTAGGTGAGTGATTACGAGTTATAATTGTTCCAAATCCATTCTTGTTTATACCGTCTGTTGTTTTTTCTGATTCTGTTCACCCCACTTTCTGGTGTTTTTCTTGCTCTTTGGTTATGCCCTTACAAGAGTGAGTGCCTTTTAGCCTCTTCAAGATTCCTATGAAGAGTTTTTGGTTTGTGATTAGTATTTTATTACCCTTCAATATTGTGTTTCTTACCTTTACAAGTTGTGGTTCTTCTTCTTACATGCTCATCGGAATAGATGGATTATATTCTGCATCGACAGCCAAAACAAATGGTCAAACACCCAATAAAAAAATAAATGCCGAAAGTGGCAAGGGAGGAAGTGTCTTCTCAGTCGGATATGAATGAAGATTGGACTAACTCCTATGAGCATACTAATCACATGAGAAGTGCCACATGGGGTTATTATACATGTTTCATGTAAATGTTTGCTTTTACAACTTATTGAACCTGCTAACCTGTGGCTTCTAACCTCTTATGGATGTATTATCTGCTGATCATATGATGTCGTTGTGTCACTGGGTGCATTGTGCTTGGTTTGGTAGGAAGGAGAGATGTGTTGTGCAATTTGGAAAATGTTGTTACAAGGATGAATGCTTGGTGGATGTACTATATTTATTGAGTCTGTGTTTAGACTTTAAGCTAATTCTAGTTTTGTTATTAAATGCATGAAATCAAATGTGCAGAGAAAGGAGGTGAATAAACTTACCTCCTTGCCAATTGCATATTTTGTTGGCTGACATGAATGAATGTGGTTTAGACCATCCTAATAGGAATTATACCTGCGTTTCTGTTATTAAATGTCGGTTGATTTCTATGAGAATTTAATGTTGTTCTGATAAGGCTTCCCAAGGAACAATTGCTGTCCTCACTTGGGGCTGTTTCAGACAAATTTATCAGCAAAATAAGCTCATGTTAAGAAGCTCATTGGTTTGCTGTTTTCTTACAGAGTAGCATGGCCTTTCTATTAAACAAGTATAGCTGATCAGGAGACGGTCCAAAGGCTGATTTTGTATTTGGGAGTATCCATCCTGATTCAGAGGTTGCTGATAATATCGTTTGGAGAACTTCTCCTGCTATTGATGTGGATTCTATCAAATCGTTCAGGGATACGAAGCTGCTGCGTGTTCTTTTTAGTTGTAGTCCAAGTTGAATTGTAACTCTTTTTTTAGGTCAAGCATGATCAAAGAACCAGCTGGATATTTTTGTGGGAAGAAGAGAATTCGTAGGGTGATCCCACCATATCTATTGTAATCCTCTAAGTTGGCTGTACCTCTTTTCTCTTTTCTTTTTGAACCGTATACCAACTTCGTTGTTAATGTCCTGTTGGTTTTCTGTTGTAATCATCTAGTGCAAAATGAAGAGAGATTTGTGGACCTCATTTAAAGCATAAATACTTTTCAATATCTTTCTTTAAGCACATATGGTCCGTCCTCATTGGAAAACCAAGATAATACTGTTGGCTATAGAACACAAGTAGATGGTCTAGGGGAAATATATGAAGCAGCATTCATCACATTTAACTTTACATTGTGTAAGGAAGAATAGTAAATACTGTTTGTGCTACTGTGAGAAAGAGCAACACAATGGCTATGAGAACGGACAAGGAAGCCCAAGGACTATGGAAATATTCCCTCCTTAGTTTCGCCATCCAGACGTTCCACTTCTTTTTGTAATGTGCATTCACATTGTTGAATATCTCGAGGTAATAGGGATAAGATACCCTGACGTAGTCACAGGTCCTGTTGAACATATGCGCAACCACCTTGTCATCACCCAAGTAGTTCTGAATAATCCCTGCGCGACGAAGCACCTCGACGTCCTCTCTAGAGGTTATGAGGCAATCCATGAAGGTAATGTAATCTGTGAAGTAGTTGATGTCTCTGCTTTGACGATGCTGCTCGTACGCGATCAGGTTTCGAAAATTTGATTCGGTGTCGTCCTCTACAAAGAAGGCCAGTAACTCGAGTGTCCCGTTCTTGAATTTGATGTCGCTCGGTTCACTCCCTTGCGCAGCCCTAAACCTGACTCCCGACTCCGTTAGCTCAGTCGCCGAGGGCATGACTGGTATGCAGTTCAGGTGGGGTGTTTCAGGCAAGCCAGAAGTGCACCACGCTTGATATAGATGCAGAAGATGTTCCCAGTTGCCAATCGTCAAATTTTGGCCGGGGTTTTTTCGTTCACCCTGGAAGTACATGATTGCGACTTTGCTGAACTCATGATGCTCGTCCTTAGTCAGGTCATGTAGCTTGCTCAAGACGAAAAGTGGGAGTTGGTTCTCTAGCAGCAGTAAATCACGCCTAATGCTATTTTGATTCCCACATTCATGCATAACCGGGTCGTCTTTGTCTGCCGATATCATCCGATTGTACTTACAGAAGAACTCAACGATGAAACATCCATCAATGAGCATCATTGCAAGAAACTTTTCTTGGGAGAGGTTGATGGTTTCCGCATAGCAATTACGGGCCCGTTGTTCCAATTCCCTGAGAGTCGGCATATACCTGTCGACGCTCTCCTTTCTCCTCTCAAGCAATTGCTGCAGGTATCGCAGTTTTTGCTTCTCCATGAATTTGAACTTGTCATTTCCATAGTGATAAGGGCCGATGGCTAGGATCTCTAGATCATAGGCTTTCTCGTTGACTTTGCGTAGTTGATGACGAACCCTAAATATACAACACTCCGACGAAGTGGGAGGCATACTTTGAAGCATATTCTCGATGTGGATTGAGGCATGATCTCGCACCATGAAACGGTCATAGATCCCAGCATGCTGTATTGGCTACGACATAATTAATGTGATAATAAGCACTTAGTAAAGCAAGATGATTGTTTTACACGTGCTTCCCTTTGATTTAGGGCAACTTACAAAAAATGCACTCTTATGAACTATTTTAATTTTCACTTTTGGTCATCATACTATTTTTCGTGATGCATATAATTCTTAAAACTAAATTTCAAAATCTAGTAGAAAAAAAAAACTAATCTCTGAATAAATTTCAGGACAAATTCGTATTTTTGTGCGAATATCGATGGACAATGCAAATTAAGCACCTTGGTTGAACACGTGGTGTGGACATTCAATACAAACAGATGAACAGCTGAGGAAAAATTACGAACCCTGTAATATTGCTCCTTATAATATTGCTCTGAGAATAAATTAACAGCTGTATGGGCTTTTTACTTTTGAGCATCGGAGAACCCCCTTTTGCTCTATGGACGAGTTTTGACTTTTGGGAGGCAAAACAACAGCACAAGTGCCAAAGTTGGCATGGGTACTTAAGTGTCATTTTTTTTTTTTTAATTGGGATATTTGATTTCTAAGTCTGGTGACCTTGGCCGAAAATTCTACATGATAATTTTTTAATAATATAACTTGTCTACATGACTCGTCAGAGAGTTGAGTCAATAAAGAAAAATTAAAACTATGTTGTTTTACCTTTTATTTTATTTTATTTTAATATAAATGTTCATTAAATTAAATTATTTTAAAATAATAGATGAAGATTGCAAAACAGCGAGGGCTCAGCCCTCGCCGCCCTCGACGAGGAGGATCAGCAATGATGGGGGAAGGATTGATCAGGGTCGTTGGCCCTTGGCCAAGGCTCAACTACCCCGATTGACCAGTGGTGAGGGCCTACAATCCCTCGCCCAGCTCGGGGCCGAGGGTCACAGCCCCCCGCATCCGACAAGACCCCTAGCTAGTGTTGGCCCTTGGCCTATTAAGCGAGGGTCGGTAACCCTTGTCAAATCTGAGGGAGGGCTGCAACCCTCACCTCGGATCTGAGCCAGGGCTTACGAGCCGTCACCACTAGGGCCCGGCGACCTTGATTAGCTCTACCCCCACCATCGCTGGCCCTTCCAAGTGATAGTGACGAGGCAGCGGCGAGGGCTTGCATAGCCCTCGCCGTTCTGCAACCTCCTTTTATTTTTTTATTTTTAAAAATCTTTCAGTTTTAAATTTAAGTTAAGTAATATTTATATTAAAATTCAAATTCGAGGGAAAATGACGTCGTTTTCAGCTTACTAGCCATGTTAGCATGTAAAATAACATCGTTTTTCGCTTATTTAGCCATGTCGTCATTTTGCACTTGTCTCATAAAAAAAAAATGTTATGTTAGCATTTTGACTGGATTTTCTCACCCTGAACACTTGACTAATCCATTTTTTTTTTTTATTTGACACTTAAATATATAGTTCTTAACTTTTGACATTTAAGTGTCCTCCCGGACTAAATTTTAACATTCTAAGGATCTAGGTCTCCTTTTGAGAATTTGAGTCCCAAAATGTTCTCTCTCCAGCCACCAAGCAAGGACAACCTTTTAGACACTGAAATATGAATTTTAAAACTAATTGGGGTGTTCTTATTGGGAGCTACTTACCATCGATGTGTTGAAGGCGCAAGAACCACGTTGAATAGTTTTAAACTACATAAGAAGAATAATTGGAATGAAATTCAACCAAGATAAAAATACAGAAATATTATTAAACGCGATGGGGTTTGAGGATTTCAGGTTAGAGTAAGACAAGCTTCTAGCTAAATAACATATAAATGACTGTTTTAAAAAAAAATTAATTTCTACCTAAGAATATAAGGAATTTTTGGACGTAGGGAGCTGCCACTGACCTGGTACTACTGATTAAATGGTAGACATAAGTTTAGAAATTATTCGTGTGATTAACCCTCTCTAGAAGGATGAAAGCAATCGGTAACTGAACCAAGAGAAGACAAAATTGATGCTTGAGTGACCGTCTGGCTGAGACACGTTAGTTAACGTAATTTCGGCGCTCTGAATTAGATCGAATGTGTATGATTTAATTTTAAGTGCTTGCCAGAATCATGTTAAATTAATGGACCATAACTCAGAATTGAAAGAAATGGTCTCATCCTTCAACATTATATTTTATTTTTTTCTCAGTGTGAATAATCACAACAGTCAAGGATCAGAAAAGGGAAGGGAAATTCGCAGGACTTACTTGATTAATTTGGTGGTTGCTCATTCTTCTCGTCAAGCTAAGACCAACTACTATCACGCAGTATCCAGTTCTTCTCTTTTTTCTGCGTTAAAACATGCGATCGTACACGGCGAGAGCGAGAGAGAAGAGGGCGACGATGCTAACAGATGTTGAGGCGAACGATGGAGGAAGAATCAGCAGGTTGGATGCGTGAAAACATGCGATAGTACATGGCGAGACCGAGAGAATAAGAAACCTTGCGTTGTCGCGTAGAAATGCATTTCGGCTTGGGCTTTTCGAGCCCGGATTTCCGAAGCCCAAGAGGCTCATCCTGTCAGCCATTTACTTAAACAGATGCTAATTAAATAATCCTTTGTTCAAATATTATTGTCATTTACAATTCCCTAGCATGAAATTACTACTATCACCTAGAGGTAAAATGAGACTACCGCATACACCAACCATTTATACAAAATTCAAACACATTTTACTTTGGCCCATCGACCTTGGTCGTCAGTACTTCCGACGATAGAGGGTACTACAATAAAGAAATATGAAGTCATCCACAAGTTGCATTGTACTATGTGAAAACGGCCCATTTCACAAAATTTCACGGAATTTGTGGAAAGAGTCCTACATTCTACCTGCTAGCTAGAAAATAATAGTCTTCAGGACGGAGACAACTTGTACAATTGTGATAAATGCATATATAAAGATGCTTGTCAAATTCTTTGGATTGGTGCGGTTGAACAATGTGTTAAGAGATTATTAAGTTGCGTATTTATATTTCATAGACTATATGTAAACTATTCTCCGTATTCCAATAAACTGTGAGAAACATGTGATCACATTTATTTTTGCTTTGTGTAAGAAAGAATAGTAAATACTATTTGCCCTACTACTGTGAGAAGGAACATTTATTTTTGCCTGTTGTGGAGGTGCGTACGTATGAAAGATTTTGATTGTTGTCTTAAATTTCACCATCATACGAGCTTGCTTTTGGTAAATATAAGCGAGTGGAGAAATTCTTGACATTTTATGCACTTAATATGCTTCCTTTTTTGATATTTTTAGCATCATTATTGGTGGAGATCCTAGTTAGACCGTGCCCTTTAAAAGTAGCATTTGTGTTTACCACTTCATTTAAGGACTAGGTCCCGTGACCTGTCCTAACTGAGATGATTTTGCTTCCCATACATTAGTTTGGATATACTTTAATTTAGAATATCATGAAAAAGCACAAACTGGTACAGTCATAATACATTTACTTCAAATTAATTTTTTGACCACAAAAAACTCAAACTAGTATACTTATGTCAAATTTATCATCCTTTAGTTTTCGTTAAATTTTACTGTTAAATTTCAGAATCGAATGATATGTGATAGTTGATGAGTATAATAGTGAGGTTTTATGCTTAGTTTGTCACATGGGTAGTAGTTTTGTAGTTTTTTTTTTTTGTAATATTAATCCAATTTAACGGAAACTAATGAATGGTGTATTTGTGACAAATATACTAATTTGAGATTCTTTATAGTCAAAAAATTATTTTTGGGCAAACTCGTCACATGTATACTTATTTGAAGTTTTTTACGATCGAAATTAATTTTGAATAAATTTATCACAAACTTACTAATTTGATGGTTTTTGTGGTATTAACTCTTAATTTTATGGCACTTTACTCCACCCGGAAATTTTTTACCATTTTATAATATTTTCACAGTTTTTTGGAAATGTACCTTCGCCCAACACCAACAAGACATGAAAGCTTGATAAAGAGTGAAGTATTGTCGTTAGCCGTAGGGATGAGCAAAAAGAAATTGTCCAAATCAGAACCGCCCGGATCGATCTTCGGTTCCTAAAAACTTGAATAACTGAATACCGGTACGGTTCCGCATTTCCATTTTTTTTTTTAAATGAAACCCGAAAGCAGGCTCCAGACTCACGCACGCTCTCTCTCTCTCTCTCTCTCTCTCTCTCTCTCTCTCTCTCTCTCTCAACTCACGTCCTCGAGGTTCGCAGCTTAGTCACGCTCACTCTCGGCCTCGACGGTTTTTGAGGGTACCAATTTGCCTCTCGCCTCTTGCGGCCTATTTGCCCTAATTCTACCCTCTGTTTCCTCTGGTTTGGTTTTGTCACGGTGCGTCTTGATGTGTTTTGCATGGTTGCTATCTCTCAATGGTTTTCTTGTGTCCATTTTCGAGTCTTGGATACGCGAGGAAGAAGAGATGGTCGATGGGTAATTGGCTTTTCAGTCTTGGATTCGCAATCCACCTGAGCTCTGGACTTGAAGTGATTTTTACACGATTTTACCTGTGGACATGTTCTGCTCAGCTGGAGAATGATCAGCTGGTGTTTTTTCTGCCTTTCTATATTCTACTGTTGTTTGGTGAAGGGAGGATAAGTGAAAATTCTTTTATCAAAAGCGGCGGTAGTCATTTTGGTGAAGTACGCTTCAGGGTACTGGTAGTTGTGCTCTTTTATGAAGCTTTCTTTGGATTGTTGCTACAAGTGTGTGTGTTTGTTTGATGATCAGGGAAGTTATGTGTCCATGGATTCTGAATTGTTGTAGGACAGGCAGGTAACTAACCGCATGGATTGAAATGATTTGCTGCATATTGTAGCATAACCAAGCTGCAATGAAACCAAAAAAGAAAGAAACTGAAAAGAAAAGAAGATGTGGCTGGTTCCCAGTGGAACTTGAAACTAGCAGGTTTGGTTTCAGAGTTGGTTCTAGGGTCCACAGGATCAGTTCCTGGTTTCAAAAATTGGGAACGGGTCCTGAGAGTGTAGGTCCTAGGTTCTAGACTTGGAACTGATCATCCTAGCCATTTGCTGTTAAAATTGAGAATGAACCTGATTTTGATCAGTAGGTGAACTCAGTGAGCGGAAAGCCAGGTTTAGATTTTGAGTGTTATTTATTGCTCTGAAAATAATACGAGTAAAATGCATGTGCAACTTGTTCTACCAGCAGTGTTTATTACATGAGTTCGCCTTTGCTTTCTCAACTTGCTCTATTAATATAGTTAAGCATTTCATATTGGGCCATTGATTTTAATTTTATGATTTGATCTTTCTACTTCACAGGATGGTGCAGCAAAAGAGAAAGAGAAGAGAAAGGAGAAGAAAATGCGGAAGAGGAGGAAGGGAAAACAGGCAGGGATGAGCAAAATGTCAACAAAATCCCAAATAATGTTTTAGAAGTGGCTAAATTATACAGAAATATTATGAAGGATTCTTTCGAGTTGATATAGATATCCAATTTAACATCACCTTCAGCCACCAACAACTCTAACAAAGGATTTACATCATTGTTTGCCTATTTACTTTGACACCATTTCTGTTTGAGTGCTTGTAACACATTCTTCTCAATGTCACTTTGCTTACATAAGTTGAGGAAAATTACTCTATAATATTTCCATCCAATTTGGCCATGTGAAATATTTTGGGAATTTCTTGAGCATATCGCTCTTCCTAGAGACATTTTTCTCAGCTTTGGCCTCTTTTTTCTTCCTCCTCCTCCTTTTCTTCTCCTTTTCCTTTCTCTACATGGTCAGGCAGTTTGTCTTCTCGGCTTTTGCATGGTGCCTATGCAAATTCCGAATGTATCGTCAAAGAGGGCTAGTGTTGAACCTTCCCGAAAGAAGCTATCTGAACGGACTCCTGGCAGAGATAATTCCATATAATGGCCAGCCATGTAAAGCAGACTTAATTGTGCTGAGGAAAGCAGGCAAATAGTTGAGAATTGGTGAAAGGTAGTTGATGTTTCTTATATAATCTAAGAACATTGTTCTAACTTGTCATCCACCTTTCTTACAGTATTCAAAAGGCCCTTTGTTGATGATTTTTATTGTTTTGCTTTGAGAAATTTGCTATTGGGGTTCGGGGCCAAGTACGTTTCTCAATCTAACCTGCAGTCTCCTTCTTTCTTGCACTTTGTTTCCCATCATCACAAGACTTTTGTGTGCGCGTGCGTGTGTGTGTGCATGGTTGTTAGGATTGCAATCCGGATTGTAGGATCACGATCATTCGATTCTATGACTCAGAAATTTTGAACAATTTGGATTCTAAGAAAAATGGTAGTCTGCAGGGGTCGTGATCTATATCTTAGAATGGCGATCCCAACTACGATTCCACTGTTCAAGCTTTAGAAGGCAATTCTGCCTTTTCAGCTGGAGCAAATATGAAATTGGGCCTCTGTCCCCTAGTGTATGTGCCACTTTCTTCTTAATCATGTTCAGGCTCCATTTGGAAAATATAAGGATTGGAGAATTAAGAAAAAGGGATGAAGATGAATGAAGAGTAGAAAGCGAAGAAGTGCAGAGACACCATCTCTTCTTCTTCTTCAGTCTTGAATAATTGATGAGATGGGCATCTATCACCGTTGGCTTTCTGAACTGTGCCTTCCTTTGGAGATGAGAGAGACAAAGCTTCTGTCCTTCTGCAACCAGACGAGAGAGACCTCTAACATCCTTGAGAAATTGGCGCACGATTTGTCTTGGCCTAGTAGCATGATTTCTTTGGATTTATACTGATTAGAACTTACCTTAAACTTTAAATAGTTGAAAAACCTTGAATAGCTAGTGAAAGTGAGGTTTGTTAAAGAAAAGGTGGGGTGTAAATTGGAGTGTGTCCCAGATTGAGGTAAATAATATTTTATCATTTGAAATAAAGAAAGAGACGATATGTATTTCAAGAGAGAGAAGGACAAAATAAAGGATTAGAAATTCGGAAAAGGCAGGAAAGTAATTTCATGGCAGCCTTCTTCTTGATTATTATGGTGATTATTTTATTGTGATCCTATTTAATACACCTTAAAAACTTGGGCAAGGAGATTTTATGCTTTTACATCTTTGACATGGTGCTTTAATTGTTAGTTGTAAAAGTGGCAACCAAGAATTTAAACCAAACTAATCTCCCACATGAGAACGCTGCCTTTAAGCTTCACTACCCCTCTTTTTAAGGTTAATATGCATCTAATTGCAATGATTTAAGCAAGAATTTAATAGTTAAAATATGTAGGATCTTATGATCTTGATCTGATCTGGAAGACTTCGAAAGGATCCTACTTAGCATCTTGATCCTGATAACCTTTTCCTAGGTGTGTCTCTGTGTGTGTGACAAAGGTTGCCCAGCTTTAATATTTATTGTGAATTTATTTGGTCTTAGTTATTTGCTGTTGCGGTTACCGTAATCGCAGAAGGATGAGGACACGACTCCAGTGGGAGCCGAAGACATGCAACGATTGTTGTGTTCATTGCTTTTGCCATTGTTGTGCTCTGTGTCAAGAATATCGTCACCTCCAGAGCCTCCGCCTCGACCCTTCCACGGGTACTAGACTATATATATTATCTCGAATTCGCTTCCAAGCTATCTTAAAGAATTGCTCGTGTAGGACCACTACTTCTAGAATCCATATTCTCGGATAAATTGATAGAATGCAGAATCTTTTTGTTGGATTCAAACTTTGCGTCTGACTACAAAAGGAACATCAAATCTAGCTTTGTTTGGCCCAAGAATTGACGGAGTGAGTAAGCATTTATTTGAATGTGGTAAATTCCGTATATAGATCACCGTATCTTCTACTCAAAGTAATTTTCTTGGCTAGCTTGTTGATGGAGTCTAACTCAATGTGCATGGGTCCAGCTCCCATGTCTTGATACCCTGTTGTCAAATATTTATAAACTTAGATCAACGGTTGTGCTTATACGTTCAGGATATTTTTTTTGGTTCTTTTGGTTCTGATACATGCAATTACCCCATATTTTTCAGGACGGGAAGAAAATGGGCAGATGCGTAATGGCTCAATAGGGATGACTCCACCTCCTATGACGAGAAACATGAGGCCAGAAAGCCGATCAGCGAAGGTCATACCATAAACATCCGAATGTATAGGAGTGTTAAAATATCTCAAGTCCCTTGTTTATAGAAATGCACTTTTTATATTTGTGATTTCTCTCCACCTATAGATTTAAGTATTTGGATTGGACATTATAACACGGAATCAAAATTAGGTTCTACCCAGTTGATTTCACATGTGCAACCCCCATCCTTCAAATTCTAAGTGTCATTGTTCCTAAGCCAATTTGCAAGTAAGGGGTTGTTAAATTACATAGTTCATGTACGAGATTTATATGCTCTTTAAATGTAGATTCTCTCCCTTCACCTATAGAAATAAGTTTTTTGGTTGGATATTCTAACAAGCAGACATTTTAGTAATATACGGGTCTATTGTTGCTCGTAAACTGTGAAGATTACTGACCAAAAAACAAAAACCTGTGAAAGATTTCTTGTTTACTTCCGAATGGATGATCGCCTATGTTATAATTAACTTGAACGGGCAAGCGCAAATGAGTTTTGGTTTTCATTGGCCATCCTAGCTTAGGCAGATCGAAATATTATAATTCTAACATAAGCAAAGTTATAAAATAAGAATTGGCTAATATCACGAAAAACTCTAAACTAGTACACCCGCGACAAATTTATCTTAAACCAAAATTTTGATAATATAAAATCTCAAATTGATATACTTGTGATAAATTTACTCTTCATTAGTTTTCATTAAATTTGACCGTCAAATTATTGAGTTTGATGACACATGATAATTAACAGATATACCAATTTGGAGTTTTACATCCGTTTGTCAAAACAATTGAGTTTTATATGCTCCATATCCATATATTTCCTCTGGAAACAATTTTGGCAAAATTCTTCAAAAAACGCATGCTGAACCTTGCTTCAATCTAGGTTGTCAATCCAATCTTCTATTAATGGCAAGTACTGATCACTCCACCTCAAAATCCCTTAAATGAAGGGAAAATTCTAAATAATGACCCAAAGTGGAGCTTTTTTGTCAAATAAGGATCCGAAGTGGATGTTGTCTCAAATAAAAACTTTAAGTGACCAAATTTGTCTCAAATAAGGACTTTAGCTTGCTGGCCGGCCAAGTGTTCTCCCGCTGGCAAGCAAATACATTTCTGACGACCAGAATGGGGACATTTTTGTACAAAAAGTTAGAATATCTAAAAAATAAAAAATAAAACCAAAGATTTATTCCTAAGAACGAATGTCATTCTTTTTCTTCCCCAACTACTTCATTTTTCTAGAATTTGAGCGCAAGCTCTCCAGCTTGAAATCCCATGCTACGAGCAATTTTGAGGGACAAATTTACGCCTTCGTTGCCCTGCTGTCGTAGCAAATTTTCCTTAGAAGCCCTATGCCTTCTCGTCCTCATTTTATTCGCTTCCTCAAGAGCCCCACGCCCTCATCTTCCTCCTCTCCTTCCGAGCGATCAATTAAGTGTAAGTTGATTCCTTCGCTTGGAAACTACTTGATGTTTGTTTCTCAAGAATTTGTGGTGTAGTCTTTTTTTTGGGAAGAGCTAAGCACGACTTATTATGTGTTTGTTTCACTTCTCAATCAAACCCATATGATGCGTTTGACGAAATGCCTCGAAGGCACGACTAAAAGATGATCCATGAAATTTTCAGATCTGAAAACATTCGACATAGATTGCTTGTTTTCAATTGATTTGTTAAGAATTTAGATCCAGCTCTAGTCACGTTTCATTGCATCTTCATCTTGGGATTATGTTGGTACATCATGGTTGTAGTTTTTTTTTTTTTTTTTTTTTCATCATGGTTGTAGGTTACTATTCAAAAAATGTTAATGGCTGGAGTTGAAGGCTGATGGCCATGTACTGGTAATTGGCCATGATTGGAGGTTGACGATGGCAATGAGAAATGACACTCACAAAAATGGGCCTTGTGGATTATCTTCATCAACTCAAAAGATGCCTACAATAACCTGGATTCATTGAACTATACTTGCATTACAATCAAAGACAATAGAGGATTTCACGATTTTAATATGTGCACACGGCACAACACTACAAGAAAGAGAAGACACCAAATGAATTTACAAAACAAATAAACCACCGTCGACCACATCTACTTATCATCACAACCCATCCTACTCATGCAAATACAACGCTCAAAAGACAGCCTACAACAACCAATCAGTACATATCCACCATGAAATTATCAAAACACCCAATAGCTCTCTCTCTTTTTGCTTAGTGAAAGGTTAGCTTTAATCAGTCTTGTTCTTCCAATAACCTAGAGATGACTTAGCGAGAGTTCTCATCACTCCCTAGCTCAATGGTAGTAGAGAGATGGACAAGGTCTTCTGCTGATCAACTTGGTGGCTGGCATTGTCACGCCCCGATTCTCCGGGCAGGTGCCTATCCTTTCTTGGTCGATTAAATAGCAACATCTCTGGAAGTATCGCCGATCCATTCATTTTATATGCACATGTGGAAGCAATTAAATAATCCCTAGACAACAACAAGATGGGATAGGAAAGTAGAGCCATAATTTTCAAACCAAACCACACACACACAGAGTCGATTAAATAGCAACGTCCCTGGAAGTATCACCGATCCATTCATTTTATATGCACATGCGGAAGCAAATAAATAATCCCAGACAACAACAAGATGGGATAGGAAAGTAGAGCCATAATTTTTCAAACCAAACCACACACACACACACACACACATATATGCACATAGCAAGTCATATACAAACCAAGCCTATATATATAGAAACAAAGTCTACAAAACAAGGGGTTTCAAATGGCTTCTAATCTTCCTCATGCTCCACATCCTCACTAACATTGGAGCCTACAATCGAGTACATTGGGCTTCCGGGATCTTCAAGATCCGGGTCTACCGTGTCTACAATCGAGCCTTGAGGAGGATCTGCTGTGCCTTTCCCAAAAGCAACCTCAAGCACATACAGATGTATCTCAGATTTCGATATGGGGCCCTTTCTGGCCATCCTAAGCTTGGCGATACCATGGTCTATATCGGTGGGGTACCTTTTTAGGTAAACCCACATCAACCCAAACTATAGACCTCACCAGCTCGTAGGTCTAACCCCTAGAGTTCTCATGCAACGAAATGTAAGACATCTGTTACGTGACCTTCTTAGGCTGTCCAAAAATGCTTTGAAGGAGCTGCCATTTAGGGACCTAAAAATGTTATTCCACGACAGGTGAGATGATATCTCAGCAAGTTCAACCCCTTAAGACCTGACTAGGAAGAAAATACGCCTTAAAAGCTACCTAAGCACAAATATCAACATAAATTAGAGGGCTTACCTTAACCTCAGTCTCTTCCTGCAAGTCAGTACAATTCTAATAACCATTCAATCATTTCAACCAAATAGGTCAAATCATCGATCGATTGACTTAGTCGATTCCATGTCAACAAGACTATTCGCCGATCATCTCAATTGATACTATCTATAAGGTCCGATCATCATCAAGACTACTCACTCTAAGCTGATAATATATAGTATAGCTCTCACTAGGCTAATAAATAGTATACTGCTCTTACTAAGCTGACATATCGCCCATAGGCTGATATAGTATACTAATAATGCTCACTCTAAGCTGATAAGGTATACTGCTCGTGCTAAGCTAACATATCAGAGCCCGTAGATTGATATAGTATACCAGTATACTGCTCACGCTAAGCTAACATATCAGAGCCCATAGGCCGATATAGTATACCATCCCGACCCTCTAACAAATTTATCATTTTTATCATATCCGATAAAAGTACTCGTGTGTGGGTACACTGAAAATCCCACTAATTTCAACGGTCCACCAATTTATTTTTAGCGCCGTAAACCGACACTCGGTGATTTTCTAATTAATTACTGAAATTAATTAATTTTCGAAAAATTACCCACAATCACAAAACACATCCAATCCGCACAAAATAACAATCAATTAAATAAACAAATCACACCACAACAATCAGCATAAAATTCCGGTCACCGGTTATCCCGATCTAATTTTCAGAAAATAATTAATTAATTAATTAATTACGAAAATTAATTATTAAATGTTAGAAATAGCAACTTAGGCCCATAAAGCCTAATAGAAAGCCGATTCAAGTTTGGAAAATTTCCAAACCACTCTAGATAAATACTAGAGCTTGTCTAAGCTCTAATTACACTACTCTAACCACCTAACATGCAATAATAATTAATTAAATTGCTAATCTAATCTAACTATCTACTTAATCCATACTTAGTCTAAACTAATCAACCTTTAAACATCATTAACTTACTAAGTATGGATTATTGAGTTAAACTTACTTGTTTAATGATCTGCTCGAATCAAAACGACAGGGACACGGCGAGGGATGAGAAACTCCAAAGCGGGACCGCCAAATAGGGTCGGGAAAGGCTTGAAAACGGGCTTGACAGTAGCTTGGAGACCCACTCAGTTATGTTCTGGTTTGGGCCAAGAGAGGTTGGACTGGTGGTTCAACTTAGGTGGAGACGGGCAAGGAAGGGTGGAGGGTTGAATCGGATCTAGGTGGAGGCAGGCAGTGGTGACGGATGACATCCAGGTGACCTCTGCGGACGCACGAACTGGGCAGGACGACACGGCTGGAGACGCGAGCAGGCAGGGTGATCACGGAGGCGTGCAAGCGAGCGAGTGGCTGCAAGGGGCGGTCCGACGACTTGGCGAGTGGTTGTGATGGCAAGGGACCGTAGTTCGGTTTCTTTTGGGTTTGCTTTGAGTTTCAAAACATAAGAAGGAGGAGAGGGGAAGGATCGATAGGCATAAGAGGGGGAGAGGGGACTGGTTGCTGTGGAGGGTCCCTCCATGGTTTCTTCCTCATCCATTTGTCTCCTCACTTGGCCCCCACCACTAGCTAACTTGCACAACACATTTCCAGCAGCCATGGCTTCCTTCTAGAAGCTTGAAGTAGTCAAATTGTTAGGTCTAAGGGGGGCATACGAATTTTGATTAAATTCCCTCAATTTCTCCTCAAATCCTTCTTGAACCAACTTAATTCGGCTCCTAAAAATCCAATTATCGAGTCTTCAGTCCAATTGATATTTTTTCTCACTAATAGAACCCACTTGGATCCCAATTTTGCAATAAAAAGCGGTCCTATGTCAACTTTTTCCGCCAAAAATTCGGTTCGCAGAAAAATCTTCGGAGACTGAGTCGGCATTCCTAAAATGATTCGTGACATGATAGAACTTTCAATTTCTGAAATCATATTCAAATTCACAGTTAATTTCACTCTGACGCGATTTTAGTGTGGCCTAGACTACTGAGTCGTTTTTAGAAATTTTTAGTACAAATGACCCGTGATCGATTTTCTTTGAGCCACAATGAACCTCTTTGACACATTGGCAACTCTCGATTATCGTGAAAATATCAAGGATTTAAATACGGACAAGGGGTACCATAACAAAAGAAAAATCAGTCTAGTACCAATCAACAAGAATTTTGTAATTTAGTGGAATCACCCACATTTAGCCACACATCTCAATTGAACCGATCTGTCTTTGAATTCTAATCGACTTATAACTGTGTTGTAATGACCTCAGCAGATGAGCATAGTCGAGTATCGATTCATGATCAAATTCCCAAGTCTATTGCATTAAAATTCTCTAGTGACTTGCCTAGATAGTCTAGTTATTTTAGGACAATTAGTTCTGAGAACAACACTATAGGCGCGTCGATGAAGAGCCTGATTAATTTAATTGAAAGTAGAATTGAAAAATTTAGGATGTCATAGGCGTAGCCTGTAGAGTGTCACATGGTGTAGTCATTGGCAACATTTTGTTTCCTAGTACCACTAACTCATTCTCATAATCTCATGAGCTTAAGCAATCTTTTATTGACAATTGGAATTAAAACGTGTCAAATGGATGTTATGAAGTAGTAACCACTCAGCATCCTCACCTTGTCTTTGAGGGCAGGGTTGCTCATAAATTGTCAGGTCCAATAAGCATTTTATCCCATCTGCATATCTATCAAGCATTTCTAAGAGGTCAAGATCAAAGAAATAGGAAGAAATAGATTTCTACAACTTCTCTGTCACTTTAACCAGAGACGCATAAAGCAGATAAAGCATAAGCTGCCACACTCGTTCATTTGATGCAATGTCAATAATAGGTATAGAACAGAGAAAAAACTAGTCAATGTAACCTCGATATTTGCACACAATTAGATAAATGACAGATTTATTTATCATAAAGGATCACCGTCTAATCAATCGACTAATTTTGTAAGTGTCATTTCTCATTGCCATCGTCAACCTCCAATCATGGCCAATTACTAGAACATGGCCATTGGCCTTCAACTGTAGCCATTAACATTTTTTGAACATTAACCTACAACCATGACGTACCAACATAATCCTGAGATGAAGATGCAATGAAATATGACTATAGCCGAATATAAATTCTTAACAAATAAATTAAAAACAAGCAATCTATGTTTAAATGTTTTCGAATCTAAAATTTTCACAGATCATTTTTCAGTCGTGCCTCTGAGGCATTTCGTTGAACACATCACATGCATTTGATTAAGAAGTGAAACAAACGCATAATAAGTCACATTCAGTTCTTCTCGGAAAAAAAGACCACACCACAAACTCTTGAGAAACAAACATCAAGTAGGTTCCAAGCGAATGGATCAACTTACACTTAATCGATCGCTCAGAATGAGAGGAGGAAGATGAAGGCATGGGGCTCTTGAGGAAGTGAATGGGATGAGGACAAGAAGGCACAAGGCTTCTGAGGAAAAGTCGCTACAATAGTGCGGCGATGAAGGTGGAAATTTGTCTGTCGAAATTGCTGGGCGGCATGGGATTACAAGCTAGAGAGCTTGCACTCAAATTCTAGGTAAATAAAGTAGTTGGGGAAGAAAAAGAATGACGTTTGTTCTTAGGAATAAAGCTTTGGTTTTTCTTTTCTTTTCTTTTCTTTTTTTAAGTTTTTGGGAATTGTAACTTTTTGGAAAAAAAATGTCCCTCTTCCAATCGCTGGAAATGTCTTTGCTCACCAACCAGAGAACACTTGGCCAGCCGGTGAGCTAAGGTCCTTATTTGAGACAAATCTAGTCATTATGGGTCCTTATTTGAGACAACATCTACTTCCGATACTTATTTAAGAAAATAGCTCCACTTTGGGTTCTTATTTGGAATTTTCCCCTTAAATGAATTAGTCCGTGATTTTTGCATAATAATATTGGGATATCATAATTTATTGTTATGAGCTAGGTCGTTAAAATAGGAATTTCAATGGTTGTTAAATCTATATATATGGAAATTACCCATTCGCATAGGTTGACTAATTTGTGGAACCAAGTATTTGGTTGTATACTATTCGTTCTACGGTCTTCCATATTTAGTGAAAGTTAATTCATATACTTTTAGAATTGCATCATAGCCACTACACAGTTTAAATATGAGCCTTGCCCAATTAAATTAACTCATTAGATACCTAAATCATGTTTTGTTATCATCCAAATCCTTCAGGAATATATTGTAACAAGGTGTGAATATCATGAATCTTCATTTCTAGTCTGAACATGTCTTCCATGAATTTTGCAAGGAGTCATGCTTTCCTTCAACTGATTGGTAGGAATATCCTCATGTCAGTCTCCCAATTGATGGGGTTATATTATATATTGAAACCATCCATAATCATATTTAGTTAAATTCACATGTGAGTGAATCATTTATAATTTGTTAACCATAAAATAGAGACATGATTGGATGAACAGATGAACGAAAACAAATCCCAAAAAGATGGGATAATTACCAAAAATGTCCTGAACTTATAGTATAGATGTCAATTCAATCATTAACATTTCAATTTGGCCAACTTAATCCTAAACATTTTGACAATTTGCCGATGTGGTCATTTTTGTTATCTATGACTAGAAATTACTGACATGAATGCTAACTATCCTAGATGGTAGCTATACTAACATGAACAATTTTTGCAATTTTTTAATAGTTTTTCTGAAATTTTTTCGTGTTTTCCATTTTCTCTCTTTTCTCTTTTTTTTTTTCTTTTTTTACTATGAGCAATGTGACATCCTGAAATTTGACCCAGTTTCAATATATATAGAATGATTGTTTTGTCGACGTGCCTATAATCATTTTACTCAGAGCTGGCCACTTACGGGTTAACTAATCTATTAAGTGATGCCATTAAGGAATATAAATACGATAGACTAAAGTATTCGATCATAAATCGATTGCTCGACCATAATAATCGGCAAGGGTAAATACGACACTATTATAATTGAATTGCGATCAAGTATAAGTCGATTTGAAGGAATTACGAAATCGAATTGCGGGTGGTTCCGCACGATTGTGATATTCGCGTCGAACAGCAATAATCCAATTTTCCATCAATATTATACTCGAGACACATAATTGAAACCTCGTGATTTTTACGACAATTGAAAGTTGTCTACGATTCAGAGATGCAGAAACATGAATAAAAGATTATTGACCATGGGTCAAACATATTAAAATCCCTAAAAGCTACCCGATAGGTTAGGTCGTACTAAAATCACGTTCGGTCGATTTTAACCACGAAATTGAATTCGGTTTCGGGAATCGGAAGTTCGAGCATATCACAATTCATTTATAGGACCTCGTCTCATCTTTCGAAGAATTTTCGTCGAGTCTGAAAATTTTCTAGAAAATCAATTTTTGGACAAATAAGAAATGGAAATTCGGATGGGCTAAATAATGGCATTTTTCTTCCTCCAAATTGGCTTATTTTGGGGAAATTACAGCTAATTTCTAAGTGGTTGGGTGCTTGACTTAAGGGTTAAAGACTTTAGGGGAATGTGACGAGTGTTTAGATATTTCCCTAAGCTTTCTATTGGTCGCCGGCCGCACCCCCCCGCGCTCTCTCCTCTCTATCTTCCCATACGTGAACCCCCTTCTCTGCCCACTCTCTTTTTCTTCACGCCTTCTTCCTTCCCACTCTCCTCTGCACCTCCTACTCTCCCTTCTTCTTTCTGTTGCCGCCCGCTGCTCCATCCTCCCTCACGCCAATTCCACTGACCGCGATCCATCATCATCCCCCATCATCTCCACCACATCACCACCATCAGCCCATCATTCCACCAGCATCATCCCCTCACATCCGTAGCTCCACCCACCATTAGCTCCACCCACTGCTCACGCCAATTACTCCGCACCACCACCCGCGGCAACTCCAGCAACGCCGCACCGTCTAGCCTGCCAACAGCCAGCCACCGCTTCGTCGAGCTGCCACCAGCTCACCCTGCGTCCAGCTTGCCGTTCAGCCACCTTCACCGAGCTGCCATCAGCCCCATTGAACAGCCCTCCACCGAGAGCTTGTTGGGCCGATTCCACCATCGTTGGGCCTCCGTGCAAGACAAGGTAGTCTTGGGTTTTTGCCGCTGTCATATTGCCGTTGTTGTGAGTTCGCCGCTGTCCTAATCCCTTGAGTTAACTCCTAATCCTTGATTAGGATGTTAATTACGCTTAGGGTTGTTAGATTAGTGCTAATGAGGATTAGTTAGTTAATCCTAGATTAGTGTTAACTAGCTTGGTTAGGTTAGTTAGCTTGGTTAGGTTAGTTAATCATGGTTAAGTTAATTAAGTTGGATTAGCTTAATTAATCGTGATTTATCTAATTAATCATAATTAGCGTAATTAGTGACGGATTAGCCGTTTCGTAGAATTTTACGCTTATTCTCGTGGATGAGTTTATACGTGAATTTGATGGCTTATATGTGTTATGATATGCAATTGAGTGCTTGATGATAATATTGATTTTTAGTATAAAACTCAGTTTTATGGGCATTTAAATAGAAAAATATCAGGTGTCAATTTTTTACGCCAATTTTTATGTACTATATAAAACCGTGGAATTTTAAAATAGGAGCATGCTAAGTTTGATGGTTCATTTTTAAACGCGTGACCACACATGATTATATTTTTACCGGGATTTTTAATACGAAGAAAAGTGGCCAAGTTCATTATTTGAAAATGAGGCATTTGAACGCAAAGTATAGTGTCTTGACCAAATATGTGCTCGTATGGTCACTATTGGAACCCGTTAACGATGCCTAATTAAGTTTGGATGCCCCACGTCAACTGATGCCGAGTTGCGGTGGAGGCCGAGCCGATGCTTCTTTATGGAATGCCATCTAGGCAGGTAATGCTAGAAGTTGCCGTGCCTAACGAGGCAAGATGATGCCTAATTACGCTGGATGACCGCCGACTGTTGAGTTGGCTGTGGCCGTTGGCTCATAATAATTGGAACACACCTGAATGGTTGTGGTATTGCGTTTGATTATGGAGTAAAATTGTGTGGCACGGTATAGGACTTGTCATAACGGTTTTACCTTATAATCGTGACTCATGTGAATGTTGAAGGATGAAAAGTATGTGTTCCAGTTATTAATTATGCTTGTTGTATCTATAAATGCATATGTGACGCACTAATGTGCAAGGACATGCTTTTGTGGTGCTTGTTTAGGTTGCCTCTGTGCGAATTTGTGTTCTAACCAGGGTTTAGGGTTTTGACTCACTAATATTTATCTCACCCTGTCGTGGTTAACCCTTTTTCAAGTCCTTAGTATGGAGATACGTCCAGTCCGTTTTGGAGTTCCATGGCATATGTATTCCGAGTCTACCTTCTTCCTTATCCCCGGGACCACCCAGACTCGCGAGTTAGTGGAGACCACGATTTGGGTTGATGAGGGCCTCCTTCATCTGGTGCCTCATCGTTTCAAAGCGTGGTTCATTAACAAGCATAATGGTGCTCGGGAGGGTCCCTTACAAGGTTTCGACGGACTACCCGTCGGGATGGAGAATGAGGAGGTAGGTCACCCCATAGACATCGATATACCAGACGATGTCGTGGAGGATCCAGCGCTAGAGTCGGAGGGGTCCGGGTGTAGGTTGCCTAGGAGTTCTTTTTTTAGACAGAATTGTGTATATAGACTCCTAGGGTTAACATAGTATGTTTATAAAGCATAGTTTGTGATAAATCATTAACGTGTTTTTACTACCCCTATGTTTGATTGTTGGCCAGGTGTTTATTTAATTCGCTTATGCATGTGCTTAATTGAAAGATAAAAAGAATGAATCGGCGATGCATTCTGGGATGTCGCATTTTTAATCGACCGCTGGGGGATGTGCCCGTGCCCAGGATTCAAGGCATGACAGCAAGTGAGGGTGCCACGATCCTCACTAGATTTGGGTTGCAATGCCCTTGCTAATGGCCAACGGTCTTTGCCGTTGCCACGAGCTAGTTGAGGGAAATAAGATAAAACTTTAAAAAGGAAATAAGGAAATAAAATTCAGAAATAATAAAATTTATCAATGTCAACACTAGCTGTTCCATCTAGGGTTGATGGCGTTCACATCATCGATTTTCTAGCTCCAATTGGCTAAAAATATTAAATTGGCAAACCGTCAATATATTTAACTAAATTGATCAAATTGAAATTTTTATGACTTAATTGTCATCCATATAATAAATTTAGGATTTTTTTTTTTTTGATAATTTTCTCCCAAAAGATACTACTTTGCCCGGCTAATGAGGCCATACAACTTTCCGCAGGGAAGACTTTTGACCAATGTACTTATATAGATTATATTTCATGGCTGGTCAACTAGTCTATTCACAAGCACAAGAAGCTGTTAAATCGTTTAGAAAAGGAATAAAAGGTTGTCAATATGATGAAGCTTCGTTTCTAGTGAGAGTGTAGGATTCCGTCCAAGTCTTCCATGAATTTTGCAAATCGTTGGTGCTGCATAGAACGAGATGAGTACGAAGTACATCATTTGATGTAACTTCTAATCACTAATAAATGCAACTTTCGGAAGACTTGTCCATCACTTTCGTAAAGTCATTTTTTCACTTTTTCCAGTAGTCTTCTTAGTCTTTTGCCCTTGATGTTTCATTTTTAGATAATGATGACAAAGTTTTCTATCTGCCACGACGATGATGAATGTTGAAAGTTAGAAATATAAAGCGTGTTTGTCGGTAGTATTAAAGGTTGGTATTTCTGAGTCTCATCATTTTATCTCCAATTACTTCTTTCACTTACAAGCAAAGGAAGTAATATTCATGAATTCCCTTCCCTTTTCTGATCCGCATCTGTGTCGTAATATTCATTGCACTGACCAAAAATATAGCTGAAAATTGAAGAAGGTGACCATCTCTCTCTCTTCTATATCCATATTGGTAAGTTCAATCATTGACGTGATTATGGAAGTTTGTGAGCAATAGCATATACCTTCTTCGCTCATTTAGGTAATCAAGTAAATTATACATTTAAAATCTCATGCACTTTATTGTAAATTAAGTGTTGCACTTCCGCATTAATTAGATAAACCAATCGTGTATTGGTTTCATCTATCACGAGAGAACAAAAGAAAATTCAAGGTATTTAGACAAAGAGTTTAAAATTTAGAAGGTAACATAAGTACCACATATTCCATAGTTACCACCTAAATAAATTTACCTCATGATTGGGTGAGGTCGAGCCTCGCCAGCCCTTGCCTCTAATTTGGTCATTGCCAATGACCAATTGGAGGACGAAGGAAAATAATAGAAAAAAATAATATTTTTTTTAAAACAAAATTATTATTTGTCTTTGCATCTTGAGCTTGCCGTCATCAATTGGAAGTGTGGTGTCACTACCACCAACGATGTTCCCTAGATAATTTGTCTTTGCAAATAGTGCTGTGAGAGAGTACCCCGTACTCCTTTTTGGTATATGTACATCCTATAAATGCTGCAATTACCCATTCTCAATTATTACCACTAACTTGACTTTACATGTCTACCAACACGGAGCAAAATTCCGTGTTTGGCAAAAGGAATTTTGGAAATCAGAACCCCATAGTTAGGTAAGTACCGTACAAATCATCCAAAATCAATAAAAATATTGCTATTATAAAATGGTAAAACTCTGGTTGATGTACAAATACTTTTCATTGTAGAGATAATCTAATATCTTCCTTTAAACACGTGGTTCGTTGCTCTCGGACAACCAAGATAATACTATTGACTATAGAACACACAAGTAATTTGTCCAGGGGAAAACATCATGCAATCATTGATCCCATTTAACTTTGCTTTGTGTAAAAAAGAATAGTAAATACTGTTTGCGCTACTGTGAGAAGGAGCAACACCATGGCTGCGACATGAACGGACAAGAAAGCCCAAAGACTATTTAATTATTTCTTCCTCATCCGAACATTCCACCTCCTGTTACAATACGCATTCACATCGCAGTAGATGCCACGGTAGTAACAGCAATAGGATAGGGTGATTGGACTCACCCATCTTTTTGAATATCTGCGCAACTGCCTCATCATCCCTTAAGTAGTTCTGAATAATCCAATTTTTTTGCAGAGCAGGTTGACGTCCTTTGAAGAGTTGAAGAGGCAATTCATGAATGATATATACTCCGTCTTGTAGTTGATTTCTCTGCCTCGACGATGCTGCTAGTACCCAATTAGGTTTCGAAATCGTGATTCGGTGTTGTCTTCTACACTTAAGGCCAGTATCTCGAGTATCCCCTTCTTGAATTTGATGTCGTTCAGTTGGCCCCCTTGTGCAGCCCTAAACCTGACTCCTGACTCCCTTAGCTCAATCGCGGAGGGCATGAGTGGTATGCAGTTTAGCCGGGGCCTTTCAGGCAAGCCAGAAGTGCACCACGCATGATACAGATGCAGAAGATGTTCCCTCTTGCCAATCGTCCAATTTCGGCCGGGGCCTCCTAGTTCAAAGTTGAAGTACATAGTGTCGACTTCGCTGAAATCATGAGCTCGTCCGGACCTTTAGTCCGGTCATATAGCTTGCTCAAGACAAAAAGTGGGAGCTGGTTGTCTGGCAGTAGTAAATCATGCGTAACGCTGGATCGAATCCCCCCTCCCCTTAAAAAAAAAAAAAAAAACATGCATAACCGGGTCGTTTTTGTCTCTCGGTATCTTCATAATGTACTCACGGTACAACCCAACGCTAAAACAGCCATCAATGAGCATCATTGCAAGTAACTTCTCTTGGGAGAGGTCGATGGTTTCCCCATAGTAATTATGTGCTGGCTGTTCCAGTTCCCTGAGAGTCGGCATATACCTGTCGACGCTCCCCTTGTTTCGCATCATTGCAAGTAACTTCTCTTGGGAGAGGTCGACGGTTTCCCCATAGTAATTATGTGCTGGCTGTTCCAGTTCCCTGAGAGTCGGCATATACCTGTCGACGCTCCCTTGTTTCTCCTCTTAAGCAATTGCTGCAGGTATTGCAGTTTTTGCTCCTCCATGAATTTGGAAATGACAGTGGTAAGGGCCAATGGCTAGAATCTTTGGGTCATAGGCTTTATTGTTGACTTCGCGTAGTTGATGACGAACCTTAAATATACTATGCTCCAGCAAAGTGGGAGGCATACTAGAAAGCATATTCCCGATGTGGATTGAGACGTGATCTTGCATCCGGAACGCACATGGATGCCAGCATGCTGTATTGGTTACAACATAATTAATGTGACGATAAGCACATAGTAAAGCAAGATGATTGTTTTACCTATGCTTCGCTTTGATTAAGGGCAACTTACAAAAACTGCCCTCTTATGTATGAACTACTTCGATTTCACTTCATCATATTATTTTTCATTATACATATGATCTCTAAACTACTTTCCAAAAATTGGCAGAAAGAAAACTAATCTCTGAATGAATTTCAGGACAAATTTCGTATTTTGGTGTGAATATCATGGACGATACAAATTGAGCACCGTAGTTGAACACGTGGTGTGTACATTCAATACAAATGGATAGTTGTGGAAAATTTACAAACCCTGTACTATTGCTCCTTATATAATTCGGCTCCGAGAATAAATTAACAGCTGTATGGGCTTTTTGCTCTTTAGAAGAGTTTTGAGAATATGAGTCCCCAAATTTGATCTCTCCAGCCACCAAGCAAGGACAATGTTTTAGACTCTAAAATGCGCATTTTAAATCTATTTTATGTGTTCTTATTGTGAACTACTTGTAGATCTATTAAACAGATGAGTTGGGTTATAAATGATCTGACCCAAATTGACTTATTACTCATTTATGACACATTTATTAGAAATGTAAATTTATTGACATATATCTGACCCAACTTATACCCAATCCATACTTGACCCAACTTATATTGTACAACACTTTCATATTTAATCAAATATGAAAACTTGTTTCTTATGATTTAAAATATATATATATATATATATATATATATATATATATATATATATTATCAAAACACTTCCTTACAATTACAAATTTAATGGACAAATTTTGTAACTTTTTTTTAGAAAAATTAAGGCTCTATTTATTTCATGAAAAATATGGTATTTCTCAAAATGATAATATTTTCCGGTATTTTTAAAACTTAAAAATGAATTAGAAAATATTTTCGTTTAGTATTTTTGTGCACTCTTTTTTAGTATTTTATTTGTATTTTTATTTTTTTAAATAGAAGTTTTAATTATTTTTATTTCTTTTTTTCCTTTCTTTTTTTTTCTTTTTCTTTTTCCTCAAGGCTTGAGTTTACTCGATTCCAACAAGCTTAGCCTTGCTAACCTCAACCAAGGCTCCACCTCGCCAAATCCGACAAGCTTGAGCTTGCCCCAACACCGGCAAGCTCAAGTCTTGCCAAATGGGTGAGGCTTGAGCCTTGGCCTTGCCCAAGGCCGGTGAGCTCAAGACTTGCTAGATCGGGAGGCTAGAGTCTTGCTAACACCGAGGCCAGTGAGGCATTGGTCTCGCCCAATTTGAGCCTAGAGCTCACCAGTGTGATTGATGTAAATGGGTTGACTCAACTAATAACATTTATAAGTTAAATGGATTGCAAATGGGTTTAAAGACAAACCCATTTACAACCCATAAATCATTAGATTTACATACAATCCAAACCAATTAACAATCCATTTATTAAAACTTAACTAACTCATATGACTCGTCTCATTGAAAATGAGTTCAACCCATTTTGACACCTCTAGCTACTTGCCATTGATGTTGAAGAACCGCATTAAATAGTTTTAAACTACATAAGAAGAATTATTGGAACGAAACTGAACCAAGATAAAATAGATAGATATCATTAAATGTGATGGGAACTGAGGATTTGAGATTAGAGAAGGCGAGACAAGCTTCTAGTTAAATAACATATAAATGATTTTTTTTCATTAAAAAAATGAAGGAATTTTTGGACCTAGGGAGGCAGGGCCGCCACTGGCCGGGAGTCCCCCTAGGTTCGGTGCTAGTCTAGAAATTATGTGTGATTACCCCTTTCTAGAAGGATGAAAGCAATATGTACCTGAACCAAGAGAAGACAAAATTGATCCACGAGTGACTTTGTCTGATTAAGACGCATTAGTTAAGGTAATTTCAGCACCCTGATTTAGATCTAATGTGTACGATTTAATTTAATGATTCCCACAATCATGTTAATATAAGGACCATAATTCGGAATTTAGAGAAGCGGTATCTTTTTCAACTTAATGTTTTTTTCCCCTCAATGTGAATAATCACAACAGTCAAGGATCATAAAAGGGAAGGGAAATTCGTAAGACTTATTTGATTAAGTTGGTGGTTGCTCATTCTTCTCGCCAAGCTAGACCAGCTACTATCACGCAGTATCCAGGTCTTCTCCTTTTGTGGGACTCTTTTAGAGATAAAATGAGACTTTCCGCATACATCAACCATTTATACAAAATTCCGACGGTGGAGGGTACTGCAATAAATTGGATGAAGATGCAAAAGTCTCAGAAAGACTAAAAAAGAAATGCCAAATATTGACTTAAGGAGAAAGGTGGATGAAGTCATCCACAAGTTTTACTATGTGAAAACGAACCATTTCACGAAACTTCATGGAACACGTGGAAAGAGTCATACGTGAAAGAGCCCTAGATTCTACCTAACCCAGCTAGAAACCATAATTGCCTTCACGAGGGAGACAACTTGTACAATTGTGATAAATGCAAATATAAAGATACTGGTGCAATTCCCTAGATTAGTGCGGTCAAAGGAGGCGTTGACAGATAATCAAATTAGGAGTTGAAAGTTACATATTAAGATTTTACCAACTGCCTGTAAAATGTTCTAGGTATTTTAATAAACTGTGAGAAATATATGAACCAGCATTGATCATATTTATTTTTTGCTTTCTATAAGAAAAAAATACTAAATAATGTTTGAGCTACTGCTAGAAGGAGCAATATGATGGCTACGAGAACGGATAAGAAAGCCCAAGGACTAAGGAAATATTCCCTCCTTGTTACAATACTCATTCACATTTTTAAATATCTCGGAGTAATAGAAATTGGATAGAGTGACGTAGTCACCCATCTTGTTGTGCATTTGTGCAACCACCTCGTCATCGCCCAAGTGATTCTTAATAATCCCTATGTGGCGAAGCACCTCGACGTCCCTTGAAGAGTTTATGAGGCAATCCATGAAGGTCACACGATCTGTATAGTACTTGATATCTCCGCCTTGACAATGCTGCTCATATGCTATTAGGTTTTGAAATTGTGACTTGGTGTGGTCCTGTACACTCAAGAGCGGTATCTCGAGTTTCCCGTTCTTGAACATGATGTCTTTCATGTGTCACCCTCACACTGCCTTTCATGAAATTTGTTGCATGTCTAATTCCATTTGTTATTCAACATGACGATCATCCACTTCTTTACTTTTTTTGCAACCTGCATTTGGTTCTGCAGAGTTCCATTTGTTGAAGATTATGTTCATTACTTGTTTTCAATTTAATTGCACCGCGAATCTTTCAAGTTTTTTAATCTGTACAATTGAAAACTGACACTAACAGCACACTCGATGAATTCAATTTGTTCCTAATTTTCTTGTGATAGGAAACTAGTGATCCTCCTCAAGGTGGTCAAGAGTTGGAACCCGCGTCCCCATCATCTACCGTAATTCTATCATTTTAACTGACGTGGCTGATGAGCTTTGCTTGTCGCTTCGTTTGGCATTGTCGCGAGATGATCATCTCCAAAAGCATGGATTTTTGTTTTTGAAAATTTCCTTCTACAATTACCTCAAAAAAATGGATGAAGAAAGTTCTCGTGCAAAAACTTCGTATGGGAATACTGGAACGGAGTTATCTGCTTGAGATTTCTGTTTATGGAAATGCTCAAGATAATGTAAAGCTTGTGCATACACATGTACACATATACTTGAATACAAATTTTGACATTCACGTAGTCACATAAATGTAAATCTGGCATGAGTGCTAAAGAAACTGTCCATATTGCATTCAAAGATCACTATGTATGAATTTTGCATGGTCCCACCATGTGGTACTTAAGAATCGATAACTATAAACAGCAAGAAAGTTGGGTAAAAATAAAAATTTGTGATTGGGCCACACCATCACATAATTCGTTTTACCATTTTCCCTGCACATATTACTTTATCGTTTGCATTAATAAGATAAAAAAAGCTTAATTGTCCTTCATTGATGTTTATTGAAAAATTAAAATGAGTTCATGCAATGAATAAAGGGGCTATTAGTAATTTTAATTATATATGTTTGGCAAACATGTAATTATTAATTATAAATGTGGACTGATAAAAAGCACAAGTCGATTGAGAAAAGGGAATAATATTAAAAAAGTGAAGTTAAAAGGTTTTTAAGATAAAATAGGGAATGACATCAAAATAGTGAAAAAGTTAAAGGTTTGTAAGATAGAAATCACGAACTTGTGCGGTAATTTAGATTAAAAAAAAATTAATTTTTCCACTTATCTAACATTCATGTTCTTTAAAAAAGATAAAACGAATTTATCTACATGTTGTTAGCTGGGTTCACTCCTATGTGGAGGAGACCCAATGAGTTGCAAGCCCAAAAAGGGCTTGAGCCCATATAATAAGTTATATGAGGAAATAGGGTTTCTCACTATTTATATAAAAAGAGGTAGCAGAGAAAAGGAAATAGTAACAAGAGAAAAGAGAAAGCAGAAAATCTGGGGTTTGGGGCAATATCGATTTACATCAAGCTGGCGTTGGAGGTCGATTCGTGGTCCGATTGAGCTGAAATTTTGTCAGCATGTTCGTGGCGCAATTTTGTCGAATCTGAACGGTTTGAGTTTCGTCTGAAGCTCCCTACATCAGGTTTTTCGTGGATTGATCAAAACCTGCGTTTTTGGTCGATTTATCCTTGATCTCTTGTGAAGTTCATGTGTATTGCCAAGAATTACGTTCTTGAGGTGTTTGCTGCTATGTACCTCTAGTATTTACTAGAGAAGAACAATTTTATTGATAGTGAAGATTTTTCAGGTGGACTCCGGTCCCGTGGTTTTTTTATCTCCTCACATTGAGGAGGTTTTCCACGTAAAAAAATCGTCTTGTGTTCGCGTGCTTGGTTATTTTACTCTACTATATCGATTCCTATTAGGTTTACACAAGAGGGGAGATTATTTTATTCCGCTGCGTTGATTCGATATTGTTCGAATTATTACCGTTCTCCCATCGAGTGGTATCGAGCATCAGTTATTGCTTGATTTTTCTGCCTTGTGTTAAACAATGGAAACGAATACGAGTAGAATGGTTACACTGAATGGTTCGAATTATCATATCTGGAAAGGGAAGATGGAAGATCTTGTATATGTGAAAGATTTTTATTTGCCTGTATTTGCTGAGGAGAAACCAGAGAATAAAACTGACGTTGAATGGTCTATATTTCATCGTCAAGTGTGTGGTTATATCAGGCAGTGGGTAGATGATAATGTTTTAAACCATATTATTGAGGAAACACATGCACGCAGTTTATGGGATAGGCTCGAACAGTTATATGCTCGAAAGACTGGGAATAATAAATTGTTTTTGATAAAACAGATGATGGCTCTGAGATATCATGATGGTACTCGTTTGACTGATCATTTAAATTCTTTTCAAGGAATTATAAATCAGTTGGCTGCGATGGGAATCAAGTTTGATGATGAGATACAAGCACTATGGTTGCTTGGTACTTTGCCGAACTCATGGGAGACGTTCCGAACATCTTTGTCTAACTCTACCCCGGATGGTACGATTACCATGGATTTGGCCAAGAGTAGTATTTTGAATGAAGAGATGAGAAGGAAGACACAGGGATCGTCCTCTTCACATTCTGATGCCTTGGTTGTTGAGAAAAAAGGGGAGAAGTGAGTCTTGAGGTCCGAGAAATAGAGATAAAAGTCGAGACAAAAGCAGAGGTAAGTATAATAAATTTGCTAATGTTGAGTGCCATTATTGCCATCAGAAAGGACATATTCAGAGGTTTTGTCGCCAGTTAAAAAGGGAGAAACAAAAGGAGAAAGGTAAAGAGAAGATAAGTGATAATGACAGTGATGATAATCGTGTTGCTGCACTTAAAGAAGACTTTCTCACTATTTTTGATGGTGATGTGGTGAATTTTGTTTCTCATGAGACCAGTTGGGTAATTGATAGTGGTGCATCCGTTCATGCTACGTCTCGTAGAGATTTCTTTACATCATACAGGTCAGGTGACTTCGGATCTGTGAAGATGGGAAACAATGGACTAGTTCAAGCTATAGGCATCGGTGATATGTGCCTAGAAACCAGCAATGGCACAAGGTTAGTATTGAATAATGTTAAACATATACCGATATCCGCTTGAATTTGATTTCTACGGGCAAGTTGGATGATGAGGGGTATTGCAGCACCTTCGTAATGGTCAATGGAAACTTACCAAAGGTTCTCTTGTTGTGGCTAGAGGTGAAAAATATTCTTCGTTATACATTATGCGGGCAAAGTTGTCTACGACAAAATTAATGCAGTAGATAGCGAAGATGCAGCTGAGTTATGGCATAAGAGGCTCAGTCACATCGGTGAGAAGGGTTTGTCAATATTGGCCAAGAAGAAGCTCCTTTCGGATTGAAAAGTTCAGCGCTAAAAAGTGTGCTCACTGTTTAGCAGGAAAACGAACAGAGTTGCATTTAAAAGCACCCCTCCTTCAAGAAAGTCAGGTATATTGGATTTAGTGCATTCTGATGTTTGCGGTCCTATGAAAACAAAATCACTTGGCGGCTCTCTTTATTTTGTTACCTTCATAGATGATTTTTCAAGGAAAATTTGGATTTATACCTTGAAAACTAAAAATCAAGTGTTAGATGCTTTTAAGCAATTTGAGGCTTCAGGTTGAGAGACAAGACTGAAAGAAATTGAAATGTATCGAACCGATAATGGGGGAGAGTATATTGGACCTTTTGATGAATACTGCAGACAACAAGGTATTCGACATCAAAAGACACCTCCCAAGACGCCTCAATTAAATGGCTTAGCTGAGAGAATGAACAGAACATTGGTTGAAAGGGTAAGATGCTTACTTTCACAGTCAAAGCTACCTGGATCCTTTTGGGGTGAGGCTTTAAGTACAGTTGTGCATATATTAAATCTTACTCCATGCGTTCCTTTAGAGTTTGATGTTCCTAATAGAGTTTGGACAAGCAAAGAAGTTTCATATGATTATTTGCGTGTATTTGGGTGCAAAGCATTTGTGCATATTCCCAAAGATGAGAGGTCTAAACTTGATGTGAAAACACGACAGTGCATATTTATTGGTTATGGACAGGATATGCTCGGCTACAAATTTTATGATCCACTTGAAAAGAAAATTGTAAGAAGCAGAGACGTTGTGTTTATGGAAGATCAAACAATAGAGGATATTGAGAAAGCGGAGATGATTTCAGCACCACGGTTAGTGATAATCTGGTTGATTTAGATCCAGTTCCTCTTACAAATATCCCTACACAAAGTTGATGAAGAGCAAGCAGAAGTCAATGTTCCAAATAACGAACATGTTCCTGAACATGTTGAGATAGATAATACTATTCCTGAACCAGAGGCTCAATTAGATGTTCCACTGGATGTTCCAGTCCGGAGATCCATTAGAGACCGACGACCTTCCACCAGGTATTTAGAAGATGAGTATGTATTATTGACTGATGCAGGTGAACCAGAGTGCTATGCAGAAGCAATAGAAGATGAGTACAAAAGCAACTGGTTCGATGCTATGCAAGATGAGATGCAGTCACTTTATGATAATCATACTTTTGAGTTGGTGAAGTTACCTAAAGGAATGCTTCAAGAATTGAGTTATTGAAGAAGCAGTTGAGCAAGTCTTTTGCCATGAAAGACTTGGGCTCGGCGAAGCAGATTCTTGGCATTAGAATTACCCGAGACAGAGATGCTAAAAAGTTATTTTTATCGCAAGAGAAATATATCGAGAAGATACTTCAGAAATTTTACATGGACAAGGCTAAAGTGGTTAGTACTCCTCTTGCTGCCCACTTTAAGTTAAATATAATGCAAAGTCCTACGACTGATAAAGAAAAGAAAGATATGGAAAGTGTTCCATATGCTTCAGCTGTAGGAAGCTTAATGTATGCGATGGTATGTACACGCCCGACTTGGCGCATGCATTGGCGTTGTTAGTCGCTATTTGTCAAATCCAGGCAGAGAGCACTGGAATGCAGTGAAGTGGATTATGAGGTATCTTCGGGGAACTTCAAATTTGAAACTCGCCGGGACCGGAAACTTGAGTTAGTTGGATACACAGATTCCGACTTGGCAGGAGATATTGATACTCGTAAATCTACTTCTGGTTATTTGATTTCTTTTGCGGGTGGAGCTGTGTCATGGAAGTCAAGATTGCAGAAGTGTGTTGCACTTTCTACAACCGAAGCTGAATTTATTGCAGTGACTGAAGCTAGTAAAGATATGCTATGGATGAAGAAGTTCTTAGAAGAACTTGGGTTCAAGCAAAAGAGGTATGTGCTATTTTGTGATAATCAAAGCGCAATTCATCTTGGTAAGAATTCATCTTTTCATTCTAGATCAAAACATATTGATGTTAGATATCATTGGATAAGGGATGTTCTAGATGAAAAGTTGTTGGAACTTGAGAAAATTCATACGGATCATAATGGCTCCGATATGATGACGAAGACTCTACCAAGAGAGAAGCTTGAACATTGCCGTTTGATAGCAGGGATGGTGAATCCCTCCACATTGTCGTGAGGGGGAGATTTGTTAGCTGGGTTCACTCCTATGTGGAGGAGACCCAATGAGTTGCAAGCCCAAAAAAGGCTTGAGCCCATATAATAAGTTATATGAGGAAATAGGGTTTCTCACTATTTATATAAAAAGAGGTAGCAGCAGAAAAGGAAACAGTAACAAGAGAAAAAGAGAAAGCAGAAAATCTGGGGTTTGGGGCAATATCTGATTTACATCAAGCTGGCGTTGGAGGTCGATTCGTGGTCCGATTGAGCTGAAATTTTGTCAGCATGTTCGTGGCGCAATTTTGTCGAATCTGAACGGTTTGATTTTCGTCTGAAGCTCCCTACATCAGGTTTTTCGTGGATTGATCAAAACCTGCGTTTTTGGTCAGATTTATCCTTGATCTCTTGTGAAGTTCATGTGTATTGCCAAGAATTATGTTCTTGAGGTGTTTGCTGCTATGTACCTCTAGTATTTGCTAGAGAAGAACAATTTTATTGATAGTGAAGATTTTCAGGTGGACTCCGGTCCCGTGGTTTTTATCTCCTCACATTGAGGAGGTTTTCCACGTAAAAAATCGTCTTGTGTTCGCGTGCTTGGTTATTTTACTCTACTATATCGATTCCTATTAGGTTTACACAAGAGGGAGATTATTTTATTCCGCTTCGTTGATTCGATATTGTTCGAATTATTACCGTTCTCCCATCACATGTGCATATATGTAGTAAGTTAATAACCCAGTTTCCTATTTACTCCATAAATATTTGATTTTTTTTTCTTTTGTACAAATAGAATTTTTGTGAATTAATCTTCGGGAACTAAAGGAATATTCACAAAACAGAGTCGATGATTTGTAATTAATCGACTTATTGAGTGATCAATCAAAACTATTTTGACCCACCAAATCAAATAGCTCTACCGTTTTAACGATGGAGTTCTAGAATTTTTGATAAAATCTCCATTGGACGGTTTGACTTTGGTGCAAGAGCTCTGTTATCAATGTATTAATTATCTAGACCAAGCTTTCTATATTTATATATTGTAGGTTAAAGCTCTTTAATTTCGCCTTTGTCCACACAAACCACTTTCCCCAATTAGTATGGTCATTAAGCTGGTGACATTTTCCATCTTTTGGAGCCCGGTTCTTCCCATTTGCCACGACATATCATGATTAGGAGCTAAACATACTTTGTCGTATATTTAGTATGTGAATCTTGTTCTGTTCTGAATTGTTATTCAATTATCATGAAAGATTTCCATCTGCGCTCGGTGCTAGAATAAAACAAGGCGCATTGAGTTGGATATTGAACTTTCTTTTAGACATTTTTTTATAGGAACAAAATGTTCATCAACTTCAATATCTATAATGATTAAATATGGTGATTAGTGCACTAAAAAATTTAAAACTTGTTATAAAAATTTTAAAACTTTTTGACAATCAGGTTTTAAAAACTTTAAGAATGTGCAATGAAAATTTAAAATTTGTTAAATTGGTGCAACTAAATTTTTTCATTTATTTCGTCCAATTTAGTTAAGGTAACTCCATCCAATTTAGTTAATGAAAAAAAGCTTATCTTTTAGGCTCCGTTCGTTTTACGGAAAATGATTTCAATGAAAACGTTTTCTGGATTTTCCAAATACGTCGTTTCATGGAAAATAAACTAATCAAGGAAAATATTTTCCATTATTGAAAAGATAACCTTTAAAAGCGAGGAAAATCTCTTCCACTTTTCAAAAGTGGAAAACATTTTTCCATAACTTCTTCCACCTTATTTGTCACGCCCTTATCCTCGAGTGCATGCCCATCCCTTACTTGGTTGATAAATATTTGCGATTTCCTAGGACGAATCACCGACCCATTCATTTGAATACGCATGTGAAATCAATTAATAAATCCCTGACAACAACAAGATGGGATAGAAAAGTAAGAACGATTTTTCACAAAATATCTTTTTATAAACATATAGGTTTATCCACCGAAGTCTACAAAAAGGAATTGACTTCCATCAAAAGAAAATTGTTCTATGACTAACTAATCAGACAAGATTGTCAATTCTTCGGGCTTCACCTTCTAAACTTTGGGCCTCGGGTCCTCCACCAACACCATCTAAGGACCTGAAAATGATTATACAATAACCAGCAGGTAAGACAACGTCTTAGCAAGTTCAACCCCCAAGACTCAATTAGGAAGAAAATACGTCCTAAGGGCTGCCTAGGCACAAACACGAGTTGGAGGTCTTACCTTTGTCTGTTCCTTCCTTCAAAGTTAGTAATATTTGACATTTTCACTCAATCATTTCAACAGATTGATTCATCAATCAATCGATTCAGTCTATTACACGTCAACGAACCATTACCTAGTCATTTCAATCAATATTACATATAAGTCTGATCATACCTAGGACTGCTTATTATAAGTCGATAATAGGTAGTATAGCTCGACGTAAGCTGCCGCAATTATACTTATATAGTATAGTATTTATGCTCACTAGAACCTGCCGCAATTATACTCATATAGTATACTATTTATGCTCACCAGAAGCTGCCGCAATTATTCTCATATAGTATACTATTTATGCTCACCAAAAGCTACCACACTTATTGGTCCAACCATCTAACCATTTCTCAAATTTTATTATACCTGTTAAAAATACTTGTGTGTGGGTACACAGTTGGCCTTAAACAAAATACAATAATTTCCTTTCCACAAATCCCACCATTTTATATAATCCACCAAAATATTTTTGGCGTTGTAAATTGACGCTCAATTATTTTTCAATCAATTACTGAAATTAAATGAATTTAAGAATAAATTCCAAAAACACAAATCATGTACAATCAACACAAATTAGAGCTTAATTAAATAAATAGATCACACCACTGCAATCAGCATAAATTTCCGATCACCGACTATCCCAGTCTAATTTTCAAAAATTAATTAAATAATTAAATAATTACGAAAATTAATTAATAAATACCGAAAATGCAACTTAGGCCCAAAAAAAGCCTAATTGGGCCGAGACGGACCCGAAAAATTTTCGAATCACTCTAGATAAATACTAGAGCTTGTCTAGACCCTAATTGCACTAACTATCCACCTAACATACATCCGTAATTAATTAAATTAATTAATCAAATCTAACTAATCTCCTAATCCTAGCTTAGTCTAAACTAATGAACCCTTAAGCGTCATTAACCTACTAAGCGAGAATTAGTGAGTTAAACTCACTTGTTTAACGATCCGCTCGGATCAAATTGATGGGGATGCAATGGGGCTCGATCTTCTCCAAAGTGGCGATGGCTTTCGAGCAGGAATCGGGCTCGAAAATTGGCCTGCAAAGCTTTCGATTTTCTGCTCGGGTTCCTTGGCTAAAGGGGCTGCTTCGAGTTGCTGATTCGTGAGGACAACACGGCTGGGCTTGCTGCTTCAACGAGCTGTTGGCGTGAAGAAATAGCGATGCTGGCCGGTGGAGAGGAGCAGAGATGGATGGCAGCCTTCGGTGAAGTGGAGCAGTCGGCGTGGGGATGGAAAGCTTCGGCAGAAATGAAAACCAAGCAGATGAGGCTGAGTGGCTTGCAACGTGCGGATAAAGGAGAGGAGAGAGAAACCGAGGGAAAAATAAAAAGAAAGGGCAGCTGGCAAGAGAAATGAGTGGGATGTCGACCGTGGATAGAAGATGAGAGGGAAATTCAACAAAGAGTCAAATAAGTGAGGAAGAAAAGGGAGACAAGGCAAAGGGAAGGAGGGAACGTCAGTGGAGGAGGGGTTCGCACGGGGGAGCGAGAGAGAGAGAGAGAGAGAGAGAGAGAGAGAGAGAGAGAATTTGCGGCCATGGGGAAAGAGAAAATAAAAAGGAATTTAACAGAAATTCCTAAAAACCGAAAATTCTTAGTCCCACTCGCTTTCTTATTTAGTCTAATTTGATCCCCAAAATTTCCATGCTAAAGCATTTGATCCTCACTTTTTGGCACCAAATTTCTCCCAAACAACAAGTCTCAAGCAATGAAAACGGTCATTTCCTTCAATTTCGAATTTTATTTCCTTTTTCTAGGAATCTGATTTTTTTAACAAACTTCTCCAATTGAGGTCCAATTCGTTGAGGAAAAAGCCCATGAAATTTCCTGTCACTAATTTGATTACACTATATGCCAAAAGTGTCTTCAAATTGGCCAATCCGAATTTTTGTTCGTTTTTGAATCCATAAAAATCCCGAACTCACTAAAAATTCCTCAAAAGATGAGTCAATGTTCCTAAAATGACCTATGACATGATAAGACTTTCAATTTCTGAAACTGGATTCAAAATTCGCGGTTAATTTCAATCCGACACGATTTTAGTGTGACCTAGGCTACTAGGTAGCTTTTGGAAATTTTTAGTGCAAATGAGTCGTGGTCGATTTTTTAAAGCCACAGTGAACCTATTCGATACATTGGCGACTCTCGGTTGTTGTAAAAATTTCAATGATTCAAATACAGACACAGGGTACCAAAATGATAGAAAAATCAATCTAGTATCAATCGATGAGAATTTTGCAATTTAGTAGAATCGCCCATGTTTAACTACATAACTCAGTCAAACCGACCTATCCCTGATTTCTAATTGATTGTGCCGTAATAATCTCAACAGATGAACACAGTCGAGCAGTTAATTCTTGGTTGAATTTCAAGTCTAATGCATTAAAATCTCTTAATGACTTCCTAAATAGTCTAGTTATTTCACAAGTGATTGGCTCGAGAATAGCACTATAGGCGCGTCGATGAAAGGCTCAATTAATTTAATTGAAAACAAAACTAAAAATCTAGGATGTAATATTATTTCTTTTCACCAAACACATTTTCATTTTATTTTTATGCTTTCTTTTTCTTTTCTTTTTTCAAAAAATTGAGTTTTTTTTTTTTCATTTTCTTTCTTTCCTTTTCATCTTATTCCTTGAGGCTGGTCGCTGGCCATGGCAGCAGCTGGCGACTAGCCGCAAGCCAACTCGAGCCTTGCCCCAAGCAAGTGAGGCCCGAGCTCGCTGGGCTCGGACAAGCTTGGCTTTGCCAGATTGGGCTAGGTGGAGCCTCGGCGGCGTGGGGCGAAGCTCCAGGCTTGCTAGATTCGGCGAATGGGCAAGAGTCGGGCCTTGGCCGAGCTCGCTAGAGGTTTGTCGGGCTTTGGGGAGCCGTGATCTCGCTGGATTTGGCGACCACATCTTGGTCGATCGGCCGAGCAACCGGCCATTGTCGGGCATGCGGTGGTGGAGGAAGGAGGAAGGAAAAGAAAAAGGAAAAATGAATAGAAAAAGAAAGAAATAATAAAAAATTCGATTTTTAAAAATACAAATAATTAAAAATTCTTTTTAAAAAAATATAAAAATTCAATTTTTTGATAATTTTTCTCAAATAATTAAATTAGCTAATAAACAGTGGAAAATATTTTCCACTTAAAGTTAAGGTTTCAGTCATACATCAGAAAATATAGTCATTTTTCAAGAAAATGACTTCCTAGAAAATATTTTTCGAAAATGTGATATTTTCCGTGAAACGGATGAATTCTTGTTGTTTTTCGAAGAGAGGCGCAATGACGTGGTTGCCATGTCAACCATTTTTAGGAAAAAAATTAAAGTAAATTTAAAGGATAAAATTGATCTCAAGATTTTAGAAGAATAAAAATCTGAAAAAGGAATTAGAAAAAGAAGAAGAATCAAATAGAGGAAAAGCCGAGGTTGAGATGGACAGTGGTGGCTCCAGTTGAGGCGGTGGCGTTGTGGCGACCACCCTTACATCGGTGAGGGGCCGGCATCCCCTCTTCCGACTCAGCCAAAGCCAACGTGGCCCTTGCCACCACCTTCACGTGATGGAAAAAGAAAACAACACGTGCGCGCGCGCGCGCGCGTGGTGAGTGAGCCAGGCGAGGTGGCAGCCCTCGCCACTTGCCCGCAAGGTCATCTGCAACCTTGGCACTAGCGACCCTCGCCCCTCCAGCAATGACGGTAGCAATCGTAACCTAGATCTACAATGTCTTCAGCAACAAGATGACCCTCGCCCAGATTTAAAGCAAGGGTCACAACCCATGTCATCAAAGAATATTAAAGAGCGGGGTGGCGTTGGACCAATTGAGAAAAATAGTTGGTTCTTAAAAAATTTGAGATCGATGTTGGGATCAAAAGTAGGTATGACTATGGTGTATTTTATACCTTAAAGATGTTCTTGTGAAATTTTATGAGATCATTGTCAATTATCGTTATTAACTATTTTTAAAGCAGTTCTTAGAACAGCTGATAGTGGTCCTATAAAATTTCACAGTTATAAAATTATAACAAGAGGAGGTGGATTATGTGTAGAAAAGAAAGTGCTTCACTTCAGATCTATACAATGTTTTCACTTGCGTTTTTAATGTGCTTTGAATTTCTTATTGTCATATGATGGTTTAGTGAGCTCAAATCCTTATGAAAAATCGAGAGTTATGAACTCCATTCATACTTTCCAAGGACCGTCGTGTTTGATTCGTAGACCAGAAGCAATCTTCTTCAATGGCCGGTGGAATAATGACAGAGCTTGAGATTTAGGAGCAAACAATTCCACAAAAATCTTGAAATGAAGTTTTTCCTTCTAACTTTTTTAGTTTTATTTTTAAAATACCTAAAGTTACATCTACATAATTGTCTTTCTTTAAAAAGAAAACAGGCAAACAGCTTTTTCTGACTACCAATTTGGATAAAGCTAACAGATGACCTAGATTGTATTAATTTAACAAATTTTAGGATTTAATATATTTTTTTAAAAAATTGAGGACTCAATTGCACTTGTACATCAAATAGGTTCACTTATCCGGTATAAAGGAAAGTTTTTATTGTCACTTGCCATTAATGGTGAGTTTATTTTTTCGAGTTAGTTACTCCTATTAAGCCTATACCCAATATGCAAATAAAACTCATGCAAATTAACGATGTCTACTAGATGGAAATTATTGGAGTATTGTCATAAAATACTACCTTTCAATAGAATATATTAGACTATATTTTTCCTATATCTAATCCAATAGGACAAATATAGAGAAATTTTAAAAAAAAAAAATTCGAATTTTTATTTCCAAACTTCTTGAATTTTTTTTTTGTTAGCATATTTTCTTGATGTATAAACATTCTATGCTTTATTTGCTTTACTTGAAATCTGAGCAAGAAGAATTTTACTCATCATGTTCATTTTGAAATCACTTTATGTAAACTTGGGAAAATTCTTGCACATTTCTCATTAGTGGAACCAAAGATCATGTCATTTACATATATTCGCACCAACAAAATATATTCATCTTTCTTATTTATTAACAATGTCGTGTTTATTTTACTTGTTTCAAAACTGTTGTCAATTACAGAACAACATAATTTCTCATACCAAGCAAGGAGCTTGCTTGAGACCATGTGAAGCTTTTCATCGCTTGTACGCACAATTTTCTCATCTAGGATCTTCAAAGCCTGATGATTGCTCTACATAGAACTTTATCTTCAATAATATAATATAGACAGATACTATCACATTCATTTGATATAAGTTGGAATCATAATAACAGGTATAGTAAATAATAGACGTATTGCTTCTAATCACCCAACGAGTTCACATGTCTCATCATAATTTATCACTTGTTCTTGAGGATATCCTTGTAGAACAAGTTTATCTTTATTTTGTACAACTTTAACTTTCTTGAGGTTAGTTTGATGTCTACCAAACATGTCAAAAAAAAGTTTCTTAGGTGAAATGAAAACTATGTGAATCTAAAAAATATATTCCTTTCTTCTCTACTTAGTGAATTGGCATGACTAATCACACCGATTTGCACCGGTGGATAGGTATGGATTCATGGCATGAGGAATCCATGCCCTATGGTGCCTTACCCCGGACATGGCAATTTTCCCTGTGAAAAATGCCTAGCATAGGAGAAAACTACAAAGACTACTATTGTTTTAATTAAGAGAGAAATCCTATCCACATTGCATTAACAACCTCGTGTTTAAAGAAAACCTACATGGTCCACTCAAACTAAAGATTCTACTACTTAAAAGTGTTGTCATATTAGTTGAAAATTGAGATTACCCAACATTTTACAATAAATGTTATATAGTTAATCATCACCTTAAGTTGAAGATTTAGGTTTAAGGGTTCCCGATCAGCTTTGGCGCACCATGACTAGTGCACCCCCTTCAATGATTTTAAGGTCGCCCTCCATCACATCGAGTCGGTGCATAATATTTTCTTTCAGGAGTGCTCCTAACAAGGCCCAAATCTAACATCACAAGAAGAGTAGACTTTTTGGCCATCTGACCTACCGCCTTATTGGTTCATTCCTATTATATTTACTTAAAAAGTCTTACTTTTTTGCTGGCATTTAATTCAAGAAAAGGTAATTTACCCGGGTTTGTCAATCATCCATGTTCAATTTCCATCATATGTACGGTCTATTGATTGCAAGCGACTAGTATGGTAATGATCTGAATTGATCTTCACTTTTTATTTAATCTAAATCTAGCAATTCACAATTCTTGACTTTTTTTTTTTTTAATTCGGAACTTTTAGAATAGTTAAATGTTGACACGTAAAATCACATGCAAATTTTTCATAACATCTATAATATAATAAATTTTAGCAAAAAAGTTAAAAAGAACTACTTTTTACTTTTATCTAAGGATGGCCAATCCAATCTTAGGGTGCCCCATTCATAACATCTTTATTGTGACTAATTCGAAGTTTGCATTTCATTTTTGAGTATTGGGTGAGCCAAAGTCTAGAATGCCAAACATGAATAGATAGTAATGAGTGCCCATTTTTCATCATCAATGGGCATTCATTCAAGGTAATCTTTATGAATGACTTTCAAGGTCCAAAGAAGTGATACATACCTATGATGAAACATGGGCATAAGAATAGTAAGAATGCCAAAACTTTCATACAATGCTCATTTGAGTGCCAAAACATTTTTTTCTCTCACTTGAGTACTATATTGGAGAAAAATCGATTACTTAAGTGCCAATTTCCGGTCAAATGTCCTATGTGGAATTTCTTTTTTGAATTATATATTTTTATTTTTATTTTGCTCTTTTCTTTTTTTTTTTTTGGTTTTTTCTTTAGGGCTGGTCACTAGTGACCCTCACCAACCATGGCTGCCTTGCCCAGATTAGCGAGGGCCACCTCACCCTCAACCACAAAGGCTTGGGCGAGGTTGCGAGGGCCCTTGCTGATTGTCCGACGGTCATGGTGATGCCACCCAGAGTAGGTGAGGGTTGTCGCGGCCTCTCTAGTGGTGGGAAGGCCTTAACGGCCTCACCTAAGGCCTTTGCAGCTAGATCTAGGTGAGGGTTGCCTAGCCCTCGTCGCGAAGGCCTTAGGCAAGGCCGTTAAGGCCTCGTTGACCATTGGCAAGGCCATGATAGCCTTTCCCTGCCTTGGGTAGCGTCGCTCGTGACCACCCAAAGTTGAATGTCGCCTAGAGTGGGCGAGGGCCATCGCGACCTTGCCCAGTGCTTTGCTCTCGAAGGCAAGGCAGCAAAAAATAAAAATTCAAAATTCAAAAATATAATAATAAAAAGTATTAAAATATTAGAAAATATTTTCTACATAGCCACATCAACTTTTCTAACGAGGCAAATCGAAAGTAGTATTTAAGTGATCGATTTTTTAAATTTGTGGCATTCAAGCGAGTAAAAAAAAAAAAAAAATAGCACTCAAGTGAGTATCGTACGAAAGTGTTGACATTGGTGCCGTTCTTATCCATGAAACATGAAATGTTGGTCGTCTTTAGCTCGTGGAAGACTTCGAGTAGCTATGAGCTTGAGAGCTCATTGATGAGAATACTTAAATAATAAATCACGCCTAAAATTAAAAGTTCAAACTTTTAGAATAATTAACAGCGATCTTACAAAATCTCTCACTTGTAATGATGAGGATTTTGCTGTTGATGCGTGAAATTATGGCCTGAGGTAATATGATGCTACAAATTTTTTTTTTTTTTGGGTAAGGTAAGAATATATGATGCTACAATTTATATGCATTGCTCTTACAAAAACAAAAGACGCATTGGCAATATACGGGCGGTATATTCTTTTGCGTGATGCACTGATTGAAGTCCTATGTATTATTATGATTAGCTGAAGAGCTCGAAATTGGGGAAGAGTAAATGAAGTACAATCACCTACGAGTTTGATGAAGTTTTCGCCGAGTCCCCGTCACAAAAACAAGTGTATGATATTTCTAGTATCATTATTGACAGAGATCCACGGCCGGATCTTGTCCTTCAAAGTAGTATTCGTGTTTACCGCATCATTTGAGGACAAGGTCCGATGACCTTTCCCAGCTGACATGATTTTACTTCCTAGACATTACTTTGGCTACACTTTTAATTTAAGGTTAATATCACAGTAAACTCCATTAAGTTTCATTAAATTTTAGTGTCAAATTGTTGAATTAAACGATATATGATAATTAACGGGTATAACAATTTAATTTGTCATAAGTGTACTGATTTTGTAGTTTTCATAATATTAATCTAATTTAACATAAATTAATAGAGAATATATTTGTCACGAATGTGCCAGTTTGAAGGTTTTTTATAGTAAAAAAATTAGTTTTGAGTGAATATATGATATGTGTACTAGTTTGAGCTATTTTGTGGTGAAAAATTAATTTGAGATAAATTTGTCATAAACATAATAATTTGAGAGTTTTCGTAATATAAACCCTTAATTTTATAGCACTTTAGTCCGATCTGAATTTTTATTCATTTTATAATATTTTTTTAGTTTTTAGGAAATGGACCTTCTCCTGGCTAAACATGAAAGCTTGATAAAGAGCGAAGTATTGCTGTCAGCTGTAGGATGAGCAAAAGACAAGTACAAATCGAAAACCGTCCGGGCCGAATTAGATCAATTCTCGGTTTCTAAACACTTGAATTAATGGATACTAGTTCGGTTTTTTATATCAGGTGTGGAATTACCCATTTAATTTTTTTTATAGTAAATAAAACTCTGAGTCAGACTCCAGACCTTTCTCATGACCGCTCTCTTTCTTTAACTCACGACCCCTCTCTCTCGCTCAACTCCCGGCCTCGGGGCTCGTCGCTCAGTCACGCTCACTCTCGGCCTCGACGGTTTTTCAGGTACCAATTTGCCTCTTGCCTCTTGCTGCGTATTTGCACTACTTTTTTCCCTTTGTTCCGTCTGGTTTGGTCTTGTCGTGGTGCGTCTTGATGGGTTTTACATGGTTGCTATCTGTTAATGGTTTCTTGTCTCCATTTTTGAGTCGTGGATTCGCGAGGAAGGAGAGATGATCGATGGGTAATTGGCTTTTTGAGTCTTCGATTCGTAATCCATGTGAGCTCAGGACTTGAAGTGATTTTTACACAATTTTACCTACGGACATGTTGTCCTCAGCTGGAGAATGATCAGCTGGTGTTTTTTCTGCCTATTTATGTTCTAATGTTGTTTGGTCAAGGGACGTTAAGTGAAAATTCTTTTATCAAAAAGAGGCGAAAGTTATTCTGGTGAAGTGCTGTTTCAGGTTGCTGGTAGTTGTGATCTTTTATAAAGCTTTCTTTGGATTTTTGCCTGCAAGTGTGTATGATTGTTTGATGATCAGGGAAGTTATGTGTCCATGGGTTCTGAATTTTTGTAGGACAGGTGGGTAACTGACTCGATGGAATTGATATGGTTTGCTGCATATTGTAGCATAAGCAAGCTGCAATGAAACAAAAAAAAAAAAAAAAAAAAGAAAAAAAGAAAAAGAATGAAACTGAAAAGAAAAGAAGAAGTGGCTGGTTACCGGTGGAACCTGAAACTGTCAGGTTCGGTTTCAGAGTTGGTTCTAGGGTCCACAGGACTAGTTCCCGTTTCAAAAATTGGGAATGGGTCCCAACAGGGTAGGTCCAAGGTTCTAGACTTGGAACCAATCATCCTAGCCATTTGCTGTTAAAATTGAAAATGAACCTAAGTTTGATCAGGAGGTAAACTCGGTGAGTGGAAGCCAGGTTTAGATTTTGACCGTTATTTCTTGCTCTGAAATGTAATATAGGTAAGATGCGTGTGCAACTTGTTTTGGCAGCAGTGTTTATTACATGAGTTCACCTTTGCTTTCTCAACTTGCTCTATTAACACAGTTAAGCATTTTGTTTTGGGCCATTGATTTTAACTTTATGATTTAATATTTCTACTTCGCAGGATGGTACAGAAAAGAGAAAGAGAAGAGAAAGGAGAAGATGATGCGGAAGAGGAGGAAGGAAAAAGAGGCAGAACTAAGCAAAATGTCAACAAAATCCCAAATAATGTTTCATAAATGGCTGAATTACATGGAAATATTATGAAGGATTTTTTCAGTGTTGATATAGATATCCAATTTAAGCAACAACTCTAACAAAGGATTTACATCATTGAATGCCTATTTACTTTGACACCATCTCTGTTTGAGTGCTCATAACACATTCTTCTCAATGTCACTTTGCTTAACATAGGTTGAGGAAAATTACTCTATAATATCTTCATCCAATTTGGCCATGTGAAACATTTTGGGATTTTGTTGAGCATGTCGCTCTTCCTAGAGACATTTTTCTCAGCTTTAGCCTCTTATTTCTTCCTCCTCCTCATTTTCTTCTCCTTTGCCTTCCTCTACATGGTCAAGTAGTTTGTCTCCTCAGCTTTTGCATAGTGCCTATACAAATTCCAGATATATCGACAAAGAGGGCTAGTGTTGAACCTTCCCGAAAGAAGCTTCTTATAATGGTGCCTATGATATGGACGGTTTATTGGCAGAGATAATTCCATATAATGGCCAGCCATGTAAAGCAGATTTAATTGTGTCGGGAAAGCAGGTAAAGAGTTGAGAATTGGTGAAAGGTAGTTGATGTTTCTTATATAATCTAAGATTATAGTTCTAACTTGTTATCCACTTTTCTTACAGTATTCAAAAGGCCCTTTGTTGATGATTTTTTACTGTTTTGCTTTGAGAAATTAGCTGTTGGGGTTGGGACCAAGTATGTTGTTCAATCTGACCTGCGGTCTACTTCTTTGTTGTACTTTCTTTCGCACCATCACAAGACTCTTCTTTGTGCGTGTGTGCGTGCATGCATGGTTGTTAGGATCATGATCCAGATTGTAGGATCACAATCATACGATCCTACGTCTCAAAAATTTTGAACAATCTGGATTCTAAGAAAAATGGTAGTTTGCAGTGCTCTAATCTGTATCTTAGGATTGCGATCCCAACTACGATGCCACTGCTCAAGCTTTAGAAGGCAATTCTACCTTTTCAGCTAGAGCAAATATGAAATTGGCCCTCCATCCCCGAGCGCATATGCCACTTTCTTCTTAATCATGTTCAGGCTCCATTTGGAAAATATAAGGAGACTGACTACAAAACATTAACAAAGTGTAAGGGCAATTTTACAGTTTCCTTAGTAGTTTGGTGTGAGATTGATCTCTAAAGCATAATGGGCCTAAGAGCCTTGAGTGTAGGATCAGCCTCTCTAATTTCAGCCAAAGAGTGCGGAAAGTTTGTCTATGTTTGCTTATTATAGAATCCTGGGGCCTTCTTTTCTTTAGATGGAATGTATATCTAGTATTTGTGCTCATCTTGCATGGATGGAGACTGAATGCAGAACATCAAGAAAGAGCAAGGGAGATTTTACAGTTCCTCATCAGTTTGGTGTAAGATTGATCTCTGAAGCATAATGGGCCTAAGAGCCTTGAGTGTAGGATCAACCTCTTTAATTTCAGCCAAAGAGTGTGGAAAATGTGTCTTTGTTTGCTTCTATTACGGAATCCTGCGGCTTCCTTTTCTTCAGATGGAATGAATAGCTGGTATTTGTTATCCAACAGATTATATTCTCTTAAGGCTTCAAGTTGTCTATTTTATCCAGTGAGGGTACTCAACTAATTAATATAATATGTCAAGTAGCATATTATATGAATAACTTCTCCCTTTCAACTTTGTGATTGCATCACTTCTTCCTGAATATATACATATATATATCCTTGGAAGTGAGTCATATTTTACCCCTTTTGTTTAAACTTTATGATGCTTGAAGTCTTTCACATTGGCAAGAATCCTTAACATCCTTGGTTAAGTTAAAAATTAGCTTTGTACCCATGATATGCCTCTCTTTCCATTTTTGTAGTTTTCCTTAGATCCTAGGTTTAATTACACTAATATTTTGCTTCCAATGCCCAATTGGTAAAAGCATATACTTAAACTACTGTGAGTAACCATTTCTTTAATAGCTATTCATTTTGATAGCTTACCTGGACCACAGTGGTGCTATTTTGGGCTTTCTCTTGGTTGGTTAAGTCAAATTGGACAAAATTTTAGGATTCTTTTTCGTGTTTTAATCTCTCGGTTCCTCGCCAAATCCGCAATTGTTGACCAAGATTGATCCAAATGGAGCTTTGCTTCAACTTCGATGAGTGATTATGAGTTCTAATTGTTCCAAATCCATTGTTGTTTATACTGTCTGTTGTTTTTTTCTGATTTTGTTCACCCCCCCCCCCTTCTTGGTGTTTTTCTTGCTCTTTGGTTATGCGCTTACAAGAGTGAGTGCCTTTTTGCCTCGTCAAGATTCCTGTGAAGAGTTTTTGGTTTGTGATTAGTATTTTATTACCCTTCAATATTGTGTTTCTTACCTTTACAAGTTGTGGTTCTTCTTCTTACATGCTCATCAGAAGAGATGGATTATATTTTGTATTGACAACCAAAACAAATGGTCAAACACCAAATAAAAAAACAAATACCAAAAGCGGCAAGGGAGGAAGTGTCTTCTCGGTCGGATATGAATGAAGATTCAACTAACTCCTATGAGCATACTAATTGCATGAGAAGTGCCACATGGGGTTATTATACATATTTCATGTACATGTTTGCATTTAGGACTTATTGGACCTGCTAACCCCTAGCTTCTAACCTGTGATGGATGTACTATCTGCTGATCATTTGATGTTGTTGTGTCACTGGGTGCATTGTGCTTGGTTTGGTAGGAAGGAGAGATGCGTTGTGCAATTTGGAAAATTTTGTTTTAAGGACGAATGCTTGGTGGACATACTATCTATTGGGTCTGTGTTTGGAGACTTTAAGCTAATTCTAGTTTTGTTATTAAATGCATGAAATCAAATGTGCAGAGAAAGGAGGTGAGTAAACTTACCTTCTTGCTAATTGCATATTTTGTTGGCAAACATGAATGAATATACTTTAGACCATCCTAATAGGAATTATACTTGCATTTCCGTTATTAAATGTTGGTTGATTTCTATGAAAATTTAATGTTGTTCCGATAAGGCTTCCCATGGAACAATTGCTTCCCTCACTTGGGCTGTTGTAGACAAATTTATCAGCAAAGTAAGGCTGATGTTATGAAGCCTATTGGTTTGCTGTTTTCTTACAGAGTAGCATGGCCTTTCTATTAAAGCAAGTATAGCTGATCGGGAGATAGTCCAAAGGATGATTTTGTTTTTGGGAGTGTCCATCCTGATTTAGAGGTTGCTGATGATATTATTTGGAGAACTTCTCCTACTATTGATGTGGATTCCATCAAATCGTTCAGAGATACTAAGCTGCTGCGTGTTCTTTTTAGTTGGAGTCCAAGTTGAATCGTAACTCTTTTTTTAGGTCAAGCATGATCAGAGTACCAATTGGATATTTTTGTGGGAAGAAGAGACTTCGTAGGGTGATCCTACCATATCTACTGTAATCATCTAAGTTGGTTGTACCTCTTTTTTCTTTTCTTTTTGAACCATATGCCAACTTGGTTGCTATGTCCTGTTGGTTTTCTGTTGTAATCATCTAGTTCCAACTGAAGAGAGATTTGTGGACCTCATTTAAAGCATAAATACTTTTCACTATCTTTCTTCAAGCACATGTGGTTCGTCCTCATTGGAAAACCAAGATAACACTATTGGCTATAGAACACAAGTAGATGGTCTAGGGGAAATATATGAATCAGCATTTATCACATTTAACTTTACTTTGTGTAAGAAAGAATGGTAAATACTGTTTGTGCTGCTGCGAGAAGGAGCAACACGATGGCTGCGAGAACAGACAAGAAAGCCCAAGGACTATGGAAATATTCCCTCCTCAGTTTTGCCATCCAGACGTTCCTCCTCTTGTCACAATGTGCATTCACATTTTGGAAGATATCTGAGTAATAGGAGTTGGAGGATACCATGACGTAGTCACCCATCTTGTTGAACATGTGTGCAACCACCTTGTCATCGCCCAAGTAGTTCTTAATAATCCCTGCACGACGAAGCACCTTGACGTCCTTTGAAGAGTTTATGAGGCCATCCATGAGGTTCACGTAATTCGTAAAGTAGTTGACGTCTCTCCTTTGACGAAGCTGCTCGTATGCGATCAGGTTTCGAAATTCTGATTCGGTGGTGTCCTCTACTTTCAAGACGGGTATCTCGAGTGTCCCATTCTCGAATTTGATTTCGCCCAGTTGCCTCCCTTGTGCAGCCCTAAACCTGACTCCTGACTCCCTTAGCTCAATCGCCGAGGGCATGACTGGTGTGCAGCGTAGCGAGCCCTTTGGCGGCAAGCCAGAAGTGCGCCACGCGCGATATAGATCGAGAAGATGTTTCCCGTTGCCCATCGTCTGATTTAGGTCGGAGCCTCCTTTTTCAAAATTGAAGTACGTGGTGGCGACTTCGCTGAAGTCGCGAGATTCGTGCGGATTTCTAGTCAGGTCATATAGCTTGCTCAAGACGAAAAGCGGGAGTTGGTTCTCGAGCAGCAGTAAATCGCGGCGGAGGTAGTATTGAAGCCAACCTGACTCCATAAGCGGATCGCCTAAATTGGGGCGCTGACGGTATCGATGCAAAGCGGAGTCCAGAAGCGGCTCTTTGTCTTTCAGTTTCTGCCAAATGCACTTACGGAGAAACTCAACGATGAAACAGCCATCAATGAGCATCATTACAAGAAACTTTTCTTGGGAGAGGTCAATGGTTTGCGCATAGCAATTACGCGCCCGCTGTTCCAGTTCCCTGAGAGTCGGCATATACCTGTCGACGCTCCCCTTCTCTCCCCATGATAGCAATCGCTGCAGGTATCGCAGTTTTTGCTCCTCCATGAAGTTGAACTTGTCATTTCCATAGTGATAAGGGCCGATGGCTAGAATCTCTGGGTCATAGGCTTTCTCGTTGATTTCGCGCAGTTGATGATGAACCCTAAATATGCTATGCTCTGGCGAAGTGGGAGATATACTGCAAAGCATATTCTCGATGTGGATTGACACATGATCTTGCACCATGGAACGGTCATAGATCCCAGCATGCTGTATTGGCTACGACATAATTAATGTGATAATAAGCACGGAGTAAAGCAAGATGATGGTTTTTCATGTTCTTAAAATGGTTCTTCATGTGCTTCCCTTTCAATAAGGGCTACTTATGAAAAATGTCCTTGTATATACTCTTGCCAATTTTTTATTTTGGTCATCGTACTATTTTTGGGAAATATATAACCCTAAACTAATCTCCAAACACCCCCCAAAAAAAAAAGGCAGGCGCCCACCTCAAAAAATAAAATAAAATAAACATTCTAATTTCCGAATAAATTTTCTGGACAAATTCTGCATTTCCATGTGATTATTAATTGAAAATGCTAACTAAGTACCGGACTTAAACATGTGGAGCTGGCATCGAATTTAAACAAATCAATGTATTAGGAAAAATTACAAAAATGATCTAACAGTGGAGGATCATAAAAGGTTAGGAAATTCATGATGACTTACTTGATTGAACTGGTGATTGTTCATTCTTCTTGCCAAGCTAAGACCAATTCTTCTCTTTTCGTGGGATTGTGTATTCAGTGAAATGGGTATAGATAAAATGAGACTCCGCCAATATCTACCTTTAAAACCAAATACAAACACGTTTTACTTGAGACCACACAAAAGACAACACGCTTTCATTCATCTCTTTTGACCTTCGTCGTCAATAATTCTGAAGATGGAAATTACAGTAACGAACTAAAAGTTCCTGGAAGTTGATAAAGAGGCAAAATGCTAAGAAACACATAAGAAAATATTAAAAAATGACTTTATGAGAACGACGTATGAAGTCTTCTACAAGTTGCATTTTACTATCCAACAATTGACCATTCTAAAATTCTTCATGGATTTTTTTTTTTTTTTTTAAACAACTGTAAAGCTCAAGAGGGGGAGGGAGAGAGAGAGAGCATGTAAGTATACCTGCAATGCGGAAGCAGAGGAACGCGAACAGGAGCAGAGGGAGCACAGGCCTCAACGTCGCCGCCATTGTTGACAAGCTCAAGAGGACCCCCAATCAACAAACCAGAGAAAAAAGAGAGTTCAAGGAAAAGGAGCTTCTTCACTCCGTTCTCCCCGCTCTCTTCACATCCTATTGATGAAGTGCTCTTATACAGAGAGGAAAAAATAGAGATCTGGGGGTAGTGGTAGGGCTTTCACTTTGATGGCTCCCCTTCTTTTCCTGTTCGTTTTTTTTTCGCAGAGGGGCAAATGACGATCGACGGAGAAGGTGGAATTCGTGGGGTCTGCTGATATTAAAAAATGACCCTCCTTCCATTTCACCACTGTCAATCACTTTTGAGAGGGAGAAAAAGAGGGACAAAAGCTTGAATCGTGAATCGAGGATGTCAGAGTCAGTGGGGGATAGTTGTCTGCATCCGAGGACCCAGGCTAAGAAAAATGCTGATAAAGGAAGGAAGGAGGAAGAGATGATATCCTTCGCCTCCGCCCCTCGGTCACGTCTGCACCTCTGTCAATCACTTCTCAGATGTGAGAGAAGAGGGTAGTGCAATAATTGGATGAAGATGCAAAGGTGGACTAAGAAAGAAACGCTAAATATTGACTTGAGGAGAAAGACGGATGAACTCATCCACAAGTTGTGCGTTGTGCTACGTGAAAACGGATCATTTGAGGAAACTTAATGGAACGCGTGGAAAGAAACCTGCGGGAAAGAGTCCTACGTTCTACCCACAGCTAGAAACCACAATTGCCTTGGTGACGGGGATAACTTGTACAATTGTGGTGGATGCAAAAACGAAGATGGTGGCCTAATGCTCCAGATTGGTGCGATCAAACGAAGCGTTGAGAGATTAAGTTAGGAGTTGAAAAGTTACATATTAAGATTTCACCAATCGCATGTAAAATATTTTAGATATTTCCTTCGACTATGAGAAATATATGAATCAATATTGATTACATTTATTTTTGCTTTCTATAAAAAAGAATACTAAATAATATTTGAACTACCGCGAGAAAGAGCAACATAATGGCCACGAGAACGGACAAGAAAGCTCAAGGACTAATGAAATATTCCCTCCTTAGTTTTGCCATCCAAACATTCCACCTCTTGTTGCAATACACATTCACAATTTGAAGATCTCGGCGTAATAGAAATTGGATAGAGTGACGTAATCCCTCATCTTATTGACCATTTGTGCAACCACCTCATTATCGCCCAAGTAGTTCTTAATAATTCCTGCACGGTGGAGCACCTCAACATCCTTTGAGGAGTTTATAAGGCAATCCAGGAAAGTCACATAATCTGTAAAGTACTTGATGTCCCCACCTTGATGATGCTGCTCATAAGGTTTTGAAATTGTGACTCGGTGTGGTCCTGCACTCTCAAGACCAAAATCTCGAGTTTGCCCTTCTTGCATATGATGTCTTTCTTGTGTCGCCCTTGCACTGCCTTTCGAAATTTGTTGAATGTCTAATTCCATTTGTTATTCAACATGAGGATTATTCACTTCTTTACTTCTTTTGCAACATCTCATAGCATTTGGTCATGCAGAGTTCCATTTCTTGAAGATTATGTTCATTACTTGTTTTCAATTTAATTGTACTACAAATCTTTCAACTTTTGTCGTGTCTACAATTGAAAGCTGACACTAACGGCGCACCCGGTGAATTCAATTTTTTCCTGGTTTTCTTGTGATAGGAAACTAGCAATCCTCCTCAAGGTGGTCAAGAGTCAAAACCCGTGTCCCCATCATCTACCGTAATTCTATCATCCAAACCGATGTGGCCGATGAGCTTGCTTGTCGCTTCATTTGTCATTGTCGTGAGATGATCACCTCCGAAAGAGCAGTTTTTTTTTTTTGAAACCTTCTACACTTACCTCGAAAATGGATGAAGAACGTTGTTGTGCAAAAACTTCATATGGAAATACTAGAACGGAGTTATCTGCTTGAGAGTTCTGTTTATGGAAATGCTCAAGATAATGCAAAACTTGTGCATACACATGTACACATATACTTGAATACAAATTCCTCTTCTTCTTTTGTTTTATTGACATTCATGTAGTCCCATAAATGTAAATCTGACATGAGTGCTAAACAAACTGTCCATATTGCATTCAAAGGCCACTATTTATGAATTTTGCATGGTCCCATGTGGTACTTAAGAATCGATAACTATAAACAACAAAAAAGTTGGGTAAAATAAAACTTTGTGCTTGGGCCATACCATAACATAATTCAATTCTTTCACCATTTCCCTGCACATATTACTTTATCGTTTACATTAATTTGGTAAAAAGCTTAATTGTCCGACATTGATGTTTTTGAAAAATTGAAATGGATTCATGTACTGTATAAAGAGGTTATTAGTAATTTTAATTATATTCTTTGGCAAACATGTAATTATTAATTATAAATGTGGACTGAGAAAAGCGCAAATCGATCGAGAAAAGGTAATAATATCAAAATAGTGTATTTAATTTTTTTTTTTTAGGATAAAAAAGGGAATAAGATCAAAATAATGAAAAAGTTAAAGGTTTGTAAGATAGAAACCACGAACTTGTGCAGTTAGTTAAATAAGAAGCTTAATTTTTCCACTTATCTAACATTCATGTTCTTTAAAAAAGACAAAATGAATTCAACTATACGTGTATATAGGTAGTAAGTTAATAACCCATTTTCCTATGTACTCCATAAATATTCGATTTTTTTTTTTTACAATTGAATTTTTGTGAATTAATCTTCGGGAACTAAAGGAATATTCACAAAACAGAGTCGATGATGTGTAATTAATCGACTCATTGGGTGGTCAATCAAAACTATTTTGACTTACCAAATCAGACAGCTCTTCCATTTTAATGATGGAGTTCTAGAATTCTTGATAAAATCTCCATTGGGCGGTTTGACTTTGGTGCAAGAGCTTTGCTAGCAATGTATTAATTATCTAGACCAAGCTTTCTATATTCACTATCACCAAGCTTTCTATATTTATATGTTGTAGGTGAAAGCTCTTTAATTTCGCCTTTGTCCATACAAACCACTTTCCCCAATTAGTATGATCATTAAGCTGGTGACATTCTCCATCTTTTGGAGCCTGGTTCTTCCCATTGGTCACGACATATCACGATTAGGAGCTAAACATACTTTGTCGTATATTTAGTATGTAAATCTTATTTTGTTCTGAATTGTTATTCAATTAGCATGAAATATTTCCATTTGCGCTCGGTGCTAGAATAAAACATGGCGCATTGAATTGGACGTCGAACTTCCTTTTAGACTTTTTTTAAGGATTAAAATGTTCCGTCAACTTCAATATCTATAACAATTAAATATAGCGATAAGTGCACTAAAAATTTTAAAACTTGTCATGAAAGTGCAATCGGATCCTAAAAACTTTTAAAATGTGCAATGAAAATTTAAAGCTCGTTAAATTGGTGTAACCAAATCTTTTCGTTTACTCCGTCCATTACTCCATCCAATTTAGTTAATGAAAAAAGCTAATCTTTTATTGTTTTTCGAAGAGAGAGGCAATGATGTGGTTGCCATGTCAACCATTTTAGGAAAAAAAAAATTTAAAGTAAATTAAAAGGATAAAATTCATCTCAAGATTTTAGAAAAATAAAAATCTGAAAAAAAAAAATGGAAAAAGAGAAAGAATCAAATAGAGGAAAAGCCGAAGTCCAGAAGGACAGTGGTGGCTCCAGGCTCCAGTTGAGGCGATGGCATTGTGGCGGCCACCCTTACACCGGCGAGGGGCCGGCATCCCCTCTTCGGCTTAGCCAAAGCCAACGTGGCCCTTGCCACCCCTTCACGTGCTGGAAAAAGAAAATAGCACGTGTGTGCGTGCATGTGGTGAGTGAGCTAGGCGAGGTGGCAGCCCCCACCACTTGTCCGCAAGGTCATCTGCAACCCCGGCACCAGCGACCCTCGCCCGTCCAATAACGATGGCAACAATCCTAGCCCAGACCTACAGCGTCTGCAGCAAGAAGACAATCCTCACCCAAATTTGAGGCAAGGGCCACAACCCATGTCGTCAAAGAAGATTGAAGAGGGGGTTGACGCTCAACCAATTGAGAAAAATAGTTGGTTCCTGAACAATTCTAAGATCGATGTGGGGATCGAAATTAGATATGTCTATGGTGTATTCTATGCCTCGAAGATGTTCTTGTGAAATTTTATGAAATCACTGTCAATTGTCGCATATCAAGTATTTTAAAAGCAGCTTTTAAAACAATTGATATTGGTCCTACAAAATCTCACAGTTCTAAAACTAGAACAGGGAGGAGGCGGATCATGTGTAGAAAAAGCAGGGCTTCACTTTAGATCTATACGATATTTTCACTTGCATTTTTAATGTACTTTGAATTTGTTATTGTCCTATGATGGTTTAGTGAGCTTAAATCCTTATAAAAAAAATCGAGAGTTATGAACTACATTCATACTTCGCAAGGGCTGTCATGTTTGATTCGAAGACCGGAAGCAATCTACTTCAGTGGCCGGTGGAATAAGTAGTGAGCTTGAGAATCAAAAGCAAACAATTCCGCAAAAATCTTGAAATGAAGTTTTTCCTTCTAGCTTTTTGTATTTGTATTTTAAAACACTTAAAGTTACAACTACATTAGTATTAATTTAATAAGTTTTAGGATTTAACTATATTTAAAAATAAATAAATTAAGGACTCAATCGCACTTACACAACAAATTGGTGCACTTATCCTGTATAAAGGAGAGTTTTTATTTGTCACTTGCCATTAATGGTGAGTTCATTTTTTTTTTTCCGAGTTAGTTACTCCTATTAAGCCTATACCCGATATGCAAATAAGACTCATGCATAAGAATTATTATTATTATTATTATTATTATTATTATTATTATTATTATTTGCATTAATGATGTCTACTAGATGGAAATTATTGGGATATTGCTAGAAAATACCACCTTTCATTAGAATATATTATATTGTATTTTTCCTATATCTAATCCAATAGGACAAACATAGAGTAATTTAAAAAAAAAAAATTCGAATTTTCATTTCCAAACTTCTTGACCTTTTTTAATTATTTTTTTACATATTTTCTTGATGTATAAACATTCTATGCTTTATTTGTTTTACTTGAAATCTGAGCAAGAAGAAGTTCACTCATCATGTTCATTTTGAAATCATTTTACGTACACTTGGGAAAATTCTTGCACATTTCTCATTAGCGGAACCAAAGATCATGTCATTTACCTATGTTCACACATTTATTCTTTATCAACAAAGTTGTGTTTATTTTACTCGTTTCAAAACTGTTGTCAATTAGAAAACTACATAATCTCTCATACCAAGTATGGATCTTGCTTGAGACCATGTAAAGCTTTTCAGAGCTTGTAAGCACGATTTTATCATCTAGGATCTTCAAAGCCTGGTGATCGCTCTACATAGAACTTTATATTTAATAAAACAATCTAGACAGATACTATCACTTTCATTTGAAATAAGATGGAATCATAATAACATGTCTAGCAAATAATAGACGTAAATCACCCAATGAGTCCACCTCTCATCATAATTTACCACTTATTCTTGAGAATATCCTTGTAGAACAAATTTAGCTTTATTTTGTACAACTTTACCTTTCTTGAGGTTAGGTTGACGTATACGAAACATGTCAGAATAGGTTTCTAAGGTGAAATGAAAACTATGTGAATGTAAAAAATATATTCCTTTCTTCTCTCCTTAGTAAATTGGCACGACTAATTACACCGATTTGCACCGGTGGATAGGGTATGGATTCATGGCATGAGGAATCTGCACCCCATGTCGCCTTACCCCGGACATGGCAAATTTTCCCTGTGAAAAATGCCTAGCATAGGAGAAAATGACAAAGACTACTATCGTTTTGATTAATGGAGAAATCCTATCCACATTGTATTACTAACCTCGTGTTTAGAAAAATCCTAAATAGTCCACTCAAACTAAAGATTATATTACATGAAAAATGTTGTTATATTAAGTTGAGAATCGGGATTATCCAACATTTTACAAAAAATGTTATGTAGTTAATCATCACCTTAAGTTGAAGATTCAGGTTTAATGGTTCTTGATCAGCTTTCGCGCACCATGACTAGTGCACCTCCTCCGATAATTTTAAGGTCGCCCTCAATCACATCGACTCAGTGCATAAGATTTTCTTTGGGAGTGCTCCTAACAAGATCCAAATCTAACATCACAAGAAGAGCAGACTTTTTTGCCATCGGTAGATTATATCTCAAGTCATTAGGGCCTGAGTATTCATCTCTTCGTTAGCATATTACATCTTAGAGTTCTTCTCTTCCTACAGTAGATGAAGTCTTCTCCCAGGCTCTCCGTTCTACAATTCATGAGAACAGTTCTTCCATGTAGGCAGTGGAGATTAGTGCTATGCTTTCCCATAGTCCTAGTGGATGTGGAGGTCGAGGTCGTGGACACGGTGTTGTTCATGGTGGAGGTCGTGGAGGCCGTGAATGGGGAGTTGGGACTCGTGATACCATTAATTTTGATTATGGTCATGGTTCATGCTATTGCCATCATTGTCAAAGAACTAGACATATAGGAGCTTATTGTTATACACTTCACCCAGAGCTCAAACCTCGATTCATTACATTAACACGTGCTGAGTATGATACATTGGTTCACTCCCGACAAGTGACGGGATCTTCAGCTCCTACTCTAACTCTGCACAAACATCTAAAAGTAGTTCATCATGTTTGTTGTATGCATCGTCTGATTCTTGGGTTATAGACTCTGGAGCTCCCAATCACATGATTGGTAACTCTAACCTACTATCTTCTTTCCACTATACATCTCCTTCATTGTCGAATTCAGTTACATTAGCAAATGGTTCACATCTCAAGTTACTGGTATGGGAGTTGCTCATTTGAGTCCCTCTCTTTCTTTGTCATCTGTCCTTCACCTATCAAAATCTCCTTATAATTTGATTTATGTTAGCTCGTTGACCAAAGAACTAAATTGTTCTATGACATTTTTCTCTTCCGGTTGTGTTTTTAGGATCTGAGGATTGGACAAATGATTGGTGGGGGACATGAATCAAATGGCCAGTACTACCTTAATAAGAAGGTGTTAGCTATCGTAGCTGTGAAACAAACATCCACCGATGTATATCGGATGCATTGTCGTGTTGGTCATCCACCACCAAACCTACTTCGACGTCTATTTCCGAGTCTAAGTCTGTGAGTTCCTTTCAATGTGAAGTTTGTCGGTTTGGTAAACATCATAGAGCTTCTTTTCCTTCCTGTATTTAGAGTATTGTGTTTAGTCCATTTAAGTTGGTTCACTCGGATGTATGGGGTCCATGTCATGAGTCGATGTCTTTGGATTAAGATATTTTGTTACATTCATGGATGATTTTCCCAAATGACTTGGTTGTTCTTAATAAAAGATCATACATAGATTTTTCATTGTTTTCAATTGTTCTAATTTGAAGTGTTGAATCAATATAATATCTCTATCAAACATTTACGATTAGATAATGCTAGAGAATACCTTGCTACAACTTCTGGTTTCCAGGCCTTTATGGAATCTAATGGTATTATTCATTAGACGTCATGCTCATATACTCCACAACAAAATGGCGTAGTTGAATGTAGAAATTGCCATCTTCTTGATGTTGCCCGCTGCCTTATGTTTCATATGCATCTACCTAAACATTTTTAGGGCCATGCTATTCTTACGGCATCTTATTTAAATAATAGGCTTCCAAATTTTGTTCTTCAAGGGAAGACACCATTCTCAATTTTACATCTAAATCGTCCTCTCTTTTCCTTACCTCTTCGGGTCTTTGAGTGTGTTTGTTTTGTACATAGTCTTACTCCAGGTCTTGATAAACTGGATGTCACGCCCCGATCTTCCAAGCACGTGCCCATCCCTCGGTGGTTGATTAAATTGTGATGTCTCGGACGCGTTGCTAACCCATTCATTTTAATGCACACATGCAGAAGTGAATAATTGAATACCCAGACAATAGGAAGATGGGATAGAAAAGTAGAGCCACAATTTTCGAAAACCACATCACACCTTTATACACATCAAACTAAGTCACATATAATATTAGCCAATATATACAAGGTATACAAAAAGGGTAGAGGGCTATAGATTCTCTAAGCATTTGAATCTTCAATTGAATACTCCGGGGACCTTGGATCCGAAAGACTCGAGTCTACCACTGAACCAAATTAGATAAGTTCATAGCGACGGCAAGGCAGAGATGAGCAACAAACTCTAAAGCGGCCGGGAAAGGCTTGGAAACAGGCCTAGAAGCCCACGGGACTTGCTAGGTTTCAAATTCTGGATGGTGGGTTGAGGGATAGAACCGAGCATTGGTTCAGCCGGACAAGACCGGCGAAGGCGCTGCGGCCTAGGCGGGTGACTCCGGCGGGCCGGACAGTGGTGGCACGGCTCCAATGGTGGCTAAGGAGGCTCGGGATGGCGGGGGACATGAGCAAGAGGCTCAAACACAGGTGGGATGGCGGAATGATGCGCGACGAGCCGACGGGCTCGTGGCTAGGCGTGACGGGTGAGAAACAGTGGTCCGGTGGCTTAGCGAATTGCTCAATGGTAATGGGGCTTGGGGCTCAGCTTCTCTACAACTTTCAGAGCTTCTAGGGGTTGGAAATGAAGAAAGCAAGCTAAAGGAAGGAGAACAAAGGGACAGCCAAGCTTGGAGGGTCCCTCAAGTTACACTCATATCCCTTTGTCCCCTTGACCATGGCCCCACCATGGCCGGCTGGCTTACTCAACCATTTGCAGTTGCCAAGGCTTCCTTGGCAAGCTTCCTAAGGGTCCAAAAGTTGAGGGACCAAGGGGCATACGAATTTTGAAGCATCCCACTCCAAATGGAACCAAATCCCCTTCAATTCCTTCTTGAATTGATCAAATTCGATCCCCATAAATTTCACTATTTAGTCATTGATCAAATTGACATTCTTCCTCACCAAAAGAACCAACTTGCATTCTAAAAACATGATAAAAAATGGTCCCCTGAATTTTCCGGTAAAAAAGGCATTAAATTGAATTTCCGCCAAAAATCTCAGTTTGTAGAAAAATCTTCGAAGGATGACTCGACACTCCTAAAATGACTCATGACATGACAAAACTTTCAATTTCTAAAATCGGATTCAAATTCAGTTAATTTCAATCTCGCGCAATTTTAGCGTGACCTAACCTCCCTAATAGCTTTTAGAAATTTTTAGTACAATTGATCAATGTTCGATTTAATTCGAGTCACAATGTACATCTTTGACACATTGGTGACTCTCGGTGGTCGTGAAAATCTCGAGGTTTCAAATGCTGACACAGGGTACCAAAACGACAGAAAAATCAGTTTAGTGCTGATCAACAAGAATTTTGCGATCTAGTGGCATCACCCACACTTTGATCACCTATCTCATTCGAAACGATCTATCTCGATCTCGACCGGATTTTTAACTCGTGCCGTAATGATATTTGCGGATGAGCATGGTCGAGTAGTAGATTCTGGTCGACTTCTTAAGTCTATTACATTAAAATTCATTAATGGCTTCCCAGATAATCTAGTTATCTCATGAGTGATCAGCTTAGAGAATAGAACTATACACGTATCGATAAAAGGTCCGATTTATTTAATTGAAAACGGGACTGCAATTTTAGGATGTCACGCTGGATCCTCATACTGAAAAATGTGTCTTTATGGGATACTCTCGAACTCATAAGGGATACAAATGTTACAATCCTACTCATCGTCGTATGTTCATGTCTACAGATGTGACGTTCTTTGAAGATTAGTCATATTTTTCTTCTTAGAATGTTCCACAGACACCCAGTGATAGTGATGATTGTGTACTACCAATGCTTCCATTGTCTTACATCTCTCTAGCTACCTCTAGAAAATTTTAGTTTGATAACTACACTTATCATCGACGAAGTATAGTTCCAACTATGATAGTACAGCCTTCATTAGCACCCGATTCATCTGTTCCCCCCATCAGTTGCAGTGCCAGCCTTTGATCCTAATTCGCTCATTGCTTCTCAAAAAGGTACACGTTCTTGTGTTGGTCGTCCTATTGATCATTATTCCGGTCTTTTTGATTGTGTTAGTACGCGTCATCCTATTTCAAATTTTTTGTCCTATGATCGTTTTCTCATACCTTCTCTGTCTTTGTCTTGTTGTTGTCTTCTATTTCTATGCCTAGCAGTGTTGCTGAAGCTCTTGCACATCCGAGTTGGTGTCGTGCCATGGAAGATGAAATGTAGGCACTAATTCATAACAAAACTTGGCAACTTACTTCCTTACCGACTGATAAGCAGCTTGTTGGTTGTCGTTGGGTTTTCACTGTTAAAGTTCACTTGGATGGTACTCTTGATCGATTGAAGGCATGATTAGTTGCGAAAGGGTATACTCAAACTTATGGTGTCAATTATAATGACACATTCTCTCCTGTGGCCAAAATTCCCTCTATTCGTGTCTTCATTTCATTTGCTGTGCAATTTGGCTGGATCATTTATCAATTGGATGTCAAAAATGCCTTTTTACATGGTGATCTAGCTGAGGAGGTCTACACATGAGCAACCACACCGGTTTATTGCTCGGGGGAGAATGTGGTATGTCGTTTACACAAAACTTTGTATGGACTTAAATAACCTGCTCGTGCTTGATTTGGTAGATTTAGTGATGCCGTTATCAAATTTGGATTAAAGAGGTGTTAGGTAGATCATTCAGTTTTCAGCTCTATGTCTTCGACTGGTTGTATCCTTCTAGTTGTATATGTGGATGATATCATCATTGCGCAGTGATTCAAGTGGCATTAAAAAACTTAAGCAATTTCTACATAAAGAATTCAATACTAAAGATCTGGGACGACTTCGATACTTTCTTGGTATTGAAGTATCCTATTCACATGCTAGTATCAATTTATCGAGGATAAGTACACGAATGGTGCCATAAGTTGTGTACGACGCTCACTTTAGTGCCAAAAGTTTCCGTTGGATCACTTAAGTGCCAAATCGGAGGAAAAACGATCACTTTGGTGCCACCGGCAAGAAGTTCCGGCAAAAATAATTACGTGGCATTTATATTTTAAAAAAAAAAATTGATGTGGCTTAAGATTGTCCACGGTGGATAGCGTAAAACGATGCTGTTTTCCTTTCTTCGTAAGAAACGACGTCGTTTCTTGCCATCCATCGTGGATTCACATAAGAAATGACGTCGCCTTGCTCCATAGCAAAAAATGATGTCGTTGCAGAGGGAGTAAAATAAGGTTCATATACGGTTCTTCTCGACGCCGGCCATAGCTTGCTCACCCACTATCGTTCACCCACCGCCGTTCGCTCGCCCACCGTCACTCGGCCATCACTGTAGTTGCGCCGTTGTTTACGATCGTTCAGGTTTGTCATGTTCTCTCGTGGATCAATTTTGCGAAAATTTTAGGGTTTCGATGGGCAAGTTAAGGCACGGAGGGCAAATTGAGGGCTCGGCTCAGGGGGAAATTAGTGGGAAAAGTGGTGGGGATGTCACTTTTATGGGGACGGAATAGAAAAATTGATTCTTCCATCGTTCGTTCGCTTTTTGTTGTGGGGACTGAATAGAAAAATAGGGTGCGGAGGGGCTTGACTCGGATGGAAACAGTGGTGGGATCGAATTTGTTTGTTTAATTAATTGGGCTGCTTTTGTGGGGGACCGAATGTGAATGTGATTAAATTCAAAAATGGGTGGTGGGGACCTCACTTTGTTTATTTAATTCGGTTTCTTTTGTTTCTGTAAATGCACTGAATTGGGGAGATTTTAGTCACATTTGTTCCTTGACAACAAAATGACGAGAACCTGTATGTGAAGTTGCCAATTCTATCATATGTTTCCAACATAACGACAATGACTCTTTTTCTTTTTTTTTTTCATTGGGTGTAGCATCGACATGGACGCAAATCAGGTAGGCGTCACTTGTTTGCTATGGTGGAGAATTTGTTATTAGCACTGAAGATTGGGAATATAGTGGTGGAAATGAAGGTACTATTTATGTCAATGTTTGGAAGCCATCATATATTGATTTTATGAGGGATTTGGTATATTTTTATGATACAAAGTGCAAAAACTGCATTACTTGTGTTCTGGGAAAGAATTGAAGGATGGGTTGAGATTTTTTAATGACGATAATGGTATTAAGGATATCATTTACCATTATCTTCACGGTGAATAAGCTAAGGTATATGTTGAGTATTATAGTGAGGATGAGGATGAGGATGAGGATGGGGATGGGGATGAGCAGACCACCACCAAGGAGAAGAAGTGAGGGATCCTGTTCAAGCAAGTAATCAGGTTGGGGATGAGTTTAAGTTAGATGTAGGGCAAAATGATAGAAAGATAAGTCATATTGATAGAGATGAACAAAGAGGAGATGTCCTGAAATCTTGGATAAAGATTTGGGTGAAGATGTGACTTCAATGGATTAGAATGGGAAATTGCTTTATCTAGTGAATCGGAAGATGAATGTTTGGCTTTAGTAAATTTCCTAAGTGATGAAGATGATGATGAACTCTCACAGTCAAGACAAAAGCAAAGGGAATTTCTGAGAAAAAAACTTGCAGCTTCAACAAAAAGGCCCAAGCCAATAAATAGGGATGGAGATTCAGCTGAGGGTAATAGAAGTGAAGATGAAGAAAGCTGTGGCGATGAAGTTGCTTGTTCAGAAAATGAGCTTGACAATGATGATGAAGAACCTGCTCCTCGAAGAAAAGGTAAGTACCTTTGCTATGATCCTCATTGTTGATAAACCTGTTTTGTCGGTGGGCATGAGATTTGATGATGCCAAATAGTTCAAGGAAGCTATTGTGAAGAACTCAATTGGTGAACAAAAGAGCGTTAAATTCATTAGAAACACGAAGGAGTTTGTGAGAGCTAAGTGCTCACAGCCTAATTATTCGTGGAAACTCTATGCTACACTTAGTAAGAATGGGTCATTCCATATTAGGTCCTTTCAGGAGGAGCATACTTGTCCAATTATCTTTAACAATAAAAGGGTAACAAGTGTATGGTTATCAAAGCATTTTTTCAATACTATCAAAGTAATGCCCGAGATCGAGAGTCCTCAATTTCAATAGTTAGTGAAGGAGCAATTGGGGGTTAATGTGTCAAGGAATCAATGTAAGAGAGCGAAGATGAGGATGATGAAGATATTGATGGGTGGGTATAAGGAAGAATATGTGCAGGTATGAGATTATGCTGATGAATGTATGTTTCAAAACCCATTTAGTAGAGTATATGTAGAGGTTGTGGAGAGGCCATTCCCTGATCTTGGGCCTAGATTTGATAGATTTTATGTCTGTTTTGATGCATGCAAACGAGGCTTCTTGGCTGGTTGTAGAAGAGTTATAGGATTGGATGGATGCTTTCTAAAGGATTTATGCAAGGGAGTTGTTGGCTGCTGTGGGGAGAGATGCCAATAATCAAATGTTCTCGATAGCTTGGGGGTGGTAAAGATAGAGAACAAGGATATTTGGTCTGGTTCCTAAAAAATTTAATGGCTGACCTTGAGATAACGATGGGGGAGGATGGGCATTCATGAGCGACCAACGAAGGTAATTTCATTGTCAATTAATTCACTTCCTTTTAATATTAGTCACTTGCATATTTTTCTTGACTTGTATTTATTGGTTTGAATTTTCGTAGGGGCTTATTCCTGCATTGGCTGAATTGATGCCACATGCTGAGCATAGAATATGTGTGAGGCACATATATGCAAACTGATCAAGGAACTTCAAAGGAGATAGGCTGCAGAAGCAGTTCTGGCAGATAACAAAGAGTACGAATATGGTTGATTTCAAATTAGCCAAACAAGGATTATTGCAGCTGACAAAGGAAGGTTTTGATGCACTCTTCCAGACAGAAGCTAAGCACGGTGTCGAGCCTTCTTCAGCGAAGAATTCAAATGCGATGTCATTGATAACAACCTTAGTGAAGCTTTCAATGGTAAAATTTTAGAGGTCGGGTGCAAACCAATCATCAGCGAGCTTGATGATATTTGAGTTATGGTTATGACTAGATTGCATAGGCAAAGAGATGAGGCTACAAAATGGAGTAGAGACTGTGGCCCTAGGATTGTGAAGAGATTGGATGCAAATATTGCTACTAGTAAGTTCTATCATCCAATTTGGAATGGAGATAATGGATATGAGATTATTCAAAATCAGGATAAGTATGTTGTCAACCTGGATAGAAGAAAGTGTTCGTGCCGAGCCTGGCAACTGAATGAAATTCCCTGTGCCCATGCCATTTGTGCTATTCAGATGAAGCAATAAAACCTAGATGATTACCTACATGATTGGTACAAAAAAAGCTCATACCTTGCTTCATACCAATTCATGATGCAGCCTATTAGAAGCAGCAAATTTTGGGAGCCAACAAATCATGAAAGCCCTTTACTTTTACCGCTGAAGAAGAAAATAGGAAGGCCAAAAAAGAGACGAAGAATGTAGCACGAAGAGGCATCAAGTCAAAGGATGAGTAGGACTGGATCAAAGATGAAATGCTCCTATTGCCGCAAGGAAGGGTACGATAAGAAAGGTTGTGAGCTGAAAAAGCAGCATCAACAAAGCAAGATGTAATGGCTGATTCGGTGCTAGGGACATGACCTACTAAAGAGTTTCTTGTTGGGGCTATTGAAGGGAGGACGAAGGCCTGTAATGCCTCTTTGAAGGGCAAACATAAAGCCATGTTGTAAGGTAAGTATCCTCTTTGTCTTAGTAACTTTACAGTTCTTATTCGATAGTGCTGTTGGTCATAATCCTAATATAGTACATTGTTGTAAGGCCTACTAAAGGGCCAGAAAAAAGCCCTGCTGTAGGCTCAAGTGCAAGGATAGGGATTGGAATGGGCGGGATAGCAACAACAACAACAGTTCACTGTTGAGCAAACAAGAAAAAAATATCCTGTAAGTTGTACATCGCCGTGTTTGGTCTTTTATGGGCTAAAATTTACATTTGTTATGTGTTTCTCGGTGAGAAGACGAGCAACTGCACAAGTTGCGGAGAGGTTGCTATAAGGATTATTGCTGCTAAAAATGATGCACCGCAACAAACAAGAGGGGCTCTTGGAAAAAGATTAAGGCAATATGGTTATGGGATTTACATAGATGAACGTACTGGAATGACTATTTTGAATGTAAGATTTATAGTCCTCATGCATTTAATTAGTTGTATTTCTATTCATTTGGTTGACAATATCACTATGTTCTTGTAGCATGGGAGAACTTCGGAAGTACTTCTCTCTCAAGGTCGGCTAACTCAAGAATCAAGGGCGCAGCCAAAAAAGAGTGCTCCAAAGAAGAAGAAGAAGACATCGGGTACAGTTGCGAAACAGCCATCCAAAAAGAGCCCAGCACCAGTTCCATCTCAACCAATGATTGGGAGCAGTGGTGATGATATGGACCAACATATGACACGTGGTAGAACAAAAATAGTCACCGTCAAAAACAAGGAAAAGGAAAATGAGGTGACGAAAGCCTAGCTAAAGAACCTGCACATTCAGTTCGAAAGAGTGCTCGGATTATGAATCAATTCAAAGCTCCAAGAGGAAAAGGAGATCAAGGTGTTGTCAATATTGACTGATGGGAGGGTGTTGGACATGGTCTCTTTTTATGTAATGCTAGACATGGTTTCTTTTCATGTGATGCTAGACATGGTCTTTTTCATGTTTTCTTTTTTTAGGAGTGTCTTGGATTGATGGTAGTTGCTTGCAATGCCATTATTTTTTTTTTTTAAGAGAGTGTAGAACTTTCGATGATTGTGGAGTGAAGTTAAACATGCTTTTCTTTTCTTTTGTAAACAATCAATCAATGTTAATGGCAAGTACTGGAATGACTATTCATTTTCCCTTGTGTTGGTTTCGGCTAGAATGCTAGCAAGTCGGTTATCTTTGCGGTATATTTTATTTTTGTTGTTACTACAATGTTGCTGTTGCTGCACTGTTGTTGTCAGCATTGTTGGTTAAAGTTGTGGATTATAATGAATTTGTGGGGTTTTGATTATATGTGTTGCTACAAGAACACTTTGGGTGTTGGTACATCTTATTGCACCTGCGTTGGTGTAAGAAGATGCACCAGCAACTCAAGCGGTGCAAGAACAAGGTGCAAGAACAATGTGCATTTGGAATGTGACATTTGGCACTAACATGTTCTTTTTTAAAAAAACTTGTGCAACATAAGTGATCACTTTGTAATCGCGATTGGCACTTAAATGATCACTTTTATAAAAACTTGGCACTCAAGTGATCACTATTTACAACTTATGGCACTGAAATGGTCAATTGTGAATTTGCCACCATCCTTTAATTTGGGCCATGGTTTGCAGTTGTAGCAAACTAGCAAACCAGCAAACTAGCGAACTATTACCAAATAAAAATGCAGCAAATCATCATCAAATAAAAAAATGCAGCAAACCATTACCAAAAGCTTTCAATGCAGCAAACCATTATCAAATAAAAAATGCAGCAAACCATTACCAAAAGCTTTCAATGCAGCAAACCATTACCAAACAGAAAAATGCAGCAAACCATTACTAAAAGCTTTCAATGCAGCAAAGCATTACCAAATAAAAAATGCAGCAAACCATTACCAAACAAAAAAATGCAGCAAACCATTACTAAAAACTTTCAATGTAGCAAACCATTATATTTAAAGAAAAAACTAACCAAAACAAACATTGATAATACACAACTAAACAACAAAACTTTTAAGTGCTCACAACTAATGCATTCCAAGTCCAACCTTGCTTTTCTACCCATAGATTACAACAACAACATTCTACTTCATACAAAAATTGCAGCAAACCAAAAAAACACATTTTACTTATAAATAATCCAATACAAGTGCATATTCCACGTCTTCGACTATGGTAGACATACAAACTTCTTCTCATTACTCACTTTACATTTGAATAAACTACCCAAGAGAATAAGGACACAATCAACGCTCGATAAAAGTTTCTTTCGATTTTCAGTCTTGAAACCTCCCTTTTCAAATGGTCCACCAGAGATGTTAAACCCTTCGTTTGAGCTTGCATTGAGTCGACATCCTCCAACTCGTCCATTAACATAGGTGGAGGTTGATTTCGGCCTTCAAGTAACTCCAATATCACCTCTGTCGCTCGATCAGAGAATTTTCTATCAATCCATTTGAAATATTGGTACTTCGAGCCTTCTCTATATCTGCCACACCCATGGAATCTTCTCCCGGGATTCAACCGAGTCCAAGATGTTCTTCTCGGACTCAGTAACCCACAATAACAGTAATACTCACCATCTAATTCGCTTTTCTTATAGGAATGTGAGCTGCTACTGAAGCTTTTGTCCTCCATTTGCAAGAGCGAGCTGATAACTTTGGGAGAAAATCGAAGTATGTACTCGAAATGATCGAGTTGGGGATTTAGGGTTTTCAACTTCCGGTTCTAATTGAAATTGGGGATTTAGGTTTTCTTATTTGGGGAAAAAAAACGGTAAACGGCATCATTTTGTTCTTTGTATGCTGATTGTATTCTCCGGCGATCCACGTCAGCGTCAAAAATTAATAAAAAAAATGTCACGTCGAATTTCCGGCCAACCAAATCGGCGATGCACCAAAGTGATCGTTTTCAATTTTTTGGCACTTAAGTGATCCGACAGAAACTTTTGGCACCAAAGTGAGCGCCGTACACAACTTATGGCACCATTAGTGTACTTATCCCCAACTTATCGCAATGAAAGTATGTATTGGACATCCTTGGCGAGGTTGGATTTCTTGGAGTAAAGCTAGTCGATACCCCTATGGATCCCAATATGAAACTTGATGCAAAATATAGAGAATTACTACATGATCCAACAAAGTATCGAAAATTAGTTGGTAAGTTAAACTATCTTACTATTACAAGACCTAATATATCCTTCGCGGTTAGTGTAGTAAGTTAGTTCACGAGTTCTCCTCGTACCACTCATTGGGATGCTATACTTTGGATCGTCAAATATTTGAAGGGAGCGCCAGGTAAAAGACTACAGTTCAAGAATTATAACCATCTTAACACTGCAAGCTTTTTGATGCCAACTGAGCTGGATGTCCTGTGGATAGGAGATCTACTTCAGGTTATTGTGTGTTTCTTAGGGGTAATTTAGTTGCATGGAAAAGCAAGAAACAATATGTAGTTTCCCGATCAAGCGTTGAAACTGAATATCGTGCTATGGCACATGTGACAAGTGAATTACTATGGTTGAGAATGTTATTATCAGAGATTGGAATGTTACAGTCAAATCCATTAATGTTGTATTGTGATAATCAATCCGCTATTCATATTGCATCTAATCTAGTCTTCCACGAGCGATCTAAGCACATTGAGGTTGATTGTCATTTTGTGCGAGAAAAAGTTCAGAAGTGTGACGTTATTCTTCAACACACAAAGTCGGAGGATCAACTCGCTGACATTTTTAAGAAATCTCTATGGGGGAATAGAGTGAGCATCTTATGTAACAAGTTGGGATTATTTGATATCTATATCCTAACTTGAGGGGAGTGTTGAGAAATATTATGAATAATAAGGGTATAATAGTAACTTAGTTATGAGTAGGGTTAAGCACACACACAATATATATATATATATATATATATATATATATATATATATATATATTTGATTATCATAAAACAATTATCCTTTGCAATACATATTTCATGTACATGTTTGCTTTTAAGACTTATTGGACCTGCTAACCTGTGGCTTCTAACCTATGATGGATGTACTATCTGCTGATTACATGATGTTGTGTTATTAGGGGCATTGTGCTTGGTTTGGTAGGAAAGAGAGATGTGTTGTGCAATTTGGAAAATGTTGTTACAAGGATGAATGCTTGGTGGATGACTATTTATTGAGTCTGTGTTTAGAGACTTAAAACTAATTCTAGTTTTGTTATTAAATGCATGAAATTAAATGTGCAGAGGAAGGAGGCGAACAAACTTACCTCCTTGCAAATTGCATATTTTGTTGGCTGACATGAATGAATGTACTTTAGACCATCCTAATAGGAATTATACCTGTGTTTCTGTTATTAAATGTTAGTTGATTTATATGAGAATTTAATGTTGTTCCGATAAGGCTTCCCATGGAACAATTGCTTCTCTCACTTGGGCTGTTTTAGACAAATTTATCAGCAAAATAAGGCTGACGTTGTGAAGCTCATTGGTTTGCTGTTTTCTTACAGAGTAGCATGGCCTTTCTATTAATGCAAGCATAGCTGATCAGGAGACAGTCAAAGGCTGATTTTGTTTTTGGGAGTATCCTTCCTAATTCAGAGGTTGCTGATAATATCATTTGGAGAACTTCTCCTACTATCGATGTGGATTCCATCAAATCATTTCAGAGATACGAAGCTGCTGCGTGTTCTTTTGAGTTGTCATCCAAGTTGAATTGTAACTCTCTTTTTTTTTTAGGTCAAGCATGATCAGAGAACTAGTTGGATATTTTTGTGGGAAGAAGAGACTTCGTAGGGTGATCCTACCAAACCTATTGTAATCATCTAACTTGGCTCTACCTCTTTTTCATTTCTTTTTGAACCATATTCTAACTTGATTCCTAATGTCCTGTTGGTTTTCTGTTGTAACCATCTAGTTCCAAATGAAGAGATTTGTGGACCTCATTTAAAGCACAAACACTTTTCACTATCTTTAAGCATGTGTGGTTCGTCCTCATTGGAGAACCAAGATAGATGGTTCAGGGGAAATATATGAACCAACATTGATCACATTTAACTTTACCTCATGTAAGAAAGAACGGTAAATACTGTTTGTGTTGCTGTGAGTAGGAGCAACACGATGACTGTGACAACGGACAAGAAAGCCCAAGGACTATGGAAATATTCCCTCCTCAGTTTCGCCATCCAGACATTCCTCCTCTTGTCACAATGTGCTTTCACATTTTGGAAGATCTTGGAGTAATAGGAACCAAATATAAGGACCTCGTCACACATCTTGTTGAACATTTGTGCAACCACCTTGTCATCACCCAAGTAGTTCTTAATAATCCCCGTGCGGCGAAGTATCTCGACGTCCTTTGAAGAGTTTATGAGGAAATCCATGAGGTTGACATAATGCGTAAAGTAATAGATGTCTCTCCTTTGATGAAGCTGCTCGTATGCGATCAGGTTTTGAAATTCTGATTCGGTGTCGTCCTCTACATCCAAGACCGGTATCTCGAGTGTCCCATTCTCGAATTTGATGTCGCCCAGGTGGCGCCCTTTCGCAGCCCTAAACCTAACTCCTGACTCCCTTAGCTCAATCGCCGAGGGCATGACTAGTGTGCAGTGTGGCAGGGGCTTTTCAGTCAAGCCATGAGTGCGCCACCCGTAGTACAGATGCAAAAGATGCTCCCAGTTGCCCCTTGTCCAATTTCGGTCGGGGCCTCCTTCTTCACATGTAAGGTACTCGATGGCGACTACGTTGAACTCGTGATGCTCGTCCGGACCTTTAGTCAGGTCATATAGCTTGTTCAAGACGAAAAGAGGAAGTTGGTTCTCGAGCAACAGTAAATCGCGGCGGAGGTAGTATTGAAGCCAATCTGACTCCCTCAGTGGATCGTCTAAATAGCGGCAGCTGTAGTATCGAAGCCTGTCTGAATCGTCTTCGTCTCTCAATTTCTCCAAAATGCACTTACGAAGCAACTCAACGATGAAACAGCCATCAATGAGCATCATTGCAAGAAACTTTTCTTGGGAGAGGTCGATGGTTTCCGCATAGCAATTACGCGCCCGCTGTTCCAGTTCACTGAGAGTCAGCACATACTTATCGACGCTTCCCTCCTGTCTCCTATTTAGCAATTGCTGCAAGTATCGCAGTTTTTGCTCCTCCATGAATTTGAACTTGCCATTTCCATAGTGATAAGGACTGATGGCTAGAATTACTGGTTCGTAGGCTTTCTCGTTGACTTCGCGCAGTTGATGATGAACCCTAAATATACTATGCTCTGGTGAAGTGGCAGGCATACCGAAGCATATCCTCAATGTGGATTGAGACATGATCTTGCACCATGGAACGGTCATAGATCCCAGCATGCTGTATTGGCTAGGACATAATTAATGTGATAATAAGCACGGAGTAAAGCAAGATGATAGTTTTCATGTGCTTCCCTTTCATTAAGGGCTACTTACGAAAACTGTCCTTGTATCTACTCTTGCCAGTTTTTGATTTTGGTCATCATACTATTTTTGGGAAATATATGATCCTTAAAGTAATCTCAAATATTCCCCCGGGGGGGGAGGGGGGCTCTCTAGAATAGTTTTGAGAACATGAGTCCCCAAATTTCATCTCTCCAGCAATCTTTTAGACACTAATCTGAATTTCAAATTTATTTTGTGTGTTCTTATCGTCAGCTACTTGCCATCCATGTTGAAGGCATAAGAACCGCATTGAATAATTTTAAACTACATTAGAAGAATTATTGGAACGAATTTGAACCAAGATAAAATACAGAGATATCATTAAACGCGTGGGAATTGAGAAAATGAGGTTAGAGAAGGCCAGACAAACTTCCAATAAATGCTTCTTCTTCTTCTTCTTTTTTTTTCTTTTTCTGTCTCTTTTTCTTTTTTTTTTTTTTTTTCTACCTAAGAATATAAGGAATTTTTGGACCTAGGAGGCAGCCACCACTGGCCCGGTGGCCCCCTAGGTCCGTGCTGATTAAATGGCAGACATAAGTCTAGAAATTATGTGTACCTCTCTCTAGAAGGATGAAAGCAATTGGTAACTAAATCAAGAGAAGACAAAATTGATGCATGAGCGACTTTGTCTGATTAAGAAGTGTCAGTTAACGTAATTTCAGTGCCCCGAATAAGATCTAACGTGTATAATTTAATTTAGTGATTCCCAAAATCATGTTAATTAATGGACCATAATTTGGAATTATGGTCTCATCCTTCAACTTTTTCTTTGGAAAAATTATCAAAAAAGTCCTAAACATATTGCAATTGTGCCAACTTATTTTTTTTGTCATTTCAGTCCTAAATCTTTTCCAACTGTACTAATTCAGTCCATCCGACTAAATTTGACCGGCCGGGGCTGATGTGGATGCCGGCCGGCATTAGTGGATAGTTTTTAATAATTTTTAATGTTTTGAATTTTTGAATTTTTTTTTAATATTTTCTTCTTCTTCTTCTTTTCTATTTTTTCTCTATTTTTTCCATCCTCCCCACTCCCCTTCCTTTCTCCTCCTTTCGGCGATCGGCAATAGGGGAGGGCAAGATGTTGAACTCAGCGGCCAACCAATGGCGAGCTCCCCTCATCGTCGCTAGGCGAGGGTGAGGCTTGCCCGTGGATTGGTGAGAACATGAGTCCCCAAATTTCATCTCTCCAGCAATCTTTTAGACACTAATCTGAATTTCAAATTTATTTTGTGTGTTCTTATCGTCAGCTACTTGCCATCCATGTTGAAGGCATAAGAACCGCATTGAATAATTTTAAACTACATTAGAAGAATTATTGGAACGAACTTGAACCAAGATAAAATACAGAGATATCATTAAACGCGTGGGAATTGAGAAAATGAGGTTAGAGAAGGCCAGACAAACTTCCAGTAAATGCTTCTTCTTCTTCTTCTTTTTTTCTTTTTCTGTCTCTTTTTCTTTTTTTCTTTTTTTCTACCTAAGAATATAAGGAATTTTTGGACCTAGGGAGGCAGCCACCACGGCCGGTGGCCCCCTAGGTCCGGTGCTGATTAAATGGCAGACATAAGTCTAGAAATTATGTGTACCTCTCTCTAGAAGGATGAAAGCAATTGGTAACTAAATCAAGAGAAGACAAAATTGATGCATGAGCGACTTTGTCTGATTAAGAAGTGTCAGTTAACGTAATTTCAGTGCCCCGAATAAGATCTAACGTGTATAATTTAATTTAGTGATTCCCAAAATCATGTTAATTAATGGACCATAATTTGGAATTATGGTCTCATCCTTCAACTTTTTCTTTGGGAAAATTATCAAAAAGTCCTAAACATATTGCAATTGTGCCAACTTATTTTTTTTGTCATTTCAGTCCTAAATCTTTTCCAACTGTACTAATTCAGTCCATCCGACTAAATTTGACCGGCCAGGGCTGATGTGGATGCCGGCCGGCATTAGTGGATAGTTTTTTAATAATTTTTAATGTTTTGAATTTTTGAATTTTTTTAATATTTTCTTCTTCTTCTTCTTTTCTATTTTTCTCTATTTTTTTTTCCATCCTCCCCACTCCCCTTCCTTTCTCCTCCTTTCGGCGATCGGCAATAGGGGAGGGCAAGATGTTGAACTCAAGCGGCCAACCAATGGCGAGCTCCCCTCATCGTCGCTAGGCGAGGGTGAGGCTTGCCAGTGGATTGGTGAGCTTGACCTCATCATTGCTAGGCAAGGGTGAGCCTCGCCGTCGCTAGGTGGGCTATAGAGAGAGAGATAGGGATGGGGAGTCCGAAGAAGAACCAAAATAAGGGCTTCTTTGCTGCCATGAACTCGGGGCTGTCCATGTTCGGCAATGCCATCCACAAATCCATCAACGAGTACTCTTCGCTCTTTCTTAGTCTTCTAAGTGTCATGCCCAATGACGGTGAGGCTCACCGTTATCGGATCTAGGCGAGAGCTAGCACGCCCAACCACCGGCTAGGCGAGCCTCCGCTAGGTCCGGTGAAGATGAGCCTCGCGATTGCTAAGCGATCTCACCTTTGCCAAGATCCGACGAGTTCAAGCTTGTCAGTGGCTAGGCAAGCTCGCCCTTGCCTAGCGATGGCAGGCAAGCTCGCCTAAGCCTGGTGGTCGGCCCTCTCCTTTGGTCGGTTGCAAGGAGTAGAGAGAGAGAGAGAGAGAGAGAGAGAGAGAGAGAGAGAGAGAGAGAGAGAGAGAGAGAGAGAGAGAGAGAGAGAGAGAGAGAGAGTACAAGATAAAAAATTAATTCAAAATTTGAACAAATAAAAAATTATTAAAAACTTGTCTACCGGTAATTTTCCCTTTTTTTCCCTCAGTGTAAGTAATCACAACAATCAAGGATCAGAAAAGGGAAGGGAAATTCGTAAAGACTTACTTGATTACGTTGGTGGTTGCTCATTCTTCTGGCCAAGCTAGACCAGCTCTTATCACGTAGTATCCAGTCCTCTTCTTGTGGGATTGTTTTTAAGTGAAGTAGAGATAAAATGAGACTCCGCATGCACCATCCATTTATACAAAAATCAAACACCTTTTATTTTGGTCCATCAACCTTGGTCGTCGATAAGTTGGATGAAGATGCGAAGGTCTCAAAAAGACTAAGAAAGAAATGCCAAAAATTGACTTTAGGAGAGAGATGCATGAAGTCATCCACAAGTTGCATTGTACCATGTAGAAACCGACCATTTCACAAAACGTCATGAAACACGCAGAAAGAATCTTACATTCTATTATACGGAAAAGTACCAAAATAGTCCTAAACCTTTTACATTTGTATCAATTCAGTCCTAAACTTTTAATCGGACCATTTTAATCCTAAATCTTTTTACATTGGTACCAATTCAGTCCATCTGGCTAATTTAAGCCGAAAATTACTGACGTGGCCGCCGGCGGTCTTATGTGGCGCCACGTGGACAAATTTAATAATTTTTTTATATATTTTTTCAGATTTTTTAAATTATTTTTTCTTTTTTTTTTTCTTTTCTCCTTACCCCTTAGTCGGTCGCCGGCCAGCCGACCATTGCTGCCACGGACTGGCTGGGGTGAGGGGCCTCGTGCCCTCGCTGGCCACTTTGGCGAGGGCCGTCGCGCCCTCGCCGGCCATGAGCATGGGCGTTGGCCCCCACCCGATCCGAGGCAAGGGCTTCGCACCCTCGTCGGCCACACGCGAGGGCGTGGTAGCCCTCGCTCGTGGCGGGCAAGGGTGCGGTGGCCCTCCGCGATTTCAAGCCTCGTAGCTATCGGTGAAGAAAGCGGTGGTGGTCAGGGCTCGTGTCGGCATTCTCACAAACATGTCTCATGCAAGACGTGACTGCTTGCGGAAGTAAGCGTGCGTGCATGCGTGCATGCAGGGGGGAGAGAGAGAGAGTACCGTTGAGCTTGATTGAGAGAAGAAGGGAGAGATGCTTCGTAACTTGAGGAGACGAGACGCCTCGCTACCGCGCCCTTGCTTGGATCTGGGCGAGGCTGCCACACCCTCACCCGCCACGAGCGAGGGCTGCTGCACCCTAGCTCGTGGCCGATGAGGGTGCAGTGGCCCTCGCCAGCCAATTGGCAAGGGTTTCGGCCCTCGCTTGGATCTGGGTGAGGGCTGACACCCTTGCCTGTGGCTGGTGAGGGCGCGGCGGCCCTCGCAAGTGGCTGGCGAGGGCGTGGGGCCCCTCGCCCCAACCAGCCTGTGGTCGACGATGGTCGGCCAGCCGACGACCTCGCCGGCCAAGGGTAAGGAGAAAGAAAAAAAAAAAAAAAAAAGGAAAATATATATATATATATATTTTAAAATCTGAAAAATAATATATAAAAAATTATAAAATTTGTCCACATGGCACCACATAAGACCGCTGGCGGCCACATCAACATTTTCCAGCTTAAATTAGCCGGATGGACTGAATTGGTACCAATGTAAAAATGTTTAGGACTAAATTGATCCAATTAAAAAGTTTAGGACTGAATTGGTACCAATACAAAAGGTTTATGACTATTTTGGTACTTTTCTCTACGTTCTACATACCTGCTAGAAACCACCATTGCCTTAATGATGGAGAGTACTTCTACAATTGTGATATTTGCAAATATAAGGATGCTGGCCCAATTCTCTGGATTGGTGCAGTTGAACAACTCGTTCAGAGATTATCAAGTTAGGAGCTGAAAGTTACATATTTAGAATTCACTAATTGTATGTAAACTATTTTACGTATTCCAATAAACTGTGAGAAATATATTAACCAGCATTGATCACATTTATTTTTGCTTTCTGTAAGAAAGAATACTAAATAATGTTTGAGTTGCTATGAGAAGGAACAATATGATGGCTGCAACAACGGACAAGAAAGCCCAAGGACTATAGAAATATTCCCTCCTCAGTTTCGTCATCCAAACATTCCTCCTCATGTTACAATACACATTCACATTATTGAAGATCTCGGAGTAATAGAAATTGGATAGAGTGACATAGTCACCCATCTTGTTGAACATCTGTGCAACCACCTCGTCATCACCCAAGTAGTTCCTGATAATCCCTATGTGGCGGAGTACCTCGACATTCTTGGAAGAGTTTACAAGGCAATCCATGAAGGTCATGTAGTTGGTAAAGTAGATGATGTCTCCGCCTTGATGATGCTGCTCATATGCGATTAGGTCTTGAAATTGTGACTTGGTGTGGTCCTGTATACTCAAGGCCGGTATCTCAAGTTTCCAGTTCTTCAATCTGATGTCTTTCATGTGCCGCCCTCGCACTGCCTTTAACTTGACTTCGGACTCCTGAGCTCCGTCGCTGAGGACATGAACACGAGTTTCTCTTTCATCGGCGGGGCTCTGCCATTTAAACGGCACCTTAGGCAAGCCAGAAGTCAAACATGTGTGCATTAGATGGAGAAAATGTTTGCTCTCGTGAAGAGTCGGATGTCGGCTTGCTCGAGTCTCCTAGTTCGAAATAACTGGTGGCATTATCGATGAGCTCGAGATGCTCATCCGGACCTTTAGTCAGGTCATGTAGCTAGTTCAAGATGAAAAGCGGGAGTTGGTTCTCGAGAAGCAGTAAATTGCGCTGGAGTCAGTATCGAATCCAATCTGCCTTCATTAGCGGGTCGTCTTTGTCTCTCAATTTCTCCGTAATGAACTTATGGAACAACTCGACAATGAAACAGCCATCAATGAGCATCATCGCTTGGAACTGTTTTTGGGAGCGATAGATGGTTTCTGCTTAGCAATCACACGCCCATTGTTTCAGTTCCCTTAGAGTCGGCATACGCCCATCGACACTCTCATCTCTTTTCCAAAGCAACTGCTGCACGTACCGCTTCTTTTGGTCCTCCATGAATTTCAACTTGTCATTTCTATAGTGATAAGGGCCGACAGCTAGAATCTCTGGTTCATAGGCTTTGTGGTTTACTTTGTGCAGTTGATTACGAACCCTAAATATGCTATGCTCTGGCAGGATTGGAGGCACACCGCAAAGCATATCCTTGATGTAGATTAAGACATCATCTTGTGTCTCGGATTGCTCATTGTGTCTAACATTATGTAAATATAGGTTACGACATGATTAATGTGATAATAAGCATCTTGTAAAGCAAGATGATAGTCTTTCGTGTTTTTAAAATGGTTTTTCATGTGCTTCCCTTTCATTAAGCCTTATGATTGTTAGTATAAGCTGATGCTGTGTATGAAAATTAGAGCATCAAAAGCGTTGCTGGCAAGAGATTTCATGATGATCACATATCTTCAGTGAATTTGCAAACACAGTAAACCAAAAAGGGAGCAGCACTAATCAATAGCTATTAGCTATGCGATAATTCATTTTGTAATACACTAAAGCAGCATTTAGAGTTGAATATGTACATACATACAACACACCAGAGCAATATAGAAATTTTGTACTATTCTGCTAGTGAATAATGTAAGAGCTACCGTCTCTATCTGCCTTATTGATCCCAGCGATCGGTTTTCCTCCCCACCGCCTTCGATATGCTATTGACATATCATCATAAGAAATATCTTTCATTCATCGACGTCGACCTTGGTAATTAACAATTCTGACGATGCGTATCGCAATAAACTGAAAGTTCGTGGAAACTGATGAACATGCAAAGGGCAAAGAAAGACTTATAAGGAGACATCGACAATTGACATTTTGACAACGATGTATGAAGTCCTTCATCATTTGCATTGCTCTATTATTTGGATTGGCGCAGTTCATTGGAGTGCCAAGAGATATATAAGTTAGGACTTGTAAGTCACAGGTTTAAATTCCACCAACTACACACAAACTGCTCTAATTATTACAATAAATTGATAGTTCATGGAATTTGATGAAGAGGCACAAGGCTAAAAAAGACTTGCAAGGAAGCAACAAAAATTGACTCTGATAGTTCGTGGAATTTGATGAAGAGACAAAGGGCCAAGAAAAACTTACAAGGAAACAAAAAAAGTTGACTATAAGAACGATGTATGAAGTCTTCCACGAGTTGCATTGTACTAAGTGAAAACCGACCATTTGGAAAGAGTCCTGCTTTGAAGCTACCAGCTAAATATCATAATTTTGTTCACGATGGAGACTACTTGTACACTTATAACAAACGTAATGAAGATGGCGGTCAATCCTTGATGCACAATCGATTGGCACATCAGGAAATTTCAAGTTGGAAATTGAAAGGCACGTGTTTACATTCCATCAATTGTGTGTAAGCTATTTTGGGGATTGCAATTAACTGAAAGTTTTGGAACTTGACGAAGAGGCAAAGGGCTAAGAAAAACTTAGAAGGAGATGGCAAAAATTGACTTTATGAGAACGATATATGAAGTCTTCTACAAGTTGCATTGTACTATGTGAAAGCCAACCACTTGATCAGCTCGTCAGGAGATTTCCAAGCCACATGTTCAGATTTTACCATTTAAGTGCAAACTATTTTGGGTATTACAATAAATTGATAGTTCATGGAACTTGATGAAGAGTAAATGGCTAAGAAAGACTTACAAGGGAACATCAATAATTGACTTTAGGAGAACGACGTATGAAGTCTTCCACAAGTTGCATTGTACTATGCAAATATCAACCACTTTACAAAACTCCATAGAAAATCTAGAAAGATTATGTTGTTTCAGCTACTAGCTAGATACTATATTTTCCTTCTCGGTGGAGACGACTTATTACACTTTCACAATAAACATGCTGGCCCAATCCTATGGATCGATACAATTAGTTGGGGTCCGTAGATTTCCAAGTTAGGAACTGAAAGTCACAAATTCAAATTTCACAGGCAAAAGACCTAACTAACGATCGGATTCTCAAGCAAATGACGATGGACTTCTTTTCAATGCTTTATAAATCTGACGGAGCTTGTGACTATGGGCGATTCTTGAGAAATGTGCAAGTGTTGTCACAAATGATATGAATATGCAACTCATTTCAAAAGTTACCCGAGAGGAAGTCAAACTAGCCGTTTTCAGCTGGGAAAGACTCAGGCCCCAAGTCCGGATGGCTTCAACGATCTCTTCTACCAACATCATTGGGATATAATAGAAGATGAGGTTTTCTTCTCGGTTCAACAATTCTTTCAATCGGGTTCTATGCCACCGGAACTAAACCGAACCACACTCACTCTTATTCCAAAAGTCCCGAATCCAGACAGCCTAGATCAATACGGACCCATCGGTCTTTGTAACTTTGCATATAAAATAATATCCAAAGTGATCGCTAACCGACTGAAACCCTTCCTGCTCGACATCATCTCTACCGAGCAAAGCGCATTCGTCAGTGGTCGCCAAATACAGGACAATATCCTAATTGTGCAAGAGGTTCTACATCAGCTCAAAACCAGGAACCGCAAGCGAAAATTTTAGGCTGTTGTAAAGCTGGACATGAAAAAAGCGTACGACCGAGTCGAATGGGATTTTCTCCACAACTACTTACTCAGGTTAGGCTTCCATTCTACTTGGGTTATGTGGATTATGGAATGCATAACTACTGTTTCCATTAGTGTTAAATTTAATGGGGAACAGCTAGAGTATTTCCACCCCACGCGAGGAATTCGGCAAGGAGATCCTTTGTCTCCCTATCTGTTTATTCTCATGGCGAACATGATGACTACTCTCATCCATCAAGCTATCCATATGGGGAAGAAGATGGGAGGTCTAGGGTTTCGAGACCTAGTGGCTTTCAACAAAGCCATGTTAGGTAAACAGGCCTGGCGTCTAATACATAATCCTACTTCTTTATGGGCAACTCTCTTCAAAGGTCTGTATTTCCATTCTCAAGATTTTTTAACAGCTTCAAAAGGTACTAGATCTTCCTGGGTTGGTAGAGTATCCTAATTGGAAGGGATTCCATTTCATCAAAGCTTCAATGGTCGGTAGGGGATGGTATGAACATTAGGATTCGAGAAGATCGTTGGCTTCCTAAAGGCAGAATAAGCGGAACAGCTGCTGTACAGGAACCTGAAAGAGTTGCTGATCTGATTGACACAAACACTAAGCGATGGAATCTGTCTTTACTGGAACGATTTTATGATGCGGAAACTATTGCAGAAATTCTTAAGATACCGATCAGGCCGGAATATATGACTGACAAGGTCATCTGGCCATGTACCGTTCGAGGCGTGTTCACTGTGAAAAGTGCCTATAGTGTTATCAGACAGAAGGCATCTACTCCTACAGTTAACAGAGCTTCTTCCTCATATCAACCACCAAAGCAACTATGGAACACCATATGGAAACTCCAGATTGCTCCCAAACTTAAATTTTTCCTCTGGTCACTCTGTCAGAACGCATTGCCAACAAAAGAAAATCTCTTTCGCAGGAAAATTAGTGCTTCTCCTATATGTACCCTCTGTTTATCTAAATTGCCTGAGACTGCGGAACATTTATTTTTATGCTACCCCTGGACCTCACAGGTTTGGTCTCATCCCCAAGTCAAAGTTTCTACACAACTAGCAGCAATTCATTGCATAGAGGAATGGATTACTCATCTGTCTACAAAAAACCAGAATGTAGCTGGTTTGGAGCTGATCGCCACCCTGTTATGGCAGATATGGAAGTCTCGTAATCGCTTTATCTTTGCTCGACAAAGACCAGACCCCTTTCAGGTTGTTGCTCGCACTCTTGAACAGGTACGCATGGCCGCTAGCCTTAGCTTTAGTCCCTGGAATCGTGTCAAACAACAGGCGTCCCGATCTCAGTACCGTATGGCGGCCTCCAGATCCAGGCACTCTCAAGATCAACATCGACGGGGCTTATCATCCAGGAAGCATTACAGGATCAGTAGCCTATATTTTTCGCGATCAAACCGGTACTTTGATTGAAGGATTTACGAAGACCGTACTGTGTATTCGACATTGCGGGTTGAGGTTGAAACCACTGAATATCACTCGATTCATTTGATCAACTCCACCGAAAATAGGGTTTCTCTCATCGAATTTGATTGTCTCGTACTTGTTGAAGCCATTCGGGATACGGATGCATCTCCATGGGAGATCAGAACCTTGATCACCAAAGCTGTAGCTCTCATCTCGCGTCTTCCTCCTCTGCGTGTTCGATTTTGCGCTAGAGAGGCTAATTCAGCGGTAGACTGGGCCGCAAAGGCCTGCAATAGTGGATCTTTACCAAAAACTTGGGCTTTGTCCCCTCCTGCTCCTTTGTTAAATTTATTAGCTCTTGACGCTTTTCACGCAGGTTGTAAATTTCGGTTCAGATAATGCAATGTTTCTTTCCGTCCAAAAAAAAAAAAAAAAAAAGTTCAAGGGTTTATAAATTGTTCTGATGGGCCTTCAATTGGCCTACTTGCGCTTGTCCACCTAAATTTTCAAAAATAAAAAGGATTATAAAAAATAAAAAGTTGTTGGCCATTGAAAATATATATATAGTTTATTTTTGGAGAAAGCTTGGTAGAGCAACGGTGTAGTCTTCCCCATATTTCCCTCCGGTTTCCTTGGGAAATGGTGGGACTTTGAGTGGAATCTGTTCTCTCTCTCTCTCTCTCTTTTTACTCAGAATTAAAATTTGCCTTTCAAATTTGCTACATGGACTTGAAGTTTCTCAAGTGAAATATATTTTAATCAATATGAACCTTTTAATTAAACAAAATTATTCATTTCTCTCTTCCATAAAATGCCAGCAATCTTCTACTAATTAAGCTGGATTATTAATTAACCAAATGTTCTGTACCATGTTACTTTTAAAATGATACTACAGGCTCAAAATGCACGATTAGTTTAAAGCACTTATAGCCGTTAGGCTAACATTGTCCTTATTTTTCTCTCTTCGCTTTACTGGTTTCATGACACACTTTAATTTTTTCCCCACCGTTACAAAAAAGAATGATATCAAACATGATTTTCACATAATAGAATACAAATTTGCGTTCTCAATTCAGCAAAAATAAGTCATCGACAAATGGCAATTAACGAGAAAATCACTTTGATGTGGTCTAATTTTAAATAACTCTAGACAAGACTAAATAAAAAACATGACAAACTTAATCAAGAAAAAAAGTCTAGTATACTTTCTACTCACTCCTCCAGTGAGTTTTATATTTAAGTAGTTATTCAAAGATTAAAAAAATGTCACCCACAATAATTAGTTCTTATTGGTTTCATTTCCTTTCTAGAAGAAAGAATTAGTGTCCTTATCTGAGAACTTTCTATTTCACAAATAGTCTCTGGTTGCCAATTGCATCTCCATGAGACTTTGTAGTTAAAAAGACACCGTTATTCATAGGGTGTAACGGTGGGGTTAGCTTTAGCAAGGTTCTTTATTTTTCCAGATGGAGCAGAGTTCCACGAAGCCCGCATGTTTAGGAATTAGAGTGATGCTTTTTCTAGGCTGACGGATTCGTAGGAACGATGGAGTGGGCAGTGTCGTCCATCAGCATTCTTATCAATCACAATCCATCCTTAGGCTGCGCTACCAGAGGGCTGAGACGACTGCAAGTGCGTGTTCATGGAACTAAGAGTAGAGAAGACTAAGAAGACTAGGAAAACGTCAAATCGACTCAGTTAATTAACTTGGCAAGTTTTTCCACAAGTCACATTAGCAATTTTTTTGGGTCAAAAGTCAAATTAGTAATTAATGTGGTCCATATTCGTGTGCTGAGCTTTTGAGCAACCCAATTTTCAAGTCAACAAAAATCATTTTGGAGAAGTACTACCATTGAAAAACAAAAATAGCTGTCGCGACCCGACCTTCCTCACAAGCCTCCAACGAATGTGGGAAAAATCAAATTTAGGAGTATTTGACCACGAAAGGTCCCTCACGGTTCACATCCACAAAAACATTATCACCCGCCTTTCGGAATGAACCATTTGTGAGTTCGCTCGATCACGGCCACAAGTTCTCTCAAACTCATACCCTATATACAGTAGAAGTGTCGTGACTCATACTTATACGGGCGACACACCTTAGGGGAGAAGGTTGAGTATGGATATTGAATTTAGGGGTACCTTTACTATGATAGCCTTCTTGATAATATGTTTCACCCATAGGGATGGAATCACTTTATCCTTTGGGCTACTGCCACATCAAGTATGCTAAACCACAGTAAACCTTGTTGAGGCCCATATCCCTTACAACGGGTTTATTTATTAATTAATTGTTTAAACAACCTAATAAAAACGGGAGTCGTCACTAGTGTCGTTTTTGGGGAGTTGGCTAGAAAACTCAATCAAGGGTCAGGAGTTATCCTCGACTTCTACACAACTAAATATCTAGGTTCTGGGACTTGGATTTCGCTAATATTTCTATTAGTGCCCTTTCGATATCTAACAGTATGTTGTGTTGCCTAAGGCGATCGTGTGTGTCTTTTTACTTTTTCGAAATCAATGAACCTAAACTAAATGATCATGCGTGGATGGTCATTTTCGTGCAATTCTATGTCTACAAAATAGAAAAGAAAGCACACAATTGAATTTAAAGACAAAACCGTAAGTAAACAACCAAGTAAAGCACTAAGGAAAGCAGGAAACCTAGCATGCAACCCTAAAGCTCAAAGGAAATAAAGAAAAGAAAAGAACCCGCAACTCATCGGGTGTTTATTCAAATGAAAAACCCGAAATATATATCGGGAAAATGAGTACAAAAAAAGAAGAAGATCAGAATGGACATTGATCTTCACCATTTTCACGTCTTGATGAGCTTCCACCTCCAAGGGCCTAATCTAGTTCTAAACTAGGAACTATAACTAGGTACATAAAATAGAAAGAAACAATTATTCACAAACAAATCAGTCAACAAACACATAAAATGATCAAGAACAACCAACCAAATTAAATCGGATATACAAATGAACAAATAGGGCCTCGAGGTCAGCCTTTGCAATTCATACATTAGTCCCTCTAGATGTCTATCCCATTTATTTTTATGACTTAAAGCCATAAGTGACCATTTGTGTTCTCGCATAACCACTAATGCTTATAAGTCCCTAAGATATGTTTGAGGTGAATCCCAAGATTTACCACGGAATCAAGCATCATATCTAAACATAGATCTAACAATCACATGCATCACCAATAATTAAACATGCATGCAGGCCCTTGGGCCTTATTCAATGGGCATGCACCAATTACAATCACAGGCATTTCTAAAAATGAGATGGTTTCATGCATGTGTGTGGTTTATGTGATGCTTCAAAAGGTTTGTATATCCTCGAAACATTGAGAAATAAAAATAAGACTTTTGGACAAAGGGACATCTCAAGTATGGAACACATTTAATTATCAAGGCTAGTCTGGGACTCATATATCATGCATTCACATACATCGCATGCATTTTAAATACGGTCCAAACCATAAAGATTCCAATGTCAAATCAAAAGGTCTAAAGGATTCTAAACAATTGATGTTGGAAGCATCAAATGTACCAAATTCATTTTAGTATGCAACATCAACATTTCAAATCAATTTTGTAGAAAATGTGATCAAAAAATCATTTCATTTATTGAAAATTTCTGACAATGAAGATCAAGGAATTTGGAATGGATTTCATGAAGACAATGAATCCTAATTCCACATGTAAGTTATCCTAAAAAATCCTAAAAAGAAATCACAATAAGGGTTTACAACAGAACATCACAGACAAGACAAACAGAATCAACTAAATTGGAAAGGACCCACTGATGATTTGTCCTTAAAAAATTACACAATATGCACGACATCATAATAAACAAACTTTGTTGAGAAAGTTTTCCAAAACGAGTTATGTAAGCATTTTTAAAAAATTCATGAAGTTCGATGTCGCATCAGAATTTTCACAACACAGCAATGTAAAGTAACAATAAGACTGAGATTTAACCTATCAAACAGAATCTGAAAAATATGAAATTTCACCACAACATAGTACAAAATGTGACAAACAAAATTTTTAAGAGTCCAACTCAAGAATCCCTACCGAAAAAATCACACAAAAATAGCAAAAGACTGACTAAACAGGGGTAAAAACAGAGTTCCGAATTTAATCTAAGTCAAATTTCTAGACTAAATTTAAAAAAAAAAAAAATGGACAGTGGTCCTAACGACAAGAAAATTGCACAAAACTAGTGGTATTCAAAATATCTAAACGAGTCCTATGACTTCCTAGAAGGGTCGAAACTCAATCAAGGTCAATTTGATGCTCAAAAATTGGCATATGTAATGGTAGCCATTAACAAATCAACACATAATATGCATTTATGATTTCTAAAGTCACTTAAATAATGCATAAGTGGCATGAAATTCACATACAACAAAGGAGTAGATGTGACAAATGATTTGGGTAATCATCTAACCCTAGGTCGGGATGTGAAAGAATTATACGAGTCATTGGCAATGCAAAATGACTTAGAATTAAAATGACGTGTTTGATGTTTTCCCAATGCAACTAACCTAATTAACACGTGACATTCACATGACAAATGATGTTCAATCATGACGCACGACATATGAATGCTAAGCTTGTAATGCACATTTCAAAAGTCACGAAGCATTAATGCATGATTTGGTCTTTAAGAGACCCTAATAAATGTGTTTTAGTGACTTTATGATAAGCCTCGAAATTAATACAAATATCACAGAACATACTTGACTTTGATTACCTAATGACGTTTGAAAAATCTAATGAAAAATTTATATGCAGAGTGCAAAATGACGAACATTTTTTGTTAAGATGTCAAAACCTAATGGAGATCACACAAATCTAGGTGAAAATATTAAAACAGATGCATATCATGAAATGTCCTAATTGCAGCAGTACCTAAATGTATTTGAGTATGCAATTGACACACCAAACGATGAGTGATCTATATGAATCTTACCTTCCTAGAATCCTTAAAACATGCATTACAAGTCTAATGAAAAATGTCAAATCTAATTAGTTCATCTACAAGCTCAAACTCACACAAACTCAATTTGGATGCAATGCAGGGTTGAATAACATGCAGTCGGTTTTAAATGATTTTGCCTAATCAAAACACCTCCAAAAAATCTAGACAAAATATATGTTATACTCAAGACGATTTGGAACAAATCTCATGAGAAAACATCTCCAAATTAGAACACAAAATTCAACACGAAAAAAAAAAAATCGGTATAAAACCAGAACAAAAAATCAACCTAAACTACTGCAGAATTGACTGGATTCTGAGGTATTTTTTTAGGGTCAAAAGATTTCTATTAGGGACATGCGACCTATCAAATTGAAGATATCAAAGTGTAGTTTCTAAGCATAGAATGAGTCGAGGTCAAATAAGCTCATCTAATACCTCATTTTAAGCCAAATAGTAAGCTATGCACAAAAGCACGAAAATCGCATATCAACATTAATCACACTCAATCAACCACAAACCCATCCTTAATGAACTTCAATCTCAGAAAATCATCAAACAACCTTGTTATCATTAAATGAAAGCATATTATATGGATCTAATCTTGAATCTTAGCCCCGATCAGATATGCCAATCTCGCTTTATCGAATTCGAGTTCGAGAATCTATCTTTTCTCATTTTCCTTGATTTTGGAGACAATTGGACGAAGTGATCGTTGTCGAAGCATGATCAAAACTTCAATTAACAGATTCGATCACCGTGGATCACCAAAGGAAGCGGTTGAATAGCTGGTTCAGCCTATGAGCAGAATCGATCTTTGTTTGGACAGGTCTTCAATGCTGATTGAAGGAAATGGTCGCCGGAGACGCTCAGGTGACCTACTCTTCAAACCCCGACCACTAGAGGGTTGGGGACCTCTATACGAACCAATCAATGGTGGCTGGGAGTCCAACGGCCACCAAATAGGAGCTGGTTCAAGCAAATGAACCGGCTGGAGATAAGATCAACGTGGATGTCAATCTTCCTCGCAGCTATGAAGAAATGTAGAAGTTGTTTCTCTACCTTCATGGTAGTTTAAAACCCTAAACCCTAACTCTCTCTCGAAATGTGGAGTCGTTTCTCTACCTTCATGGTAGTTTAAAACCCTAAACCCTAACTTCACCATTCTTGTTCCACCTTTGTCTCTTCCCCTGTTTTTCAACCCGGTATTTCCTTTCATCGCTTCTTCCACAGTTGTTGCTCTCAATTGTCCGGACTTATATTCTGGAAGTGTTCCCACCTGGTTCCATCACCTTCCCCTCCCAATTTTCACCCCTTTCCAATTATTGACCCAATCCTCGCCATCCTTGTTGTTGGTAGGTGGGATTTAGTTTTCAATCACCTCGACCCAACTCTCATGAATGGTATATCTTCAATCGCTTGCCTGGAATTTCCATATCGCTGGTCGCTGCTTCCTGTTGTACCCCGACCCATCTACATGTGAATTTCTTCTCCAAGATAAGCTCTCTGTGAGAGGCACTGTCCCCTGACCTCATGGACGATCAAGACTAGGAAGAAACCTCTTGCCTTGCTGCCCTATGCTCTCGAATGGCCCACCTCTGGCCGAAACAGGGGATTGAAGTTTGGGATGATGCGCCACCTATAGACAAAGTTGAAGAATGCAAATTGATATTGGTAGGTAAAATTACATCCAATCCATCCATAAACTTTCAAGCTTTCCAAATAAAATTAAGGCGTGCTTGGAGAACAGACTAGGTCGAACTATCCTCACGGGAAGCGAGGTTGTATGTAGCAAAATTCAAATCTAAGGTGGAGAAACAACGGGTTTTGGATGGGGGCCCCTGGCTTTTCTCTAGCCATTTAGTTATCTTTAAGTCTTGGATTCCCAACACGCCGTTACATTGTTATGATTTTTCCACTTGCGCATTCTGGGTGCAAGTCTTTGGTCTTCTGTTGGAAGGGTGTTCTAAAAATATGATAGAAAAGGCTGTTAGACACATAGGCAGAGTAGTGGAAGTCCGAATAGAAAATAAGGAGGGTACTTCCCTCCGAGCTGGGAAAACAATGGTCGAACTCAAGGTGTAGGAACCTTTGACAATAGGCCAGTTAATCAAAACTAATGGAAAAAACATTATGGCTAGATTTTCTATATGAACGCCTGTCACATCTTTGTTACTCCTATGGCAAGCTAGGACACTATGTTATGTACTGTAAGAATTATCCTTTTGATGAAGCTAAGATGATGAGCAAAGAAAAAATGGCGTATGGCCAATGTTTACGAGCAGAAGTTCGGGACCATAGTCCATACTAAAAAACTTTCTACGCACCGCAAGACATACCCAAACTGCGAGAAGAGGTCATCCTAGAAACTCCCCCATCATCACCTCAACTGGTCGTGGTGCAGCCTTCCAACGCTGATATAAACAGGGAAATTCTTCAGCTGCTAGCTCTACCACTCATTCTGAGTACAGGCAAATTCATCTAGCGTCCCGCTCCTGCAGGTCAGCCTTCAGAACCTCCAACAACAGCTATGATGGATTTGGTTTTTGCCAAGATGAAGCATCCTCAAGACTTGGCAATGGGCTCCTGTCACCCTAAGAAGACAAACCACAACAAAATTAATACCAGAAGCAGGCACAACCAAAAAATTGAAGAGGTATAATCCTTATGAACCACAACTAAATCAGCACAAAGACCTTGATGAGACACAACTCATGGATACTCCTATCTTGGAAGCCGAAGAAGCAGGCAAATGGGCTATGGTGGCTTGCCCAAAAAAGCCACCAAGTGATAAATGAAACTTTTGAGTTGGAACTGTCAGAGTCTGGGTAATCCCCTGACAGTTCAATCCCTCAACACCTTAATGGCTAAAAAGAGGCTCGACATTATTTTTTTGATGGAAACTAAAAACCAAGAGGTCGCAGTCAAACGACTACAAAAGAGACTCAAGTATCCTAGCTCTTTTTGCTCAACCCCATTGGTTTAGCTGGTGGGTTGGCTCTATTTTGGACTAACCAGCTTATTATAACATTAAAATGCTCTACCTCAGAGTTTTTTGATGTCATATGCACTGATATAATGAGAGGTACTCCAATGCGACTCACCTACCTTCATGCTCCAGCTACTTTCAAGCAACGCTAACTGCTATGGTCAACCTGCAGCTTATCAACGCCTCTAACACCCTACCATGGGTTTGTGTCGGTGATTTCAATGAAATACTCTATCATTGGGAAAAAGTAGGTAAGCACTTGGCCAATTCTCATAGAATGCAATCTTTTCGAGATGTACTACATGACTTTGTTCACTCATGGACATAGAAAGTAAGGGATGTACCTTTACTTGGATGAATCATAGAGCCGGTGATGACTTTGTCAAGGAAAGATTGGATAGGGTTCTGTGTACTTTGGATTGGCATCTCACCTTCCTTGAAGCTTAAATGTTTGCTTTACTTGCTGTGGGGTTGGATCACAGCCCCTTGCTCTTAATCGTTGAAGCCTTACCCCATCGACAACATCGACCCTTCATTTTCGAAGTTTTCTGGATCCAAGACCCGGATTGTCGTGAAATCGTTGCTCGAGTCATGGAGATCCACATAATTACCGAACTCCACCCTTCCATCCAAACTAAAGGTGGTCTCCTTCACACTAGCTCATTGGAGTAGATCAAAATAATCCAAGGGACATCATCAACTTGTAGCTTTGCACCAACAACTTCAAAGTCACGTCAATCAAACCCATGATCACTATGATGCACCGTTGGTTACTCACCTGAAAGAGCAAATTCAAAAATTACAACAACAACAAGAACGGTATTGGGCGATGCGCTCTAGGATCAACTGGCTGAGGTGGGGAGACAAAAATACTAAATTCTTCCATGCAACTACCATTCAAAGGAGACAACACAATAAAATCAGTATGCTACAGGACAACAATCACGGTTGGGTGCGCGATCCTTGGCTTTTAAAGAAGATGACAATGGATTACTTTTCAAATCTATATCAGACAGTGGGACATCCTAATTATGGGCCTCTTTTGAATCAATGCCCATGGGTTATTACTGACGAAATGAACATGTCTTTGACAGCTCTTGTCACTAGGGAGGAGGTTCAACATGCTACGTTCCGGTTGGGGGTTACTAAAGCTCCGGGCCCAGACGGTTTGAATGGAATTTTCTATCAAAATCATTGGGATATACTCCAGAACAAGATCTTTTCATCAGTGCAGCAATTCTTTCTATCCGGAGTAAAACCATCATCTCCCTAATCCTCGAGGTACCACACCCTAAAAGATTAGACCAATACCGTCCCATAAGCCTTTGCAATTATGCCTATAAAATCATTTCTAAGGTGATCGCCAATCACTTAAAGCCCTACCCGCTTGAGCTTATTTCTAAGGAGCAAAGCGCCTTTATGAGTGGATGCCAAATACATGATAACATTTTAATCATCCAAGAGGTGCTTCATCAGCTTAAGGTTAGAAAATGCAAGCGCCAATTTCGAGCCATCCTAAAAATGGATATGCAAAAGGCATATGATCGGGTTGAATGGGATTTCCTCCAAGATTATCTCCTCACGTTAGGCTTTCATGCTACGTGGGTACAGTGGATCATGCAATGTATAATGACAGTGTCTTTTAGTGTTAAATTCAACTGTGAACACTCACCATACTTCCAACCAACCCGAGGACTCAGATCGGGAGATCCTCTCTCCCCCTATCTATTCATCCTTCTGACGAACGTCCTATCACATCTTATACACCAAGCAATTACGATGGGCCATCTCAATGACATCAAGTTGAACATGTGGTGTCCTACTCTATTTCACATATTTTTTGCTGATGATGCCATATTCTTTTTAGATGGTAAATTACTTGAATGTCAGAATTTAGCTAACATAGTCAATCAATACTGCTTTGCTACTGGTCAAGCTATTAATAGGAATAAATCCGGAATCTTCTTCAACAAAGCCTGTCCTCTTAGTCTACAAGAAAATTTAGCAAGTGCACTTCAAATACCTGTGATTGATAGGACTAGCAAATATCTAGGTATACCATTTGATTGGGGAAGATCTAAACGGGAGATGTTTGCTTGGATATTGGGAAGGGTGAATGCCAAACTAGAAGGATGGAAAGAAAATCTGATATCTAAGGGTGGAAAGGAAATTTTACTCAAGACTATTGTACAAGCGATTCCACAAAGTATGCCATGTCCATCTTTAAAATTCCTGTGTCTATTTGCAAATCCATTGAACAGAAAATTGCTCGGTTTTGGTGGCAGAGAGACTGTACTAAATCAGGTATCCATTGGAAAAATTGGGATGTTCTCAAACGTAGAAAAGACAGTGGGGGGTCTCGGATTTCGTGATCTCATAGAATTTAACAAAGCCATGCTTGGAAAACAAGCATGGAGGTTAATCCAGCACCTAACATCTTTATGGAGCACCCTTTTTAAAGGGCTTTATTTCCACTCACAGGACTTTAGGCATGTTGATAGGGGAGCCAGACCATCCTAGGGATGGCAGAGTATTCTACTTGGGAGGGATTCCTTATTACCTCACCTACAATGGTTCGTTGGCAATGGACAAACTATTAAAATCCAGGAAGATTGATGGCTCCCTAGAGGACTTATAGGAGGCCCTGCTGCTAGGAGTGACCCGATGAATGTGGCTAATTTGTTGGACCCGGAAAGCAACAACTGGAATATTCCCCTACTAAACCAGCACTTTGATGCCTCAACAGTTGAAGAAATACTTACAATCCAAGTAAGACCTCAATACACTACTGATCAACTTATGTGGACTAGGACATTAAATGGTACATATACTATGAAAATCGGCTATCACACCATCAGACAAGCCGTTCCCAACAATCAGCAACACCTACCATCGTCCTCCTATCAACCCCCCAAGCTACTATGGAAATCCATTTGGGCTGTGAAACTTGCCCTCAAAATTCAACCTTTCCTCTGGTCATTAAGCCATAACCCCTTAGCAATGAAAGCTAATCTCTTCCAACAATGTATCACCACTGATCCGACATGCCCTCTTTGCTCTCACCACACATTGGAAACTATAGAAGACCTCTTTCTTTTATGTCCATGGATGCACCAAATATGGTCACATCCACAGATTCGTGTACAAATCACACCATAGTCAGTAACAAGGATGGATGCATGGTTAGTGGCACAGATCGAACAATGACGTACCTATCCTGGCCCGGAGACAATTGCTTCTCTCTTATGGCACATCTAGAAGGCGCACAACAGGTTCATATTCCGCCGACAGCACCCCGATCACCTTTAGGTCATGGATGTAGCCCTTGCCCAAGTCAGAATAGCACAACTCTCCACACAACCATTGACGCGAACAGGCCGATCTCCTCCTCAATCCGATCTACTGTGGCGACCACCAGATCCTAGCATGGTGAAAATCAACATAGATGGGGCCTATCATCCCTCTAGTACAACAGGCGTTATGGCGTGCATTTACAGAGATCACTCTGGCACTTTTCTTCTATACAGCTTTACCAATGATTTCCCAACAGCTTCAGCCTTGCAGATCGAGATCCAAGCATTCCTCATTACTCTCGATCATCTGCTACAACACAGTAAGGATCAGGACCACCTTGTGATAGAATCTGATTGTTTGGTGCTAGAGGAAGCTGTCCATGAACTGCATTCGACACCATGGGAGGCAAGAGCTCTACTTGCAGAAGCGGTAACCAAGCTCTATTCTTTCCCTAACCTAAGGGTACGACACTGTAGACAAAAGGCCAATTTCATGGCTGATTGGGCCGTTAAGGCCCATTGTAATAGCACCTTACCACTAGACTGGGCTATGTCCCTCCCATTTCGCTTCTGGATCTTCTATTTTCTGAAGCCCATGCTTTGTTTCTTTAACTTGATTATATAATATTTCCTTTTCCGACCAAAAAAAAAAAAACCATAATATTGAATGGGCCAACCTAAATTTCTCCAATTAAACCTTGATAGCTTGATTTTCTTACGTTCAAGAGAGTGAAATTCCTTAAATTAGGAATTTCTCATGTGAATTTCTCAAAACGGACCACGGATTTGGACTTATCTCAAAAAAAAAATGAGTGGAAAAGAATTGTCCGTTTAGAAATCATGAAGGATCGATTTAGACCCCCTAACTATGGCTTAAAATGACAATTCGCCTTTTGGCATGACAATTCTCGAAATTAAATGAATGAGTGGATTAGAAACAGTCCATTGACCAAATGTCGTAAAAGGAATTGTGCCTAATTATGGCTACAACAAAAGTACTTTTGTTTTTATGTTGATTTAGAGCCTAAAATCAAAAAATTTGGAAAACAATGTTCTCAATCGAATTTTGTGAAATTTTCGACACAAAAGTCAAATTAACATTAAAAAATGTTTTTGAGGATTCTTGATTTTTCCTTTTTTTGGTCAAATGTTTGATCAAAAGTCAATCATTTAGTTGCTTTTTCCTAAAAAGTTAATTTTTGAGTCAAATCTTTGAACTTTTGAAAAAAAATGATTTGACTAAAGTGAAATTAAGGCTATTTTGGGCAAAAAGCTAACTTTTTTACTTGGGTTGACTTTTAATCAAATGATTGACCAAAAAGTCAACCCAAAAATCAACCGTTTGACTTCTTAGGTTTTTCTTGGAAATGACTAGGAAATTGCTTAAAAATAACAATGGAAATGAAAGAAATGAAAAGCGACACTTTTGATCGAGAAATGGGCTTCGTTGCAATCGGAAACCCTAATCTCGAAATTTTTTTTAATCTTTTTGACGCATCAACTAAAAATTATGTATCAACAAAACCCACATTCATCAGAGTCAATCATAAATATCCTATCCTTTATTTAACCACCAGTGCTCGGCCATCATCATCTTTTATATCTTGCAGACCTTAAAAGGACATAACCATGTCATCCCCAAGATCAAACCCTCTTTCTCATTCTCAAGGATACACGGTCAATATCGGTTTCCCCACCATCATCATCATAAAAACTCTAACACTTGGTCATCCAATATATGTCATTGTTGTGACAATCCATGCAGGTGCAGTTCTTTTTGTCCCGTCAAAGCTGTATAATTTTAAGTATAGTTCATGGATGCTCTGTGATGTATATTATTAAAGCCATGAAGTTGATAAATGAAATTGAGGTATGTAGACATCTATTTTTATCATTTTCCCATTCAAATCATGAATGTCACTTTCCTCCTCTCTAGCACTAAAAGAAATTGTAAGAGTTTTCCTAATGTGGGTTACATGAATTAATATTGTAATTTATCATTTTACGACTGTTGACACCTAAATTTTGGCGGCCCATTTATTTATTTAGTGCATAGAAAATTAAGGGTTAATTTTATCCCTAAAAAAATTAATTGCATTGCATATAGATTCAGGTGCATTTACATTTTTTGCATTTTATTGGATCGGTGGTGAATGGATTCGGATTAGTGGTTCTAAGCTTTAATTTGGCAGCCCGGACTAAGCCCACAAAGCAAGTAAATTGGCCCGAGCCCATTTTCTTTTAATGACAAAAATTACTTAAATGAAGATTTGAAATAATATTATGGTGGATTTTTGGAATTTAAGAAAATTGGATTGCAATCTTATCTTTAGGCGATAAAATCAGGAGATGTGAAAAATAAAAAAAGTGATATTGTGTGCAAGAAAGAAATCTTCGCGTATGTTGATTTGAAAAGGAAATTAAAACCTTAATCTTCGGCCTATAAAAAGGTTTTTCGCGTAGGGTTTCGAGGAGGCCGGGCAATTGAAACATTCGGTCATATCGAGAGGAAAATTTTTAGAGAGAAAAACGTGAGAGAGGAGTATTCTCTAGGGTTGTCTTTTGGAGGTCAAGAGGAATAAAAAGAAAAGAAGAAAGAAAAAGAAGCCTTGGGGTTCTTTGGGGAAAAGGAAAAAGCAGAAGCGGCCAAAAAGAAGGGGTGATTGGACGTTTACTGTTCATCGTCTTCCTCAACTCTCTCCGCCCGCTTCTGCGCTCCTCCGGTCGGCTCCGCTTCTGCTACTATGACCCAGCCACGACGCTACCACGCCACCGGTCTGCTACCCCCATTTTGGCTGCCGCTGCTCTAGATCTACCCGCTGCAACAACCCCCCGACGCCAGCCTTCGCCTTCAATTGACATAGCAGCAGCCCCCTGCTCTCCGAGTGACGCCCCGCACGCTACTCCGAGCTTCCCCGAGTGGTGCCGCTGTAGCACTCGACGCCCGACAACCTGCGATCCGCACTCCAGCCTCGTCGCCCCGCGAAACTACTGTTGCCTTGCCGATCTTGCAGCGCTGCTCCATCGCCGCTTCCGCCTCGCCTCTGCCGGTGCCCAGGGTCCCCTACCCGTGACGCCCGCTCCCAGCCGACATCGTCCTGTGCTGATCCCGAAGCCCCTGCTGCTGTGACACCGCCATGCCGATCCCCGAAGCCCCTATTGCTGTGCCGTCGTTGCGCCCCTCTCAGTGCCCTCACCGAAACCCTAGCCAGCGATCTCCCAGCGCCGGACTGGCCACCAGCTTTATTTTTCTTTCTTTTTTAGAAAAAAAAAAAAAAAAGAATAAAGAGAAAAGCAAAAGAAAATTTAGGTATTTTCTTTATCTTATTTTTGTTTTATTATTTTTGCTTTTTAGTGTAATTATTCCTTTAATGTGAAATTGAAATTCCATGATTTGAAATTACCTTGAAATTAGTGATTGTCAGTCCGATTTTTGCACCCGAAATCCGACTCGCAATTACTTTAAAAAATTGCCAATCCGATCTTCGCCCGAGATTCGATTCGTGATTTATGTGAAATTGACCAACCCGATCTCATGTGCGAGATATAGTCCGTCAATTTGGGTATCAATATTACTTGATTTGTTGTGGTGTTACTTAGATTAGTTTTGTTTTAAAAAAAAATCAAAAAATGTAGTTTTAGGGTTTGCATTCATAATAGGAATTTTATTTCGAATTTTCAAAAAATAAAAAAAATCAAATCAGTTAATTTATGTCGCTAGTTCATTTTTTAACTTGGATTGCATGTTTAATTATTTGGTAATTATTAATTTCGAAATTTAAAAAAAAAAAAAAAGGAAAAAGGAAAAACAAAAAAAAAAAAAAAGTCATTATGCATATGTCATGTAAAATTAGGGCATTTTTGCACGTCATTGCATATTAGGGTGAAATTGCATTTAGTTTAATTTTAGATGATTTTTTTCTTAATTTATTATAGGTTTAGGTATTTTATCAAATAGATTGTATTTTAGGATTATTTAGGTTAAGATAATATTTTAGTTTAAATTAGGATTTGGCTCAACCTAACTCCTAATATAAATTAATTAGGATCTTAATCTAATTAGGTAATTTTCACATTTCGCCTAATTTCGAATTTCTGAAAAATACAAAAAATGTCATAGGTTAAATTAGTTTAATTATTTAGGATAAAATGAATTCTTTTAGGAAAAAAATTGTCATATGCACGTCATTAGGGTTAGATTCATTGAGATGCATGTCATTTAGTATTTTTGCTAGGCCCATTTAATTAAAAATTACATGTCATTAGAATTAGGTCATTCAATTAACATTGCATTACATATTGCATGATTTTCATTAATTAAGCAAAAAAAAAAAAAAAATTGCGTGTTAATTAGAAACCATATCTAGGGTTGTTGATGTAGATTTTAATTTAACATTGCGAGATGATTTCGTTGCTTTGAGGTAAGTTTTTGTAATTTATTTATTGTTTATCTGGGTGTTAAATTGGTGGTTTGTGTACCCGCATGATCACCTTACATGTTAGGAAAATAGACTTAAAATCAATCCAAACTGCCTGCAAAAACATTTTTGAAATTAAAAGAATGGTACCGAAAGGGCATTAGAGAAATCTAGTGTAACCAAGTCCCCGTACCCAAATCTCTGGTTCGTAGGAGTAAAGTAAGTCTCCCATTACTTTACCTGGGTTTCTAATCGACCCACCAAAAATAGATTAGTGGCGACTCCTAATTAAAAATTACATGTTTAGAACTTGAACTGAAAGTCGCGAATTGATATAGGCTTGGGAGAGCCCGAGTTAAGTCTAGGCTTAACAATCCATTAGCCAAACCTTAGGTGGTTCACACCCGAAAATTTGATTGCGACAACGGCATTAATCTAAGATGAGATCGAATGTTTCTTAATTAGTTTAATATAAGGCTAGCTAATGTGGGCCGAGTTGAGCTTGGCTGGAAATTCTATAAATAGTGCTCAAATCTTTTCGCTAACCCTAATACTCATAATTATCCCCACAAAGGAGCATTTTCTAAGCGCTAAGGGTAAGGAGCTGTTTCATTGAGCTAGTTATACAAAAGGCAATAGAGAAGAAGTTCTTGAGTTTGGATTGTCACTATTGCGTATTAAGAACGATGGTCCAAATCAGGTGCGTTAATCTCTCTTCTCAATTGTATATGTGTTCTTGGTTCCAGTTATGGAGATTTAGGTTATGTTTTCGCGTATTTCATGTGGTATTAGAGCCTCCATAAATTAAAACATGGATGTATATTTTTTGCCCTTTTTGGTGATTTTTTGTGCAACAAAAATCGATTTTAGTTATATAAACAGAAAGAACTCGTCGATACTAGCAAAACCATGAGTGATGCACCACCGGCAGAGGCCGCATGCGCCCCCACGTGCCATTGTGGGTCAAGCACCTGTGGCCACAAGCTTTCACGTGTTCTCATGCACAATGGCTAACGTCACACTAACGTCAATGACTCATGCTGGAGTGATCTAACCCGACCCGTGGACCATGATCCGACTCGTTGACTTGACCTGACCCGGTTGACTGTGACCCAAGCTGTTGACCTGCACCACCCATTTTCTGGTTGACTGATCGGATCGGTCTGGCTGATCGAACCAACGATCATATTGATTCAGGTGTGCGGTGTATGTGCTACACACGCCGCACACTTTGGACGAGCGTATGGGTGTGTCCGGACTCCAATTATAGCGTTTTTAGAGTCTATGTGCTTGTATGAAGATGCTCTACACTATGATATATTTATTTTTTATTTTTGATAAATTTATGGAAGTGAAAATATGTATGGAACCCTAAATATGGGTTTTTGGGGGTATTTTAGGGTATTTTCTTGTATTTTTCTATGATTTTGGAAATGCAGGTGCAAGCTCACATGTATATTATCACCTAAAGATTGTGTAGAGTATGATTTATTAATAAATGAATAAAGTAATGTAATTAGTATGATATGTGATTTTAGTGATAAATTGCTAATGTCACTAGAGTTAAAATCACATGTATGTAGTGTATGTGAGAAGTAAAGTTGATATGTCTATTATGAGAGAGTTTCAATATTTCAATTGAGTTGTAACCACCGAAATTGTACACTTGATTGGATTTGAGAAGTATCGGTTCATATCATGATGGGATGTCTCATGTTCTAATGCGTGGTTATACTCCAAATGAGGTGATTGTGTATTAGTTCATGGAGGGAATAACAGTATGATGAAAGAATGACTGATCCTAGTGGTTCATACATCTAAAGGTGATGAATTCATGAAGATTTGAATATACTCTCATGGTCGCTATCATATAGGGAGTATACAACCGCATGTCATGTATTTTGCCCAAAGGTGATTATATGATAATACATGTAACTCTCTAAAATGTGTACTTATACATCTTCAAGTTGTACAATACTCACATGATACTAATGACATAGATAGTTTGTTATTTTTGTCATCTTATTTATAATTAATATCTTCATAACTATTGATGTTCTTGCTAGTTCAAACTTTAAGTAGTGGACAAAAGATTTTCTATTTGGGAAAAGAGTAATTGAATTTGCTTGTTATTCATGAAACATTCCATTCATGAACCCTTAAAAAAAAAATGGTTTACCAACTGACTACATTACTAAAAGGATGATGGAAGCCTTGGTAACTTGAAATCGTGTCTTATCTAATCCCGAGATTATGACATATCTATAATGACTCTTCAACATAAAGTATGATAGTTCTAATAAGGTTAGAAATTATGTTCTAAGGATGGTAGATTCAAAGTCTAAAAACCATATTCATAAATGAACTCGTGAAATCATTCGTCATTCTGACAATCTAGATCCTAAGAAAGCATCCTTCAAATGATGGCAACCATTTTTTTTTTAAAGAAGAAATGTCATATAACGATAGATTGTAGTAAATATACAAAAATTTGGTTATCCAAGTGTGAGTATGCAAGTAATGATTTTTTGGCATTATTTATGAATCCAATACCTATCGAAGCCCCGTCTAGTTATTGATGGCTAGATAATGGTGCAACAAATTTCTTGTGTTTTCCATGAGGATCCATAAATCTAAGGAAGTCAAATTATGATAAATAATAGCTTATTGTGGGAAACAACGATAAAATCAACGTTGAGTTCGTTGGATATATCATTTTAATTCTATATTCTATTTTTAATCTAATATTAAGAAATGCATTTTATATACCTTCTTTGAGATAGAACTTAGTTTTTTTATCATGTTTGAATATATGTAGCTATTTATGAAATTAAAAAAATAATATTATTTTGGTGTTCTTTAATTCAAATAAGGTTGAGTATTACATTATGTCCAATGAATTATACAAATTTTGTTGAACTCTCAATGATATATATGTCACATATACGGTTGAAAATGTTGTTTTCAAAAACTTTTGCCTAAGGAATAATCTCATGTAGTAATGTCTTGGTCTCATGTCTAAAGAAAGAGTAGAAAAGTTGATAATGTCGACATTTTGTCTATTCTTAAAAGTTATCTAAAGACTTGCGTAGATTATTACAGAAGTAAGATAACTAAGATAAAAAAAAAAATAGGGAAAATCTCAAATAAGGACCCAAAGTGAGCCTATTTTCTCAAATAAAAACCCAAAGTGACCATTGTTCCAAATAAGAATCCAAAATGGCTAACAAGTCTCAAATAAGGACCTGAACCTGCCGGTTGGTGAGTGTTTGACATTTTTGATGGCCAGAATATGAGCAATTTTGTCCCAAAAAAATATAGATAGAAATTCACAAACCCTAAAAGCAAAACCCCCAAACTCTTGACGTTATTTTTCTTTTGCTCTTCATCTTTTACGTTCTTTGTCCCCTCTCGTTTGGACACAACTCATATGCATTTTTCGGACAAAAGAGACATTAACTCAGAAATCCCACAAAACAAGCAAAAAGAACACCATAAAACAAAAGAATTCCTCCTACCATCACCATCCTCGCTACCATCTATGTGATATTCCACCACATGCCCGCAACTCGTCGACATGTTGCTTCAACAAGTTACAACCACTTTGACGAACGAAGGATCGATTGCACCAATTTGAACGAAACTGACCTCGGTTGAATGGGAGTGTGAATCACAGTGTATGGCAAACCTAGGAAAAGATAATGAAGAATCGAGGCCCTCATGTTACACACAAATGTCTCAATAGCGAAAAGGTGGCTTTACTCAAGATTTTTCTTCTTCGTTGGAAAGAAACGAAGAAAGAAAACAAAAGAAGAAGATGTGAAGAAACGAAGGTAGGGGTTTCTTGTTGTGTTTCAATTCGTGTTCCATGAACAGAAAATTTCGGTGCTCCAAGCGAGAGAGGACAAAGAACGGAGAAGATGAAGAGCATAAGAAGAAATACGTGAGAACAAAAAGAGTTTTTTTTAGGTCAAAAGAACGTGAAGAGTTGGGGGGGTTTGTCTTTAGGGTTTGTTAATTTCTATATATTTTTTGTGGACAAAATTGCCCATATTCTGGCCACCAAAATGTCACACGCTCGTGTGGCTAGCGGGTTTGGGTCCTTATTTGAGACTTGTTAGCCACTTCGGGTCCTTATTTGAGAAAATAAACTCACTTTGGGTCCTTATTTGAGATTTTCCCTAAAAAAAATAAAACTGCAGTATGAAGTTTTGACCTATTAGAGGTCATTTACATTTATATTAGTGGACCCTATATGGTAACATTATGTATAAATATTTTATTTCAATACAATCATTGACGATTATTTTTCTATACTTGATTAAGGAAAAGTCCAAATCTCTAGATAAACTCAATTTGTTTTTTTTTTTTTTTTGGACTAAAATCAACAAACAATTGGAATAAGGCTTAAAGGTTGTCAGACCTAATCTTGGTGATGATTATTTTGGCAAGCATGGCAATGTTTGATAGTTTAAAAAGACATTTTTGTCAAAAAATTGGAAGATTCTGGGGCGGTAACTTAATTTACCATACCCAAAAATCCTGAATATAATGGTGTGGCTAAAAGGCGCAATATCACCCTTATGGAGATTATAAGGAGTATGATTAATAGCACTAATTTACCCGGTTTTCTGTGAGGTGGCACTTTGAAAGCTACAAAACCATGTTTCTACCAAAATTGTTCAATTTCTTTGAGTGATGGACTTAACGTAAAACTAGCTTGAACCATCTTAAGGTTTGGGGTGTCTTACATAAGTGAGATTATATAATCTGATATTAAGCATGTTGGAATTCAGAACAACTTGATATTATTTCATATCTTACTCGGATCATTCGAATGGGTATCGATTTTATAACCTTAATAAAGGTACAAGAATTATGGAATCATAGACTATAAAGTTTCTAGAGTACGGTGGAAATCGCTGTGTCTTTACCTTTACCTATACAGACAATTGTGGAGTCTTCTATACCACAGACTAAGCCTATTGAAGTTTAGGATACTATTATTGAGACCATTTCTAATGAAGTTTCTCAAGCATCTTAGGTGCAAGATGAACTAGTTGTAGCTCCACTCAAGACTCAAGAGATCTGTTAGAAAGAGACGATCAGTTATACCATCGACTATATAATTTATCTGTGAGGGCATGACTACAATATTTACTACATGGTCGATCTAGTGACTTATACAGAAGATGTTTCTTGCCCTTAATCAGATCTGTGATTAGATACGATGAAAGACAAAATGCAATTTATGAAACATAATAGTGTTTGGGAACTTATTGAGTTGCCTGAACATCATGAGCTCATCAATTTCAAATGGGTGTACAAGACTACAAAGGACTTCAAAGAAAGATTGGGAAGTTTAAAGTCAAACAGATACTAAGGTTTCCCTCTTAAAGAGGGGTGGACAATGAAGAAACATTTTTGCTAGTCTCTTCTAAAGATTCTTTCAGAGTGAACATATTATTGGTAGCTCATTTTGATATGGAGTTTCGCCAGATGAATATTAAAATTATCTTTCTAAATGAATACATTCATAATGAAGCATATATGGTGCAACTCGAAGGTTTTGTAGTAGATGATTCGGGTAAGCTTATGTGTAGACTAAAAATCCTTATTTATGGTCTCAAGCAAATTTTCAGACAATGTTATTAAAGTTTCATAATGTTGTCACTTTGTTCTGTTGAGAACAAAATAAATCAATATATATACTGCAAGGTCAAAGGAGGAAATTTATTTTTCCTATACTCTATATACATAATATCTTGCCTACAAGTAGTGATCTTGAATTATTACATGAGACAAAGCAAATATTATCTAAAAATGTTGATATGGAGGACCTTGATGAGGCATCTTTTGTCCTTGACACTGAAATCCGTAAGGATCGTTCTCATTGTATATTGGGTTTATCTCATAAGACATTTGTTGATCGTATTTTAAAAAGACTCAGTATACATCACTACAATCCATGAATTACTCCTGTCATTAAGGGTGATAAACCAAATTTGTCACATTGTCATCATTGAGACATTGAGAAAACCCAATTGAATGATGTACCTTGTGTTAGTGCACTTGAAAGCATCATGTATGCGTAAATTTGCACTAAACCAAATATCGTTTTGCAACAAAACTTCTAGACGAATATTAGTTAAATTTTGCACATGATCACTAGGTCACTGCCAATGAGGTTTTTTAGGTACCTAAAAAAGACAAAATATTATATGTTGATTTACACACATGCTCATATCCTAAAGCTAGTAAATAATTCAGATGTATTTGCTGGCTATTAGGATGACATGAAGTCGACAACAGAATACATCTTTATATTAGCAGGAGGTGCAATAAATAGAAATATATGTCATCATCTACCATGTAAGTGGAGTTTGTAGGGTGCTTTTCAATTGTTATTAGGCTCCGGAACCTCAGTAAGGAGTTGACTGTATTTGACTTTATGAATAGGCTCATACGGTTGTATTGAGATAATAACTCTGCAATATTGTTTATTAACAAAAACATAGGTCTCAAGGCATTCAAATATATGACGGTCAAGTTCTTGACCATAAAGAAACGGTACAGAATGGTCAATAAAGTATTTTTGAATGTATTGTTATTATATTAAATACATGTTGATAAAGTCTCAAGGTATTGTATAAATCTTGAGTAAAGGTTAAGGGCATTCAGTTATTAGCGTTGAACATATATCTTGTCACATATAAAGAAATGTTAACTATAAAAATAAGACACATGTGGGTTCACTAAAACCATAAGGACATTCTATAATGGCACAAACTTTTGTGACAAAGATAAGATAAAAAAAAAAAATGTAACTGACAAATGGAATCTCTCTATGAGAGGTATTATCCATTTGCCATACTATAATATTGAATCCATATCAATAAAGTTAAAAGCACTCATGACCATGAAAGGCTCTGTGTGTGTACATACAATTATTGCCATGATTCAGTGTTTGAGATTTTATGGGATATGATTGACTATTAAGAATTATCTTTACACTAAGGTGTGCACATACGGTACAATTTCAATTAATATAGCCCAAGTGAGAGAATGTAAGAGTTTTTCTAATGTGGGTTACATTAATTGATATTATAATTTGCTGTTTTATAAGGTTGGTCTAAGATGAGATAGAAGGTTTCTTAATTAGTCTAATATGAAATCGACTAATATGGGTCTATTTGAGCGTGGTCCGTAATGATAAGGCCTGACTAAAAACTTTATAAATATTGCTAAGTCTCTCATCTAACCCTAACACTCACAATTATCCTCACAAAGGAGCGTTTCTTAAGCGCTAAAGGTGAGGGGTTGTCTCATTAAACCAGTGATATAGAGGGTAATAGACGGAAAGTTCTTGAGTTTGGATTGTCTCTATTATGTATCAAGAACGATGGTCCAAATCATATGCATTGATTTCTCTACTCGATTATATATGTGTTCTTGGTTCTAGTTATGGAGATGTTGGATTGCATTGTCGCATATTACAGAAATTACTTTCAAAAAATAAGTGACCTAGCTTTTTGGTTCAGCATTCTTTGGTCTAGTCATTTGCGTTTTTTAATCAAAAACTGTAGTGATGGCCGACCAAACTCAACCTCAAGCTATGATTTCTTTCTTGCTTATATGGGAAACTATTAATTTCCAATGAAATTGACCTCTTCCAGAGTGTAAGTTTGCATTTTGGGAGAGTTGAACCTACAGCCACGACCTCTTCTTAGGTCGTGTTGACTACGTGGAATTCATGTCCATATGTGTCATTTACCTACATAATAATGTTTAACATGATCACATCCCTCTAAACGAATGTGGCTGCAATGGTTGATCGGCGATATGCCAGCTTTAGCATATTTTGCGCCCGGTCAATTTAAGAGCACTGGCCTGTACCCACCAAGTGGACTGGCCACATATAAACAGCCAAAATGTAACACGCAAGATGCTTGGTCAATCCCGCAGTTTCCTCTCCGCGAAGATTTTTGTCGACACAGAAAAACATTATCTTTTGCATGAGTAACTAAGTTTATTATGCTCTTGTATACATATACGTACACACATACATATAATTATATAGAGAGAGAGCATAATAAGTTCTTTTTGCTCAAAATGAATATTGTGAAATAGTAATGCAATCGTGTTGCATGCGCTATTTTTATTTTTATTTTGTTTTTGTTGTGTTCTCAAGCTCAAACTTTGGTGTTTTGATTGTTGGGGTTTACAGCATAGGTAAAATAAATATAAACGCAACGGAAGCTTTTATAAAATTTTACTACACATGTATCTCCGAAGGTACTGTACATGCATTTTAATAAAAAATCTTAAGAATAAAGGGGTTTAAACAGATTATGTCTCATAGCGTGTTTTAAATGTTCTTCAATTTGAGGCCTACAAATATCAGATCTCTAGTTTAAACACATCGCATGTCAAATAGAAGAAAGAACTTGGGTAATCACCACTAAAAATTGTGCTCAGATTATTCGCCGCACTATTGATATTTTAGTCACGGCGAAAAAAAAAAAAAAAAAAAAAAGCTTTTTGTCTCACGCACACATTGCACAATCGCACACCCCACGGCAACTGTTGCCGATCCCTATTTTATTTTGCGATCAGCAACTGTCGGCAGTTGTTGCTGTTGCTGACCGTGTGCTTCTCATGTCAGCACAGTTGCTGACCATGTGCGTGCACTTTTATTTTATTTTATTTTATTTTTATATAAATCCTACAATTTAAAACATAAAATGGTATGATCTTCATGTGTACATTTTAGGCACATAAATATGTGTCCACCTTGGGCGTGTGTGTGCCTCGTTTGCACATACGCTCATGACTAAAATAAAAATTAAATTAAATCTCATTTAATTTAATTTCAGCTCAACTCAATTTCATTGTCGTTATTGCAAACCTATTTGTGATATTATCTCTCTTGCTCCACATCATCCTGAACCGACTATGGTATGTGACATTTTTGGGTTCATCATTGAAATAATAGTAAGACTTGCACTAGCACTTAGTACTCCAAGAGAATTGATTGTCCCAATTAATCTATAGATTCTACAAGCCATGATTGACATTTAACAATATGTCATAATTACCTAGACAGTATGAATGCTTTAAAAACATAATGAACCTGTCAACTTTGGCTACATTGTAATTCAATGCATCTGTGTTATTATTTCATAGTCGAACAAAGACCATAGAATATTTGTTAAGTCACCAATTCGATTATATGCAAAAACTTAATTGACATGCATTTTATATGAGACATGAATAGTTCAATCTCGATTACAACTTTCGCTGAGCATTTCAATGTAGTGTCATAATTAGATTGCATAAGACATCATTAGTGTACCTTGTATGTAACAAAGAGACAGATTCTATATTACACACGCATGTAACTTCATATATGAATGAATTAGGATCATCGAGTATAGAGACGGATCAATGAGCCGACAACATTGCACACCTGTGAACCATAGCCATCCAACATGCAAGTCAATGCTATGTCTCAGGTCTAAGGATTATTTACACAAGACCAGAGCATGGACGATTAGACATTGACCATGCTAAAAGCTTCCATGTCACTAATCGTTTTATGCGTGTCATGTTTAGTGAACTTGTTTGCTATAAGCATCAGTGTTCTAACTCGAGTATCATAATACTCAATGACTAGTGACTTGTCATTCCCTCAAGCATCCAATGCTTAATGGTGAAGCTAATAACACAAGGGTCTCAAAAGAATCATTAATATCCACTCAATGATCCATAGACCGGGAATGGTTTGAAAATTCAGTTTAATTGTGAACCCATCACACATATTCTTAACATCTTAAAAATAGGTCCAATCGCAACTGATCGTGAGAAATCATTCATAGATATAAATAATTGGACAAATGAATTAATACATTTTTGGCATTAAATAATAAGATTGACAGTATAACTGAAATTCCTAATATATAACTATTATATGGTAACTTTAGAGCATACATCCAACATTGACACTTGACTGTTCCAGCAACGGATTATAATTTTGCTTCGTAGTCTCACTAATCTCTGGTTTTATGGATTCTCAGGTTGATTAGACTGGAATGGTAGCTGAAATATTGGTAGAGGACGGCAAACCAGTCAGTGTAGACATGGTAAGTTCTCTCATCCCAGCATTTGTTCATGCGGTAGTTATGCTCCTGGACTTAGTCTTAACATTTGTTTCGTGATACACAGCCTCTTTTTGTTGTTGCACCATGAACTTGACAAGACACATGGTGCGCTTCTCCACTTGACTGCAGCCTCGATTTCCTTTGATGTGGAAACCATGTGGAAACCACTGAATCGTTATCCCTTCAGTATTTGCTATAAAGCATTTCTTGTCCTTGGTCTTTTTGTCTAGTACTTAATTAGTAGACGCATAGGTTAGAGATGTACCCTTTTCAAATATTGTTACTTTCATTTTTTTCAGGCAATTTTGGGCCGAACAATAAGATGTTCTTGCTTCGCGTCCTTTTCATGAGCACTTTCTTCAATTACCTTTGTTTTTTCTTGTGCAATCTCGACCACCAACTGCATTCTCATTCCCAATCGCAGGTCAATTATTCTGCAAACCAATTTCATTATGAGGCAGGTCAATTATTCTGCAAACCATAACCGTTTCGGTAATTGACACTAGACAAGAGAGTGTCAGTGCAACAGTACAAATTGCAAGTACAGTAAGCTACCACCAACGATTTAAATGGTTTTCGCTCGGAGCCAAAAGGGGAAAAAGAACAAAATTAGATGTCCATTCGGAACAACATATCGAGAGGGTGAACTCGCTGGAAACCAGAAAATCGACTTTCACTATACATTGTGCTCCAACACATCATGGAGTTTGAATATAAGCATATTGGGGTAGAGTCCATACCACTGTTTCAATTAGATCATCCTTGCCCTCCTTCGACTTCAATTTTACTTTCCATCCATCTAGCTTCATATAGACTCTTGTAAGGATCGAAGCTAATACATGTTTCTTTGGCTAGGCCCAATCCGAAGGAATTCCTAAATATTTCCCAATATTCTCAATGATTGGAACTCTCAATTCATTCGCCATCTTTCTTTTTAGTGCATGTTTAGTAACCATCCCAACAGTGCCTGATTTTAATTTTTTGTTCCCTGGGAGCAGCTTTGGGAACAGAATTGCGTTTGGTAAAATTTTTGTTCCCGGGAACAAATTTCTATCTTTTTGTTCCTGGAATTAGATTTGAAACAAAATCAAGAATAAAAAAAAATTGATTATTTTTCTAGGAACAAATCTAAGAATAAAAACCTTTTATTCTTCTATTTTCTCTTCTTCTCTTTTCTTCTTCTTCATCATGCCACCACCATCTGCCACCGTCCGTCGCCGTACGCCGTCGTTCCCCCGCCGCCGGTTGCCGAAACCGTTCTGCGAGCTCGCCGGAGGCTCGCTAGGCCAGGGCAAGGTCCGGTGAGCTCGCTGGAGGCAAGCCCGCCCGCCCAATGGCCAGCGGCCTCGCCTAGGCTGTCGGCGAGGGCCGGTCTGCCAAGGGCTGGTGAGGTCATCGGCTAGAAGAAGAGGAAGAAGAATAGGAGAAAAAGGAAAAAAAAAAAAAGAAGAAAAGTAAAAAAAAAATATTTAATTAAAATAAATTGATTTGGAACATAATCAATGAGCAGAGTACCAAAAGCAATTTTATTCCAAAATAAAAATTTCAGACAATTATCAAACGACTTAAAATGTTTAGAAATTGTTCCCGAAACACATTAAAAAGAATCACTTCAGATCATAATCTATACTCGGAACATCATCATTGCCAAACGCGCCATTAAATTCTAAGGGTAACCATAGTTGAAGTAGATAACGAACTTGTTTAGATTAATCGCTGGCCTGAAGCAAAGCAATATTGATTCAGCGAGTTTGCCAAGTTCTAACATTCCTTAATTTTACCATCCAAGAAGAAAAATCACATCATCCGCAAATAAAATAAGAGAAAAAGTAGGGCAATGTCTATTCAATTTAGTCCCCTTGATACTTCCATCCGCAATAGCTTGACTCAAAAGATAGGAGGGGACATTCGCCATGATTATGAATAGGTATGATGACAATGGATCACCTTACCCAATGCCTTCGGATGGCTGGAAGAAATATAGCGGTTCCGTTTATCAAATTGGATAGAACTTTATTTTTTAATAAAAAATCTAGAAAGATACTCACATTCATTTGATATAACTTGGAATCATTTATACAGGCATAGCAAATAAAATACGTATTGCTTCTAATCACCCAATGAGTGCATATGTCTCATCATAATTTGTCACTTCTTCTTGAGAATATCCTTGTTGAACAAGTTTAGCTTTATTTTGAACAACTTTACCTTTCTTGAGGTTAGTTTGATGTATATGAAACATGTCATAAAATTTCTAAGGTGAAATAAAAACTATGTGAATGTAAAAAAATTATTTCTTTCTTCTCTCCTTAGTGAATTGGCATGACTAATTACACCGATTTGCACTAGTGGATAGGCATACATACATGGCACGATGAATCCGCGCCCTAGAGTGCCTTACGTGGACATGGCAAATTTTCCCCATGAAAAATGCCTAGGTTAAGAGAAAGGACAAAGACTACTATTGTTTTGATTAATGGAGAAATCCTATCCACATTGAATTATTAACCTCATGTTTGAAGAAAGCCTAAGTGGTCCACTTAGACTAAAGATTATATTACTTGAAAATGTCGTTATATTAAAGCCTTCGTTCATTTCACGGAAAATAACTTTCGGAAAAATACTTTTCAGATTTTCCTATCACGTCTCCGAGCACGCACCCATCCCTCTTTGGTCAATTAATAGCGACATCCCGGACAGTCGCCGACCCACTCATTTTAATGTACATGCGAAAGCATATAATAATTCTCAGACAATAACACAATGGGATAGAAAAGTAAGCCATAAATTTTCAAACCAAAACAACAACCACACATATATATAACATAACTAGTGATATATATATATACAATAGAAACTACCCAAGTCAAGTCCTACTCAACACCAGCTCAGAAAACATACTCTACAAACAAGGGTGGGGGTTTCCTCAAACTACGGCTACTCGTCCACCTCAAACTCCTCTTGCTCCACATCCTCATCCTCCTTAGAGCCTTTGGCCGAGTACACCGAGGACTCGGTTCCTCAAGCTTAGGATCCTTCGCGTCCACCACCGATCCACCCTTAGGATTAACCGTACCTTTCCCGAACGCAACCTCCAACACATACAGAGGCACCTCGCATTCCGACACGGGACCCTCTCTTTGCCCATTACGATACAGGCGATACCATGCATATTGATGAGGCACCTTTTTGGGTAAACCCGCATCAATCCGGACAATAGTTTTCACCAGTTCAGACATACCCTTGAGATGCCCATGGATTAGAATGTAGTTCATCTATTATGTGATCTGCTTAGGTTGTCCAAAATGTTAGGGAGGAGCTGCCATCTATGGACCTGAAAATAGTTATCCCACAATGGGGTGAGACTATGTCTCAGCGAGTTCTACCCCCTAAGCCATGATTAGGAAGAAAATACGCCATAAGGGATGCCTAAACACAATCACGAGGTATAGGACTTATCTGGGCCTCCATTTCTTCCTACAAATCAGTTTAATTCATAAACTCGCAATCATAACATCCAATCAATTCGGATTGACTCATCGATCAATCAACTCAATCGATTACATGTCATCATGATCTTTTTTTTTGGTCGGCTCATCTCATACTATCTATAAGTCCGATTATATCGAGACTGCTCACTGCTAAGTTAATAAATAGATAGTATAGCTCACATCTGAGATGATCGGGTATACTGCTCTCTATATAAGTTGCTATATCACCTGTAGGCTGATATAGTATACAGGTATACTAGTCTCTCGCTAAGCGACATATCGCCCTTAGGCTGATATAGTATATTATCACAACCATACAACAAATTCAACATTTTTATCATTCTTGATAAAAATAGTCGTGTGTGGGTACACAATCATCCTAAGCCAAAATATATTATTTTCAATTTTGAACTTCCGACCAGTTTCAGCAATCCCAAAATAAATTTCTAGCGTTGTAGATCGACGCCCGGTAATTTTCTAATCAATTACCAAAATTATTAAAATTTGGAATAAATACCCAATTTCATAAATCACAGCCAATTTGCACGAAATAGCAATCAATTAAATAAACGGAATGCAACCACTAAAATTAGCATGAAATCCAGTCACCAGCCATCCCGATCTAATTTTCGGAAAATAAATAATAATTAAATAATTACGGAAAATAATAAATAAATGCAATAAATAGCAACTTAGGCCCTTAAAGCCTAATTTTATGCCGGAACGGGCCTGGAAAAATTCCAAGACTCGTTAAATAAATAATAGAATCTATCTACTCATTAATTACATAAAACTAACCACCTAACATGCATCAATAATTAACTAATTCACTAAACTATTCTAATTATTCACTAAACCAATCTTAGTCTAAACTAATCAACCCTTAAGTGTCATTAACCTACTAAGCAAGGATTAGTGAGTTAAACTCACTTGATTAATGTATCGCTCAGTTCGAAACGACGGGGACACTACAAGGATCAACTCTCTCCAAAGTGGGCCTATCTTTTTGGGTCAGGGAAAAACCAAAACAGGCCTAAACCACTGTTGGAAATTGTCACGCCCCGAACCTCGAGCACGCCAACATCCCACCATGGTCATGCAAATGCGACATTCCCAGGTAGTGTCGCCGACCCCATTCATTTATTATTGCACAAGTGGAACGTATTATAAAACCCCTGACAATAAAATACGGGATAGAAAACCAGGAAGCAAAACCACAACATAACACTTTCATAATTCAACAGAATTACAAATAGAAGCCTACAGCCAAAAGTCTATAAAAGACCGGCTCTTAAAAAGGAACTGTCCTACAACCTACAAGTCGGACACGTTCTTTAATCCTTATGACTTCACTCTGCAACTCCTCAAGGCCAACCAAAGCTATCTAGCCACTCCGTCCACCAGGGACCTAAAATTTTAATCCCCAAATCGGGATGAGACAATATCTCAGCAAGTTCAACCCCTAAACCCCTATTAGAAGAAAATACGCCCAAGGGTGACCTAGCCACATCACACGTAGAACTTACCTCGCATCAATTCCTTCCCGCAAGTTAGCACAATTTGTATTACACAATCTCAGTAATAATAATAATTCAAATAATTTGAACACCATCACTTTCATATAATTCACAATCGCACTTAGCACGCATTCCAATTATTATTCACTGCCACACAATGGCATAACCTACTCGCAGTTCGGCTATCTACTGACACATAGCCAGGCATCGCCTCCCCACCTTGGAGCGCGGCTTCGTCAGTACATCGACGGCATTCCCGAAGAAGCATAGGCCCGGAATCAATCGACCCGCAACCCACTGCGTGGGCATCCCATATAGGGGCAAATCCGGCTCAACAGCCCGGACGATTCCTCTTCGTCCCCGGGACACTTTACATTTCACTCAATACTTCCACTTAAAATAGTGATCCCGCCATTTTTCTTCATATTAAAAATATTCCAAAATTACTCACGTGTGTGGGGGCACGCTAATTTCGAACCAGAAAACCAATAACTCACTTTTTCAAACCCCACTACTTAACATAATCATTAAAATCCAATTTTTGCATCAAAACCCGACACTTGGATTTTTATGAATAAAATCTCTATTTATCACAATCAACACTCAATTTGCCACATCCATTCATCAAATTCAAATTCCGAATGCATAGCAGCGATCAAAGACAAATTTCTGAGAAAATAAGGTTCCAAAATAATTTTCAGAATTTATTAAATAATTAAATTTATTCCGAAAATTAATAAAATAATAATATCCATATCTTTCACGATCCACACTCAATTCATAATATCCAATCATCAATTTCAAAATCCGAATACACAAAGCAACGATCAGCACGAAATTCGAGCAAATAAGGTTCCAAAATAATTTTCAGAATTTATTAAATAATTAATTTTATTCCGAAATTTATTTAAATAATAATAGTTTAATAATTTCGAATAAATATTTATTATTAAATTATTTAATAACTTCGGAATACTTAAATAAATAAATAAAAATCATTTAAGTCACATCAAAGCTTTTATTAATATAAACATTCATTTAGCCTTAAATTAAACCCACTTTGAGTTAATCAAGCACATTAATATAATCTACACTTAAATAAATTAAACTAATCACCTAATAACACTTAACATAAACTAAACATGCCTAAAGCATCATTAATCCTCATTAACCCTCTAATCAAGGTTTAGTGAGCTAAACTCACCGGATTAGCGAGCCGAGCAAACCAAAACGACAAGAACGACGCGAGGATCGACTTTTCACAAGGCGAGCCGAGCATCCGGGCCGGGAAGCTGGCCAAAACAGGACAAAATCGGGCTGCCATACCCATTTTGAATGATGCTGTCCGCTGCGGTTTGAGGCCGAGGAAGGGTAGATCCGGAGCTTGGATGAGATGGAGAAGGACCGGGGAAGGTTGAGGGGTCGAACCAGACCTAGGCGGGGCCCGAACGATGGCCGGAGGTGGCCGAACGGCTCCAGCACGAGATGATGCAGCAGCTGCGACGCAAGGGCAAGCGAGAGGGAGCCGGAGACGAGCGGAGCGGCAGCAGTCAGAGACGGCCTTGGCGCGAGGCTTGATAGGGCGAGCGGCGGTGGAGCGCGGCTACTCCGACGGTGCTGCTGGCCTCGTTGTTTTCGGCTTGCAGATTTGTTGGGGACGCCGAGCACGAGTCGGGGAAGGAGGAGAGAGGGAGGCGGTGGTGCGGTGGTGGTGCGAGTAGGCGGCGAGCGGCCCGGCGGTGCAAATGGCGGCGGCAATCGACGATGGCTGCTCCGGCAGCTTGTCAAGGCGTGCGGCTCTCCTCTCGGTTCTTCTGGAGGTTTTCGCACAATGAAGATGGAGGAGAAACCAACAGAAGGGAGAGAGGAAGGAGAGAGAAGGAGAGTGAGAGAGATGGGACCATTCCCTTTTCTTTTTCTTTTTTTCTTTAATCCCACAAAAATGGCCCACCATGGCCTCATGGATGATGTCATACTCCACTTACTCAAAACTCCCACAACCTTTTTCAATGGGTTCAATTCCATTTTCCTCCGGGTCCAATTCTTGTACATCCAAATTCTTCAATTCCCATCAATTCTCTTCCAATCGAATCAAATTGAAGTCTATAAAATTAATTCGATATCACCACACTTCAATGCACATCTTCACTTGTCCACGTAACCAACTTAAGTCCCAAAAGCAAGACCAAAGGCGGGCTTACTAATTTCTCGAGCCAAAATAACCATTCTCTGATTTAATTTCTGAAAAATTCTGATTACATGAAAATATTCAAGATGAGTCAATGATCCTGAAATGATTTGTGACACACCCAGACTTCCAATTTCTGAATTTGATCTCAATTCCACGGTTAATTTCACTTTGGTACAATACTAGCGCGGCCTAACCTACCGGGTAGCCTTTAGAAATTTTCATGTATTTGACCCGTGGTTGATCATCTCAAGCCACAATGTACATATTTGAAACATTGGCGGCTTTCGGTTGTCGGGGTAATCTGAAGATTTCAAATACGAACATAGGGTACCCAATCGACGTAAAAGTTGGTCCGGTGCCGATCGACGAGAATTGTGCGATCCGGTGGAATCACCCACACATGACCACATACCTCTGTCGAGTCGACCTATCTCCGATCTCTAATCGATTTTTAATTGTGCCACAATGACCCTTGCAAATTAGCTCGATTGAAAGATCGCTTCCTGGTCAAATTCTCGAGTCTGATGCATTAGAATTTCTTAGCGGCTTCACCTGATAGACTAGTTTTCACATGAGTGACCGACTCAAGGAAAGGAACTATATGCATGTCAACGAAATGTCCGTCTCAATTTATTGAAAATAGAATTGGAAAATCGAGATGTCACAGAAACCCACTAGTTCGGGTTCTGCTCGGGGCTAGTTGAGGCAGCTTCAGTGGCTGTTTGGACGAGACAAGGCCGACGGAGCAGGCGGACGGGCTGCAGCAGCTCCACAGCAGCTTGGCGGGTGGCGGAGCTACTCTAGCAACAATTGGGATGCTGCGACCAGCTTGGGAAAGGTCCTGGGCACCACGCCTGGGCAGAACAACGGCTAGGGAACGACGGAGGCATGCGCTGTAGGGCGAGGGAATCGCGGAGCATGACGGGTGTGAGGATGGTGGTGTGGCGGTTCTTGGCGGCCGGACGACTGCTCGGTGGCTTCTTCTAGACTACTGGGTGTTCGAACAAAGAAGAAGAGAGGGGGAGAAAGGGGCTGTCGACCAGCTTGGGAGAAGGAAGAGAAGAGAGGAGACAAGGGGGCCACCAAAGGCCTTATCCTCATCTCTTGGTCCCCTTGAAGGCTCTACACAACCCAACTAGCTTGCACCACCAATTTTGGACCAATAAATCTTTTTAGAAGCATTTGAAGAGGTCCATAAGTTACAGCCATGGGGGTTCTACAAATTTCAATTGTTTTCCCCTTAATTAGATTTTAATCTCTCTTTGAATCATCCCAATTTGGCCCTAAAAATTCAATCAACACCTCAACGATTTAATTGGTATTTTTCCTCACTAATTGATTCCACTCACATTCCAATTGCGCAATCAAAAACGGTCCCCGACGATTTATTAATAAAAACGGCCCCGTGATGACTTTTTCCCAAAATGTCTCAATTTGCAGAAAAATCTTCGGAGAGACGAGTTGACGTTTCTAATATGATTTGTGACATGACAAAACTTTCAATTTCTGAAATCGGATTTAAATTCATGATTAATTTCACTCTAGCACGTTTTTAGCGTAACCTAGGCTACTGAGTAGCTTTTAGAAATTTTTAGTGCAAATGACTCATGGTCAATTTTCTTTGAGCCACAAAGAACCTATTTGACACATTGGCGACTCTCAATTGTCGTGAAAATCTCGAGAATTCAAATACAAACACAAGGTACCTAAAAGACATAATAATTAGTCTAGTGCCGATCGATGAGAATTTCTCAATTTGGTGGAATCACTCACGTTTAACCACACATCTCGCCGAACCGACCTAATTTTGATCTCTAAGTGATTTTTAATTGTGTCGTAATAATCTTTGCAGATGAGCACAAATCGAGTAGTCGATCCTAGTCGAATTCTCAAGTCTATTGCATTAAAATCCCTTAATGACTTCCCTAAATAGTCTAGTTATCTAATGAGTAATTAGCTTTGAGAATAGCACTATAAGCACACTGATGAAAGGCACGATTAATTTAATTGAAAGCAAGACTGAAAAATTCAAGATGTCACATTTCCGATGTTTGTTTAACAGAAAATGAAATAGTCAATGAAAACATTTTTCGCTATTAGAAAAAAACACCTTTAAAAGTGGGGAAAGAAGGTGAGGTGGAAGAAGTTACGGTACCTTCTTTCACTAAACACACTTTCCTTTTATTATTATGTTTTTTTCTTTTTCTTTTTTAAATTGAGTTTTTCATTTTTTTTTTCTTTTTTCCTCTTTTCTTCCCTTTTCTTTTCTTCTTCCTTGGTCGGCCATTGTCGTGATCTCGGCGAGCCATGAGATTGCTGCCCTTGGTGAAGCTCAGGCTAGCCTGGATTGACCAAGCCTTGAGCTAGCCACTCTGTGTCTTGGTCGATCATCGGGCAACCAGCCATCGCCGTGGCACATGGCAAAAGAGGAAGGAAGAGGAAGAAGGAGGAAGTAGGAGAAAGGAAAAGAAAATGAAAGAAAATAGGAAAAATTATAAATTATAAAAAATCAATTTTAAAAATAGAAAATAATTAAATATTCAATTTCTTTAAAAATAAATAAATAATAAAATAATTTTTTGGTCGATTAAAAAATTAAAATTCATTTTTTTTGTAATTTTTCCCAAAAAAATCAAATCAAATACTAAACAATGGAAAATATTTTCCTCTCTATTTTCAGGTTTCACTCGAACACTGGAAAATATGATTATTTTCTTGAAAAATGGCTTCTCAAATTACATTTTTTGAAAACGTGATATTTTTCATGAAACAAATGGAGCCTAAGTTGAGATTCGGGATCACCCAACAATTTACAAGAAATGTTATATAGTTCATCACCACCTTAAGTTGAAGATTCACGTTAAATGGTTCCTTACTAGCTTTTGCACAACATGACTAGTGCCCCCCCCAAAAATTTTTTAGGTTGCCCTCCCCCTCATCAACCCGGTGCATAAAGTCTTCTTCCTAGCGTAATCATAACAAGGCCCAAAACTAAAGGTCACAGAAATAGCATGCTTTCTTGCCATATGCGCTACACCTTGTTGGTTCATTCTTGTTCTATTTACTTAAAAAGCATTACTTTTTTTTACTGGCATTTAACTCAAGAAAAGATAATTTACAAGGGTATGTCAATCATCCAAGTCCTATTTCCATTATATGTATAGTCTATTGATTGCAAGCGACTTGTTTGGTAATTATCTAATTTGTTTTACTTTTTATTTAATCTAAATCTAGCGAATCACAAATTTTGACATTTTTTTTTTAATTTGAAACTTTCAAAATTTTTAGAATATTTAACTGTTGACACGTACCTTCAATTGCAAACTTTTCATAACATTTATATTTGAGCAAAAAGTTAAAGAAAAAAAGTACTCTTTACTTTTATCTAAGGGTAAGCAATTTTTGTATATTGCTCCTAGAAAGCAAAAGACGCGTTGGCAATATACGGGTGGTTTATTCTGTTGTATGATGCACTGATTTAAGTCCTATGTATTATTATGATTAGCTGAAAATGCTGAAATTGGGGAAGAGTAACTGAAATAGAAACACCTACGAGTTTGATGAAATTTTCGCCGAGTCCACGTCACAAAAACCAGTGTACGAGGTTGCGGCAATGCTATTGTGGAGGTGTACACATATAAATTTTTTTATTGTTGTCTCAAATTTCACCGTCGTATGAGCTTGCCTTTGGTAAATGTGGGCGAGTGGACAAACTCTTGACATTTTACGCACTTAATATGCTTACTTTTCTGATATTTTTACGATCATTATTGGGAGTGATCCGTGGTTCAATTCTGCCCTTTAAGAGGAGCATTTGTGTTTACTACTTCAACATTTAAGGATTAGGTCCCATGACTTGTCCCAGCTGATACGCTTTAATTTAAAGTTCATATCTGAGGTTTTGCTCTCGCTTTGTCACATGTATACTAGTTTTATAATTTTTCGTAATATTAATCCAATTTAATAGAAAGTAATTGATGATATATTTGTCACGAATGTATCAGTTTGGAGTATTTTGTGGTTAAAAATTAGTTTAAAGTAAATTCATCATAGATGTACTAGTTTAAAGTAAATTAGCTGGAGGGGTTTGGGGCCAAGTACGTTGTTCAATCTGACCTGCAGTCTCCTTCTTTCTTCACTTTCCTTCACACCATCACAAGATTCTTTTTTGTTTACACATGCGTGCATGTGTGCATGGTTGTTAGGATCGCAGTCCGGATTGTAGGATCACGATCATTTGATTCTACAACTCAAAAACTTTGAACAATTTGGATTCTAAGAAAAATGGTAGTCTGCAAGGGTCGTGATCTGTATCTTAGGATGGCGATCCCAACTACGATTCCGCTGTTCAAGCTTTAGAAGGCAATTCTGCCTTTTCAGCTGGAGCAAACATGAAATTGGGCCTCCGTCCCTAGCGCATGTGCCACTTTTCTTAATCATGTTCAGGCTCCATTTGGAAAATATAAGGCTTGGAGAATTAAGAAAAAAAGGGATGAAGATGAATGAACAAAAGAAAGCGAAGAAGTGCGAGACACCATCACTTCTTCTTCAGCCTTGAATAAATGATGAGATCAGCATCGACCACCATTGGCTTTCTTAACTGTCCTTCCTTTGGAGATGAGAGAGACAAAGCTTATGTCCTTCTGCAACCATATGAGAGAGACCCTAACATCCTTGAGAAATTGGCGCACGATTTGACTTGGCCTAGTAGCATAATATCATTGGATGTGTACTGATTAGAACCGACCTTAAACTTTAAACTTTGAAAAACCTAGAATAGCCAGTAAAAGTGAGTTTGTGAGAGAGGAGAGTTGTGTTAAATTGGAGAGTGTGTCCCAGATTGAGGTAAATGATATATTATCCTTTGAAATAAAGAAAGAGATGATATGTATTCCAAGAGAAAGAAGGACAAAGTAAAGGATTAGAAATTCGAGAAAAGGCAGAAAGTAATTTCTTGGCAGCCTTCTTCTTGATTATTATGGTGATTATTTTATGGTGATCCTATTTAATACACCTTAAAAACTTGGGCAAGGAGATTTTATGCTTTTGCATTTTGACATGATGTGCTTCAATTGTTAGTTGAAAAACTGGCAACCAAGAATTTAAACCAGAGTACTCTTTCACATGAGAACACTACCTTTTAGCTTCACTATCCCTCTTTTGTTGGTTTGTATGCGTCTAATTACACTGATTTAAGCAATATTTTAGTACTTAAAATTTGTAGGATCTTACGATCTTGATCTGATCTCGAAGACTTTGAAAAGATCCTACTTAGGATCCCAATCCTGACAACCTTTGTGTGTGTGTGTGTGTGTGACAAAGGTGGTCCAGCTTTAATATTTATTGTGCATTGTATGGTCTTAGTTATATATTTGACATGAAAAATTTGGACCCAGTTGTAAAATTTCTAATGGGTGACTCCTGAGTTAAACTGCTTTTCTGTTGGTTACACAGCTTTCACATGTAGCTTTTCTTCTCTATGTCGAATATCTAGTCTTGTCCTGTGCTCATATTGCATGGATGGAGACTGACTGCATAACATAAAGAAAGAGTAAGGGCAATTTTACAGTTCCTCATCAGTTTGGTGTAAGATTGATCTCTGAAGCATAATGGGCCTAAGAGCCTTGAGTGTAGGACCAACCTCTTTAATTTCAGCAAAAGAGTGTGGAAAATTTGTCTGTTTGCTTTTATTACAGAATCCTCCAGCCTTCTTTTCTTCAGATGGAATGAATAGCTGGTATTTGTTCTCCAACAGTTATATTCACTTTGATGCTTCAGGTTGTCCATTTTATCCAAAGTGAGGGTACTCAGCTAATTAATATACTATGTCAAGTAGTATGTTATATGAATAACTTTTCCCTTTTAACTTTGTGATTGCATCGCTTCTACCTGAATATATATGTATATCCTTGGAAGCGAGCCATATTTTACCCTGCTTGTTTAAACTTTATGATACTTGAAGTCTTTCACATTAGCAAGAATCCTTAACATCCTTGGTTAAGTTGAAAATTAACTTTGTACCCATGATATGCCCCCCTTTCCATTTTTTATTTTTCCTTATATCATTGGTTTAATTACACTAATATTTTGCTTACAATGCCCAATTGGTAAAAGCATAGACTTAAACCACTGTGAGTAACCGTTTCTTTGGTAGCTATTCATTTTGATAGCTTACCTGGACCATAGTGGTGCTGTTTGTTCGTGTTTTCATCTCTCTTTCTTCGGTTCCTTGCCAAATCCGCAATTGTTGACCAAGATTGATCCAAATGGAGCTTTGCTTCAACTTAGGTGAGTGATTACGAGTTATAATTGTTCCAAATCCATTGTTGTTTATGCTGTCTGTTGTTTTTTCTGATTCTGTTCACCCCCCTTTCTGGTGTTTTTCTTGCTCTTTGGTTATGCCCTTACAAGAGTGAGTGCCTTTTTGCCTCTTCAAGATTCCTATGAAGAGTTTTTGGTTTGTGATTAGTATTTTATTACCCTTCAATATTGTGTTTCTTACCTTTACAAGTTGTGGTTCTTCTTCTTACATGCTCATCGGAATAGATGGATTATATTTTGCATTGACAACCAAAACAAATGGTCAAACACCAAATAAAAAAATAAATGCCAAAAGTGGCAAGGGAGGAAGTGTCTTCTCAGTCGGATATGAATGAAGACTCAACTAACTCCTATGAGCATACTGATCACATGAGAAGTGCCACGTGGAATTATTATACATATTTCATGTATGTGTTTGCTTTTAACCCTGATTGGACCTGCTAACCTGTGGCTTCTAACCTGTGATGGATGTACTGTCTGCTGATCATGTGATGTTGTTGTGTCATTGGGTGCATTGTGCTTGGTTTGGTAGGAAGGAGAGATGTGTTGTGCAATTTGGAAGATGTTGTTATAAGGATGAATGCTTGGTGGATGTACTATTTATTGAGTCTGTGTTTAGACTTTAAGCTAATTCTAGTTTTGTTAATAAATGCATGAAATCAAATGTGCAGAGAAAGGAGGTGAATAAACTTACCTCCTTGCTAATTGCATATTTTGTTGGCTGACATTAATGAATGTGCTTTAGACCATCCTAATAGGAATTATACCTGCGTTTCTGTTATTAAATGTCGGTTGATTTCTATGAGAATTTAATGTTGTTCTGATAAGGCTTCCCATGTAACAGTTGCTGTCCTCACTTGGGGCTGTTTCAGACAAATTTATCAGCAAAATAAGGCTCATGTTGAGAAGCCCATTGGTTTGCTGTTTTCTTACAGAGTAGCATGGCCTTTTTATTAATGCAAGTATAGCTGATCAGGAGACAGTCCAAAGGCTGATTTTGTTTTTGGGAGTATCCATCCTGATTCAGAGGTTGCTGATAATATCATTTGGAGAACTTCTCCTGCTATTGATGTGGATTCTATCAAATCGTTCAGGGATACGAAGCTGCTGCGTGTTCTTTTTAGTTGTAGTCCAAGTTGAATTGTAACTCTTTTTTTAGGTCAAGCATGATCAGAGAACCAGCTGAATATTTTTGTGGGAAGAAGAGAATTCGTAGGGTGATCCCACCATATCTATTGTAATCATCTAAGTTGGTTGTACCTCTTTTCTCTTTTCTTTTTGAATCGTATACCAACTTCATTGCTAATGTCCTGTTGGTTTTCTGTTGTAATCATCTAGTGCGAAATGAAGAGAGATTTGTGGACCTCATTTAAAGCATAAATACTTTTCAATATCTTTATTTAAGCACATGCGGTTCGTCCTCATTGGAAAACCAAGATGATACTATTGGCTATAAAACACAAGTAGATGGACTGGCGGAAATATATGAACCAGCATTCATCACATTTAACTTTACTTTGTGTAGGGAAGAATAGCAAATACTGTTTGTGCTGCTGTGAGAAGGAGCAACATGATGGCTGCGAGAACGGACAAGAAAGCCCAAGGACTATGGAAATATTCCCTCCTTAGTTTCGCCATCCAGACGTTCCTCTTCTTTTTGCAATGTACATTCACATTTTGGAAGATCTTGGAGTAATAGGAATCGGATACGAAGACGTGGTCAACAATCTTCTTGAACATTTGCACAACCACCTTGTCATCGCCCAAGTAGTTCTTAATAATCCCTGCGCAGCGAAGCTCCTCGACGTCCTTTGAAGATTTTATGAGGCAGTCCATGAGGATCACGTAATCCGTGAAGTAGTTGATGTCTCTGCTTTGACGATGCTGCTCGAACGCGATCAGGTTTCGAAAATTTGATTCGGTCTCGTCCTCTACATCCAAGACCGGTAACTCGAGTGTCCCGTTCTTGAATTTGATGTTGCTCAGTAGGTCCCCTCGCACGGCCCTAAACCTGACTCCTGATTCCCTTAGCTCACTCGCCGAGGGCATGAGTGGCATGCAGTTTAGCTGGGGCGTTACAGGCAAGTCATAAGTGCGCCACCCGTGATATAGATGCAAAAGATGCCCCCAGTTGCCCCTCGTCCAATTTTGGCCGGGGCCTTTCGTTCAAATGGAAGTACATGATGGCGACTTTGCTGAACTCATGATGCTCGTCCGGACCTTAGTCAGGTCATATAGCTTGCTCAAGACGAAAAGTGGGAGTTGGTTCTCCAGCAGCAGTAAATCACGCCTAATGCTATTTTGAAGCCCCCCAGATTCATGCATAACCGGGTCGTCTTTGTCTCCGTTCCTCATAATGTACTTACGGAACAACTCAACGATGAAACAACCATCAATGAGCATCATCGCAAGAAACTTTTCTTGGGAGAGGTCGATGGTTTCCGCATAGCAATTATGCGCCCGCTGTTCCAGTTCCCTGAGAGCCAGCACGTACCTGTCGATCCTCTCGTTTCTCCTATCCAGCAATTGCTGCAGGTATCGCAATTTTTGCTTCTCCATGAATTTGAACTTTTCATTTCCATAGTGATAAGGGCCGATGGCTAGAATTACTGGTTCATAGGCTTTCGGGTTGACTTCGCGCATTTGATCATGAACCCTAAATATAATTTGCTCCGACGAAGTGGGAGACATAACGCAAAGCATATTCTCGATGTGGATTGAGACATGATCTTGCACCCTGGAATGCTCACAGATCCCAGCATGGTGTATTGGCTACGACATAATTAATGTGACAATAAGCACGGAGTAAAGCAAGATGATTGTTTTACATGTGCTTCCCTTTGATTTAGGGCAACTTAAAAAAAAAAAATGCACTCTTATGAACTATTTTAATTTTCACTTTTGGTCATCATACTATTTTTCATGATCCATATAATTCTTAAAACTAAATTTCAAAATCTAGTAGAAAAAAACTAATCTCTGAATAAATTTCAGGACAAATTCGTATTTTTGTGCGAATATCGATGGACAGTGCAAATTAAGCACCGTGGTTGAACACGTGGTGTGGACATTCAATACAAACAGATGGACAACTGAGGAAAAATTATGATCCCTGTAATATTGCTCCTTATAATATTGCTCCGAGAATAAATTAACAGCTGTATGGGCTTTTTACTTTTGAGCATCGGAGAACCCCTTTTGCTCTATGGACGAGTTTTGACTTTTGGGAGGCAAAACAACAGCACAAGTGCCAAACTTGGCATGGGATACTTAAGTGTCATTTTTTTTTTTTTTTTTTTTAAATTGGGATATTTGATTTCTAAGTCTAGTGACCTTGGCCGAAAATTCTACATGATAATTTTTTAATAATATAACTTGTCTACATGACTCATTAGAGAGTTGAGTCAATAAAGAAAAATTAAAACTATGTCATTTTACCTTTTATTTTATTTTATTTTAATATAAATGTTCATTAAATTAAATTATTTTAGAAAAATAGATGAAGATTGCAAAACAGTGAGGGCTAAGCCCTCGCCGCCCTTGTCGAGGAGGGTTGGCAATGATGGGGGAAGGGTTGATCAGAGTCGTTGGCCCTTGACCAAGGCTCAACAACCCCGGCCGACCAGTGGTGAGGGCCTACAATCCTCGCCCAGCTCTGGGGCGAGGGTTGCACGCCCTACCCCAAATCCGACAAGACCCCCTAGCTAGTGTTGGCCCATGGCCTATTAAGCGAGGGTCGGCGACCCTCGTCGAATCTAGGGGAGGGTTGTAACCCTCACCTCCGGTCTGGGCCAGGGCTTACGAGCCCTCACCACTAGGGCCCGGCGACCTCGATCGACTCTACCCCCACCATCGCTGGCCCTTTCGGGTGATAGTGGCGAGGCGGCAGCGAGAGCTTGCATAGCCCTCACCGTTCTGCAACCCTCCTTTTATTTTTTATTTTTTAAAAATTTTTCTGTTTTAAATTTAAGTTAAGTAATATTTATATTAAAATTCAAATTCGAGGGAAAACGACGTCGGTTTCAGCTTACTAGCCATGTTAGCATGTAAAATAACATCATTTTTTTGCTTATTTAGCCACGTTGTCATTTTGCACTTGTCTCATAAAAAAAAAAAAAAATGCTTATGTTAGCATTTTGACTGGATTTTCTCACCCTTGAACACTTGACTAATCCATTTTTTTTTTTTTTTGACACTTAAATATATATTTTCTAACTTTTGACATTTAAGTTGGACTAAATTTTAACATTCTAAGGATCTAGGTCTCCTTTTTAGAATTTGAGTCCCAAAATTTTCTCTCCAGCCACCAAGCAAGGACAACCTTTTAGACACTAACATGTGAATTTTAAAACTAATTGGGGTGTTCTTATTGTGAGCTACTTACCATCGATGTTCAAGGCGTAAGAACCACGCTGAATAGTTTTAAACTACATAAGAAGAATAATTGGAATGAAATGCAACCAAGATAAAATACAGAAATATTATTAAACGCGATGGGAACTGAGGATTTCAGGTTAGAGAAGGTAAGACAAGCTTCTAGCTAAATAACATATAAATGACTGACTTTTTAAAAAAAATTAATTTCTACCTAAGAATATAAGGAATTTTTGGACCTAGGGAGCAAGGCTGCCACTGGCCTGGTACTATTGATTAAATGGTAGACGTAAGTTTAGAAATTATTTGTGTGATTAACCCTCTCTAGAAGGATGAAAGCAATCGTTAATTGAACCAAGAGAAGACAAAATTGATGCTTGAGTGACTTTGTCTAGCTGAGACATGTTAGTCAACGTGATTTCGGCACCCTGAATTAGATCGAATGTGTATGATTTAATTTTAAGTGCTTGCTAGAATCATGTTAATTAATGGACCATAACTCAGAATTGAAAGAAATGGTCTCATCCTTCAACATTATGTTTTTTTTTTCTCAGTGTGAATAGGAAGGGAAATTCGCAGGACTTACTTGATTACGATGGTGGTTGCTCATTCTTCTTGCCAAGCTAGACCAGCTGCTATCACGCAGTAACCAGTTCTTCTCTTTTTCTGCGTGAAAACATGCGATCGTACACGGCGAGAGCGAGAGAGAAGAGGGCGACAATGCTAACAGATGTTGAGGCGAACGATGGAGGAAGAATCTTCTCTCATCTTTTTTCTTGCAGAGGAAGGAGAGAATAAGAAACCTTGCGTGGTCGCGTAGAAATGCATTTCGGCTTGGGCTTTTCCAGCCCGGATTTCCGAAGCCCGAGAAGCTCATCCTCGTCAGCCATTTAATTAAACAGATGCTAATTAAATAATCCTTTGTTCAAATATTATTGTAATTTACAATTCCCTAGCATGAAATTACTACTATCACCTAGAGGTAAAATGAGACTACCGCATACACCAACCATTTATACAAAATTCAAACACATTTTTGTTTGGCCCATCAACCTTGGTCGTCAATACTTCCGACGGTAGAGGGTACTGCAATAAAGACATATGAAGTCATCCACAAGTTGCGTTGTACTATGTGAAAACGGACCATTTCACAAAATTTCACGGAATTTGTGGAAAGAGTCCTACATTCTACCTACTAGCTAGAAAATAATAGTCTTCGCGACAGAGGCAACTTGTACAATTGTGATAAATGCATATATAAAGATGCTTGCCAAATTCTCTGGATTGGTGCGGTTGAACAATGTGTTAAGAGATTATCAAATTGCGTATTTAGATTTCACGGACTATATGTAAACTATTCTCCGTATTCCCATAAACTGTGAGAAATATATGATCACATTTATTTTTGCTTTGTGTAAGAAAGAATAGTAAATACTATTTGCCCTACTACTGTGAGAAGGAACATTTATTTTTGCTTGTTGTGAAGGTGCGTACATATGAAAGATTTTGATTTTTGTCTTAAATTACACCATCATACGAGCTTGCTTTTGGTAAATATAAGCGAGTGGAGAAATTCTTGACATTTTACGCACTTAATATGCTTCCTTTTCCGATATTTTTAGCATCATTATTGGTAGAGATCTTGGTTAGACTGCCCTTTAAGAGTAGCATTCGTGGTTACTACTTCATTAAAGGACTAGGTCCCATGAACTGTCCTAACTAACATGGTTTTGCTTCCTATACATTAGTTTGGATATACTTTAATTTAGGAAATCGTGAAAAAGCCCAAACTGGTACAGTCATAATACATTTACTTCAAATTAATTTTTTGACCACAAAAAAATCTCAAACTAGTATACTTATGATAAATTTATCATCATTTAGTTTTCGTTAAATTTTACTGTCAAATTTCAGAATCGGATGATATGTGATAGTTGATGGGTATAACAGTTTGAGGTTTTATGCTTAGTTTGTCACATGGATGGTAGTTTTGTAGTTTTTTTGGTATTAATCAATTTAACGGAAACTAATGAATGTGTGTATTTAAAAATATACTAATTTGAGATTCTTTATAGTCAAAAAATTATTTTTGGGCAAACTCGTCACATGTATACTTATTTGAAGTTTTTTGATCAAAAATTAATTTTGGATAAATTTATCACAAACTACTAATTTGATGGTTTTCATGGTATTAACTCTTAATTTTATGGCACTTTACCTGAAATTTTTTACCATTTTATAATATTTTTACAGTTTTTAGGAAATGTACCTTCACCTAACACCAACAAGACATGAAAGCTTGATAAAGAGTGAAGTATTGTTGTTAGCCGTAGGGGGAGCAAAAAGAAATTGTCCAAATCAGAACCGCCCGGAATCTTCGGTTCCTAAAAACTTGAATAACTGAATACCGGTACGGTTTCTTATTTCCATTTTTTTTTTAAATGAAACCGAAAAGCGGGACCCATTTTCGGTTCCTAAAAACTTGAATAAGTCCTCGGATAGGTTCGCAGCTTAGTCACGCTCACTTTGGCCTCGACGGTTTTCAGGTACCAATTTGCCTCTCGCCTCTTGCTGCGTATTTGCCCTAATTCTCCCCGTTGTTTCGTCTGGTTTGGTTTTGTCATGGTGCGCCTCCATGTGTTTTACATGGTTGCTATCTGTTGATGGTTTTCTTGTCTCCATTTTCGAGTCTTGGATACGAGAGGAAGGAGATATGGTCGATGGGTAGTTGGCTTTTCAGTCTTGGATTCGCAATCCACATGAGCTCAGGACTTGAAGTGATTTTTACACAATTTTACCCGTGGACATGCTCTGCTCAGCTGGAGAATGATCAGCTGGTGGTTTTTTTTCTGCCTTTCTATGTTCTTATGTTGTTTGGTCAAGGGAGGATTAAGTGAAAATTCTTTTATCAAAAGTGGTGGTAGTCATTTTGGTGAAGTGCTGTTTCAGGGTTACTGGTAGTTGTGATCTTTTATGAAGCTTTCTTTGGATTTTGCTGCAAGTGTGTATGTTTGTTTGATGATCAGGGAAGTTATGTGTCCATGGATTCTGAATTGTTGTAGGACAGGCAGGTAACTAACTTCATGGATTGAAATGGTTTGCTGCATATTGTAGCATAACCAAGCTGCAAAGATAACAAAAAAATAATGAAACTGAAAAGAAAAGAAAAAATAGTGGCTTGTTCTTGATGGAACCTGGAACCAGCTTGAAATCGGCAGGTTCTCTTTCAAAGTCTGTTCTAGGGTCCACAGGGGTTGGTTCCTGGTTTCAAAAATTGGGAATGAGTCCTGATAGGGTAGGTTCTAGGTTCTAGACTTGGAACTGATTTGCTGTTAAAATAGAGAATGAACCTGAGTTTGATCAGGAGGTGAACTCGATGAGTGGAAGCTAGGTTTAGATTTTGAGTACTATTTCTTTCTCTGAAATGTAATACAGGTAAAATGCGTGTGCAACTTGTTCTGCCAGCAGTGTTTATTGCATGAGTTCGCCTTTGCTTTCTCAACTTGCTCTATTGACACAGTTAAGCATTTCATTTTGGGCCCTTGATTTTAGCTTTATGATTTGATCTTTCTACTTCACATGATGGTGCAGCAAAAGAGAAAGAGAAGAGAAAGGAGAAAAACATGCTGAAGAGGAGGAAGGAAAAAGGGGCAGAACTGAGCAAAATGTCAACAAAATCCCAAATAATGTTTCATAAGTGGCTGAATTACACTGAAATATTATGAAGGATTTTTTTGGTGTTGATATAGATATCCAATTTAACATCACCTTCAGCCACCAACAACTCTGACAAAGGATTTACATCATTGAATGCCTATTCACTTTGACACCATTTCTGTTTGAGTGCTCATAACACGTTCTTCTCAATGTCACTTTGCTTGACACGGGTTGAGGAAAATTACTCTATAATATTTTCATCCAATTTGGCCATGTGAAGCATTTTGGGATTTTGTTGAGCATATTGCTCTTCCTAGAGACATTTTTCTCAGCTTTGGCCTCTTTTTTGTTCTTCCTCCTCCTTTTCTTCTCCTTTTCCTTTCTCTACATGGTCAAATAGTTTGTCTCCTCAGCTTTTGCATGGTGCCTATGCAAATTCTGGATATATTGTCGAAGAGGGCTAGTGTTGAACCTTCCCGAAAGAAGCTATCTGAACGGACTCCTGGCAGAGATAATTCCATATAATGGCCAGCCATGTAAAGCAGACTTAATTGTGCTGAGGAAAGCAGGTAAAGAGTTGAGAATTGGTGAAAGGTAGTTGATGTTTCTTATATAATTTAAGAACATTGTTCTAACTTGTCATCCACTTTTCTTGCAGTATTCAAAAGGCCCTTTGTTAATGATTTTTTACTGCTTTGCTTTGAGAAATTAGCTAGTGGGGTTTGGGGCCAAGTACGTTGTTGAATATGACCTGCAGTCTTCTTCTTTCTTGCACTTTCTTTCACACCATCACAAGACTCTTTTCTGTGTACACATGCATGCATGTGTGCATGGTTGTTAGGATCGCGATCCGGATTGTAGTATCACAGTCATTCGATTCTACGACTCAAAAACTTTGAACAATTTGGATTCTAAGAAAAACGGTAGTCTGTAGGGGTCGTGATCTGTATCTTAGGATGGCGATCCCAACTAAGATTCCACTGTTCAAGCTTTAGAAGGCAATTCTGCCTTCTTAGCGGGAGCAAATATGAAATTGGGCCTCTGTCCCCTAGTGCATGTGCCACTTTCTTCTTAATCATGTTCAGGCTCCATTTGGAAAATATAAGGCTTGGAGAATTAAGAGAAAGGGATGAAGATGAATGAACAGTAGAAAGCAAAGAAGTGCAAAGACACCATCTATTCTTCTTCTTCTTCAGTCTTGAATAAATGATGAGATGGGCATCGACCACTGTTGGCTTTCTGAACTGTACCGTCCTTTGGAGATGAGAGAGACAAAGCTTTTGTCCTTTTGCAACCAGATGAGAGAGACCTCTACATCCTTGAGAAATTGGCGCATGATTTGACTTGGCCTAGTAGCATAATATCTTTCAATGTATACTGATTAGAACTTACCTTAAACTTTAACAGTTGAAAAACCTAGAATAGCTAGTGAAAGTGAGGTTTGTTAAAGAAAAGGTGGGGTGTAAATTGGAGTGTGTCCTAGATTGAGGTGAATAATATATTATCCTTTGAAATAAAGAAAGAGACGATATGTATTCCAAGAGAGAGAAGGACAAAATAAAGGATTAGAAATTCGGAAGAGCCACGAAAGTAATTTCTTGGCAGCCTTCTTCTTGATTATTATGGTGATTATTTTATTGTGATCCTATTTAATACACCTTAAAAACTTGGGCAAGGAGATTTTATGCTTTTGCATCTTTGACATGGTGCTTTAATTGTTAGTTGGAAAACTGGCAACCAAGAATTTTGAACCACAGTAATCTCTCACATGAGAATGCTACCTTTAAGCTTCACTATCCCTCTTTTAAAGGTTAATATGCATCTACTTGCAATGATTTAAGCAAGAATTTAATACTTCAAATATGTAGGATCTTATGATCTTGATCTGATCTTGAAGACGTCAAAAGGATCCTACTTAGCATCTCGATCCTGATAACCCTTTTTGTGTGTATGACAAAGGTTGCCCAGCTTTAATATACATTGTGAATTTATTTTATCTTAGTTATTTATTTGACAGGAGAAATATGGATCCAGTTGTAAAATTTCTAATGGGCGACTCTAGAGTGAAACTGCTTTTCTGTTGGGTAAGCAGCTTTAACATGGAGCTTTTCTTCTCTATGTCAGTATCCGTCTTGTCCCTGTGCTCATATTGCATGGATGGAGACTGACTGCAGAACATTAAGAAAGTGTAAGGGCAATTTTACGGTTTCCTCATCAGTTTGGTGTAATATTGATCTCTGAAGCATAATGGGCCTAAGAGCCTTGAGTGTAGGATCAGCCTCTTTAATTTTAGCCAAAGAGTGTGGAAAGTTTGTCTTTATTTGCTTCTATTATGGAATTATGCGGCCTCCTTTTCTTCAGATGGAATGAATATCTAGTATTTATGCTCATCTTGCATGGATGGAGACTGACTGCAGAACATTAAGAAAGAGTAAGGGCAATTTTACAGTTCCTCATCAGTTTGGTGTAAGATTGATCTCTGAAGCATAATGGGCCTAAGAGCCTTGAGTGTAGGACTAGCCTCTTTAATTTCAGCAAAAGAGTGTGGTGAAGCTGTCTTTGTTTGCTTCTATTACGAATCCTGCAGTCTCCTTTGCTTCAGATGGAATGAATAGCTGATATTTGTTCTCCAACAGGTTATATTCACTTTGATGCTTCAAGTTGTCCATTTTATCCAGTGAGGGTACTCAACTAATTAATATACTATGTGAAGTAGTATATTATACGAATAACTTTTCCCTTTCAACTTTGTGATTGCATTGCTTCTTCCTGAATATATATATATATATATATATACCCTTGGAAGTGAGCCATATTTTACCTTGCTTGTTTAGACTTTATGATGCTTGAAGTCTTTCGCATTAGCAAGAATCCTTAACATCCTTGGTTAAGGTGAAAATTAAATTTATACCCATGATATGTCCCCCTTTCCATTTTTGTAGTTTTCCTTAGATCCTTTATTTAATTACACTAATATTTTGCTTACAATGCCCAATTGGTAAAAGCATATACTTAAATCACTGTGAGTACACTGTGAGTAACCGTTTCTTTAGTAGCTATTCATTTTGATAGCTTACCTGGACCACAGGGCTTTCTTTTGGTGCTCAAATTGGACAAAATTTTAGTTCTTTGTTTTTTTCATCTCTCTCGGTTCCTTGCCAAATCCGCAATTGTTGACCAAGATTGATCCAAATGGAGCTTTGCTTCAACTTAGGTGAGTGATTACGAGTTCTAATTGTTCCAAATCCATTGTTGTTTATACTGTCTGTTGTTTTTTCTGATTCTAGTCACCCCCCTTTCTGGTGTTTTTCTTGCTCTTATGCCCTTACAAGAGTGAGTGCCTTTTTGGCTCGTCAAGATTCCTGTGAAGAGTTTTTGGTTTGTGATTAGTATTTTATTGCCCTTCAATATTGTGTTTCTTACCTTTACAAGTTGTGGTTCTTCTTCTTAAATGCTCATTGGAAGAGAAGGATCATATTTTGCATTGACAACCAAAAGAAATGGTCAAACACCAAATAAAAATGCCAAAAGCGGCAAGGGAGAAAGTGTCTTCTTGGTCGGATATGAATGAAGACTCAACTAACTCCTATGAGCATACTAATCACATGAGAAGTGCCACATGGGTTTATTATACATATTTCATGTACATGTTTGCTTTGGAGATTTATTGGACCTACTAACCTGTGGCTTCTAACCTGTGATGGATGTACTATCTGCTGATCATGTGATGTTGTTGTGTCATTGGGTGCATTGTGCTTGGTTTGGTAGGGAGGAGAGATGTGTTGTGCAATTTGGAAAATGTTGTTACAAGGATGAATGCTTGGTGGATGTACTATTTATTGAGTCTGTTTAGAGACTTTAAGCTAATTCTATTTTTGTTGTTAAATGCATGAAATCGAATGTGCAAAGAAAGGAGGTGAATAAACTTACCTCCTTGCTAATTGCATATTTTGTTGGCTGACACGAGTGGATGTGCTTTAGACCATCCTAATAGGAATTATACTTGGGTTTCTGTTATTAAATGTTGGTTGATTTCTATGAGAATTTAATGTTGTTCCGATAAGGCTTCCCATGGAACCATTGCTTCCCTCCCTTGGGCTGTTTTAGACAAATTTATCAGCAAAATATGGCTGATATTATGAAGCTCATTGGTTTGCTGTTTTCTTACAGAGTAGCATGGCCTCTACTATAGCTGATCAGGAGACAGTCCCAAGGCTGATTTTGTTTTTGGGAGTATCCATCCTGATTCAGAGATTGCTGATAATACCATTTGGAGAACTTCTCCTGCTATTGATGTGGATTCCATCAAATCTTTCAGGGATACGAAGCTGCTGCGTGTTCTTTGTAGTTGTAGTCCAAGTTGAATTGTAACTCTTTTTTTAGGTCAAGCATGATCAGAGAACCAACTGGATATTTTTGTGGGAATAAGAGACTTCGTGGGGTGATCCTACCATATCTACTGTAATCATCTAAGTTGGTTGTACCTCTTTTCTTTTTGAACCATATACCAACCTGGTTGCTAATGTCCTGGTGGTTCTGTTGTAATCATCTAGTCACAAATGAAGCAATATTGTGGACCTCATTTAAAGCATAAATACTTTTCACTATCTTTCTCTAAGCACATGTGGTTCGTCCTCATTGGAAAACCAAGATAATACTAGTGGCTATAGAACACAAGTAGATGGTCCAGGGAAAATATATGAACCAGCATTGATCACATTTAACTTGACTTTGTGTGAGAAAGAATGGTAAATACTATTTGTGCTACTGTGAGAAGGAGCAACGTGAGGGCTGCGAGAACGGACAAGAAAGCCCAAGGACTATGGAAATATTCCCTCCTCAGGTTCGCCATCCAGATGTTCCTCCTCTTTTCACAATGCGTCTTCACATTTTGGAAGATCTTGTGGTAATAAGAATCGCATACAGGGACATTGTTACACATCTTGTTGAACATCCATGCAACCACCTTGTCATTGCCCAAGTAGTTCTCGATAATCCCTGCGCGGCGAAGCATCTCGATGTTCTTTGAAGAATTTATGAGGCAATCCATGAACTTCACGTAATCCGTAAAGTAGTTGATGTCTCTACTTTGACGATGCTGCTCGTATGCGATCAGGTTTCGATATTTTGATTCGGTGTCGTCCTTTACATAGAAGACCGGTATCTCAAGTGTCCCATTCTCGAATTTGATGTGGCTCAGTTCCCTCCCTTGCGCAACCCTAAACCTGATTCCTGACTCCCTTAGCTCTGTTGCCGAGGGCATGACTGGTATGCACTCTCGCCGGCGCCTTTGAGGCAAGCCAGAAGTGTACCACGTGTGATATAGATGCAGAAGATGGTCCGGCCTGTCGACAATCTCCCAACTTCGGCTGGGGGCTTTTAAGTACTTGGCGGCGACATCGATGAACTTATCATCCTCGCCCGGACCTTTATTAATCAGGTCATATAGCTCGCTCAAGACGAAAAGTGGGAGTTGGTTCTCCAGCAGCAGTAAATCGCGCCCAATGCTGTTTCGAATCCCCCAATCATGCATAACCGGGTCGTTCTCGTCTCTCAATTCCCCCAGACAGTGCTTACGGAACAACTCAATGATGAAACAGCCATCAATGAGCATCATTGCAAGAAAATATTCTTGGGAGAGCTCGATGGTTTCCGCATAGCAACGACGCGCGCGCCGTTCCAGTTTCCTAAGAGCCCGCATATACTTGTCGACGCTCTCCCCCTTTCTCATAAGCAATTGCTTTAGGTATCGCAGTTTTTGCTCCTCCATGAATTTGAACTTGTCATTTCCACAGTGAAAAGGGCCAATGGCTAGGATCTCTAGGTCATAGGCTTTCTTGTTGACCTCGCGCAGTTGATGACTGACCTTAAATATAGTATGCTTCGGCGAAGTGGGGGCACACCGGAAAGCATATTCTCGATGCAGATTGAGACATGATCTCGCTCCTCGGAATCCTCATTGATCCCAGCATGCTGTATTGGTTACAACATAATTAATGTAAGTGATAATAAGCACGCAGTAAAGCAAGATGATGGTATTTCATGTTCTTAAAATGGTTCTTCATGTGCTTGTAACAAAAAATTCTCCTTGTATATTCGCTTGCCTGTTTTTGATTTTGGTCATGATACTATTTTCTGGGAAATATATGACCCTTAAACCAATCTCCAAACATTCCCCCTCCAAAAAAAAAAAAAAAACAACCAAAACCCCCAACCGCCCCACGCCCCCACGCCCACCTCAGAAAAAAAAAAAAAAAAATAAACTAACTAATTTCCGAATAAATTTTCCGGACAAATTCTGCACTTCCGTGTGATTATTAATGGAAAATGCTAACTAAGCACCGGAGTTGAACATGTAGAGCTGGCATCGAACTTTTACAAATCAATATATTAGGAAAAATTACAAAAGTGATCTAACAGTGGAGGATAAGAAAAGGGAAGGAAATTCATGAGGACTTACTTTATTGAATCGGTGATTGCTCATTCTTCTCGCCGAGCTAGACCAATTCTTCTCTTTCCGTGGGATTGTGTATTCAGTGATACGGGCATAGATAAAATGAGACTCCGCCAAACATCAAACCTTAAAACCAAATAAAAACACGTTTTACTTGACAACCCACAAAAGAGAACACACTTTCATTCATCTCTTTTGACCTTGGTCGTCACTAATTCTGAAGATGGAAGTTACTTTAACGAACTGAAAGTTTATGGAAGTTGATGAAGAGGCAAAAGGCTAAGAAAGACATAAGAAAACATTAAAAGGTGACTTTATGCGGACGATCCCACAAGTTGCACTTTGTCGCGACCTACCCCTCTCGCCACTATGAGTTGACTAAAAACTAAGTGAGGCACAAGAGTATGCCACACACTCCATACGCAACTTGCAACCAAAAAATTTAGGGTCAAGAACTTGATTACACTAATTAATCAATTAGTACCCTTTTAGTATTTAATCTTATTTATTTTAAAATAAATGATTTTTATCATGCAGTTTGGATTGATTTTACACCTATCTACTAACATGTGAAGTGATAATGTAGATACGCAATCATTAAAGTAACAATCATAGCTACCAAAAATTCTAATTGCAGTAAAATTGAACACGTACAATTAAACATAATTAAATATGTAAATTAAATAGCGATATAATCAATATATGAGCAAATAAAAGTCTAATTACACTAAATGCAAGACATATCAATTCTTAACCAAACCCTATATATTTTTTTAATTTTTTAAAAATAAATAATAAAATATTTCTTTTCGGCCGGACCGGGTCCGGTCCGGCCTGACCAGACCCGAGTCTGACCTGATCGAGGCGAGCCGATCAAACCTGCCTGGATCCGATCCGAGGCAGGCTAGTCAGCTCGCCCAAAAAGGGGTTGGGCCCGACCAGAGATGGTTCGGCCCTCACTTAAATTAAGGTTGGGCCCAGCTGGTGGGCCCAATCCCTCTTTTGCAAAAGGGGCTCACCGCAAGGCCACAGCCCACGTCCCAAACCAGCCCAGACCTGATCAGGTATTGCCCGTCTCGATTAGCCCAAAACCCTACCCGGTTGACTACACCTGGCCCGCCTCTTTTGACCCGATTCGTGCCTCCTCTCTCTCCTACTCTTTTGTAGCGCCGAAGGAGGATGGTCGGGATGCCGTCGAATGGCAACTCAGCGACGGTGGGGACGTGGCGGGTGATGGCACGGTGGTGGCAGCTACAGGCGGCGAGGGGTGACGACGACGTCGCGGTCTGCGAGGATGGGCGGCAACGGTGCGGTGCTGGTGTGATCGGTGGCGGCATGGCTCGAGGGAGTGACACGAGCGACATAGAAATAGTATAGGGGCTAAACAATGGCAGTGTTGGGCTTACCGTGATGACGTCGGAGGCTGAATGGCAGCGGCACTGGGCTGGTGCTGCAACGGGGGTGGACTGGAGCTGCAACAGGGCTGGATCTCGCGATGGCTTGGCACAACAGGGACAGGATCGACAGTAGGCGTCGGGACAGGCGGGTTGTTGGAGAGGTGTGGCCTGGCGATGTCGTCAGTGACTGAACGCCGGCGGTGGCTGGCCTGGTGATGCGGCGGAGCTCGATCGACTCCCAGATTTGATCAAGCGCGATCAGACCTAGGCCTTTGGTCGACCCCCTACCTCTGATCTTTGGATCTAAGGCTCCGATTTCATCATCTCGTTCCCTTTGGCCTCCGCTCTTCCTTCTTCTGCCTCTCTCCCTCTCCGGTTCTCCCCTTTCTCCCTTTTTTTTTTTTCTCTCTCGGGCCTTCTCCCTTCTCCCTGTTGCTGTGCCCCTGCCCCTCCTCTTCTACCCTTCTCTGCTCTCCCTTATCTTCTCCGCTCTACCCAATGTCCTCTGCTGTGCTTTTTGGTTTTTTTTGCAAGTCCCCCGCGCACGAGGATGGCTAGAGGAGGGAGAAGGCTAGCGCAAGCCGAGCCGAGGGGAGAGTGAGGAGGTTGGGCCGGGTTGCGGCACGTGAGAGAGAGAGGAAAAGAGGAGGGCCGGGTTGGGCCAAGGCCAGATTCGGCCCGACCCGGCCCCTCATGCGTCCTTTTTTTATGTTATTTTTTTCTTTTTTTTTTTTGTTTAAAAATATGTGTCAACACATTTTATTATCCAAAAATTGGCCATTCTAAATTTTTTCATGCATTTTTTAAAAAATATTTGTGAAGGATCCTACCCTCTAGGGGTATTAAAATGCCATCTATTTTTGAACTCATATTTTATCTATATCAATGTTATACGGATAAAACATTTTTAAAAATCCACCTATAACTGGTCCAAAAAATTGAATCTGATTTAAATGGATGAGAACTTACAATTAATTTTTGATCCATTTAAAATATTAGGAGGCCCACTTAACAGAAGTGCAGGGAAGATGACGATCCATTTTCATCATCCTTGTCCGTGACCTAAAGCTTCGACGCAAGCAATCGGCCGCTCACCACGCTGCTTGCCTTCACACCGCCTCCGTCACACCTCTCTTCTCCTCACTTAGTCTAATCTAAGTAGTCCCAAGGATTACTTGCAATATTGGGGGAGAGAGAGAGAGAGAGAGCATGTGGGTATACCTGCAACGTGGAAGCAGAGGACCGCGAACAGGAGCACAGGGAGCACAGGCCTCAACGTCGCCGCCATTGTTGTCAAGCTCAAGAGGACCCCCGTTCAGCACACCAGAGAAAAAAGAGAGTTCAAGGAAAGGAGCTACTTCACATGGCTCTCTCCATTCTCTCCACATCCGACTGATGAAGTGCTCTTATATAGAGGAAAAAACAGAGATATGGGGGATAGCCGTAGGGTTTTCACTTTGATGGCTCCCCCCCTGCTCAATTTTTCCCGCAGAGGAGATAGACGGAGACAAGGGAAATCGTGGGGTCCGCCGATATTGAAAAAATGACCCTCCTTCCATTTCACCTCTCTCGGTCACTTTTCAGTGACAATCAGAGTGACAAAAGTTTAACTCGTGGATTGAGGATGTCAGAGTGGAATTCGTGGGGTCCACTGATACTAAAAAATGACCCTCCTTCTATTTCACCTCTTTCAATGACTTTTCAGGGAGAGAAAAAGTTTGGCTTGTGAATCGAGGATATCGGTGTTAGCGGGAGATGGTCGTCTGCATCCGAGGACCGAGGCTAAGAAAGTGCTGAAAAAGAAAGGAAGGAAGAGAAGGTGATTCCCCTATCGCCTTTGGAGTTAGCATCGATTTAGGGTTAACTCTAAATCAATCCTGGACTGATCCAATCTTGTTGATTCTAGTCAAGTTTCTAAGAAGATTAGGTCGATCCTTGATTCTAGAATTCCTAAATCAGCACTGTGCGGATTAATCGGTCTAACTTAAATTAACCCTGATTCTATATTTATTATATATCTAATATATTATTTATAATTTTTTTATATAGAGAAAACTCTAAAATAAACGGCGTCAATAATGTTAAATAACTCCTTAGTGACAAGTTCAAGTAATTTACACTATTTTTTAAGAATTTAGATCTTTTAATGTTTTTCACGACGTAAATAGCCAAAATCTACAAATGAGGAAAATATTTTTGTGAGGAAACCTCACGGCGTCTAAAAGGATACTAATAGCTCCTTATGACATCCTCCTCTAGTATTCATTCTCTTCTATCTTATTTGTTCACTTAGTCTTTAATTTGCTAAAATTGAAAGAAACAACTTCTCCACTCTCACTATCTTTGGATTATCCATGCCGCTCACCACTCGATGCTCGTCTGACTTGTTATTCCCTGCTTGATGCTTAATGCTCACCCCACTCGACACTTGTTGCTCGCCTCTCTTGGTTGACCTCGCTCGTCACCGAACTCATAAGGTCGATCCGGTCCTCACTCACTTTTTTAGGGAGTACAAAAAAAAATATTGGTTGATCCCGGGTTAGCCCTAGAACCGAACAAAACCCATTGGGTCGGTCCGGTCCTCAATTGCCTTTTCAGATAGTACAATGAAATAAATAAATTATTAATTAATCTCGGGTTGACCCTAGAACCAGACCGAATCCACTGGGTCAGTCCGATCCTCGCTTTCAAGCTCAGTCCTTGTTCCCAAAAATTAAGGTTCAGCACTATGTGAATTGATTCTAGAGTTAGGAGGTGGGCTAGCCTAACCTGAATCATGCTCACCCCTATTTGCCTCTGCCCCTCGATCACGTCTCGCTTCTGCGTTGCAGGTAGTCTCTGGATTCTCTAATATATGTGAGAGTTGAGAGTGGAGGGTACTGCAATAAATTGGATGAAGATGCACAGGTCTCAAAAAGACTAAGAAAGAAACGCCAAATATTGACTTAAGGAGAGAGATGGATGAAGTCATCCATAAGTTGCCTTGTACCATGTGAGGACGGAACCATTTCACGAAACTTCATGGAACATGTGGAAAGAGTCCTGCGCGAAAGAGCCCTGCGTTCTACCAACCTAGCTAGAAACCATAATTGCCTTCACAGGAGAGACAACTTTTACAATTGTGATAAATGCAAATACAAACATGCAGGCCCAATTCTCTAGATTGGTGCACGGTGGGTTGTGAGATTATCAAGTTAGGAGTTGAAAGTTATGTATTAAGATTTTACCAACTGCGTATAAAATGCTTTCGGTATTTCAAAAAATTGTGAGAAATATATGAACCAACATTGATCACATTTATTTTTTCTTTTTTGTAAGAAAGAATACTAAATAATGTTTGAGCTGCTGCAAGAAGGAGCAACGTGATGACTGTGAGAACAGATAAGATAGCCCAAGCACTAAGGAAATATTCCCTCTTTAGTCTTGCCATCCAAATGTTCCACCTCTTGTTACAATACACAGTCACATTTTTGAAGATGTTGGAGTAATAGAAATTGGATAGAGTGATGGAGTCACCCATCTTGTTGACCATCTGCGCAACCACCTTGTCATTGCCCAAGTAGTTCTTAATAATCCCTGCGTGGCGGAGCACCTTGACATCCTTTGAAAAGTTTATGAGGTAATCCATGAAGGTCACATAATCCATCAAGTACTTGATGTCTCCGCCTCGATGATGCTGCCCATACGTGATTAGGTTTTGAAATTGTGACTTGGTGTGGTCCTGTACACTCAGGACCGGTATCTTGAGTTTCCCGTTCTTGAATATGACGTCTTTCATGTGTCGCCTTCGCACTGCTTTTCATGAAGTTTGTTGCATGTCTAATTCCATTTGTTATTCATCATGAGGATCATTCACTTCTGTACTTCTTTTGCAACATCTCATGTACAGCCAATTGCATTTGGTTCTGCAGAGTTCCATTTCTTGAAGATTATGTTCATTACTTGTTTTCAATTTAATTTTACTATGAATCTTTCCAGTTTTGTAATATCTACAATTGAAGGCTAACACTAATGGCACACTCGGTGAATTCAATTTGTTCCTAGTTTTCTTGTGATAGGAAACTAGCGATCCTCCTCAAGGTGGTCAAGAGTCAGAATCTGTGTCCCCATCATCTATCGTAATTCTATCATCCGAACTGATGTGGCTGATGAGCTTGCTTGTCACTTCGTTTGGTATTGTTGTGAGATGATCATCTCCGAAAGCGCGATTTTTTTTTTTTTTTTGAAAATTTTCTTCTACAATTACCTCGAAAAATGGATGAAGAAAGTTCTTGTGCAAAAACTTCATGTGGGAATACTGGAACGGAGTTATTTGCTTGAAAGTTTTGTTTATGGAAATGCTCAAGGTAATGTAAAACTTGTGCATACACATGCACACATATACTTGAATACAAATTCCTCTTGTTCTTCAGCTTTATTGGCATTCATGTAGTCACATAAATGTAAATCTGACATGAATGCTAAACAAACTGTCCATATTGCATTCAAAGGTCACTATGTATGGATTTTGCATGGTCCCGCCGTATGGTACTTAAAAATCGATAACTATAAACAACAAGAAAGTTGGGTAAAATAGAACTTTGTGATTGGGCCGTACCACCACATAATTCAATTCTTTTACAATTTCCCCTGCACATATTTCTTTATCGTTTACATTAATTAGATTAAAAAAAAAAAAAGCTTTATTGTCCGTCATTGATTTTTTTGAAAAATTAAAATGGATTCATGCAATGTATAAAGAGGTAAATAGTAATTTTAATTATCTAGGTTTGGCAAACATGTAATTACTTAATTATAAATGTGGACCGATAAAAAGTACAAATCGATCAAGAAAAGGGAATAATATCAAAACAGTGAAGTTAAAAGGTTTTAAAGATAAATAAGGGAATAAGATCAAAATAATGAAAAAGTTAAAGGCTTGTAAGATAGAAACCACGAACTTGTACAGTTATTTAGATAAGAAGTTTAATTTTTCCACTTATCTAACATTCATGTTCTTTAAATAAGATAAAACGAATTCAACTATACGTGTATATGTAGTAAGTTAATAACCCATTTTCCTATTTACTCCATAAATATTCGATTTTTTTTTTAACAAATAGAATTTTTGCGAATAGTCTTCTGGAACTAAAGGAATACTCACAAAACAGAGTCGATGATGTGTAATTAATCGACTCATTGAGTGATCAATCAACACTATTTTGATCCACCAAATCAAGGTTTTTTAACGATGGAGTTCAAGATAAAATCTCCATTGCTCTGCTATCAATGTATTAATTATCTAGACCAAGCTTTCTATATTTATATGTTGCAGATGAAAGCTCTTTAATTTCGCCTTTGTCCATACAAACCACTTTCCCACATAAGTATGGTCATTAAGCTGGTGACATTTGTCAGGACATATCATGATTAGGAGCTAAACATACTTTGTCGTGTATTTAGTGTGTGAATTTTATTTTGTTCTGAATTGTTATTCAATTAACATGAAATATTTCCCTTTGCGTTCGGTGCTAGAATAAAACATGGCCCACTGAGTTGGATATTGAACTTCCTTTTAGACATTTTTTTAAAAGGATTAAAATGATTCATCAACTTCAATATCTATAACAATTAAATATAGTGACAAGTGCACTAAAAAATTTAAAACTTGTCGCAAAGTGCAATTGGGTCATTAAAATTTTTAAAATGTGCAATGAAAATTTAAAATTTGTTAAATTGGGGCAATCAAATCGTTCCGTTTTCTCCGTCCAATTTAATTAACGGTAGTTTTAGTTAATGAAAAAGCTGATCTTTAATTGTTTTTCAAAGAGAGAGGCAATGATGTCGTTGCCATGTCAACCATTTTAGGAAAAAAATATTAAAGTAAATTAAAAGGATAAAATTGATCTCAAGATTTTAGAAAAATAAAAATCTTCAAAAAAATTAGAAAAAGAGGAAGAATCAAATAGAGGAAAAGCCGAAGTCGAGAAGCACAGTGGTGGCTCCAATTGAGGCGGTGGCGTTGTGGCGGCCACCCGTACACCGGTGAGGGGCCGGCATCCCCTCTTCGGACTCAGCCAAAGCCAACGTGGCCCTTGCCACCACCTTCACGTGCTGGAAAAAGAAAACAACACGTGCGCGCGTGCGTGTGGTGAGTGAGCCAGGCGTGGTGGCAGCCCTCGCCCCTTGGCCGCTAGGTCATCTGCGACCTTGGCACTAGCGACCCTCGCCCCTTCAGTAACGATGGCAGCGATCCCAGCCCAGACCTACAGCGTCTAAAGCAAGAAGACAATCCTCACCTGGACACGAGGCAAGGGCCACAACCCATGTCGTCATAGAAGATTGAAGAAGGGGAGAGGGAGGGGAGAGGCGCTCAACCAATTGAGAAAAACAGTTTGGTTCCCGAACAATTTCTGAGATCTATGTCTCAAAAATGTTCTCTATGAAATGTTCTGGGAAATTTTATAGTCAATTAATTATCGTTATTAATTATTTTAAAGGTAACTTTTAGAATAATTAGTAATGGTCCTATAAAACCTCATAGTTCTAAAACTATAACAGGAGGAAGTAGATCATGTTCAAATCTATTCAATATTTTCACTTGCATTTTTTAATGTGCTTTGAATTTGTTATTGTCATATGATGGTTTAGCGAGCTCAAATCCTTACAAAAATCAAGAGTTATGAACTCCATTCATACTTTCCAAGGACTGTCGTGTTTGATTTGAAGACCGGAAGCAATCTACTTCAGTGGCTGGTGGAATAAGGAGAGAGCTTGAGATTCAGGAGCAAACAATTCCACGAAAATCTTGAAATGAAGTTTTTCCTTATAACTTTTTATTTGTGTTTTTATAATACCTAAAAGTTACAACTACATTAGTGTCTTTCTTTAAAAAGAAAACAGGTAAACATCTTTTCTAATTACCAATTTGGATAAAGCTAACAGATGACCTAGATTGTATTAATTTAATAAGTTTTAGGATTTAATTATATTTAAAAAAAAAATTAAGGACTCAATTGCACTTATACAATAAGTAGGTGCACTTATCCCGTATAAAGGAGAGTTTTTATTTGTCACTTGCCATTAATGGTGAGTTCAATTACTTCTATTAAGCCTATACCCAATATGCAAATAAAACTCATGCATAAGAATTTTTTTTTGCATTAATGATGTCTACTAGATGGAAATTATTGGGGTATTGCCAGAGAATACTATATTTCGATAGAATATATTATACCATATTTTTCCTATATCTAATCCAATAGGACAAACATAGAGTAATCTTTTTGAAAAAAATTTCAATATTTCCAAACTATATATATATTCTATACATATTTTCTTGATATATAAACATTCTATTCTTTGTTTGTTTTACTTGAAATATGAGCAAGAAGAAGTTCACTCATCATGTTCATTACTTGGGAGAATTCTTGCACATTTCTCATTAGTGGAACCAAAGATCATGTCATTTACATAAGTTCGCACTAACAAAATATATTCATCTTTCTTCTTTATTAACAAAATTGTGTCTATTTTACTTGTTTCAAAATTGTTGTCAATTACAAAACTACATAATCTCTCATACCAAGCATGGAGCTTGCTTGATACCATGTAAAGCTTTTCAAAGCTTGTAAGTACAATTTTCTCATTTAAGATCTTCAAAGTCCGGTGATTGCTCTACATAGAACTTTATCTTAAATAAAAAAAATCTAGACATATACTATCACATTCATTTGATATAAGTCGGAATCTAGCAAATAATAGATGTAAATCACCCAATGAGTGCACATGTCTCATCATAATTTATCACTTCTTCTTGAGAATATCCTTGTAGAACAAGTTAGCTTTATTTTGTAAAACTTTACCTTTCTTGAGGTTAGTTTGATGTATACGAAACATGTCAAAAAAAGTTTTTAAGGTGAAATGAAAAATATGTGAATGTAAAAAATATATTCATTTCTTCTCTCCTTAGTGAATTGGCACGACTAATTAAACTGATTTGCATCGGTGGATAGGTATGGATTCATGGCATGAGGAATCCGCACCCCATGTTGCCTTACCATCGATATTTCAAAATTATCATTGACTTTACATGTTTATCGACACAAAACGAAATTCCCTTTTGGCATATTAAGTTGAGAATCTGGATTACTCAACATGTTACAAAAAAATGTTATATAGTTAATCATCACCTCAAGTTAAAGATTCGGGTCAAATGGTTCCGATCAACTTTCGCGCACCAAGACTACTGCACATCCCTTGAGGAGTTTAAGGTCACCCTCCCTCTCATCCATCTGGTGCATAAGATTTTCTTCCAGGAATGCTCCTCACAAGGCCCAAATCTAACATCACAAGAAGACCAAACTTTTTCACCATTTGACCCAACATCTTATTGGTTCATGCCTATTCTATTAACTTACAAAGTCTTTGGCATTTCACTCAAGAAAAGATAATTAACTAGGGTGTGTCAATCATCCATGTTCTATTTCCACTATATGTATGGTCTATTGATTCCAAGTGAATTGCTTGGTAATCATCTAAAACGAGTTTTACTTTTTATTTAATCTAAATCTAGCAATTCACAAAATTTTACCTATTTTTCTTTTAATTCGGAACTATGAAACTTTTAGAATAGTTAAATGTTGACACGTTACTTCAAATGCAAATTTTTCATAACATTTAGAATATAATAAATTTTAGCAAAAAATAAAAAGAAAGTATTCTTTAATTTTAAAAAAAAACCCCAAACCGGTGAAAGTACTTTACCCAAAACTTTTTTTTTTTACTTTTATCTAAGAGTGTAACAATTTATGTATATATTGATCCTAAAAAAAATCAAAAAGTGGAGCAAAAGACGCATTGGCATTTAACTAATAATTTGATAGTAAAATTTAACGAAAACAACATAGGGTAAATGGTGGTTTATTCCTTTGCATGATGCACTGATTGAAGTCCTATGTATTATTATGATTAGCTGAAAATGTTGAAATTGTGGAAGACTAACGAGGATACATACACCTACGAGTTTGATGAAATTATCGCCAAGTCCACATCACAAAAACAAGCGTACGAGCAGCAAAGCCTGTTGTGGAGGTGCGTACATGTAAAAGATTTTGATTGTTGTCTTAAATTTCACCGTCATACGAGCTTGCTTTTGGTAAATATAAGTGAGTGGAGAAATTCTTGACATTTTACGCACTTAATATGCTTCCTTTTCTGATATTTTTAGCATCATTATTGGTAGAGATCCTGGTTAAACTGCCCTTTAAGAGTAGCATTCGTGTTTACTACTTCATCATTTAAGGACTAGGTCTTGTGAACCGTCCTAGTTGACATGATTTTGCTTCCTGTACATTAATTTGGATACCTTTTAATTTAGGATACTACGAAAAAAATCCCAAATTAATATAATTATAAATTTATTTCAAATTAATATTTTGATCACAGAAAATTCAAACTAATATACTTATGATAAATTTTCCCTTATTTTAATTTTCATTAAATTTTACCGTCAAATTTTTAAGTCGGATGATATGTGATAGTTAATAAGTATAACGGTTTGAGGTTTTATGTTCAGTTTCTAGTTTTGTAGTTTTTCATAACATTAATCAAATTTAACGGAAACTAATGGATGGCATATTTGACACAAATATACTAGTTTGAAGTTCTTTGTGATCAAAAAAAATTTGAGGTAAATTTGTTATGGGTATATTAATTTATGGCTTTTTGTGGTAAAAAATTAATTTGAGATAAATTTATTGTAAGAGTACTAACTTGGGGGTTTTCATGGTATTAGCCCTTAATTTTATGGCACTTTAGTCCGCTCCAAATTTTTAATCATTTTATAATGTTTTTACAGTTTTTAGAAAATGGACATCACGCGGCTAAACATGAAAGCTTGAAAAAGAGACATGTATGAATCAGGAACCGCTCGGTTGCTGAAAACTTGAATATTGGTCTGGCATTTTTATATTAGGTGTGGAATTACCTATTAAATTTTTTTGTCATAAATAAAGCCCGAAGTCAGACTCCAGACTTCTCTCTCTCTCTCTCTCTCTCTCTCGCTCTCTCTAACTCATGATCCCTCTCACTCTCAACTCGCTCAACTCGCGACCTCGAGGCTCGTTGCTCAGTTACGCTCACTCTCGGCCTCGACGGTTTTACAGGTACGAATTTGCCTCTCGCCTCTTGCCGCCCATTTGCCCTAAATTTTCCATTTGTTTCGTCTGGTTTGGTTTTGACATGGTGCGTCTCGATGTGTTTTACATGGTTGCTATCTGTTTATGGTTTTCTTGTCTCCATTTTTTTGAGTCGTGGATTCGCAATCCACCTGAGCTCAGGAGTTGAAGTGATTTTTACACAATTTTACCTGTGGACGTTGTGCTCAGCTGGAGAATGATCAGCTGGTGTTTTTTCTGCCTTTTTATGTTCTAATGTCGTTTGGTCAAGGGAGGATAAGTGAAAATTCTTTTATCAAAAGTGGCGAAAGTCATTTTGGTGAAGTGCTGTTTCGGATTACTGGTAGTTGGGATCTTTTATGAAGCTTTCTTTGGATTGTTGCTGCAAGTGCGTGTGTCTGTTTGATGATCAGGGAAGTTATGTGTCCATGGATTCTGAATTGTTGTAGGACAGGCAGGTTACTAACTTCGTGGGATTGAAATGGTTTGCTGCATATTCTAGCATAACCAAGCTGCAATGAAACAAAAAAGGAACTAAACTGAAAAGAAAAAGAAGTGGCTGGTTGCCAGTGGAACCTGAAACTGGCAGGTTCAGTTTTGGAGTCGGTTCTAAAGTCCACAGGGTCGGTTCCCGGTTTCAAAAATTGGGTATGGGTCCCGACAGGGTAGGTCCTAGGTTCCTGACTTGGAACTGATCATCCTAGCCATTTGTTGTTAAAATTGAGAATGAACCTGAGTTTGATCAGGAGGCGAACTCGGTGAGTGGAAGCTAGGTTTATATTTTGAGCGTTATTTCTTGCTCTGGAATGTAATACAAGTAAAATGCGTGTGCAACTTGTTCTGCCAGCAGTGTTTATTACATGAGTTCAGCTTTGCTTTCTCAACTTGTTCCATTAACACAGTTCAGCATATCATTTTGGGCCATTGATTTTAACTTTATGATTTGATCTTTCTAATTCACAGGATGCTGCAGCAAAAGAGAAAGAAAAGAGAAACGGAGAAGAAAATGAGGAAGAGGAGGAAGGAAAAAGAGGCGGAACTAAGTAAAATGTCAACAAAATCCCAAATAATGTTTCATAAGTGGCTGAATTACACGGAAATATTATGAAGGATTTTTTCGGTGTTGATAGATATCCAATTTAACCAACAACTCTGACAAAGGATTTACATCATTGAATGCCTATTTACTTTGACACCATTTCTGTTTGAGTGCTCATAACACATTCTTCTCAATGTCACTTTGCTTAACACAGGTTGAGGAAAATTACTCTTTAATATTTTCATCCAATTTGGCCATGTGAAACATTTTGGGATTTTGTTGAGCATGTCGCTCTTCCTACAGACATTTTTCTCAGCTTTAGCCTCTTTTTTCTTACTCCTCCTCCTTTTCTTCTCCTTTGCCTTTCTCTACATGGTCAAGTAGTTTGTTGCCCAGCTTTTGCATGGTGCCTATGCAAATTCCAGATATATCGTCAAAGAGGGCTAGTGTTGAACCTTCCCGAAAGAAGCTTCTTATAATGGTGCCTATGATCTGAACAGATTCTTTGCAGAGATAATTCCATATAATGGCGAGCCATGTAAAGCGGACTTAATTGTGTCAAGGAAAGTAGGTAAAGAGTTGAGAATTGGTGAAAGGTAGTTGATGTTTCTTATATAATCTAAGATTATAATTCTAACTTGTTATCCACTTTTCTTACAGTATTCAAAAGACTCTCTGTTGATGATTTTTTACTATTTTGCTTTGAGAAATTAGCTTTTGGGGTTGGGACCAAGTATGTTGTTCCATCTGACGTGCGGTCTCCTTCTTTGTTGTACTTTCTTTCGCACCATCACAAGACTCTTCTCTGTGCGTGCGTGCGTGGTTGTTAGGATCACAATCATACAATCCTATGACTCAAAAATTTTGAACAATCTGGATTCTAAGAATGTTAGTCTGCAGTGGTATAATCTGTATCTTAGGATCGTGATCCCAATTATGATGCCAGTGCTCAAGCTTTAGAAGGCAATTCTACCTTTTCAGCTGGAGCAAATATGAAATTGGGCCTCCGTCACCTAGCACATGTGCTATTTTCTTTTTAATCATGTTCAGGCTCCATTTGGAAAATATGAGGCTTGGAGAATTAAGAAAAAGGGACGAAGATGAATGAACAGTAGAAAGCAAAGAAGTGCAGAGATGCCATCTCTTCTTCAGTCTTGAATAAATGATGAGATGTGCCTCGACCACCGTTGGCTCTCTGAACTGTGCCTTCCTTTGGAGATGAGAGACACAAACCTTATGTCCTTCTGCAACCAGATGAGAGAGACCTCTAACATCCTCCTTGAGAAGTTGGTGCACAATTTGACTTGGCCTAGTGGCATAATTTCTTTGGATGTGTACTAATTAGAACTGTCTCTAAGCTTTAAACAGTTGAAAAACCTAGAATTGTTAGTGACAGTGAGGTTTGCTATGGAGGATGCGGGGAGAGTCCCAGATTGAGGTAAATAATATTTTATCCTTTGAAATAAAGAACGATACGATATGTATCACAAGAGAGAGAATATGTATTACAAGAGAGAGATTAGAAATTTGAGAAAAGGCAGGAAAGTAATTTCTTGGCAGCCTTCTTCTTTATTATTATGGCGATTCTTGTGATCCTATTCAATCCACCTAAGGAACTAGGGCAAGGAGATTTTATGCTTTTACATTTTCTTAATTTCTTTGATGTGGTATTTTAATTGTTAGTTGAAAATTGGCGACCAAGAATTTAAACCGAGTACTCTTTCACATGAGAACACTACCTTTTAGCTTCACTATCCCTCTTTCGTTGGTTAATATGCGTTTAATTACACTGATTTAAGCAAGAATTTAATACTTGTAGGATCCTACGATCTTGATGTGATCTCAAAGACTTTCGAAGGATCCTACTTAGGATCCCAATCCTGACAACCTTTGTGTGTGTGTGCGCACATGCGCACATCTGTGTGTGTGGTTGGGTGTGCGTGTGCGCGCACTTGTGCATGTGTTCGACAAAGGTTGCCCAGCTTTAATTTTTATTGTGCATTGTATGGTCTTAGTTATTTATTTGACAAGAAAAATTTGGATCCACTTGTAAAATCTCTAATGGGTGACTCCAGAGTGAAACTGCTTTTCTGTCGGGTAAGCAGCTTTCACACGGAGCTTTTCTTCTCTATGTTGGTAGCCGTCTTGTTCCTGTGCTCATATTGCATGAATGGAGACTGAATGCAGAACATTAAGAGTGTAAGGGCAATTTTAAAGTTTCTTCATTAGTTTGGTGTAAGATTGATCTCCGAATCATAATGGGCCAAAGAGCCTTGAGTGTAGGATCAGCCTCTCTAATTTCAGCCAAAAAGTGTGGAAAGTTTGTCTTTTTTGCTTCTATTCCAGAATCCTGTGGCCGTCTTTTCTTCAGATGGAATGTATATCTAGTATTTGTGCTCATCTTGCATGGATGGAGACTAACTGCAGAACAATAATAAAGAGTAAGGGCAAATTTACAGTTCCTCATCAGTTTGGTGTAAGATTGATCTCTGGAGCATAATGGGCCTAAGAGCCTTAAGTGTAGGATCAACCTCTTAAATTTCAGCCAAAGAGTGTGGAAAGTTTCTTTGGTGCTTGTATTACAGAATCCTGTGGGCTCCTTTTCTTCAGATGGAATGAATATCTATTATTTGTGCTCATCTTGCATGGATGGAGACTGACTGCAGAACATTAGGAAAGAGTAAGGGCAATTTTACAGTTCCTCATCAGTTTGGTGTAAGATTGATCTATGAAACATGATGGACCTAAGAGCCTTAATCGTAGGATCAGCCTCTTTAATATCAGCAAAAGAGTGTGGAAAATCTATCTTTGTTTGCTTCTATTAAGGAATCCTGCGGCCTCCTTTTCTTCAGATGGAATGAATAACTGGTATTTGTTCTCCAACATATTATATTCTCTTGAGACTTCAAGTTTTCCAATCTATCCAGTGAGGGTACTTGACTAATTAATATACTATGTCGAGTAGTATAAGATATGGATAACTTTTCCCTTTCAACATATATATATATATCCTTGGAAGCGAGCCGTATTTTACCCTGCTTGTTTAAACTTCATGATACTTGAAGTCTTTCACATTAGCAAGAATCCTTAACATCCTTGATTAAGTTGAAAATTAGCTTTGTACCCACGATGTGCCCCCTTTCCATTTTTGTAGTTTTCCTTAGATCCTTGGTTTAATTACACTAATATTTTGCCTACAATGCCCAATTGGTAAAAGCATGTACTTAAACTGCTGTGAGTAACCGTTTATTTTGTAGCTATTCATTTTGATGGCTTAGCTGGACCACAGTGATATTGTTTTGGGCTTTCTCTTGGTTGCTTAAGTCGAATTGGACAAAATTTTGGGATTCTTTGTTCGTGTTTTTATCTCTCTCGGTTCCTTGCCAAATCTGCAATTGTGGACCAAGATTGATTAAAATGGAGCTTTGCTTCAACTTGGGCGAGTGATTACGAGTTCTGATTGTTCCAAATCCATTGTTGTTTATGTTGTCTGTTGTTTTTTCTGATTCTGTTCACCCCCCTTTCTGTTGTTTTTTTCTTGCTCTTTTGTTATGCCCTTACAAGAGTGAGTGCCTTTTTGCCTCTTCAAGATTCCTGTGAAGAGTTTTTGGTCTGTGATTAGTATTTTATTACCCTTCAATGTTGCGTTTCTTACCTTTGCAAGTTGTGCTTCTTCTTCTTACATGCTCATCGGAAGAGAAGGATTATATTTTGCATTGACAACCAAAACAAATGATCAAACTCCAAATAAAAAAAACAAACGCCAATAGTGGTAAAGGAGGAAGTGTCTTCTTGGTCGGAGATAGATGAAGATTCAACTAACTCCTATGAGCATACCAACCACATGAGAGGTGCCACATGGGGTTATTATACATATTTCATGTACATGTTTGCTTTTAAGACTTATTGGACCAGCTAACCTGTGGCTTCTAACCTGTGATGGATGTACTATCTGCTGATCATGTGATGTTGTTGTGTCATTGGGTGCATTGTGCTTGGTTTGGTAGGAAGGAGAGATCTGTCATGCAATTTGGAAAATGTTGTTAGAAGGATGAATGCTTGGTAAATGTACTATTTATTGAGTCTGTCTTTAGAGACTTTAAGCTAATTCTAGTTTTGTTATTAAATGCATGAAATCAAATGTGCAGAGAAAGGAGGTGAATAAATTTACCTCCTTGCTAATTGCATATTTTGTTGGCTGACATGAATGAATGTGCTTTAGATCATCCTAATAGGAATTATACCTGCGTTTCTGTTATAAATGTTGGTTGATTTCTATGAGAATTTAATGTTGTTCCGATAAGGCTTCCCATGGAAAAATTGTTTCCCTCACTTGGGCTGTTTCTAGACAAAGTTATCAGCAAATTAAGGCTGACGTTATGAAGCTCACTGGTTTGTTGTTTTCTTGCAGAGTAGCGTGCCCTTTATATTAACGCAAGTATAGCTGATCAGGACACGGTCCAACGGCTGATTTTGCTTTTGGGAGTATCCTTCCTGATTCAGAGGTTGCTGATAATATTATTTGAAGAACTTCTCCTACTATTGATGTGGATTCCATCAAATCGTTCAGCGATATGAAGCTGCTGCGTGTTCTTTTTAGTTGTAGTCCAAGTTGAATTGTAACTCTGTTTTTAGGTCAAGCATGATCAGAGAACCAGCTGGATATTTTTGTGAGAAGAGACTTCGTAGGGTGATCCTACCCTATCTATTGTAATAATCTAAGTTGGTTGTACATCTTTTTTCTTTTCTTTTTAAACCATGTACCAACTTGGTTGCTAGTGTCCTGTTGCTTTTCTGTTGTAATCATCTAGTTCCAAATGAAGAGATATTTGTGGACCTCAAGCATAAATACTTTTTCACTGTCTTTCTTTAAGCACATGTGGTTCGTCCTCATTGGAAAACCAAGATAATACTATTGGCTATAGAGCACAAGTATATGGTCCAGGGGAACTATATGAGCCAGCATTGATCACATTTAACTTTACTTTGTGTAAGAAAGAATAGTAAATATGGTTTGTGCTGCTGTGAGAAGGAGCAACACGATGGCTGCGAGAACGGACAAGGAAGCCCAAGGACTATGGAAATATTTCCTCCTCAGTTTCGCCATCCAGACATTCATCCTCTTGTTGCAATGTGCATTCACATTTTGGAAGATCTCGGAGTAATAGGAATTGGATATAGCGACATGGTCACCAATCTTGTTGAACATTTGCGCAACAACCTCGTCATTGCCCAAGTAATTCTTAAAAATCCCTGCGCGGCGAAGCACCTCGACGTCCTTTGAAGAGTTTATGAGGCAATCCATGAAGGTCGCGTAATCCGTGAAGCAGTTGATGTCTCTGATTTGACATGCTGCTCATATGCGATCAGGTTTCGAAACTTTGATTCGGTGTTGTCCTCTACATACAAGACCGGCAGCTCGAGTGTCCCGTTCCTGAATTTGATATCGCTCAGTTGGCCCCCTTGCACGGCCCTAAACTTAACTCCTGACTCCCTTAGCTCAATCGCTGAGGGCATGACTGGTATGCAGTTTAGCTCGGGCATTTCAGGCAAGCCAGAAGTGCACCATGCGTGATATAAATGCAGGAGATGTTCCCTCTTGCCAATCGTCCAATTTTGGCCGGGGCCTCCTAGCTCAAAATTGAAGTACATGGCGGCGACTTCGCTGAACTCATGATGCTCGTCCGGACCTTTAATCAGGTCATATAGCTTGCTTAAGACGAAAAGTGGGAGTTGGTTCTCCAGCAGCAGTAAATCGCGCCTAATGCTGTTTGGAATCCCACATATATGAAGAACCGGGTCGTCTTTGTCTGTCGGTATCTTCATATTGTACTTACGGAACAACTCAACGATGAAACAGCCATCAATCAGCATCATCGCAAGAAACTTTTGTTGGGAGAGGCCGATGGTTTCCGCATAGCAATTACGCGTCTGCTGTTCCAGTTCCCTGAGAGTTGGCATATACCCGTTGACGCTTTCCTCCTTTCTCCTCTTAAGCAATTGCTGCAGGTATCGCAGTTTTTGCACCTCCATGAATTTGAACTTGTCATTTCCATAGTGATAAGGGCCGATGGCTAGAATCTCTGAGTCATAGGCTTTCTCGTTGACTTCACGTAGTTGATGACAAACCCTAAATATACTATGCTCTGGCGAGGTGGGAGGCACGCTGCAAAGCATACTCTCGATGTGGATTGAGACATGATCTTGCACCATGGAACGGTCATAGATCCCAGCATGCTGTATTGGCTACGACATAATTAATGTGATAATAAGCACGGAATAAAGCAAGATGATGGTTTTTCATGTTCTTAAAATGATTCTTCATGTGCTTCCCTTTCATTAAGGGCTACTTACGAAAAATGTCCTTGTCTATACTCTACCCCTACCCCCCCGCCGCAAAACCAAAAAAACCACCCCGCCCCAGCGAGGCACTGACCTAAAAAAGGAATTCCAAATAAATTTTCAGGACAAATTCTGCATTTCCATGTGATTATTAATGGAAAATGCTAACTAAGCACCGGAATTTAACATTTGGATCTGGCATCGAATTTAAAAAAATCAATTTATTAGAAATTACAAAAATGATCAAACAGTGGAGGATCAGAAAAGGGAAGGGAAATTCATGATGACTTACTCGATTGAATTGGTGATTCCTCATCCTTCTCGCCAAGCTAGACCAATTCTTCTCTTTCGGTGGGATTATGTTTTCAGTGATATGGGTATAGATAAAATGAGACTCCGCCAAACATCAACCTTTAAAAACCAAATACAAACATATTTTACTTGAGAGACTGCACCGCCTCCCCCCCGGCGAAAGAAAATACGCTCTTTCATTCATCTCTTTTGACCTTGATCGTCAGTAATTCTAAAGATAGAAGTTACTGTAATGAACGGAATGTTCCTGGAAGTTGAATAAGAGGAAAAAGGGTAAAAAAGTCATAAGGAAACATTAAAAAATGACTTTATGAGAACGACATAAGAAGTCTTCCACGAGTTGCATTTTATTATCCGAAAACTGACCATTTTAAAATTCTTCATGGATTTTTTTAAAACATTTGTAAAGGATCCTATGGTGTAGCTAATGCTTAGATATTATAATTGCCTTCAAGATGCAGACAACTTGTTATATTTGTAGTATATGGAAATATAATTATGCCAGCCCAATTCTCTGAATGAGCACAGTTAGTTGGAGCGTCGGGAAATTTTCAAGTTGAGAACTGGAAGTCACAACCATTCAGATTCTACCAAATGCATGGAAAATGCTTTGGGTTAGGCAACCAGCATATAACCAATTCAAAGCCTCATGGAATGTTTCGATGGGCCTTCTGTCAGTTGGCCTACCATTTGCGCTCATCCCTGTAGATTATCAGAAAAAGGAAGGGGTCAGCCATGGAAAAACATATATAGTCCATATTTGCAAAGTTGCTTTATTTTTTAGTTCCCACAAGTCCAGGAATTAGAGGGACGCTTATATGTAGGTTAATTACCCATCAATCCTACCCCTTATGTATGAATGAACATTCTATCTAAAATTTTCAATTATACTAATTTAGTCATTAATATTTACATGAAATTCCAATGTAGCCATTCTAGCCAATTGTTGTTGAAAATTGCTCACATGACATTCAGTCATCGTTAGTCATCTTACATTGCACATTGATGTGTGGACAACTTATACATCGACATGTCTACAATTTCTTGTGGCAATTGATCAGAAGGATTACATTAAAATTTTGTGTGGGGGTTTATGACTATATTGATAATGTTGGAAAGTTTAGAACTAAATCGGTATCCCTACAAAAGAAAACATGCTCTCATTCATCTTTTCCGACCTTGCTGGCCAATAAGCTGTTGATTGGTATTCGCATGATACAATGTAACTTGTGGAAGACTTCATAAGTCGCTCTCATTAAGTCAACTTGTGATGTCTCCTTTTAAGTCTTTCTTAACCTTACCCTCTTCATCAAGTTCCATGAACTTTCATTTTATTACAATCCTCAATATAGCTTACACATGGAATCTGGACATTTGACTTTCAATTTCCAACTTGGAAATCTTCTGATATGCCAACCGATTGTCCATCGAGGATTTGATCGGCATCACAAATGAAATTATGATATTTAGTTAGTAGCTTGAATGTAGGACTCTTTCCAAGTGTTCCATTAAGTTTGTAAAATGGTCGGTTTTCACTTAGTACAATGCAATTTGTGGAAGACTTCATACGTCGTTCCCATAAAGTCATTTTTTAATGTTTTCTCTTGTCTTTCATAGCCTTTTACCTCTTCACCAGCTTCATGAACTTTCAGTATATTACAGTTACTTCCATGTTCATAATAATTGACGACCAAGGTCGAAAGAGATGAATGACAGTGTGTTTTCTTTTGGAGGGATACCAATTTTAGTGCAAAACTTTCCAATATTGCCAATGTAGTCATAAATCTTTACACGGAATTTTAATGTAGTCATTCCAACCAATTATTACTAGAAAAATCGCCGACGTGTCGATCTATAAGTTTTCCATATCGACGTGCAACTTAAGACAACCAATAGTAACTAGATGCCACATCAGCAATTTTTGGCAACAATGGGGAGAAAAACTACATTGAAATTTCACTTAAAGATTGAGGACTAAACTATTAAAATTGAAGAGTTTAGATAAAATTGGCATTCATACAATAATATTAGGACTGATTGGGTAATTATTGTAGATATAAGGGTCCCACTAATTCCTAGACGTATAGGAACAAGAAATTGATGGGGGTTTGCCCTAGTGGCCAGCCACTCTTCCAACATGGAAGGGGGAGGTGGGAGGTTGGGGTGAGGACGATTTAGTTTCAGGTTTGGGTTTTGACTACCACGTTCTACAAGGAGGCATGACAAAAGTCTGATAGTGAGAGTTAGAGTAGGAATAAAATAGAATCGACAAAAAAGGAAAAAAGAAAAATATGGACTATATATATATTTTTCCATTGCCGACACCTTCCTTTTTCTGATAATCTATAGGGATGAGCTTAAATGATAGGCCAATTGATAGAAGGCTCGTTGAAACATTCCATGAGCCTCTAAATCAGTTAAATTCTAACCTTTTTTACCTATGTTGGTAGCCTAACCCAAAGCATTTTAGATGCATTGGTAAAATCTGAGTGTGTGTGGCTTCTAGCTCCTAACTTGAGGATCTCCTGACATCCCAACCAACTGTGTTCATGTAGAGGATAGGGCTGGAAAAATTATATTTGGGAAAAGTTTCAGAAAGTCATAAACATTTTGTATTGGTATTAATTTAGTCATGAACTTTTTATTAGTGCAAATTCAGTCATAGACCTTTTGACTCGGTGCCAATTTAATGCTAAATCTTTTTTTGTGCCAATTTAGTCATAAACTTTTTGACTTGGTATTAATTTAGTCCTAAAACTTTTGACCTAGTGCAAATTCAATCGTTTCGGCTAATTTTGACCAGACATTGCTAACATGGCACCGTCGATGTTAACATGTACAACTTTTAATAATATTTTAATAGTTTTTGAATTATCTATTTAGTTATTTTCTTTTCTTCATTTCCTTATCCTCTTTCCTCTAGCTAGTCATTGGCTCAGTGACTGACAAGAGGCGATGACTCGGCGAGGTTGGGGTCGAGATTGAGATCAACCTCGATGGCCGCTAGCTAGCCATGAGCGACACCCCACCTCGCTAGATCCGGCAAGGTCATGCCTGTGAGGGCTCAAGCCCTTGCTAGTGGCTAGGCAAGGCTTGACGCTTGCTAGTCTAGCATGAGGCAGCCCTCATGGCCGCTGTCGAGGGCTTGAGCCTCGCCAGTGGCCAACGAGGGTTACTAAAGGCTGGCAAGGCCGACCTTGACCCCGCTGATGCTCACCTTTGGTCAATCACCTAATTGGCGACCGACTGGAGGAAGGAGGAGGGGCAAAAAACAAAAAATAAAAAGAAAAGAAAAAAGAGAAAAAGAAAATAAATAATAAAATAATTCAAATAATATTAGAATATTATTAAAAGTTGTATACGTTAGCACCAGTCATCCTTCGTTAGTAATATCTGCCAAAAATAGCTAGAATGACTAAATTGGCACTATGTCAAAAGTTTTAGGACTAAATTGGCGCAAAATCAAAAGTTTTAGGACTAAATTAACACCAATAAAATGTTTATGATTGAATTGACATCAAGTCAAAAGGTTTAGGATTGAATCGACACCAATAAAATGTTTAGGGCTAAATTGGCACAAATATAAATGGTTTATGACTTTTCTGACACTTTTTCAAATATAATTATGCTGGCCGCATGAGCACATTGGTTGGGATGTCAGGAGATTCTCAAGTTAGGAACTGGAAGTCACACTCATTTTGATTTTACCAAATGCATCTCAAATGCTTTAGGTTAGGCTACCGGCATAGGTAAAAGGTTGGAATTTAACCGATTCAAAGGCTCACGGAATGTTTTGACGGGCCTCTATCAGTTGGCCGATCTTTTGTGCTCGTCCGAATAGATTATCAGAAAAAGGAAGGTGTCGGCAATGGAAAAAAAAATAGTCCATATTTGTAAAGTTGTTTTAGTTTCTTGTTCATATACGGCTAGGAATTAGAGGGATGCTTATATCCACAATAATTACCCAATCAGTTCTAACCCTATTGTACGCATATCAATTTTATTTAAAATTTTTAATTTTACTAATTTAATCCTCATTCTTTACGTGGAATTCCAATGTAGCTTTTTTGCCTATTGTTGCCAAAAATTGCTGATGTGGCATCCAATCACTACTAGTTGTCTTAGGTTGCACACCGATGTGGACAACTTAGGATCGACACGTTTGCGATTTTTCTAGTAGCAATTGGTTAGAAGGACTACATTGAAATTTCATATAAAGATTTCCGACTACATTGACAATGTTGGAAAGTTTAGAACTAAATTGGTTTCCCTACAAAAGAAAACACACTGTCATTCATCTCTTTCGACCTTGATGGTCAATCATTCTAGGACTACATTTATTTTTGCTTTTTGTAAGAAAGAATACTAAACAATGTTTGAGCTGCTGCAAGAAGGAGCAACATGATGGCTATGAGAACGGACAAGAAAGCCCAAGGACTTTGGAAATATTCCCTCCTCAGTTTTGCCATCTAAATGTTCCACCTTTTATTACAATTGCATATTTTGTTGGCTGACATGAATGAATGTGCTTTAGACCGTCCTAATAGGAATTACACCTGCGTTTCTGTTGTTAAATGTTGGTTGATTTCTATGAGAATTTAATGTTGTTCCGATAAGGCTTCCCATTGAACCATTGCTTCTCTCGCTTGGGCTGTTTTAGACAAATTTATCAGCAAAATAAGGCTGACACTGTGAAGCTCATTGGTTTGCTGTTTTCTTACAGAGTAGCATGCCCTTTCTATTAATGCAAGTATAGCTGATCAGGTGACAGTCCAAAGGCTGATTTTTTTTTTTTTTTTGGGAGTATCCATCCTAATTCAGAAGTTGCTGATAAAATCATTTGGAGAACTTCTCCTACCATTGATGTGGATTCCATCAAATCGTTCAGAGATACGAAGCTGCTGTGTGTTCTTCTGAGTTGTCATCCAAGTTGAATTGTAACTCTTTTTTTAGGTCAAGCATGATCAGAGAACCATTTGGATGCTTTTGTGGGAAGAAGAGACTTCGTAGGGTGATCCTACCATACCTATTTAATCGTCTAACTTGGCTCTACCTCTTTTTTCATTTCTTTTTGAACCATATTATAACTTGGTTCCTAATGTCCTGTTGGTTTTCTGTTGTAATCATCTAGTTCCAAATGAAGAGATTTGTGGACCTCATTTAAAGCACAAACACTTTTCACTATCTTTAAGCACATGTGGTTCGTCCTCATTGGAGAACCAAGATAGTACTACTGGCTATAGAACACAGGTAGATGGTTCAGGGGAAATATATGAACCAGCATTGATCACATTTAACTTTACCTCATGTAAGAAAGAACAGTAAATACTGTTTGTGTTGCTGTAAGTAGGAGCAACACGATGACTGTGACAACGGACAAGAAAGCCCAAGGACTATGGAAATATTCCCTCCTCAGTTTTGCCATCCAGACATTCCTCCTCTTGTCACAATGTGCTTTCACATTTTGGAAGATCTCGGAGTAATAGGAACCAAATATAAGGACCTCGTCACACATCTTGTTGAACATCTGTGCAACCGCCTTGTCATCACCCAAGTAGTTCTTAATAATCCCTGTGCGGCGAAGTATCTCGACGTCCTTTGAAGAGTTTATGAGGAAATCCATGAGGTTGACGTAATGCGTAAAGTAATAGATGTCTCTCCTTTGATGAAGCTGCTCGTATGCGATCAGGTTTCGAAATTCTGATTCGGTGTCGTCCTCTACATCCAAGACCGGTATCTCGAGTGTTCCATTCTCGAATTTGATGTCGCCCAGGTGGCGCCCTTTCGCAGCCCTAAACCTAACTCCTGACTCCCTTAGCTCAATCGCCGAGGGCATGACTAGTGTGCAGTGTGGCAGGGGCTTTTCAGGCAAGCCATGAGTGCGCCACCCGTAGTACAGATGCAAAAGATGCTCCCAGTTGCCCCTCGTCCAATTTCGGTCGGGGCCTCCTTCTTCACATGTAAGGTACTCGATGGCGACTACGTTGAACTCGTGATGCTCGTCCGGACCTTTAGTCAGGTCATATAGCATGCTCAAGACGAAAAGAGGAAGTTGGTTCTCGAGCAACAGTAAATCGCGGCGGAGGTAGTATTGAAGCCAATCTGACTCCCTAAGTGGATCGTCTAAATAGCGGCAGCTGTAGTATCGAAGCCTGTCTGAATCGTCTTCGTCTCTCGATTTCTCCAAAATGCACTTACGAAGCAACTCAACGATGAAACAGCCATCAACGAGCATCATTGCAAGAAACTTTTCTTGGGAGAGGTCGATGGTTTCCGCATAGCAATTACGCGCCCGATGTTCCAGTTCCCTGAGAGTCATCACATACCTGTTGACGCTTCCCTCCTGTCTCCTATTCAGCAATTGCTGCAAGTATCGCAGTTTTTGCTCCTCCATGAATTTGAACTTGCCATTTCCATAGTGATAAGGACCGATGGCTAGAATTACTGGTTCATAGGCTTTCTCGTTGACTTCGCGCAGTTGATGATGAACCCTAAATATACTATGCTCTGGTGAAGTGGCAGGCATACTGCGAAGCATATCCTCAATGTGGATTGAGACATGATCTTGCACCATGGAACGGTCATAGATCCCAGCATGCTGTATTGGCTAGGACATAATTAATGTGATAATAAGCACGGAGTAAAGTAAGATGATGGTTTTTCATGTTCTTAAAATGATTCTTCATGTGCTTCCCTTTCATTAAGGGCTACTTACGAAAACTGTCCTTGTATATACTCTTGCCAGTTTTTGATTTTGGTCATCATACTATTTTTTGGGAAATATATGATCCTTAAAGTAATCTCCAAATGCCCCCGGAGAAGGGGGCGCTCTCTAAAATAGTTTTGAGAACATGAGTCCCCAAATTTCATCTCTCCAGCCATCTTTTAGACACTAATCTGAATTTCAAATTTATTTTGTGTGTTCTTATCGTCAGCTACTTGCCATCCATGTTGAAGGCATAAGAACTGCATTGAATAATTTTAAACTACATAAGAAGAATTATTGGAACGAAATTGAACCAAGATAAAATACAGAGATATCATTAAACGCGTGGGAATTGAGAATATGAGGTTAGAGAAGGCCAGACAAGCTTCCAGTAAATGCTTCTTCTTCTTCTCCTTTTTTTTTTTTTTTTTTTGAATTTTTACCTAAGAATATATGGAATTTTTTGGACCTAGGGAGGCAGCCACCACTGGCCCGGTGGCCCCCTAGGTCCGGTGCTGATTAAATGGCAGACATAAGTCTAGAAATTATGTGTACCTCTCTCTAGAAGGATGAAAGTATTTGGTAACTGAATCAAGAGAAGACAAAGTTGATGCACGAGCGACTTTGTTAGATTACGAAGTGTCAATTAACGTAATTTCAGTGCCCCGAAGAAGATCTAATGTGTATAATTTAATTTAGTGATTCCCAAAATCATGTTAATTAATGGACCATAATTTGGAATTAAAAAGAAATGGTCTCATCCTTCAATTTTTTCTTTTGGGGAAAATTATCAAAAAGTCCTAAACGTATTGCAATTGTGCCAACTTATTTTTTTTGCCATTTCAGTCCTAAATCTTTTCCAATTGTACTAATTCAGTCCATCCGGCTAAATTTGGCCGGCCGGCGCTAACGTGGATGCTGGCCGACATTGGTGGACAATTTTTTAATAATTTTTTATGTTTTTAATTTTTTAATAAATATTTTTTATTATCTTTTCTTCTTTTTTTTTTTTTTTTTCATTTTTTTCTTTATTTTTTTCTTCCTCCCCCTCCCCTTCCTTTCTTCTCCTTTCGGTGACCGGCAATAGGGGAGGGCAAGATGTTGAACTCAAGCGGTCGACCAATGGCGAGCTCCCCTCGTCATCACTAGGCGAGGCGAGCTCGCCCAAGCATCTGCAAGGGTGAGCCTTGCCAGTGGATCGGCGAGCTTGACCTCACTAGTGGTTAGGCGAGCTCGCTCTTGCGTAGATCTAGCGAGGGTGAGCCTCGCCATCACTGGGCGGGCTAGAGAGAGAGAGAGAGAGAGAGAGAGAGAGAGAGATAGGGATGGGGAGTTCGAAGAAGAACCAAAATAAGGACTTCTTTGCTGCCATGAACTCGAGGCTGTCCATGTTCGGCAATGCCGTCCACAGATTCGTCAACGAGTACTCTTTGCTCTTTCTTATTCTTCTAAGTGTCATGCCCAATGACAGTGAGGCTCACCCTCATCAGATCTAGGCGAGAGTGAGCACGCCCAACCACCGGCAAGGTGAGCCTTCGCTAGATCCAATGAAGACGAGCCTCGTAATTGCTAAGCGATCTCGCCTTTACCAAGATCTAATGAGTTCAAGCTCGCCCTTGCCTAGTGACGGCAAGGCAAGCCCGCCATTGGCTAGCCACCTAAGTTTGGTGGCCGGCCCTCCGCTCTAGCCGGAGAGAAATAATTAAAAATTCAAACAAATAAAAATTATTAAAAGCTTGTCTACCGATAATTTTCCTTTTTTTTTTTCCCTCAGTGTAAAAAATCACAACAGTCAAGGATCAGAAAAGGGAAGGAAAATTTGTAAAGACTTACTTGATTACGTTGGTGGTTGCTCATTCTTCTGGCCAAACTAGACCAGCTCCTATCACGTAGTATCCAGTCCTCTTCTTGTGGGATTGTTTTTCAGGGAAGTAGAGATAAAATGAGACTCCGCATGCACCATCCATTTATACAAAAATCAAACACCTTTTATTTTGGTCCATCAACCTTGGTCGTCGATAAATTGGATGAAGATGCGAAGGTCTCAGAAAGACTAGGAAAGAAACGCCAAAAATTGACTTTAGGAGAGAGATGCATGAAGTCATCCACAAGTTGCATTGTACCATGTAGAAATCGACCATTTCACAAAACGTCATGGAACACGTGGAAAGAATCCTACGTTCTACGGGAAAAAATCAAAAATAATCCCTAAACCTTTGATGCAATTTAATCCTAAACTTTTTAATTGGGTATTTTTTTAGTCCTAAACCTTTTTACATTTGTACCAATTAAGTCAATTTGGCTAATTTAAGTCAGAAATTGCTGATGTGGCCTGCCGGTGGTCTTATGTGGCGCTACGTGGACAAATTTTATAATTTTTTATATATTTTTTCAGATTTTTAAATTATTTTTTTTTTTTTTCTTTTTTTTTTTCTCCTTACCCCTTGGCCGGCAAGGTCGCTGGCTGGCCAACCATCGCCGTCCACGGGCTGGTCGAGGTGAGGGGCTCTGCACCTTCGCTGGCCATTGGTGAGGGCCGCCACGCCCTCACCGGCCACGGGTGTGGGTGTCGGCCCCTGCCTAGATCCAGGTGAGGGCGCGACAGCCCTCGCTCGTGGCAGGTGAGGGTGTGGCGGCCCTCGCCCAAATCCAGGCGAGGGTGCGGCCCTCCACAATTTCAAGCCTCGTAGCTATTAGCGAAGGAAGCGATGGTGGTCAGGGCTCGTGTTGGCATTCTCACAAACATGTCTCGTGCAAGACACGACCGCTTGCGGAAGGAAGTGTGCGTGCAGGCATGCGGGCAGGAGAGAGAGAGAGTACTGCGAGCTTGATTGAGAGAAGAAGGGAGAGATGCTTCGCAGCTGGAGGAGATGAGATGCCCCGCTACCGCGCCCTTGCCTGGATTTGGGCGAGGGCCGCTGCACCCCTCGCTCGCCACGAACGAAGGCTGCTGTGCCCTCGCCCGTGGTCGACAAGGGCGCAGAGGCACTCGCCAACCAACAGGCGAGGGTTTTGACCCTCGCCTGGATCTAGGTGGGGGCTGATGCCCTTGCCTGTGGCCGGTGAGGGCGTGGTGGCCCTTGTCAATGGCTGGCGAGGGCATGGGGCCCCTCACCCCGACTAGCCTGTGGCTGACGATGGTTGGCTAGCCGGTGACCTTGCCGGCCAAGGGTAAGGAGAAAAGAAAAAAAAAATAGAGAAGAAAATGAAAAAAATAGATTTTTTTTTAAATCTGAAAAAAAATATAAAAATTATAAAATTTGTCCACGTGGTGCCACATAAGATCGCTAGCGGCCACGTTAGCATTTTCCGACTTAAATTAGCCGGATGGACTGAATTGGTACTAATGTGAAAATGTTTAGGACTGAATTGATCAAATTAAAAAGTTTAGGACTTAATTGGTACCAATACAAAATGTTTATGACTATTTTGGTACTTTTCCCTGCGTTCTACATACTGGCTAGAAACCACAATTGCCTTCATGACGAAGAGCACTTCTACAATTGTGATAATTGCAAATATAAGGATGCTGGCCCAATTCTCTGGATTGGTGCAGTTGAACAACTCGTTCAGAGATTATCAAGTTAGGAGCTGAAAGTTACATATTTAGATTTCACCAATTGTATGTAAACTATTTTACGTATTCCAATAAACTGTAAGAAATATATTAACCAACATTGATCACATTTATTTTTGCTTTCTGTAAGAAAGAATACTAAATAATGTTTGAGTTGCTACGAGAAGGAACAATATGATGGCTGCAACAACGGACAAGAAAGCCCAAGGACTATAGAAATATTCCCTCCTCAGTTTCGCCATCCAAATGTTCCTCCTCAGGTTACAATACACATTCACATTTTTGAAGATCTCGGAGTAATATAAATTAGATAGAGTGACATAGTCACCCATCTTGTTGAACATCTGTGCAACCACCTCGTCATCGCCCAAGTAGTTCCTGATAATCCCTATATGGCAGAGTACCTCGACATCCTTTGAAGAGTTTACGAGGCAATCCATGAAGGTCATGTAGTTGGTAAAGTAGATGATGTCTCCACCTTGATGATGCTGCTCATACGTGATTAGGTCTCGAAATTGTGACTTGGTGTGGTCCTGTATACTCAAGACTGGTATCTCAAGTTTCCAGTTCTTCAATCTGATGTCTTTCATGTGCTGCCCTCGCACTGCCTTTAACTTGACTTCGGACTCCCTGAGCTCCGTCGCTGAGGACATGAACACGAGTTTCTCTTTCATCGGCGGGGCTCTGCCATTTAGTCGGGCACCTTAGGCAAGCCAGAACTCAAACATGTGTGCATTAGATGGAGAAAATGTTTGCTCTCGTGAAGAGTCGGATATCGGCTTGCTCGAGTCTCCTAGGTCGAAATAACTGGTGGCTTTATCGATGAGCTCGAGATACTCATCCGGACCTTTAGTCAGGTCATGTAGCTTGTTCAAGATGAAAAGCGGGAGTTGGTTCTCGAGAAGCAGTAAATTACGCTGGAGTCAGTATCGAATCCAATCTGCCTTCATTAGCGGGTCGTCTTTGTCTCTCAATCCCTCCGTAATGAACTTATGGAACAACTCGACAATGAAAACCATCAATGAGCATCATCGCTTGGAACTGTTTTGGGGAGCGATAGATGGTTTCTGCTTAGCAATCACGCGCCCACTGTTTCAGTTCCCTTAGAGTCGGCATATGCCCGTCGACACTCTCATTTCTTTTCCAAAGCAACTGCTGCACGTACCGCTTCTTTTGGTCCTCCATGAATTTGAACTTGTCATTCCCATAGTGATAAGGGCCGACAACTAGAATCTCCGGTTCATAGGCCTTGTGGTTTACTTTGTGCAGTTGATTACGAACCCTAAATATGCTATGCTCTGGCAGGATTGGAGGCACACCGCAAAGCATATCCTTGATGTAGATTAAGACATCATCTTGCGTCTCAGATTGCTCATTGTGTCTAACATTATGTATATATAGGTTACGACATGATTAATGGGATAATAACCATGTTGTAAAGCAAGATGAAAGTTTTTCGTGTTTTTAAAATGGTTTTTCATGTGCTTCCCTTTCATTAAGCCTTATGATTGTTAGTATAAGCTGATGCTGCGTCCGTAAATTAGAGCATCAAAAGCGTTGCTGGCAAGAGATTTCATGATGATCACATATTCAGCAGTAGACCATTATCTTCAGTGAATTTGCAAACACAGTAAACCAAAAATGGAGCAGCACTAATCAATAGCTATTAGCTATGCGATAATTCATTTTGTAATACACTAAAGCAGCATTTAGAGTTGAATATGTACATACATACAACACACTAGAGCAATAGAGAAATTTTTGACTATTCTGCTAGTGAGTAATGTAAGAGCTACCGTCTCTATCATTCATCAATATCGACCTTGGTAATTAACAATTCTGAGGATGCGTATCGCAATAAACTGAAAGTTCGTGGAAACTGATGAACATGCAAAGGGCAAAGAAAGACTTATAAGGAGACATCGACAATTGACATTTTGACAACGATGTATGAAGTCCTTCATAATTTGCATTGCTCTATTATTTGGATTGGCGCAGTTCATTGGAGTGCCAAGAGATATATAAGTTAGGACTTGTAAGTCACAGGTTTAAATTCCACCATCTACACGCAAACTGCTCTAATTATTACAATAAATTGATCGTTCGTGGAATTTGATGAAGAGGCACAAGGCTAAAACAGACTTGCAAGGAAGCAACAAAAATTGACTGTGATAGTTCGTGGAATTTGATGAAGAGACAAAGGGCTAAGAAAAACTTACAAGGAAACAAAAAAGTTGACTATAAAAACGATGTATGAAGTCTTCCACGAGTTGCATTGTACTAAATGAAAACCGACCATTTGGAAAGAGTCTTGCTTTGAAGCTACCAGCTAAATATCATAATTCTGTTCACGATGGAGACTACTTGTACACTTATAACAAACGTAATGAAGATGCCGGTCCAATCCTCGATGCACAATCGATTGGCACCTCAGGAAATTTCCAAGTTGGAAATTGAAAGGCACGTGTTTACATTCCATCAATTGTGTGTAAGCTATTTCGGGATTGCAATTAACTGAAAGTTCTTGGAACTTGACAAAGAGGCAAAGGGCTAAGACAAACTTAGAAGGAGATGGCACAAATTGACTTTATGAGAACAATATATGAAGTCTTCTACAAGTTGCATTGTACTATGTGAAAGCCAACCACTTGATCAGCTTGTCAGCAGATTTCCAAGCCACATGTTCAGATTTTACCATTTAAGTGCAAACTATTTTGGGTATTACAATAAATTGATAGTTCATGGAACTTGATGAAGAGTAAATGGCTAAGAAAGACTTACAAGGGAACATCAATAATTGACTTTAGGAGAACGATGTATGAAGTCTTCTACAAGTTGCATTGTACTATGTGAAGCCAACCACTTGATCAGCTCGTCAGGAGATTTCCAAGCCACATGTTCAGATTTTACCATTTAAGTGCAAACTATTTTGGGTATTACAATAAATTGATAGTTCATGGAACTTGATGAAGAATAAATGGCTAAGAAAGACTTACAAGGGAACATCAATAATTGACTTTAGGAGAACAACGTATGAAGTCTTCCACAAGTTGCATTGTACTATGCGAATATCAACCACTTCACAAAACTCCATAGAAAATCTAGAAAGATTATGTTGTTTCAGCTACTAGCTAGATACTATATTTTCCTTCACGATGGAGACGACTTATTACACTTTCAACAATAAACATGCTGGCCCAATCTTATGGATCGATACAATTGGTTGGGGGTCCGTAGATTTCAAGTTAGGAACTGAAAGTCACAAATTCAAATTTCACAGGCAAAAGACCCTAACTTAATGAGTTCAAGGGTTTATAAATTGTTCCGATGGGCCTTCAATTGGCCTACTTGCGCTTGTCCACCTAAATTATCAAAAATAAAAAGGTGTTGGCCATTGAAAAACTATATATATAATCCTGATTTGTTTTAGTTTATTTTTGGAAAAAGCTTGGTAGAGCAACGGTGTAATCTTCCCCATATTTCCCTCCGGTTTCCTTGGGAAATGGTGGGACTTTGAGTGGAATCTGTTCTCTCTCTCTCTCTCTTTTTTTTACTCAAGAAATTAAAATTTGCTTTTCAAATTTGCTACATGGACTTGAAGTTTCTCATGTGAAATATATTTTAATCAATATGAACCTTTTTAAACAAAATTATTCATTTCTCTCTTCCATAAAATGCCAGCAATCTTCTACTAATTAAGCTGAATTATTAATTAACCAAATTCCCTGTACCATGTTACTTTTAAAATGATACTATAGGCTCAAAATGCACGATTAGTTTAAAGCACTTACAGCCGTTAGGCTAACATTGTCCTTCTTATTTTTCTCTCTTCGCTTTACTGGTTTCATGACACACTTTAATTTTTTCCCCACCGTTACAAAAAAGAATGATATAAAACATGATTTTCACATAATAGAATATAAATTTGCGTTCTCAATTTGGCAAAAATAAGTCATCGACAAATGACAATTAACGAGAAAATCACTTTGATGTGGTCTAATTTTAAATAACTCTAGACAAGACTAAATAAAAACACATGACAAACTTAATCAAGAAAAAAGGTCTAGTATACTTTCTACTCACTCCTCCAGTGAGTTTCATATTTAAGTAGTTATCCAAAGATTAAAAAAATGTCACCCACAATAATTAGTTCTTATTGGTTTCATTTCCTTTCTAGAAGAAAGAATTAGTGTCCTTATCTGAGAACTTTCTATTTCACAAATAGTCTCTGGTTGCCAATTGCATCTCCATGACACTTTGTAGTTAAAAAGACACCGTTATTCATAGGGTGTAACGGTGGGGTTAGCTTTAGCAATGTTCTTTATTTTTCTAGATGGAGCAGAGTTCCATGAAGCCCGCATGTTTAGGAATTAGAGGGACGCTTTTTTTTAGGCTGACGGATTCATAGGAACGATGGAGTGGGCAGTGTCATCCATCAGCATTCTTATCAATCACTATCCATCCTTAGGCTGTGCTACCAGAGGGCTGAGACGACTGCAAGTGCATGTTCATGGAACTAAGAGTAGAGAAGACTAAGAAGACTAGGAAAACGTCAAATCGACTCAGTTAATTAACTTGGCAAGTTTTTCCACAAGTCACATTAGTAATTTTTTTGGGTCAAAAGTCAAATTAGTAATTAATGTGGTCCATATTCGTGTGCTGAGCTTTTGAGCAACGCAATTTTCAAGTCAACAAAAATCATTTTGGAGAAGTACTACCATTAAAAAACAAAAAAGCTGTCACGACCCAACCTTCCTCGCGAGCCTCCAATGAATGTGGGAAAAATTGAATTTAGGAGTAGTTGACCACGAAAGTTCTCTCACGATTCACATCCACAAAAACGTTATCACTCGCCTTTTGGAATGAACCATTTGTGAGTTCGCTGGATCACGGCCACAAATTCTCTCAAACTCGTATGCTATGTACAGTTGAAGATGTCGTGACTCATACCTATACGGGCAACACACCTTAGGGGAGAAGGTCAAGTATGGATATCGAATTTAGGGATATCTTTACCATGATAGCCCTCTTGATAGTACGTGATGAATTTATGAGATGGGCTTAAGGCCCATCCGCTCAAGTTGGGCCCAAAAGGCCTGGCCCACGGGAATAGGGCCCGTGGAGGGGGAAGGTATAAAAGGGAGGAGAGAGAGAGAGAAGACAACCGTTGGCATAACAACGTACGTACGTCTCCCTCTCCTTCAAACGCTCAAGGCGACGCCGTTTCCCTTTTCAAGGCAAATTGACATCATCGAATCAGAATTTCTTCCTCTTCTTCAGCATTGGTGTCTAATCTGTGGCTAACAAGGTACGCTTGAATCCGTGGTGTGCTTTACAATCGGTGATGCGTGTTTTCCCGGGCTTCGTTTTCCGCATTGATTTAGGGGTTCGATTTAGTGTCGAATCCAGCTTTCGGGGATCCGTTATTCCCAACAGTACATTTCACCCATAAGGATGGCATCACTTCATTCTTTGGGCTACTGCCACATCAAGTATGCTAAACCACGGTAAACTTTGTTGAGGCCCATATCCCGCACAACGGGTTTATTTATTATTTAATTGTTTAAACAACCTAATAAAAATGGGAGTCGTCACTACTCACTAGTACGTTTTTGGGGAGTTGGCTAGAAAACTCAATCAAGGGTCAAGAGTTGTCCCTCGACTTCTACGCAACTAAAAATCTAGGTTTGGGGACTTGGATTACGCTAATATTTCTATTAGCGCCCTTTCGATATCTAACAATATATTGTGTTGCCTAAGGCGATCATGCGTGTCTTTTTACTTTTTTGAAATCAATGAACCTAGCACACAAAATAGAAAAGAAAGCACACAATTGAATTTAAAGACAAAATGGTAAGTAAACAACCAAGTAAAGCACTAAGGAAAGCAGGAAACCTAGCATGCAACCCTAAAGCTCAAAGGAAATAAAGAACAGAAAAGAACACGCAACTCGTCGGGTGTTTATACAAATGAAAAACCCGAAATATTTATCGGGAAAATGAGTACAAAAAAATAATAATAATCAGAATGGACATCAACCTTTGCCATTTTCATGTCTTGATGAGCTTCCTCCTTCCACGGGCCTAATCTAGTTCTAAACTAGGAACTATAACTAGGTACATACAATAGAAAGAAACAATTATTCACAACAAAACAATCAACAAACACAAAAAATGATCAAGAACAACCAAACAAATGAAATCGGATATACAAATGAACAAATAGGGCCTCGAGGTTAGCCTTTGCAATTCATACATCAGTCCCTCTAGACATCTATCCCATTTATTTTTATGACTTAAAGCCATGGGTGACCATTTGTGTTCTCGCATAGCCACTAATGCTTATAATGTGACATCCCAGATTTTTAGTCCTATTTTCTACTGAATAAATCAGGCATTTCATTGACGCATCTATAGTGCTATTCTTAGAGCTGATCACTCGTGAGATAACTAGACTATCTGGAGAAGTCATTAAGAGATTTTAATGCAATAGATTTGAGACCCGACCAGGAAGTCAACTGTTCGACCGTGCTTGGTCTGCGGGTCATTATGGCATCGTCAAAATCGATTAGAGATTAGAGATAGGTCGATTCGATTGAGATGTGTGATCAAAGTGTGGGTGATTCCACCTGATTGCAAAATTCTCATCGAACGGCACTAGACCACTTTTCTGTCGTTTTGGGTACCATGTGCCTATAATTGAAACCTTGAGATTTTCACGACTACTGATAGTCGCCAATGTGTCGAGTGGGTCCATAGTGGCTCGAAGAAAATTGACCACGGGTCATTTGCATTAAAAATTTCTGAAAGCTACCCGATAGCCTAGGTCATGCTAAAAAACGCCGGAGTGAAATTAACCAATTTGAACCCGATTTCAGAAATTGAAAGTTTTGTGGTGTCACAAGCTATTTTAGGAATGTTGACTCATCCTCCGAAGATTTTTCAGAGATTCCGGGACTTTTACAGAAAACCGTTTCGGACGTTGCGGAAAATTAGCAGAAATTCGTACGGGCTAAATTAAACGAAATTTAGACTTCCAAGCCGAGCCTTTAAGTGTCGGGGACCAAAAAATTGTGCGAAGTTTTTCTTCATCAAATCGGACCTCAATTTGGGGAATTGAGTAATGAAATTGAAGCTAAATTAAGTGAAATTCGGATTTGTGGTTGATGGGCTATATTTTGACACCAAAATTGGATTGTTTGGTGGTAATTAAGCAAGAAAGTAATAGGGGACAATGTGATAAGCTTGAAGACCAAAGGGGGACCAAGCTTTAATTGATTAAGATATTTTTGTGGACTTTTGGCCTTTTTCTTCTAAACTTCACGAGCAGACCATAGCCGCCGGTCTCCATCTTCTCTTCGAGCGTCCGCTTCCCCAATTCCTCTCTTGTTTTACTTTTCTTTCATTTTGCTCCTTGGATGCTCGACTGCCCTCTAAAGCCGGCCCCATCTTCGTTGATCTTCTTCCACCGAGGCATCCCTCTCTCTCGCTGCAGCTTTGGTCGACGTTTTTAAACACCCCACGTCCGAAGCCGTTTGTTGACCGCCTGTCCCCACATGAAGCTGCCCTTCGTCCGCTTCTCACTCCATCGAAATCCACCGTCCACTCATGCCGTGTCTTCTTCCACCGACGCAAGCCATCACCACGCGTCTTCCTTTGTCCATTCAGCTCACGCCGGGTCAATCATCAAGAATAGAAGCCCCTTCGTTGACTGAAACAGCGGCCACACGTCCGAAGCAGCTGTCGTCCGAGCCCCACGCGTCCGAGTCTTCCATTTCAGCTTCGTCCGTGCGTCTTCAGCTGCCAGCGAATCTAGCTATTTTCCTTCAGCTCGCGTCTTCAATGACTGCCGCAGCCCATCCACGAAGACAGCCTAATTCAACAGCTCCTACGGGCTTCTTCGTTCAGCCCATTTGGGCCGCAAGTTAGGCTAGAGTCGGCCCATCTCCAGCAGTCTTCAGCCCACGCTCATCCCAACTATTTGAAGCCCACGAAAAATTCAGTAGCCCAGTTCAGCGAAGCCCGTTTATTTCGGCCCAACCTGCAGCAAGCCCATTTGGAGTTCAAGCCCGCGAAGCAAGCCCAGCCCGCAACCAAGCCCAAGCCCGGGATCAAACCCAGCATTTGCTGTGGGCTTGCATGCTTTTGGGCTCGGCCCGAGTGTCCGCCGATGCCGCTGAAAATTTGGATTTCGGCCACCGTCGCATCGTCGTTGCGGTGTTCCAGTCTTCGCTTTGCACAAGTGAGTTTTGCTCACTAATGCCTTCTTAGTTTGCTAATGATGCTTAATGATTGATTATATTTAATTAAGTGCAATTAGGTAGTTAGATTGGTTTAGAACGATTAGATTAGTAACTTAATGATGCATGTTAGGTGATTGATTAGTGTAATTAGCAAGTAGAGATGTATTTTTAATTATTGAATGCATCTCGGGATTTTTCCCGACTGCTTCCTAGCGTCCATCATGCATTCATGCCTAAATTGGATTTTTAGTATTTAATTATTAATTTTCGAAATTTATTTATTTATTTTTCGGAAATAAGGCTGGGATAGCCGACGGCCGAAATTTCGTCTTTATTTGTCGTGGTGCAATCCGTTTATTTATTTGAGCTCTACGTTGCGTGGAATTGAATTAATTGTGATATTTTAGGAATTTATCCTAAATTGATTGAAATTGAGTGAAATTGAATGATTGATTGGTAGATGACCGAGTATGATTTTTCAGCATTTATAATGCTTTGATGAGTTGTAAAGTGGAGAGAATCGTGGGATTAAACTGGGAATACTCTTGGCCGAGACCAATCAAGTACGAGGTATAGATATACGTGGTTGAATGATAAGGAAATCACTGGTGAAAACGGCGCCTTAAAGAACGCACGAGTGCTGTCTATTACCTGCATCAGCATACGTGATTCGGTGATAAGGAAATCACTGATGAAAACGGCGCCTTAAAGAACGCACGAGTACTATCTACTGTATGCATCATTATGGACATACGTGGTTCGGTGATTAAGGATATCACTGGTGAAAACAGCGCCTTAAAGAACGCACGAGTGCTGTCCATTGTATATGTCACCTTGGCGAAAACGACGCTTGAGAGCATTGATGAAGCTCTGTGACTAAATGTATCATTGGAGGTTATATGGAGTGGGGTGAAATGACCTATAAATGGTTCGACTGACATGTAATTGACTAGGTTGATTGATCATTACTTTAATCTGATGTCGTGAATTGATTGATGGAATTCAAATGACCGAGGAAAGGTCATGTTGGCATGTAATTGACTAGGTCGATTGATCGAGATATCGATCCGTGACGTGATTGCTTGGGTGCCTATTTGAACTGTGCTAATATGCAGGTAGAATCTAAGGCCAAGGTAAGTCCTCTGACCCGTGAGTGCATAGGCAACCCGGACGGTGTATTGGTTTACTAATCGGGTCTTAGAGGGTAGAACTTGTTGAGACGTAGTCTCATCCCGGTTGTGGAACAACATTTTAAGACCCTGATGAGGAGCCTAAGGAGAAAGAACCCGAGAGGAGTACCAGGAGAAGAACCCCAATGATGATCCCGAGTACGACCCGGATGAGGACTGAGATCCCATCCTCTTTTGTGAACCTTGTTTATAGGTGGTTGAGTGTGAAACTAGACCTTTGTTAATAGTATGATCAAATACTTTGAGGTGTGGTTGTACAAAAGTTTGGTTGTGAATTTCAATATAAAAAATATGACCCTACTTTTCTATCCCATTACTTTACTGTCTGGGGATTATCATTGCTTCCACATGTACATATTAAAATGAATGGGTCAGTGATGTGTCTTGGGACATCACTATTATATCGACTAGGTGAGGGATGAGCACGCGATCGAGAATCGGGGCGTGACATATAAGTCCCTAATATATGTTTGAGGTGAATCCCAAAATTTACCACATAATCAATCATCATATATAAATATACATCTAACAATCACATGCATCACCAATAAGTAAACATGCATGCAGGCCCTTGGGCCTTATTAAATGGGCATGCGCCAATTACAATCACAGGCATTTCTAAAATTGAGATGGTTTCATGCATGTGTGTGGTTTATGTGATGCTTCAAAAGGTTTGTATATGTTCAAAAAGTTGAGAAAGAAAAATAAGACTTTTGGACAAAGGGACATCTCAAGAATGGAACGCATTTAGTTATCAAGGCTAGTCTGGGACTCGTATATCATGCACTCACATATATCGCATGCATTTTAAATACAGTCTAGAACATAAAGATTCCAATGTCAAATCAAAAGGTCCAAAGGATTCTAAACAATTGATGTTGGAAGCATCAAATGTACCAAATTCATTTTAGTATGCAACATCAATATTTCAAATCAAATTTGTAGAAAATGTGATTAAAAAATCATTTCATTTATTGAAATTTTTTGACAATGAAGATCAAGGAATTTGGAATGGATTTCATGGAGACGATGAATCCTAATTCCACACGTAAGTCATCCTAAAAATCCTAAAAAGAAATCACAATAAGGGTTTACAACAGAACATCACAGACAAGACAAACAGAATCAACTAAATTGGAAAGGACCCATTGATGATTTGTCCTTAAGAAAATTACACAATATGAACGATATCATAAGGAACAAAATTTGTTGAGAAATTTTTCCAAAATGAGTTATGTAAGCATTTTTAAAAAATTCATGAAGTTCGATGTCGCATCAGAATTTTCACAACACAGCAGGGTAAAGTAACAATGAGACTGATATTTAACCTATCAAACAGAATCTGAAAAATATAAAATTTCACCACAACATAGTCCAAAATGTGACAAACAAGAGTTGTTAAGAGTCCAACTCAAGAATCGATACTGAAAAAATCACACAAAAATAGCAAAAGACTGACTAAACAGGGGTAAAAACAGAGTTCCGAATTTAATCTAAGTCAAATTTCTAGACTAATTTTTTTTTAAAGAAAAATGGAAAGTGGTCCTAACGACAAGAAAATTGCACAAAACTAGTGACATTCAAACGATCTAAACGAGTCCTATGACTTCCTAGAAGGGTCGAAACTCAATCGAGGTCAATTTGATGCTAAATAGGGGTGTGCAACCGGACCGGGTAAACCCGGTTCCCGGACCGGCCCACCCGGAAAACAGGGTCGGGAACCGGTTCCCATTGAAACCGGTCCGGGAACCGGTTCCCAAAAGTCAGAACCGGTTTGAACCGGTCCGGGAACCGGTTCCGAGGGATTACCCACCCGGGAACCGGATCGACCGGACCGGTTCGGGAACCGGTTTGAGAACCGGATTGTACGCCTTCTTGTCGACCTTGCGGCTTCACTGGTTGCTGGTGTCGCGAGGAGCCAAGCGGCGGTGGTGGTGCAAAGGGCAGCTTCACAGGGGCAAGGGCGACGGCGACGGTGCTTCGGGCGGTAAGAGGTGTCGGGTCGTCGCGGCCACAGCAAGGGCGACGAGTGGTGGTGCGAGCTCGCGGTGAGGGGCTCCGGCGGTGGCGCGGTGGTGCGGCCGCGCGACGCAGCGCAGCGGTCGGCGGCTATGGCGTGCGGAGGGAGCCCGTGAAGAAGATGAACAGTACACTGTTCTATTTCTTGATTTTTCTTTTCTCCCTGCCGGCTTGTCACGTCTCCCTCACGTCCCTCTCTACGCCCACGTCTCCTCTCCTCCCGACATTGACCTTGACTCTCAAGCTTTTCCTTCCCTTTTTTTTTTTTTTTTGTGTTTCTTTTTTCCCAGGACCGAAGAAGCCCCCTGCCAAGTGATCCACGAAGAAAAACCCGAGTAGAGTTGCTAAATTATCGCGATTTAATCTCGAGTGAACCACTTAGGATTTGATTAATATATACGAAATGAGGTAGAAATTTATTTATTAATAACGCTTACTATTTCAATATAAATTAGAAGAATTATGTTGTTTTTTCATGTATTAAAATAAATTCGAAGTCGTAGATGGACGGTTGCAAAATAGGTTCCAATATAAACGGTCAACCCCGTTCCCTGGACCGGAAAAACGGGGTGGGCCGGGAACAGGGTCCACTGAAAACAGGGTAGGGAACAGGGGTCCAAAAAAGAAGAACGGTTATAACGGGGTAGGGAATGCGTCCGTGTCTAGACCCTACCCACCCTGGACCCGCTCACCCCTAATGCTAAAAAATTGGCATATGTAAAAATGTGCATGGTAGCCATTAATAAGTCAATACATGATATTCATTTATGATTTCTAAAGTCACTTAAATAATTCATAAGTGGCATGAAATTTGCATACGACAAAGGATTAGATGTGACAAATGATTTGGGTAAACATCTAACCCTAGGTCGGGATATGAAAGAATTATACGAGTTATTGGCAATGCAAAATGACATGGAATTAAAATGTAGTGTTTGATGTTTTCCCAATGCAACTAACCTAATTAACACATGACATTCACATGTCAAATGATGTTCAATCATGACGTACCACATATGGACGCTAAGCTTGTAATGCACATTTCAAAAGTCAAGTAGCATTGATGCATGATTTGGACTTTAAGAGACCCTAATAAATGTTTTTTAGTGACTTTATGATAAGCCTCGAAATTAATACAAACATCACAGAACATACTTGATTTTGATTACCTAATGACGTTTGAAAAATTTAATGAAAATTTTTATATGCAAAGTGCAAAACGACGAACATTTTTTGTTAAGATGTCAAAACCTAATGGAGATCACACAAATCTAGGTGAAAATATTAAAACAGATGCATATCATGAAATGTTCTAATTGCAGCAGTACCTAAATGTATTTGAGTATGCCATTGGCACACCAAACGACGAGCGATCCATATGAATCTTACCTTCCTAGAATCCTTAAAATATGCATTACAAGTCTAATGAAGAATGTCAAACCTAATTAGTCCATCTACAAGCTCAAACTCACACAAACTCAATTTGGATGCAATGCAGGGTTGAATAATATGCAGTCGGTTTTAAATGATTTTGCCTAATCAAAACACCTCCAAAAAATCTAGAAAAAATATATGTTATACTCGAGACGATTTGGAACAAATCCCATGAGAAAATTTCTCCAAATTCAGAACACAAAAATCAATACGAAAATAAAAAATAAAAATAAAATCGGTATAAAACCAGCACAAAAAATCAACCTAAACTACTGCAGAATCGATTGGATTCTAAGGTATTTTTTGAGGGTAAAAAGATCTCTATTCAGGACGTGCGACCTATCAAATTGAAGATATCGAAGTATACTTTCTAGGCCTAGAATGAGTCGAGGTCAAATAAGCTCATCTAATACCTCATTTTAAGCCAAATAGTAAGTTATGCACAAAAGCACGAAAATCGCATATCAACATTAATCACACTCAATCAATCACAAACCCATCCTTAATGAACTTTAATCTCAGCAAATCATCAAACGACCTTATTATCATTAAATCGAAGCATATTATATGGATCTAATCTTGAATCTTAGCCCCGATCGGATATGCCAATCTCGCTTTATCGAATTCGAGTTCGAGAATCTATCTTTTCTCATTTTCCTTGATTTTGGACACAATCGGACGAAGTGATCGTTGTCAAAGCATGATCAAAACTTCGATGAATAGATTCGATTACTGTGGATCGCCAAAGTAAGCGGTTGAACAGCCGGTTCAGCCTATGAGCAGAATCGGTCTCTGTTTGGACAGGTCTTCAATGCTGCTTGAAGGAAATGGTCGCCGGAGATGCTCGGGTGACCAACTCTTCAAACCCTGACCACTAGAGGGTTGGGGACCTTTATACGAACTGATCGACGGTGGCTGGGAGTCCAACGGCCACCAAATAGGGAGCCGGTTCAAGTAAATGAACTGGCTGGAGATAAGATCAACGTGGATGTCGGTCTTCCCCACAGTTGTGAAGAAGCCAACGGATGGGAGCAAGCAACAATTGTCGGGGTTGAAGGGAGCTATAATCAGCTCCACGAGAGAGAGAGAGGGATGCCAAAGGTGGCGGAGGCATCGGCAAGGCCAAGGACATGGGGGCGAACGTTGACGAGCGGTGGCCGCACGCGTAGGAGGGAAGAGAGAGTTGGAGAGAGAGGAAGGGAGGGAGGGAGGGAGAGAGAGAGAGTTCCGTTTTTAGAAAGATAAAAGTCTGCAGAAAATGTGCCCTCCTTTTCAAAATGGAGAGAAAATCCCTTTTATCCCAGTCCCAAATTGGCGAATCTTGGCTATCGGATCGATCCAATGGTCAAAAACTTGATTTAATGGCCAAATTAAATTTTAAAAAGGCTACACACCATTAAGATGTGTTGTATGATCAATCGGATGGGTCTAATTCTCAAAAATTAGGATTTAAAACGAGAATTGCACTTAAGGGTCTAATTAGGGGCTAAATCGCAAATTTCCAAAATTTATGGGGTAATCATAAAATCTTGAAAATGCAAAGCCATGGAAGCAAAGTTCGTGAAGCAAGGATCTTGAAACTTGTCACTAGAGGTCTAGAATCGACCAGCAAGGGGCCGAACCAGCCTGCCTCACCGGCGATTGGTCAAACTCGTCAAGCCTATTCATACTAGTTCGATTGGTCCTTGATCAGTTCTGGCCGATTCTTGCTGGATCGTGTTCAAGTGGTCCTTGTGGATTCAAAATTTATGTGATTTGGTCCCTCAAGGACTAACTTGAAAAGAAAACTTGTTCGATTCGAGGAGAAATTGTCTGATTTAAATCAAATTAAGCAAATTAAACCCCATAAATGCAATTTATGTTCTCTATAGACTTAATTGAGTGATTATTGTGAAAAACAATTGACCAAAACCATGGGTACATACAATCAAGCATTAAAGGCTAAAATGAGCAATTTTGCAATTCTTTACCCATAATTGCAAATTAATTGAAATTGAATTCAATTAACATTGCAATAAATTTATTTGACTAATTATTCTTGCTAAGGATAACCTAATGCCTTTAAATTGACCTTGAATTTATGTCACAAGACCTCGATTCATGAGATTAAACCATAATATTGAACCTTCGTGGAAGCTAATACTCTCTCTCGAAATGTAGAGTCGTTTCTCTACCTTCATGGTAGTTTAAAACCCTAAACCTTAACTTCACAATTCTTGTTCCACCTTCGTCTCTTCCCCTGTTTTTCAACCCGGTATTTACTTTCCTTCTTCCAAAATTGTTGCTCTCAATTGTCCAAACTTCTGTTTCTGGAAGTGTTCCCACCTGGTTCCATCACCTTCCGGTCCCAATTTTCACCCCTCTCCGATTACGACCCAATCATTGCCATCCTCATTGCTGGTAGGTGGGATTTAGTTTTCAATCACCTCGACCCAACTCTCATGAATGGTATATCTTCAATCGCTTGCCTGGAATTTCCATATCGTCGTTGCTTCCTGCTGTACCCCGACCCATCTGCATGTGAATTTCTTCTCCAAGATAGGCTCTCTGGTGAGAGGCACTGTCCCCTGACCTCATGGACGATCAAGACCAAGAAGAAACCTCTTGCCTTGCTGCCCTATGCTCCCGAATGGGCCGCCTTTGGCTGGAATAGGGGATCGAAGTTTGGGATGATGCGCCACCACCTATAGACAAAGTTGAAGAATGCAAATTGATATTGGTAGGTAAAATTCTATCCAATCCATCCATAAACTTTCAAGCTTTCCAAAATACATTAAGGCGTGCTTGGAGAACAGACCATGTCAAACTATCCTCATGGGAAGCAAGGTTGTATGTAGCAAAATTCAAATTTGAGGTGGAGAAATAACGGGTTTTGGATGGGGGCCCCTGGCTTTTCTCTAGCCATTTAGTTATCTTTAAGCCTTGGATTCCTAATACGCCGTTGCATTGTTATGATTTTTCCACTTGCGCATTCTGGGTGCAAGTCTTTGGTCTTCTGTTGGAATGGTGTTATGAAAATATGATAAAAAAAGGTTGTTAGACACATAGGCAGAGTACTGGAAGTCCGAATAGAAAATAAGGAGGGTACTTCCCTCCGAGCTAGGAAAGCAAGGGTCGAACTCAAGGTGCAAGAACCTTTGACGACAGGCTAATTGATCAGAATTAATGGAAAAACATTATGGCTAGATTTTCAATATGATCACCTGTCACATTTTTGTTACTCTTGCGGCAAGCTTGGACACTATGCTATGTACTGTAAGGATTATCCTTTTGATGAAGCTAAGATGACGAGCAAAGAAAAAATGGCGTATGGCCAATGGTTATGGGTGGAAGTTTGGGAACATAGTCCATACTGGAAAACTTTCTACGTGCCATAAGACATACCTGAACCTTCAGAAGAGATCATCCTAGAAACTCCCCACCATCACCTTAACTAGTTGCAGTGCAGCCTCCCAGTGCTGATAGAAACAAGGGAATTCTTCAGCCGCCAGCTCTGCCACTCATTCTAAGTATAGAAAAATTCATCCAGTGTCCCGCTCTTGCAGGTAAGCCTTCAGAACCTCCAACAACAGCTGCAATGGATCTAGTTTCTACCAAGATGAAGTATCCTCAAGACCTAGCAATGGGCTCCTCTCACCCCAAGAAGACGAAGCACAACAGAATTAATACCAAAGCAGGCACAACCAGAAAATTGAAGAGGTATAATCCTTATGAACCACGACTAAATCAGCACGAAGACCTTGATGAGACACAACTCATGGATACTCCCATCTTGGATGCCGAAGAAGCAGGCAAATGGGCTATGGTGGCTTGCCCAAAAAAGCCACCAAGTGATAAATGAAACTTTTGAGTTGGAACTGTCAGGGTCTCGACAATCCCCTGACAGTTCAATCCCTCAAGGCGTTAGTGGCTAAAGAGAGGCCTGACATTATTTTATTTTATTTTATGGAAACTTAAAACCAAGAGGTTGTAGTCAAATGACTGCAAAAGAGACTCAAGTATCCTAGCTCTTTTCTACTCAACCCCGTTGGTTTAGCTGGTGGGTTGGCTTTATTTTGGACTGACCAGCTTATTATAACTTTGGAATGCTCTACCTCAGAGTTTTTTGATGTCATATGCACTGACATAATGGGAGGTACTCCAATGCGACTCACCTGCCTTCATGCTCTGGCCACTTTCCAGCAACGCCAGCTGCTATGGGCAACCCTGCGACTTATCAATGCCTCTAACACCCTACCATGGGTTTGTGTCAGTGACTTCAATGAAATACTCTATCATTGGGAAAAAGTAGGTAAGCGCTTGGCCGATTCTCATAAAATTCTCCAAGGGACATCATCAACTTTGGAATGCTTTACCTCGAGTTTTTTGATGTCATATGCACTGACATAATGGGAGGTACTCCAATGCGACTCACCTGCCTTCATGCTCTGGCTACTTTCCAGCAACGCCAACTGCTATGGGCAACCCCGCGACTTATCAGCGCCTCTAACACCCTACCATGGGTTTGTGTAAGTGACTTCAATGAAATACTCTATCATTGGGAAAAAGTAGGTAAGCGCTTGGCCGATTCTCATAGAATGCAATCTTTTTTAGATGTATTACATGACTGTTCACTCATGGACATAGAAAGTAAGGGGTGTACCTTTACATGGATGAATCATAGAGCTGGTGATGACTTTGTCAAGGAAAGATTGGATAGGGCTCTGTGTACTCTGGATTGGCGTCTCACCTTCCCTGAAGCTGAAGTGTTTGCTTTACTTGCTGTAGGGTCGGATCATAGCCCCTTGCTCTTAATCAATGAAGCCTTACCCTATCGATGACATCGGCCCTTCATTTTCGAAACTTTCTAGATCCAAGACCTGGATTGTTGTGAAATCATTGCTCGCTCATGGAGATCCACACAGTTACCGAACTCCACCCTTCCATCCAAACTAAAGGCGGTCTCCTTCGCACTAGCTCATTGGAGTAGATCGAAATTCTCCAAGGGACATCATCAACTTGCAGCTTTGCACCAGCAACTTCAAAGTCATGTTAATCAAACCCATGATCATTATGATGCACCGTTGGTTACTCACTTGAAAGAGCAAATTCATAAATTATGGCAACAAGAAGAACAGGATTGGGTGATGCGCTCTAGGATCAATTGGCTGAGGTGGGGAGATAAAAATACTAAATTCTTTAATGCAACTACCATTCAAAGGAGACAACGCAATAAGATCTGTCACGCCCTGAACCCCGTGCGCGCGCACATCCCACTGCGGTCGATCAAAAATGCGACATCCCAGGATACGTTGCCGACCCATTCATTTTATTACGCATGCGGAAGCAAAACAAATGCCCTGACAACATTTGACTTGGGATAGAAAAGCAGGCAATCAATCACAATACCAAATGCTCATTTACAAACACATAGGTTTAAATACAACTCTAGACTGTCTACAAAATAGACCAGCTCAACGAATGGGGAACTATCCTAAAACCAACTAGTAGGACACGTTCACCGATACTTCGCCTCCACCTTTCCGCACTTAGGGCTTCGGGTCCTCCACGACCGCCATCTAGGGACTTGAAATTTTAATCCCACAACCGGGATGAGACAATGTCTCAGCAGGTTCAACCCCTAAACCCCTATTAGAAAGAAAATACGCCCCCGGTGGCCTAGCCACATCACACGTAGAACTTACCTCGCCTCGGTTTCCCCGCAAGTTAGCACAATTCAAATCACCAAATCATAGATAGTAATAGGAACTCAAACAATTGGAACGCCATCACTTTCATATAAATCATAATCGCACTTAGCACGCATTCCAATTATTATTCACTGCCACACAAGGGCATAGCCTACTCGCAGTTCGGCTATCTACTGGCATATAGCCAGGCATCGCCTCCCCCCTTGGAGCGCGGCTTCGTCAGTACGTCGACGGCATTCCCAAAGGAGCATGGGCCCAGAATCTACTATGACCCGCATCCACCGCGTGGGCATCCCATATAGGGGCAAGTCCGGCTCAATAGCCCAGGACAATTCCTCTTAGTTATCACATGGCCAGAACACACTCGGCCTCAGGACACTTTATATTTCAATCAATGCTTCCACTTAAAATAGTGATCCTGGCCATTTTTCTCCATATTAAAAATATCCCAGAAATTACTCACGTGTGTGGGGACACGCTAATTTCGAATCAAAAGCCAATATCTCACTTTTTCAAATCACACTATTTAATATAATAATTAAAAATCCAATTTTTGCATCAAAACCCGACACTTGGGTTTTTATGAATAAAATCCATATTTATCGCAATCAACACTCAATTTGCCACATCCATTCATTAAATTCAAATTCTAAATGCACCGCAGCGATCAAAGCACGAAATCCCGAGAATTTAGGGTCCCAAAATAATTTTTCGGATTATTAAATAATTAAATTTATTCCGAAAATTAATTAAATAATAATATTCATATTTTTCGCAATCCACATTCAATTTATAATATCCGACCATCAATTTCAAAATCCGAATACACAAAGCGATCGGCACGAAATTCTGAGAATTTAGGGTCCCGACAAAATTTTCGGAATTTAATAATTAATTAAATTTATTCCGAAAATAATAAAATAATAATATTTTAATAATTTCGAATAATGATATATTATTAAATTATTAAATAATTTCGAAATATTTAAATAAATCAAAAGTAAATTCTTTTATGTCACATCAAGGTTTACATTAATGTAAACCTTCATTTAGCCTTAAATTAAACTCACTTTAAGCTAATTAAACACATTAACATAATCCACACTTAAATAAATTAAACGAACCACCTAATCACAATTAACATAAACTAAGAACACCTAAAGCGTAATTAACCCTCTAAGCGAGGTTTAGTGAGTTAAACTCACTGGATTAGCGAGCCGAGCGGACCAAAACGACGAGGACGACGTGAGGATCGACTTTCCTCAAGGCGGGCCGAGCATTCGGGCTCGGGAAGGCGGCCAAAACGGGCCACGAGCAAGCTGAAAAACCCATTTTCTGTCTTCTCGGTTCGCTGCTGGAAGGGGCGGAGATGGGGCGGTTCCGGCGGCGGTTCGGACGCAGGAATGGCGGAGAGAGGTGGTGGGCTTGGATGGGTTGAATGGGAGGTCGGCACCGGCGGAGGGAGCTCCGGCAAAGGCCCGAGCCCCTGGAACGTGGCCTGGCGCGGACGAGGGCGACGAGCAAGAGAGCTGAATGGCGGAACGGCGTACGGGCGGCGCGGGGCGGCGGCGACGACGAGCGAACGGGCGAAGGCAACGACGAGCGGACAGGCGGGTGGCCGGCGAGCTGCTGGTTTCGTCCGTCTCTCCCCCCCTCTCCATTCAAGAACACACTCAAGGTTGAAGATGATGGAGATGGGTTGGAGGTGACATCCCACCTTTTGAAGAACAAATCCCTACCCTCCACTTGTCATGATCTTATGCACTCTTGCCCTCACACCATGACATCACCAAGTGATGTCATACTCCACTAACTCAATCCTCCACAACCTCTTCCAATGGTTGCATTTCCATTTTCCGCTGGGGTCCAATTCTTGTACCCTAATTTCTTCAATTCCATTCAATTCTCTTCCAATTGAATCTAAATTTCAATCCACAAAAATTATCTCATGATCCTAATAAGATGTGTGACATAACCGAGCTTCCAACTTCTAAATTCAATCCCAATTTTTACGATTGAATTCAATTTGATGCGATTTCAGCACGCCTAGCCTACCGGGTAGTTTTCAGGGAAATTTTCTTGCATCCGACCTGAGGGTGATCAGTCCCCAAGTTTGACGCGTTAAAATCCCTTAATTGCTTCGTCCAATAGGCTAATCCTCTCATGGGTGGCCAACTCAGAGAGTTGAACTATATGCATAGATGAAATGCTTGACTTAATCAGCTGAAAATAGAATTAGAAAAATCGGGATATCACAAGATCAATATGCAATAGGACGACAATCATGGTTGGGTGCGCGATCCCCGGCTTTTAAAGAAGATGACAACGGATTACTTTTCAAATCTATATCAGACAGTGGGACATCGTGATTATGGGCCTCTTCTGAATCAATGCCCACGGGTTATTACTAACAAAATGAACATGTCTTTGACAACTCCTGTCACCAGGGAGAAGGTTCAACATGCTACATTCTAGTTGAGGGTTACTAAAGCTCCGGGCCCAGATGGTTTGAATGGACTTTTCTATCAAAATCATTGGGATATACTCCAAGACGAGATCTTTTCATCAGTGTAGCAATTCTTCCTATCTGGAGTAATGCCACCAGATTTAAATAAAACCATCATCTCCTTAACCCCCAAGGTACCGCACCTTGAAAGACTAGACCAATACCATCCCATAAGCCTATGCAATTATGCCTATAAAATCATTTCTAAGGTGATCGCCAATCACCTAAAACCTTACCCGCCTGAGCTTATTTCCAGGAGCAAAGCGCTTTTGTGAGTGGACGGCTCGAAATTGGCACTTGCATTTTCCGTAACTTCTTCCACCTCACTTTCTTTCACCAAACACATTTTCCTTTTATTGTTATGTTTTTTTCTTTTCTTTTCCTTTTTCTTCCCTTTTTTTTTCTTCTTCCTTGGTCGGCCATTGTCATGATCTAGCAAGCCATGAGATTACCGCCCTCAGCGAAGCTAAGGCTAGCCTGGATTGACCAAGCCTTGAGCTAGCCACTTGGTGTCTTGGTCAATCATCAAGCAGCCGGCCATCGCCGTGGCACATGGCAGAAAGAGGAGGAAGTAGGAGAAAGGAAAAGAAAAGGAAAGAAAAAAAGGAAAAATTATAAATTATAAATTATAAATTATAAAATATAAAAAAATCAATTTAAAAAATAGAAAATAATTAACTATTCAATTTCTTAAATAAATAAATAATAAAATAAATTTTTTGGTCGATTAAAAAATTAAAATTCGATTTTTTTGTGTAATTTTTCCCAAAAAATAATCAAATCAAATACTGAACAATGAAAAATATTTTCCTCTCTATTTTCAGGTTTCACTATAACACTGGAAAATATGGTTATTTTCTTGAAAATGGCTTCTCAAAATACATTTTCTGGAAACGTGATTTTTTTCATAAAACAAATGGAGCCTCAGTTGAGATTTGGGATTACCCAACAATTTACAAGAAATGTTATATAGTTCATCACCACCCAACCTCCCCCCTCCCGACAATTTTAAGGTTGCCCTCCCCCTCATCAACCTGGTGGCATAAAGTTTTCTTCCTAGCGTAATCATAACAAGGCCCAAAACTAAGGTCACAGAAATAGCAGACTTTCTTACCATCTGCGCCACACCTTGTTGGTTCATTCTTGTTCTATTTACTTAAAATGTATTACTTTTTTTTACTGGCATTTAACTCAAGAAAATATAATTTACAAGGGTATGTCAATCATCCAAGTCCTGTTTCCATTATATGTATAGTCTATTGATTGCAAGCGACTCGTTTGGTCATTATCTAAATTGTTTTACTTTTTATTTAATCTAAATCTAGCGATTCACAAATCTTGACATTTTTTTTTTTAATTTGAAACTTTCAAAATTTTTAGAATATTTAACTGTTGACACGTACCTTCAAATGCAAACTTTTCATAACATTTATATTTGAGCAAAAAAGTTAAAGAAAAAAAGTACTCTTTACTTTTATCTAAGGGTAAGCAATTTCTGTATATTGCTCCTACAAAGCAAAAGACGCATTGGCAATATACGGGTGGTTTATTCTTTTGAATGATGCACTGATTTAAGTCCTATGTATTATTATGATTAGCTGAAAATGCTGAAATTGGGGAAGAGTAACTGAAATAGAAACACCTACGAGTTTGATGAAATTTTCACCGAGTCCACGTCACAAAAACCAGTGTACGAGGTTGCGGCAACGCCTATTGTGGAGGTGTACACATATAAAAGATTTTGATTGTTGTCTTAAATTTCACCGTCATATGAGCTTGCTTTTGGTAAATGTGGGCGAGTGGACAAACTCTCGATATTTTACACACTTAATATGCTTACTTTTCTGATATTTTTACTATCATTATTGGGAGTGATCCGTGGTTCGATTTTGCCCTTTAAGAGGAGCATTTGTGTTTACCACTTCAACATTTAAGGATTAGGTCCCGTGACTTGTCCCAACTGATACACTTTAATTTAAAGTTTATATCACAAAAAACTCCGTCAGTTTTTATTAAATTTTACTATTAAATTGCTAAGTAGAATGACACGTGATGATTGATGGGTATAACAGTTTGGGATTTTGCTTAGTTTGTCACATGTGTACTAGTTTTATAATTTTTCATAATATTAATCCAATTTAATATAAAGTAATTGATGATATGTTTGTCACGAATGTATTGGTTTGTGATATTTTGTGGTTAAAAAATTAGTTTGAGGTAAATTCATCATAGATGTACTAATTTGAAGCTTTTTATGGTCCAAAATTAATTTTATAAAAAAATTTATCACAAACATACTAATTTAATGATTTTTTATGGTATTAATCCTTAATTTTATGGCAATTTAGTCTGGCCTGAATTTTTAACCATTTTATAATGTTTTCATAGTTTTTAGGAAATGTACCTTCACCCAGCTAAACACCAAAGCTTGATAAAGAGTGAAGTATTGTTGTTAGCAGTAGGAGGATTAGCAAATGGAATTGTCCGAATCAGAATTGCCTAGACCGAACGGGACCGATTTTCGGTTCCTAAAAACTTGAATAAGTGGATATCAGTCCGGTTTTCTATATTAGGGGTGAAATTACCCATTTAAATCTTCTTTTTATTATAAATAAAACCCTCAATCAGACTCCAGACTTCTCTCATGACCGCTCTCTCTCTCTCTCTCTCTCTCTCTCTCTCTCTCTCCGCCCTTAACTCGTGACCTCGGGGCTCGTCGCTCCGTCACGCTCGCTCTCGGCCTCGACGGTTTTTCAGGTACCAATTTACCTCTTGCCTCTTGCTGTCTATTTGCCCTTATTCTCCCTGTTGTAATGGTGCGTCTCGATGTGTTTTACATGGTTGCTATCTGTTAATGGTTTTCTTGTCTCCATTTTCAAGTCTTGGATACGCGAGGAAGGAGAGATGGTCGATGGGTGGTAATTGGCTTTTCAGTCTTGGATTCGCAATCCACCTAAGCTCAGGACTTGAAGTGAGTTTTACATGATTTTACCTGTGGACATGTTCTGCTCAGCTGGGGAATGATCAGCTGGTGTATTTTTTGTGCCTTTCTATATTCTAATGTTGTTTGGTCAAGGGAGGTTGAGTGAAAATTCTTTTATCAAAAGCGGCGGCAGTCATTTTGATGAAGTGCTGTTTCAGGGTACTGGTAGTTGTGATCTTTTATGAAGCTTTCTTTGGATTGTTGTTGCAAGTGTGTGTGTTCGTTTGATGATTAGGGAAGTTATGTGTCCATGGATTCTGAATTGTTGTAGGACAGGCAGGTAACTAACCTCATGGGATTGAAATGATTTGCTGCATATTGTAGCATAACCAAGCTGCAATGAAACCAAAAAAGAATGAAACTGAAAAGAAAAGAAGATGTGGCCGGTTGCCGATGGAACTTGAAACTGGCAGGTTTGGTTTCAGAGTTGGTTCTAGGGTCCACAGGGTTAGTTCCCGATTTAAAAAATTGGGAACAGGTCCTGAGAGTGTAGGTCCTAGGTTCCAGACTTGGAACCAATCATCCTAGCCATTTGCTGTTAAAATTGAGAATGAACCTGAGTTTGATCAGGAGGTGAACTCAGTGAGTGGAAGCCAGGTTTAGATTTTAAGTGTTATTTATTGCTCTGAAATATAATACAAGTAAAATGCGTGTGCAACTTGTTCTGCCAGCAGTGTTTATTACATGAGTTCGCCTTCGCTTTCTCAACTTGCTCTATTAACATAGTTAAGCATTTCATATTGGGCCATTGATTTTAATTTTATGATTTGATCTTTCTACTGGTGCAGCAAAAGAGAAAGAGAAGAGAAAGGAGAAGAAAATGTGGAAGAGGAGGAAGGGAAAATAGGTGGAGTTGAGCAAAATGTCAACAAAATCCCAAATAATGTTTTAGAAGTGGCTAAATTATACGGAAATATTATGAAGGATTTTTTCGGTGTTGATATTGATATCCAATTTAACATCACCTTCGGCCACCAACAACTCTGACAAAGGATTTACATCATTATTTACCTATTTACTTTGACACCATTTTTGTTTTAGTGCTTGTAACACATTCTTCTCAATGTCACTTTGCTTAACATAAGTTGAGGAAAATTACTCTTTAATATGTCCATCCAATTTGGCCATGTGAAATATTTTGGGATTTTCTTGAGCATATCGCTTTTCCTAGAGACATTTTTCTTAGCTTTGGCCTCTTTTTTCTTCCTCCTCCTCCTTTTCTTCTCCTTTGCCTTTCTCTACATGGTCAAGCAGTTTGTCTCTCAGCTTTTGCATGGTGCCTATGCAAATTCCGAATATATCGTCGAAGAGGGCTAATGTTGAACCTTCTCGAAAGAAGCTATCTGAACGGACTCCTGGTAGAGATAATTCCATATAATGGCCAGCCATTTAAATCAGACTTAATTGTGCTGAGGAAAGCAGGTACAGAGTTGAGAATTGGTAAAAGGTAGTTGATGTTTCTCGTATAATCTAAGAACATTGTTCTAACTTGTCATCTACTTTTTTTTACAGTATTCAAAAGTTCCTTTGTTAATGGTTTTTTATTGTTTTTCTTTGAGAAATTAGCTATTGGGGTTTGGGGCCAAGTATGTTGTTCATTCTGACCTACAATCTCCTTCTTTCTTGCACTTTCTTTCGCACCATCACAAGACTCTTCTCTGTGTGCGTATGCATGCGTGCTGCATGGTTGTTAGGATCGCGACCCAAATTGTAGGATCACGATCATTCAATCCTACCACTCAAAAACTTTGAACAATTTGGATTCTAAGAAATATGGTAGTCTGCAGGGGTCGTGACTTGTATCTTAGGATGGCGATCCCAACTACGATTCCGCTGTTCAAGCTTTAGAAGGCAATTCTGCCTTTTCAGCTGGAGCAAATATGAAATTGGGCCTCCATCCCCTAGCGCATGTGCCACTTTTCTTAATCCTGTTCAGGCTCCATTTGGAAAATATAAGGCTTGGAGAATTAAGAATAAGAGATGAAGATGAATGAACAGTAGAAAGTGAAGGAGCGTAAAGACACCATCTCTTCTTCTTTTTCAGTCTTGAATAAATGATGAGATGGGCACCGACTGCTGTTGGCTCTTTGAACTGTTCTGCGAGAGAGAGAGAAATCACAGATTGTGTCCCAGATTGAGGTAAACATGTATTCCTAGAGAGAGAAGGACAAAATAAAGGATTATAAATTCAGAAAAGGCAGGAAAGTAATTTCTTGGTAGCCTTCTTCTTGATTATTATGGTGATTATTTTATTGTGATCCTATTTAATCCAACTTTAAAACTCGAGCAAGGAGATTTCACGCTTTTACATCTTTGACATGGTGCTTTAATTGTTAGTTGAAAAACTGGCAACCAAGAATTTAAACTCTCACGTGAGAATGCTACCTTTAAGCTTCACTATCCCTCTTGTGAAGGTTAATATGCATCTAATTGCACTGATTCAAGCAAGACTTTAATACTTCAAATATGTAGGATCTTATGATCTTGATTTGATCTCTAAGACTTTGAAAGGATCCTACTTAGCATCTCGATCCTGATAACCTTTTTGTGTGTGTATGGCTCTTTGTGTGTGACAAAGGTTGCTTAGCTTTAATAGTTATTGTGAAATTATTTGGTCTTAGTTATTTATTTGACAGGAGAAATATGGATCCAGTTGTAAAATTTCTAATGGGCGACTCCAGAGTGAAACTGCTTTTCTGTTGGGTAAGCAGCTTTCACATAAAGCTTTTCTTCTCTATGTCAATGTGCATCTTGTCCCTGTGCTCATATTGCATGGATGGAGACTGATTGCAGAGCATTAAGAAAGTGTAAGGGCAATTTTACAGTTTCCTCATCAGTTTGGTGTAAGATTGATCTCTGAAGCATAATGGGCCTTGGAGCCTTGAGTGTAGGATCAGCCTCTTTAATTTCAGCCAAAGAGCATGGAAATTTTGTCTTTGTTGGTTTCTATTATGGAATTCTGCGGCCTCCTTTTCTTCAGATCGAATGAATATCTAGTATTTGTGCTCATTTTGCATGGATGGAGACTGACTACAGAACATTAAGAAAGAGTAAGGGCAATTTTGGTGTAAGATTGATCTCCAAAGCATAATGCCTAAGAGCCTTGAGTGTAGGACCAGCATCATTAATTTTAGCGAAAGAGTGGAAACTTTGTCTTTGCTTCTGTTACAGAATCCTATGGCCTCTTTTTCTTCAGATGGAATGAATAGCTAGAATTTGTTCTCCAACAGATTATATTCTCTTGAGGCATCAAGTTGTCCATTTTATCTAGTGAGGGTACTCAACTAATTAAAGTAGTATATTATATGAATAAATTTTCCCTTTCAACTTTGTGATTGCATGGCTTCTTCTTGAATATATATATATATATATATATATATATATATATATGTATGTATGTATGTATGTATGCATGTATGTATGTATGTATGTATATCCTTGGAAGTGAGCCATATTTTACCCTGCTTGTTTAAACTTTATGATACTTGAAGTCTTTCACATTAGCAAGAATCCTTAACATCCTTGGTTAAGTTGAAAATTAGCTTTGTACCCGTGATATTCCCCTCTTTCCATTTTTGTAGTTTTCCTTAGATCCTTGGTTTAATGACACTACACTAATTTTTTTGCTTACAATGCCCAATTGGTAAAAGCATATACTTAAACCACTGTGAGTAACCGTTTCTTTAGTAGCTATTCGTTTTGATAGCTTACCTGGACCACAATGGTGCTGTTTTGGGCTTTCTCTTGGTTGCTTAAGTCGAATTGGATAGAATTTTAGGATTCTTTCTTTGTGTTTTTATCTCTCTCAGTTCCTCGACAATTCCGCAATTGTTGACCAAGATTATTCCAAATGGAACTTTGCTTCAACTTAGGTGAGTGATTATGAGTTCTAATTGTTCCAAATCCATTGTTGTTTATACTGTCTGTTATTTTTTCTGATTCTGTTCAGCCCCCTTGCTAGTGTTTTTCTTGCTCTTTGGTTATGCCCTTACAAGAGTGAGTGCCTTTTGTCTTGTCAAGATTCCTGTGAAGATTTTTTGGTCTGTGATTAGTATTTTATTACCCTTCAATATTGTGTTTCTTACCTTTACAAGTTGTGGTTCTTCTTCGACACGCTCATCGAAGAGAGATGGATTATATTTTGCATTGAGAACCAAAACAAATGGTCGAACACCAAATAAAAAAACAAATGCCAAAAGCGGCAAGGGAGGAAGTGTCTTCTTGGTCAGATATGAATGAAGATTCAACTAACTCCTATGAGCATACTAATCACATGAGAAGTGCCACATGGGGTTCTTATACATATTTCATGTACATGTTTGCTTTTAAGACTTATTGGACCTGCTAACCTATGGCTTCTAACTTGTGATGGATGTACCATTTGTTGATCATGTGATGCTGTTGTGTCATTGGTTGCATTGTGCTTGGTTTGGTAGGAAGGAAAGATGTGTGGTGCAATTTGGAAAATGTTGTTACATGGATGAGCGCTTGGTGGATGTACTATTTATTGAGTCTGTGTATACAAACTTTAAGCTAATTCTAGTTTTGTTATTAAATACATGAAATCAAATGTGCAGAGAAAGGAGGTGAATAAACTTACCTCCTTGCAAATTGCGTATTTTGTTGGCTGACATGAATGAATGTGCTTTGGACCATCCTAATAGGAAATACACCTGCGTTTTTGTTATTAAATGTTGGTTGATGTCTGTTAGGAGTAAGAAAGGTAAATTAGTCTTTATCACTTTTAGGGTTTATTTTTTATGTATATATATTAAACTTTATTGAATAATACGTAGTAAGTTTTCCTCACATGGTATCAGAGCCAGGTTTTAACCCTAGACGATGGAGCAGCCGCTCGCCGCCGTCGATTCGCCGAACCACCGTTGATTCGCCGAACCACCGTCGACTTGTCGGAATAGTTGGCTATCACTGCCGTTCACCACAATAGGGCTTCTCTCTCGCGCGGCTCGCTCGCGAGGCTTACTCGCGGTGCTCGCGCAACTCGCGCGGCTCGCTCGCGTGGCTCTCTTGCGCGGCTCACTCGGCTCGCGCCACTCACGCTGCCCGCACGACTTGATTGTGCTGCTCACGTGGCGCGCTTGCAGCATGCTCGTGCTCGCACGGCTCGCTTGTGCAACTTCAGCGCGCTCGTGCTTGTGCGATTTGCTGGCCTACCAGGGGTTTTGATGACCTTATACTGGTTGGATTTGGTGGTGTAGCTGTGCCGCTTCTTGTACGTGTGGTTGGTGAAGGAGAGGGAAAACCCTAGAGAGAGAAAGCAGACAGAGAGTAGTAGCGACAGAGTGCAATAGCACTCATCAGGATGATTTCGGGATGATTTTGTGGGTTGCAGTAGCGACAGAGTGCAGTAGCACTCATCGAGATGATTTCAGGATGATTTTGTGGGTTAGAATTTGCTTTAAAGTTGCTGATTTGGCTGATTAGTTTGTTTGAGACTTGTGATGAAGCAAGTTGCTGCTTGGGTATAATGCAGTTATTTATTTGATGATTAGAAAGTTGCGCGGTAGCTTATGTCATTTTATTTGGTAGTGGTAATATTGGGTTATTGAATTATTGAGGCTGAGTTGTTTGACGGAAGTTAAGGTCAGAGTTTGCTTATTTTTATTTGGAAAATGGGCAATCACTCGAAGAGTGCAATTGAAGTAGATAATGAGAAGAATAATACTGTGATAACTGAGGTGATTTCCTCTTCATCTAATCGAATTACTGATAAGAAGCTCGTAGGTAGTGCTAACTTCCACCAATGGAAGAAAATTGTGAAGCTTACTTTGACAGGTAGGAATCAACATAGACACTTAACTGAGTTTAAGCCCATAGATGATGTAACTTGGGATGGTGTTGATGCACGTATTCTTGGTCAAATGCTGAATTCTATGGAGAGTAATGTAGTTGACATGGTAACTCATATTGATACAGTCAGAGAACTATGGGAGTATTTGAATGTGATGTATTCTAGCCAGGATAATTTGTCACGGATTTACGAGCTATCACAGGAGTTTTATCGATTTGAAAGAAAGGGGCGCTCTATTACTCAGTGCTTTATAGACTTTAAGAGATTGTATGAGGAGTTGAATGCTGTTCTCCCTATTTCAGTTGATGTTCAACAAATGCAATGTCAAAGGGAACAATTGGTTGTAATGGGATTCTTAGGATGTCTTGGTTCTGAGTATGAAAATGTTAGGTCTTAGATTCTTGGAGGAGAGAATATAGCGTCACTCACAGATACATTTGCTCGAGTTCTTCGAGTATCTCGTGAGTCCTCTCAGGATACTACATCTATGGTAGGGAGTTCAGCCCTTGTGTCCCAAACTCGAACTGGTAGTGGTAATAGGAGTGATGGAGGAACCCGTGGTGGATATAGTGGGCGTGGTGTCCGAGGAGGAGGCTGAGGCATTGGAATAGGGAGAGGTCAAGGTAATCAGCATCCTTATGGACAATTCCATATATCTACTGATAATTCGAGAACTACACGAGTTTGTCATTATTGTGGCAAACTTAGTCATATTCAAAAATTTTGCTATAAGCTACATGGGAGACCAGGGTAGCAGCACCAGTTTGCTAATACGGCATCTAATATTGACCCTACTCCACAATCATCTGAAGACAAGCACCAGTTTGCTAATACGGTGTCTAATATTGACCCTACTCCACAGTCATCTAAAGACAAGGTGGTGGTTATGTCTGGTGAGGAATATGCTCGGTACACACAGTCTCAAATCTCACAAATTGTTTCTTCCACTTGCTACTTTGGCACGTACAGTAATGTTATTGCATGCCTTTCGGCTACTTCTCGTCCTTGGATCATTGATTCAAGGCCTTCTGATCACATGTCAGATCTTTCAGGTATATTTTCCTCTTTTTCTCCATCTTCGTCCACAGTTACTCTAGCCAATGGGTCACCTACACATGTTAGGGGAATTGGCACAGCTTAACCCAAGTCCTTCATTACCTTTGTCCTCAGTGCTTTATTTTCCACAATTTCCATTTAACCTAATGTCTGTTAGTAAGTTAACCAAAAACTTTCAGTGTTCAGTAACTTTTTATCAAGATTCTTGTGTCTTCTAGGATCTGGCTACGAAGAAGATGATTGGTAAAGGACGTGAGGAAGGGGGGCTGTATGTACTTGAAGATGCTTCTTCAGTTGCTTGCACAAGTGTTGCATCCCCACATCAAATCCATTGTCGTATTGGTCATCCTTCTCTACGTAGTCTTCAAGAGTTGGATTCTAGTTTTCAATCTCTTTCTAGTCTAGAGTGCGAGTCATGCCAACTTGGCAAATTACATCGTGTTAGTTATACACCTCGAGTCATTAAACAATCAGCATCTCCTTTTTTATTAGTTCATTCAGATATTTGGGGTTCATGTCATGTGGTTTCCAATTCGGGTTTCAGATATTTTGTTACTTTTGTTGATGACTATTCCAGAGTTACTTGGTTATATGTAATGAAAGATCGTTCAGAATTATTTTCTATTTTTCGTGCATTTATATCTGAAATTTATACTCAATTTGGCATGCATGTTAAAGTTCTGCATTCTGATAATGCTAAGGAGTATTTTTCCACATCTTTTTCTAATTTTATGACTCAACATGGTATGATCCATGAATCTTCCTATCCTGATACTCCACAACAGAATGGTGTTGCTGAACGGAAGAATAGGCATTTATTGGAAGTTACTAGATCCATGTTATTTGTGATGAAGGTACCAAAAACCTTTTGGTCGATGTCTTTTTCTAACTGCATGTTATCTCATTAATCGCATGCCTTCTTCTATTCTGCAAGGCGGTATTCCTTTTTCCACCTTGTTTCCTAGTGAACCACTGTTTGTCCTACCACCACGTATCTTTGGTTGTGTCTGTTTTGTTCGTGCTCATCAACCCGGAGTATCAAAACTTGATCCCAAGGCACTCAAGTGTATATTTATAGGTTATTCCTGCACTCAAAAGGGATATCGATGTTATTCTCCATTACTGAGAAAATATTTTGTAACAGCTGATGTTTTATTTTTTGAATCCACCCCTTATCATAATGTTCCAATTGATGTGTCTGAATTAGATGAAGACTTGTATGTGACCACCATTCGGTCTACTATTCCAAATGTTTCACCGCATCTACAGAGAAACCACCTCCTCTCCAGGTTTATACTCGACGTCATTGTGTTGCTACTACTGCTCCCCCCGCTCCTCATGTCACTACTACGTCGTCTTTTGCTCCAGATCCGCCATTAGCTATCCCTCCTCTTGTATCTGATCTTGATCTTTCTATTGCTCATCGCAAAGGTACACGTACTTGCACTCAACATTCTATTGCAAATTTTATTTCTCACTCTTCTGTGTCTCCTACTTTTCAAGCCTTTTTAACTACTGTTGAACAATATCCTATCCCCAAGTTTGTCGCTGAGGCGTTACAAAATTCTAGCTGGGGGATAGCAATGGAAGAAGAATTACAGGCTCTTGAGATTAATCAAACTTGGGACTTAGTACCACTTTCTCTAGGCAAAACTGCTATTGGTTGTCGATGGGTGTATGCTGTAAAAGTTAACCCCGATGGTTCTTTTGCTCGTTTAAAAGCAAGACTTGTTGCAAAAGGGTATGCTCAGGTATATGGGGTTGACTATCGAGACACATTTTCTCCCGTTGCCAAACTTAATTCTGTTCGTATTTTAATCTCTCTTGCTGCAACATATAATTGGCCTTTATTTCAACTTGATGTTAAGAATGCTTTCTTGCATGGCACTCTTCATGAGGAAGTTTATATGGAGTAACCTCTAGGGTTTGTTGCTCAGGGGGAATCTGGACTAGTTTGCAAATTAAAAGAAAAAAAATCTTTATATGATATGAAACAATCTCCACGAGCATGGTTTGGAAGATTTTCTGAGGTTGTACTGTCTTTTAGGCTATCAAGATGTGGAAATGATCATTCTTTCTTTTATAAACAATCAGGGGGAGGTAAACTATTCTTGATTGTGTATGTTGATGATATTATCATCACGGGAGATGACTTGGTTGGTATAGCTGAGCTAAAAGCCTATTTTTAGTAACAATTTCAAACTAAGGACTTAGGAAAATTGAAATATTTCCTAGGAATCGAAGTGGCGCAATCACAAAAAGGTGTTGTTCTGTCACAACGAAAATATGTCTTGGATTTGCTCACCGAGACAGATATGTTGGGATCAAAGCCTCTTGATTCACCCATGGAACAAGGGGTTAAATTAGTTGCTGATGGAGGAGAAATTCTTAATAATCCCGAGAGATATAGAAGACTGGTAGGTAAGCTGAATTATCTTACAGTTACTCGACCAAACATTGCTTTTCCTGTCAGTGTAGTAAGCCAGTTTTTGTCTTCCCCTCGTACATCTTACTGGGATGCGGTTATTCGGATATTGAGGTATTTGAAGAAAGCTCAGGGAAAATGAATTGTCTACCAAAACCATGGTCATAATAGAGTTGAAGGTTTTTCTGATGCTGATTGGGCTGGGTCTCCAGATGATAGAAGATCAACTACTGGATATTGTTCCTTAGTCGGAGGAAATCTAGTATCATGGAAAAGTAAGAAACAAAGTGTTGTTGTCCGCTTTAGTGCTGAGTCAGAATATCGAGCCATGGCACAAGTGACATGTGAATTAGTGTGAATTCGACAGTTATTGACTGAGTTAGGCTTTAAAGATTTAGTACCCATGACTCTGTGGTGCGATAATAAAGCTGCCGTGCATATAGCTTCCAACCTCGTGTTTCGTGAGAGAACAAAACACATTGAGGTTGATTGTCATTTTATCCAAGAGAAGTTGCAAAGTGGAGTAATTCTTCCCAGTCATATTTGAACTAGCGAACAACTTGCAGACATCTTTACTAAGTCCTTGGGTAATGGGAGGATAGCACATATTTGTAACAAGCTAGGCATGATTAATATTTATGCTCTAGCTTGAAGGGGAGTATTAGGAGTAAGAAGGGTAAATTAGTCTTTACCACTTTTAGGGTTTATTTTTTATGTATATATATTAAAATTTATTGAATAATACGTAGTAAGTTTTCCTCACAATATCTATGAGAATTTAATGTTGTTCCCATAAGGCTTCCCATGGAACAATTGCTTCCCTCACTTGGGCTGTTTTAGACAAATTTATCGGCAAAATAAGGCTGATTTTATGAAGCTTATTGGTTTGCTGTTTTCTTGCAGCGTAGCATGGCCTTTCTATTAATGCAAGTATAGCTAAAGAGGAGACAGTGCAAAGGCTGATTTTGTTTTTGGGAGTATCCATCCTGATTCAGAGTTTGCTGATAATATCATTTGGAGAACTTCTCCTACTATTGATGTGGATTCCATCAAATTGCTCAGAGATACAAAGCTGCTGTGTGTTCTTTCTAGTTGTAGTCCAAGTTGAATTGTAACTCTTTTTTTAGGTCAAGCATGATCAGAGAACCAGCTGGATATTTTTGTGGGAAGAAGAGACTTCGTAGAGTGATCCTACCATATCTATTGTAATAATCTAAGTTTGTTGTACCTCTTTTCTCTTTTCTTTTTGAACCATATACCAACTTGGTTGCTAATGTCCTGTAGGTTTTCTGTTGTAATCATCCAGTTCCAAATGAAGAGAGATTTGTGGACCTCATTTAAAGCATAAATACTTTTCAGTATCTTTCTTTAAGCACATGTGGTTCATCCTCATTGGAAAACCAAGATAATACTATTGGCTATATGAACACAAGTAGATGGCCCGGGGGAAATATATGCACCAGCATTCTTCACATTTAACTTTACTTTGTGTAAGGAAGAATAGTAAATACTGTTTGTGCTGCTATGAGAAAGAGCAACACGATGGCTGCGAGAACGGACAAGAAAGCCCAAGGACTATGGAAATATTCCCTCCTCAGTTTCGCCATCCAGATGTTCCTCCTCTTGTTGCAATGTGCCTTCACATTTTGGAAGATCTCGGAGTAATAGGAATCGCATACAGGGACGTAGTCGCCGATCTTGTTGAACATCTCTGCAACCACCTTGTCATCGCCCAAGTAGTTCTTAATAATCCCAGCACGGCGAAGCACCTCAACGTCCTTTGAAGAGTTTATGAGACAATCAATCAAGGTCACGTAATCCGTGAAGTAGTTGATGTCTCTGGTTTGACGATGCTGCTCGTATGCGATCAGGTTTCGAAATTTTGATTCGGTGTCGTACTTTACATACAAGACCGGTAATTCGAATGTTCCGTTCTTGAATTTGATGTCGCTCAGTTGGCCCTCTTGCACAGCCCTAAACCTGACTCCTGACTTCCTTAGCTCAATGGCCGATGGCATGATTGGTGTGCAGTTTGGCCGGGGCGTTTTAGGCCAGCCAGAAGTGCGCCACGTGTGATATAGATGCAGAAGATGTTCCCTGCTGCCAATCGTCAAATTTCGGCCGGGGCCTTCTTTTCAACCTCGAAGTACATGATGGCGACTTTACTGAACTCATGATGCTCGTCCGGACCTCTAGTCAGGTCATATAGCTTGCTCAATACGAAGAGTGGGAGTTGGTTCTCTAGCAGCAGTAAATCGCGCGTAATGCTGGGTCGAGTCCCCCCCCAATCATGCATAACCGGGTCGTTTTCGTCTCTCAGTTCCGTCATAATGTACTTACGGAACATCTCAATGATGAAACAACCATCAATGAGCATCATCACAAGAAACTTTTCTTGGGAGAGGTCGATGGTTTCTGCATAGCAATTGCGTGCCGGCTGTTCCTGTTCCCTGAGAGTCGGCATATACCTGTCCACGCTCCCCTCATTTCTCCTCTTAAGCAATTGCTGCAGGTATCGTAGTTTTTGCTCCTCCATGAATTTGAACTTGTCATTTCCATAGTGATAAGGGCCAATGGCTAAAATCTCTGGGTCATAGGCTTTCTCGTTGACTCTGTGCAGTTGATGACGAACCCTAAATATATTATGCTCCGGCAAAGTCGGAGGCACACTGCAAAGCATATTCCCGATGTGGATTGAGACATGGTCTTGCACCTCTAAATGCTCATAGGTCCCAGTATGCTGTATTGGTTACAACGTAATTAATGTGATATTAAGCACTTAGTAAAGCAAGATGATTGTTTTTCATGTGCTTCCCTTTGATTTAGGGCAACTTTAAAAAAAAAAAAATTCCCTCTTATGAACTATTTCAATTTTGACTTTTAGTCATCATACTATTTTTCATGACACATATAAGTCCTAAATTAATTTTCGAAAACTAGTAGAAAGAAAACTAATCTCCGAATAAATTTCAGAACAAATTCGTATTTTTGTGCGAATATCGATGGACAATGCAAATTAAGCACCGTGGTTGAACACGTGGTGTGGACATTCACTACAAACAAATGGACAGCTGGGGAAAAATTACAAACCCTGTATTATTGCTCTGAGAATAAATTAACAGCTGTATGGGCATTTTTACTTTTGAGCTTTGGAGAACCCCCTTTTTTGCTATTAGGACGAGTTTTGACTTTTGGTAAGGCAAAAGAACATCGCAAGTGCCAAACTTGGCACATGGATATGGAAGCGTCATTTTTTTAAATTGGGATACTTGATTTCTAAGTCTGGCAACTTTGGCTAAAAATCCTACATGGAAATTTTTTAATAATATAACTTGTCTACGTGACTCATCGAGAGCTAAGTTAGCAAATAAGAACCAAAACTATGTCATTTTACCTCTTTTTTTTTTTCAATTTTAATATAAATGTTAGTTAAATTAAATTATTTTAGAGAAACATATGAAGAATGCAAAACAGCAAGGGCTCAGCCCTCGCCCCCATCATCAGGAAGGGCCGACAATGGTAGGGGAATGATTGATCGGGGGGCCAATGGCCCGATGACCGTGGCCGACTAGCGGTGAGGGCCTACAATTCCTCACCCAGCTCAAAGGGGGGCTGCGACCCTCCCCCAAATCCAAAGTAAGACCTCCCAACTAGTGTTGGCCCTTGGCTTGTTGAGCGAGGGTCGCCCTTGGCTTGTTGAGCGAGGATTGGCAACCCTCACCGGATCTAGGGAGGGCCACGACTCTCGCCTCGGATTTGAGCCAGAGTTTGTAGGCTCTCACCACTAGGGCTTGGCGACCTTGGCCGACCCTACCCCCACCATCGCTAGCCCTTCTAGGTGATGGTGGTGAGGCAGTGGTGAGGCTTGCACAGCCCTTGCCATTTTGCAACCCTCTTTTTCTTTTTTATTTTTATTTAAAATTTTAAAATTTAAATTTAATTTAAGTAATATTTATATTAAAAATCAAATGTGAGGGAAAACGACATCATTTTTAGCTTACTAGCCATGTTGGCATGCAAAACATCATTTTTGGCTTATTTAGCCACGTTGTCATTTGGCACTTGTCTTACTAAAAAAATGCCACAGCAATATTTTGACCAGATTTTCTCACCATTGACACTTAATTAATCCATTTTGGTTTAATTTTAACACTTAAATGCACATTTCTTAACTTTTAACATTTAAATGTATTCCCATGCTAAATTTTGGCATTCCAAGGATCCGGGTCTCCTTTTTAGAATATTAGTCCCAAAATTTTCTCTCTCCAGCCACCAAGCAAGGACAACCTTTTAGACACTAAAATGTGAATTTTAAAACTAATTAGAGTGTTCTTATTGTGAACTACTTACCATTGATGTTGAAGGCGTAAGAACCATGCTAAATAGTTTTAAACTACATAAGAAGAATAACTGGAACGAAATTCAACCAAGATAAAATATAGAAATATTATTAAACGTGATGAGAACTGAGGATTTCAGGTTAGAGAAGGTAAGACAAGCTTCTAGCTAAATAACATATAAATGACTTTTTTTATAAATAATTTCTACCTAAGAATATAAGGAATTTTTGGACCTATGGAGACAAGGCTGCCATTGGCCTGGTAGCCCCCTAGGTCCACTATTGTTAAATGGTAGACATAAATTAGAAATTATTTGTGTGATTAATCCTCTCTAGAAGGATGAAAGCAATTTGGTAACTGAACCAAGAGAAGACAAAATTGATGCTTGAGTGACTTTGTCTAGTTGACACAGGTTAGTTAACATAATTTCGGTGCCCTGAATAAGATCTGACGTGTATGATTTAATTTAAATGCTTGCCAAAATCACGTTAATTAATGGACCATAACTCAGAATTGAAACAAATGGTCTCATCCTTCAAGTTTATGTTTTTTTTTTTTTTTTTTTCTCAATGTGAATAATCACAACAGTCAAGGATCAGAAAAGGGAAGGGAAATTCTTAGGACTTACTTGATTACGTTGGTGGTTGCTCATTCTTCTCGCCAAGCTAGACCAGCTACTATCACACAGTATCCAGTTTTTCTCTTTTTCTGCGTGAAAACATGCGATCGTACATGGCGAGAGCGAGAGAGAAGAGGGCGACGATGCTAACGGATGTTGAGGCGAACGATGGAGGAAGAATCAGCAGGTTGGATGCTCATTGCTCTCTCAGCTTTTTTCGTGCAGAGGAAAGAGAGAATAAGAAACCTTGCGTTGTCGCGTATAAATGCATTTTGGCTTGGGCTTTTCGAGCCCGGATTTCCGAAGCCCGAGAGGCTCATCCTCGCCCGCCATTTAATTAAACAGATGCTAATTAAATAATCCTTTGTTTATATATTATTGCAATTTACAATTCCCTAGCATGAAATTACTACTATCACCTAGAGGTAAAATGAGACTACCGCATACACCAACCATTTATACAAAATTCAAACACATTTTTCTTTGGCCCATTGACCTCGGTCGTCAGTACTTCCGACGGTAGAGGGTACTACAATGAAGAAATATGAAGTCATCCACAAGTTGCATTATACTATGTGAAAACGGACCATTTCACAAAATTTCACCGAATTTGTGGAAAGAGTCCTACATTCTACCTGCTAGCAAGAAAATAATAGTCTTCATGACAGAGGCAACTTGTACAATTGTGATAAATGCATATATAAAGATGCTTGCCAAATTCTCTGGATTGGTGCAGTAGAAAATTGTGTTAAGAGATTATCAAGTTGCATATTTAGATTTCACAGACTATATGTAAACTATTCTCTATATTCCAATAAACTGTGAGAATCTGTATTCCAAAAAACCGTGAGAAATATATGATCACATTTATTTTTGCTTTGTGTAAGAAAGAATAGTAAATACTGTTTCCCTACTATGAGAAGGAACATTTAGTTTTGCCTGTTGTGGAGGTGCGTACGTATGAAAGATTTTGATTGTTGTCTTAAATTTCACCGTCATATGAGCTTACTTTTGGTAAATATAAGCAAATGGAGAAACTCTTGGCATTTTACGCACTTAATATGCTTCATTTTCTGACATTTTTAGCATCATTATTGGTAGGGATCTTGGTTAGACTGTACCTAGCATTTGTGTTTTCTACTTCATTTAAGGACTAGGTCCCGTGACCTGTCCTAGCTGACATGATTTTGCTTCCTATACATTAGTTTGGATATACTTTAATTTAGAATACTATGAAAAAGCCCAAACTGACATAGTCATAATACATTTACTTCAAATTAATTTTTTGACCACAAAAATCAAACTAATATACCAGTGGCAAATTTATCATTTTTTAGTTTATGTTAAATTTTATCGTCAAATTTTCAAGTCAGATGACACGTGATAGTTGATACATATAACTATTTGAGTTTTTATACTTAGTTTGTTGTAATTTTGTAGTTTTTTGTGGTATTAATCCAATTTAACGGAAATTAATTAAGGGTGTATTTATCACAAATATACAAATTTGAGATTTTTTGTTATAACAAAAATTAGTTTGGGGTAAACTCATCACATGTATATTAATTTGGAGTTTTTTACGGTTGAAAATTATTTTTCGCTAAATTTATCACAAACGTACTAATTTGATGGTTTTTGTGATATTAACTCTTAATTTTATGGCACTTTACTTCACCCTGAAATTTTTAACCATTTTATAATGTTTTTACAGTTTTTAGGAAATGTACCTTCACCTAGCTAAACACGAAAGCTTGATAAAGAGTGAAGTATCGTTGTTAGCAGTAAAGATGAGCAAATGGAATTGTCCGAATCAGAATTGCCTAGACCGAATGGGACCGATTTTCGGTTCCTAAAAACTTGAATAAGTGGGTATCAGTCCGGTTTTCTATTTTAGGTGTGAAGTTACCCATTTAAATCTTTTTTTTTTAATTATAAATAAAACCCTCAATCGGACTCCAGACTTCTCTCATGACCTCTCTCTCTCTCCCCCCTTAACTCGCGACCTCGGGGCTCGTCGCTCCGTCACGCTCACTCTCGGCCTCGACGGTTTTTCAGGTACCAATTTGCCTCTCGCCTCTTGCTGCGTATTTGCCTTGATTCCCCCCGTTGTTTCGTCTGGTTTGGTTTTGTCATGGTGCGTCTCGATGTGTTTTACATGGTTGCTATCTGTTAATGGTTTTCTTGTCTCCATTTTTGAGTCGTGGATTCGCGAGGAAGGACAGATGGTCGATGGGTAATTGGCTTTTCAGTCTTGGTTTCGCAATCCACCTGAGCTCAGGACTTGAAGTGATTTTTCCACAATTTTATCTGTGGACATTTCTACTCAGCTGGCGAATGATCAGCTGCTGTTTTTTCTGCCTTTTTATGCTCTAATGTTGTTTGGTCAAGGGAGCTTAAGTGAAAATTCTTTTATCAAAAGTGGCGAGAGTCATTTTGATGAAGCGCTGTTTCAGATTACCGGTAGTTGGGATCTTTTATGAAGCTTTCTTTGGATTTTTGCTGCAAGTGTGTATGTTTGTTTGATGATCAGGGAAGTTATGTGTCCATGGATTCTGAATTGTTGTAGGACGGGCGGGTAACTAGCTTCATGGGAGTGATGTGGTTTGCTGCATATTGTAGCATAACCTAGCTGCAATGGAACAAAAAATGAATGAAACCGAAAGAAAAAAAAAATAGTGGCTGGTTCTCGATGGAACCTGAAACCAGCTTGAAACTGGCAGGTTCGGTTTCAAAGTCTGTTCTAGGGTCCATAGGGGTTGGTTCCCAGTTTCAAAAATTGGGAACGAGTACTGATAGGATAGGTTCAAGGTTCCAGACTTGGAATTGATTTGCTGTTAAAATTGAGAATGAACCTGAGTTTGATCAGGAGGTGAACTCAATGAGTGGAAGCTAGGTTTAGATTTTGAGCATTATTTCTCTCTCTGAAATGAAATGTAATACAGGTGAAATGCCTGTGCAACTTGTTCTGCCAGCAGTGTTTATTACATGAGTTTGCCTTTGCTTTCTCAACTTGCTCTATTAAAACAGTTAAGCATTTCGTTTTGGGCCCTTGATTTTAACTTTATGATTTGATCTTTCTACTTCACAGGATGGTGCAGCAAAAGAGAAAGAGAAGAGAAATTGAGAAGAAAATGTGGAAGAGGAGGGAGGAAAAGAGGTAGAACTGAGCAAAATGTCAACAAAATCCCAAATAATGTTGCATAAGTGGCTGAATTACATGGAAATATTATGAAGGATTTTTTCGGTGTTGATATAGATATCCAATTTAACATCACCTTCGGCCACCAACAACTCTGACAAAGGATTAACATCATTGAATGCCTATGTACTTTGACACCATTTCTGTTTGAGTGCTCATAACACATTCTTCTCAAGTCACTTTGGTTGACACAGGTTGAGGAAAATTACTCTATAATATTTTCATCCAATTTGGCCATGTGAAGCATTTTGGGATTTTGTTGAGCATAGTGCTCTTCCTAGGGACATTTTTCTCAGCTTTGGCCTCTTTTTTGTTCCTCCTCCTTTTCTTCTCCTTTGCCTTTCTCTACATGGTCAAGCAGTTTGTCTCCTCAGCTTTTGCATGGTGCCTATGCAAATTCTGGATATATTGTCAAAGAGGGCTAGTGTTGAACCTGCCTGAAAGAAGCTATCTGAACAGACTCCTGGCAAAGATAATTCCATATAATGGCCAGCCATGTAAAGCAGACTTAATTGTGCTGAGGAAAGTAGGTAAAGAGTTGAGAATTGGTGAAAGGTAGTTGTTGTTTCTTATATAATCTAAGAAGATTGTTCTCACTTGTCATCCACTTTTCATGCAGTATTCAAAAGACCCTTTGTTAATGAGTTTTTACTGTTTTTCTTTGAGAAATTAGCTGGTGGGGTTTGGGGCCAAGTACGTTGTTCAATCTGACCTGCAGTCTCCTTCTTTCTTGCACTTTCTTTCACACCATCACAAGACTCTTTTCTGTGTACACGTGCATGCATGTGTGCATGGTTGTTAGGATCACTATGAACAATTTGGATTCTAAGAAAAGCGGTAGGCTGCAGGGGTTGTGATCTGTATCTTAGGATGGCGATCCCAACTACGATTCCACTGTTCAAGCTTTAGAAGGCAATTCTGCCTTTTTAGCTGGAGCAAATATGAAATTGGGCCTCTGTCCCCTAGCGCATGTGCCACTTTCTTCTTAATCATGTTCAGGCTCCATTCGGAAAATATAAGGGTTGGAGAATTAAGAAAAAGGGATGAAGATGAATGAACAGTAGAAAGGGAAGAAGTGCAGAGACACCATCACTTCTTCTTCTTCAGTCTTGAATAAATGATGAGATGGGCATCAACCACTGTTGGCTTTCTGAACTGTCCCGTCCTTTGGAGATGAGAGAGACAAAGCTTCTGTCCTTCTGCAACCAAATGAGAGAGACCTCTACATCCTTGAGAAATTGGTGCACGATTTGGCTTGGCCTAGTATCATGATATCTTTGGATGTATACTGATCAGAACTGACCTTAAACTTTAAACAGTTGAAAAACCTAGAATAGCCAGTGAAAGTGAGTTTGTGAGAGAAAGAGAGAGAGAGAGAGAGAGTTGGGGGGGGCAGGTGGGTTAATTGGAGTGTGTCCTAGATCGAGGGAATAATATATTATCCTTTGAAATATAGAAAGAGACAATATGTAGTCCAAGAGAGAGAAGGACAAAATAAAGGATTAGAAATTCGGAAAAGGCACGAAAGTAATTTCTTGGCAGGCTTCTTCTTGATTATTATGGTGATTATTTTATGGTGATCCTATTTAATACACCTTAAAAACTTGGGCAAGGAGATTTTATGCTTTTGCATCTTTGACATGGTGCTTTGGTGCTTTAATTGTTAGTTGAAGAACTGGCAACCAAGAATTTAAACCAGAGTAATCTCTCACATGAGAATGCTACCTTTAAGCTTCACTATCCCTCTTTTAAAGGTTAATATGCATTTACTGCAATGATTTAAGCAAGAATTTAATACTTCAAATATGTAGGATCTTATGATCTTGATCTGATCTGGAAGACTTCAAAAGGATCCTACTTAGCATCTCGATCCTAATAACCTTTTTGTGTGTGTGACAAAGGTTGCCCAGCTTTAATATTTATCGTGAATTTATTTGATTAGTTATTTATTTGACAGGAGAAATATGGATCCAGTTGTAAAATTGCTAATGGGCGACTCCAGAGTGAAACTGCTTTTCTGTTGGGTAAGCAGCTTTCACATGGAGCTTTTCTTCTCTATGTCAGTATCCGTCTTGTCCCTGTGCTCATATTGCATGGATGGAGACTGACTGCAGAACATGAAGGAGGAGTAAGGGCAATTTTACAGTTCATCATCAGTTTGGTGTAAGATTGATCTCTGAAGCATAATGGGCCTAAGAGCCTTGAGTGTAGGACTAGCCTCTTTAATTTCAGCAAAAGAGTGTGGAGAATCTGTCTTTGTTTGATTCTATTACGGAATCCTGCGGCCTCCTTTGCTTCAGATGGAATGAATAGCTGGTGTTTGTTCTCCAACAGGTTAAATTCACTTTGATGCTTCAGGTTGTCCATTCAGTGAGGGTACTCAGCTAATTAATATACTATGTCAAGTAGTATGTTATATGAATAACTTTTCCCTTTTAACTTTGTGATTGCATCACTTCTGCCTGAATATATATGTATATCCTTGAAAGCGAGCCATATTTTACCCTGCTTGTTTAAACTTTATGATACTTGAAGTCTTTCATATTAGCAAGAATCCACATCCTTGGTTAAGTTGAAAATTAACTTTGTACCCATGATATGCCCCCCTTTCCATTTTTGTATCTCTCCTTAGATCCTTGGTTTAATTACACTAATATTTTGCTTACAATGCCTAATTGGTAAAAGCATAGACTTAAACCACTGTGAGTAACCGTTTCTTTGGTACCTGTTCATTTCGATAGCTTACCTGGACGACGGTGGTGCTGTTTGATCGTGTTTTCGTCTCTCTCGGTTCCTTGCCAAATCCGCAATTGTTGACCAAGATTGATCCAAATGGAGCTTTGCTTCAACTTAGGTGAGTGATTACGAGTTCTAATTGTTCCAAATCATTGTTGTTTATACCGTCTGTTGTTTTTTCTGATTCTGTTCACCCACCTTTCTAGTGTTTTTCTTGCTCTTTGGTTATGCCCTTACAAGAGTTAGTGCCTTTTTGCCTCGTCAAGATTCCTGTTGAGAGTTTTTGGTATGTGATTAGTATTTTATTACCCTTCAATACTGCGTTTCTTACCTTTACAAGTTGTGGTTCTTCTTCTTACATGCTCATTGGAAGAGATGGATTATATTCTGCATCGACAGCCAAAACAAATGGTCAAACATCCAATAAAAAAACAAATGCCAAAAGTGGCAAGGGAGGAAGTGTCTTCTCAATCGGATAGGAATGAAGATTCAACTAACTCCTATGAGCATACTAATCACATGAGAAGTGCCACATGGGGTTATTATACATGTTTCATGTACATGTTTGCTTTTACGACTTATTGAACCTGCTAACCTGTGGCTTCTAACCTGTGATGGATGTACTATCTGCTGATCATATGATGTCGTTGTGTCATTGGGTGCATTGTGCTTGGTTTGGTAAGAAGGAGAGATGTGCTGTGCAATTTGGAAAATTTTGTTACAAGGATGAATGCTTGGTGGCTGTACTTTTCTTTTGAGTCTTTGTTTAGACTTTAAGCTAATTCTAGTTTTGTTATTAAATGCATGAAATCAAATGTGCAGAGAAAGGAGGTGAATAAACTTACCTCCTTGCCAATTGCATATTTTGTTGGCTGACATGAATGAATGTGCTTTAGACCATCCTAATAGGAATTATACCTGCGTTTCTGTTATTAAATGTCGGTTGATTTCTATGAGAATTTAATGTTGTTGTGATAAGGCTTCCCAAGGAACAATTGCTGTCCTCACTTGGGGCTGTTTCAGACAAATTTATCAGGAAAATAAGGCTCATGTTAAGAAGCTCATTGGTTTGCTGTTTTCTTACAGAGTAGCATGACCTTTCTATGAATGCAAGTATAGCTGATCAGGAGACGGTCCAAAGGCTGATTTTGTATTTGGGAGTATCCATCCTGATTCAGAGGTTGCTGATAATATCATTTGGAGAACTTCTCCTGCTATTGATGTGGATTCTATCAAATTGTTCAGGAATACAAAGCTGCTGCGTGTTCTTTCTAGTTGTAGTCCAAGTTGAATTGTAACTCTTTTTTTTAGGTCAAGCATGATCTGAGAACCAGGTGGATATTTTTGTGGGAAAAGGAGAATTCGTAGGGTGATCCCACCATATCTATTGTAATCATCTAAGTTGGTTGTACCTCTTCTCTCTTTTCTTTTTGAACCTTATACCAACTTCGTTGCTAATGTCCTGTTGGTTTTCTGTTGTAATCATCTAGTGCCAAATGAAGAGAGATTTGTGGACTCATTTAAAGCATAAATATTTTTCAATATCTTTCTTTAAGCACATCTGGTTCGTCCTCATTGGAAAACCAAGATAATACTATTGGCTATAGAATACAAGTAGATGGTCCGGGGGAAATATATGAACCAGCATTCATTAAATTTAACTCTAATTTGTGTATGGAAGAATAGAAAATACTGTTTGTGCTACTGTGAGAAAGAGCAACACAATGGCTGTGAGAACGGACAAGAAAGCCCAAGGACTACAGAAATATTCCCTCCTCAATTTCGCCATCCAGACGTTCCACGTCTTGTTGTAATGTGCATTCACATTTGGGAAAATCTCGGAGTAATAGGAATCGGATACAGCAACATGGTCACCGATGTTGTTGAACATTTGTGCAACAACCTTGTCATCGCCTAGGTAGTTCTTAACAATCCCTGCGTGGCGAAGCACCTCGACGTCCTTTGAAGAGCTTATGAGGCAATCCATGAAGGTCACGTAATCTGTGAAGTAGTTGATGTCTCGTATGCGATCAGGTTTCGAAAATTTGATTCGGTGTTGTCCTCTACACACAAGACCAATAACTCGAGTGTCCCGTTCTTGAATTTGATGTCGCTCAGTTCGTGCCCTTGCGCAGCCCTAAACCTGACTCCTGACTCCCCTAGCTCAATCGCCGAGGGCATGACTGACCTGACTCCTGACTTCCTTAGCTCAATCGCCGAGGGCATGACTGGTATGCAGTTCAGCTGGGGCGTTTCAGGCAAGCCAGAAGTGCACCACGCGTGATATAGATGCAGAAGATGTTCCCAGCTGCCAATCGTCAAATTTCGGCCGGGGCTTTTTCGTTCACCCTGGAAGTACATGATTGCGACTTTGCTGAACTCATGATGCTCGTCCTCAGTCAGGTCATATAGCTTGCTCAAGACGAAAAGTGGGAGTTGGTTCTCTAGCAGCAGTAAATCGCGCCTAATGCCATTTAGAATCCCACGTCCACGCATAACCGGGTCGTCTTTGTCTGTCGGTATCATATTATTGTACTTACGGAAGAACTCAACGATGAACAGCCATCAATGAGCATCATAGCAAGAAACTCTTCTTGGGAGAGGTCGATGGTTTCCGCATAGCAATAACGCGCCCGCTGTTCCAGTTCCCTGAGAGTCGGCATATACTTGTCGACGCTCTCCTTTCTCCTCTCAAGCAATTGCTGCAGGTATCGCAGTTTTGCTCCTCCATAAATTTGAACTTGTCATTTCCATAGTGATAAGGGCCAATGGCTAGGATCTCTGGGTCATAGGCTTTCTCGTTGACTTTGCGCAGTTGATGACGAACCCTAAATATACTACGCTCCGGCGAAGTGGGAAGCGTACTTTGAAGCATATTCTCGATGTGGATTGAGGCATGATCTCGCACCAAGAAACGGTCATAGATCCCAGCATGCTGTATTGGTTACGACATAATTAATGTGATAATAAGCACTTAGTAAAGCAAGATGATTGTTTTACATTTGCTTCCCTTTGATTTAGGGAAACTTACAAAAAATGCGCTCTAATAACTATTTCAATTTTCACTTCTGGTCATCATACTATTTTTCGTGACGCATATAAATTCTTAAAGCTAAATTTCAAAAACTAGTAGAAAAAAAAAACTAATCTCTGAATAAATTTCAATACAAATTCGTATTTTTGTGCGAATATCGATGGACAATGCAAATTAAGCACCGTGGTTGAACACGTGGTGTGGACATTCAATACAAACAGATGGACAGCTGAGGAAAAATTATGAAACCCGTAATATTGCTCCTTATAATATTGCTCCGAGAATAAATTAACAACTGTATGAGCTTTTTACTTTTGAGCTTCGGAGGACCCCTTTTGCTCTATGGATGAGTTTTGACTTTTGGGAAGGGTTGATTAGGGTCGTTGGCCCCTAGCAAAGGCTCGACGACCCTGGCCGACCAGTGGTGAGGGCCTACAATCCCTCGCCCAACTCTGGGGCGAGGATCACGGCCCTCCCCCAGATCTGGCAAGACCCTCCAGCCAATGTTGGCCCTTGGTCTATTAAGCGAGGGTCGGCGACCCCCGTCGGATTTGGGAGAGGGCTGCAACTTCACCTCGGATTTGGGCCAGGTCTTACGAGCCCTCACCACTAGGGCTTGGCAACCTCAATCGACTCTACCCCCACCATCGCTGGCCCTTTCGGGTGATAGTGGCAAGGCAGTGGCGAAGGCTTGCATAGCCCTCATTGTTCTACAACCCTCCTTTTATTTTTTATTTTTAAAAATTTTTCAGTTTTAAATTTAAGTTAAGTAATATTTATATTAAAATTCAAATTTAAAGGAACATGACGTCGTTTTCAGCTTACTAGCCATGTTAGCATGCAAAATAATATTGTTTTTTGCTTATTTAGCCACATCGTCATTTTTCACTTGTCTTGTAAAAAAAATGCTACGTTAGCATTTTGACTGGATTTTCTCACCGTTAACACTTGACTAATCCATTTTGCTTCGATTTTGACACTTAAATATATATTTCCTAATTTTTGACACTTAAGTATCTTCCCGAACTAAATTTTGGCATTCTAAGGATCCAGGTCTCCTTTCAAGGATTTGAGTCCCAAAATTTTCTCTCTCCAGCCACCAAGCAAGGACAACCTTTTAGACACTAACTTGTGAATTTTAAAACTAATTGGGGTGTTCTTATTGTGAACTACTTACCACCGATGTTGAAGGCGTAGGAACCACGCTGAATAGTTTTAAACCACATAAGAAGAATAATTGGAATGAAATTCAACCAAGATAAAATACAGAAATATTATTAAACGCGATGGGAACTGAGGATTTCAGGTTAGGGAAGGTAAGACAAGCTTCTAGCTAAATAACATATAAATGACTGCTTTTTAAAAAAATTAATTTCTACCTAAGAATATAAGGAATTTTTGGACCTAGGGAGGCAAGGCTGTCACTGGCCTGGTACTACTGATTAAATGGTAGACGTAAGTTTAGAAATTGTTTGTGTGATTAACCCTCTCTAGAAGGATGAAAGCAATCGGTAATTGAACCAAGAGAAGACAAAATTGATGCTTGAGTGACTGTCTAGCTGAGACACGTTAGTTAACGTAATTTCGGCGCTCTGAATTAGATCGAATGTGTATGATTTAATTTTAAGTGCTTGCCAGAATCATGTTAATTAATGGACCATAACTCAGAATTGAAAGAAATGGTCTCATCCTTCAATGTTATATTTTTTTTTTCTCAGTGTGAATAATCACAACAGTCAAGGATCAGAAAAGGGAAGGGAAATTCGCAGGACTTACTTGATTAATTTGGTGGTTGCTCATTCTTCTCGCCAAGCTAGACCAGCTACTATCACGCAGTATCCAGTTCTTCTCTTTTTTCTGCGTTAAAACACGCGATCGTACATGGCGAGAGCGAGAGAGAAGAGGGCGACGATGCTAACAGATGTTGAGGCGAACGATGGAGGAAGAATCAGCAGGTTGGATGCGTGAAAACATGCGATCGTACATGACGAGAGCGAGAGCATAAGAAACCTTGCGTTGTCGCGTATAGATGCATTTCGGCTTGGGCTTTTCGAGCCCGGATTTCCGAAGCCCGAGAGGCTCATCCTGTCAGCCATTTACTTAAACAGATGCTAATTAAATAATCCTTTGTTCAAATATTATTGTAATTTACAATTCCCTAGCATGAAATTACTACCATCACCTAGAGGTAAAATGAGACTACCGCATACACCAAACATTTATACAAAATTCAAACACCTGTTTCTTTGGCCCATCGATCTTGGTTCTCAGTACTTCCGACGGTAGAGGGTATTACAATAAAGAAATATGAAGTCATCCACAAGTTGCATTGTACTATGTGAAAACGGACCATTTCACAAAATTTCACGGAATTTGTGGAAAGAGTCCTACATTCTACCTGCTAGCTAGAAAATAATAGTCTTCACGATGGAGGCAACTTGTACAATTGTGATAAATGCATATATAAAGAAGCTTGCCAAATTCTCTAGATTGGTGCGGTTGAACAATGTGTTAAAGAGATTATCAAGTTGCGTATTTAGATTTCACAGACCATATGTAAACTATTCTCCGTATTCCAATAAACTATGAGAAATATATGATCACATTTATTTTTGTTTTGTGTAAGAAAGAATAGTAAATACTATTTGCCCTACTGTGAGAAGGAACATTTATTTTTGCCTGTTGTAGAGGTGTGTACATATGAAAGATTTTGATTGTTGTCTTACATTTCACCGTCATACGAGCTTGCTTTTTGTAAATATAAGCGAGTGGAGAAATTCTTGACATTTTATGCACTTAATATGCTTCTTTTTTTGATATTTTTAGCATCATTATGGTAGAGATCCTGGTTAGACTGCCCTTTAAGAGTAGCATTCGTGTTTACTATTTCATTTAAGGACTAGGTCCCATGAACTGTCCTATCTGACATGATTTTGCTTCCTATACATTAGTTTGGATATACTTTAATTTAGGAAACCGTGAAAAAGCCCAAACTGGTACAGTCATAATACATTTACCTTGAATTAATTTTTTGACCACAGAAGTCAAACTAGTATACATATGATAAATTTATCATCTTTTAGTTTTTGTTAAATTTTACTGTCAAATTTCTGAGTCGGATGATACGTGATAGTTGATTAGTATAACAATTTGAGGTTGTATGCTTAGTTTGATATTTTTGTAGTTTTTTGTGGTATTAATCCAATTTAATGGAAACTAATGAAGTGTGTATTTATCACAAATATATTAATTTGAGATTTTTTTGTGGTTAAAAAATTAGTTTGGGGCAAACTCATCACATGTATACTAACTTGAAGTTTTTTACGATCGTAATTTTGAATAAATTTATCACAAACGTACTAATTTGATGGTTTTCGTGATATTAACTCTTAATTTTAGGGCACTTTACTACATCTTGAATTTTTTTAACATTTTATAATATTTTTACAGTTTTTTGGAAATGTACCTTCACCCAACACCAACTAGCCATGAAAGCTCGATAAAGAGTCAAGTACTGTTGTGAGCCGTAGGGATGAGCAAAAAGAAATTGTCCAAATCGAACCGCCCGGACCGATCTTCGTTCCTAAAAACTTGAATAAGTCGATACCGGTCCGGTTTCTTTAATTTTTTTAAACTATAAATGAAACCCGAAATCAGGCTCCCGACGTCTAGCTCACGAACTCTCTCTCTCTTTCAACTTGCTCAACTCACATCCTCGAGGCTCGTAGTTTAGTCACGCTCACTCTCGGCCTCGACAGTTTTTGAAGTACCAATTTGCCCCTCGCCTCTTGCGGCCTATTTGCCCTAATTCTCCCCTTTGTTTCCTCTGGTTTGGTTTTGACATGGTGCGTCTCGATGTGTTTTACAGGGATAAGTACACTAATGGTACCATAAGTTGTGTACGGTGCTCACTTTGTTGCCAAAAGTTTCCGTCGGATCACTTAAGTGCCAAAAAATTTGAAAAACGCTCACTTTGGTGCCAACGCCAATCTAATAGGCCGGAAATCCGACGTGGCATTTTTTTAATTAATTTTTTAGGCTAACATGGCTTGCCGGAGAGTACAATCAACATCTAAACCACAAAAACGACGTCATTTGGCTTCTTTCCCCCAAATCGAAACCCTAAATCCCCAAATTGAAAGAGAGAGAGAGAGAGAGAGAGAGAGAGAGAGAGAGAGAGAGAGAGAGAGAGAGAGAGAGAGAGGGGAGAGAGAGGAGGCACATCATCTTCTTCCCTGAAGAGTGACACCAACAGCAATACCAACAGTGCACCAGTAGCAGCACCAACAACGGCACCAACGACGGCGGCGGCGGCGGCGCACCAGTAGCGGCACCTTCGAGCCCTCTTCTTCCTCCTCCTCCTCTGCCCTCGCCTCCTATTCTTTCTGCCACTTTTTGTTTAAGCAACAATCTCATTCTCTCCTCACTCACCTAGTCGAGCATCTACAATGGTGGCCGAGCGACGGTGGCCGAGCGTTGGCGGGCGAACAACGGTGGCTGAGCGGCAAGGAAGAAACCCTAACCCTAATTTCAATCCATGTACGAGCTAAACGGCGTCATTTTTGCAAGGGTGTCCACGTATAAAGGCAAACGACGTTGTTTCTTGAAGAGGATGGAAAACGACGTCGTTTAAAAGCCGAGCAACTTTCTTTTTTCTTTTTAAATATAAATGCCACGTAATCATTTTGGCCAAAATTTCTCGCTGGTGGCACCAAAGTGATCGTTTTTTCTCTGATTTGACACTTAAGTGATCCGGCGGAAACTTTTGGCACCAAAGTGAGCGCCGTACACAACTTATGGCACAATTAGTGTACTTATCCCTGTTTTACATGGTTGCTATCTGTTAAATGGTTTTCTTGTGTCCATTTTCGAGTCTTGGATACGTGTGAGGAAGGAGAGATGGTCGATGGGTAATTGGTTTTTCAGTCTTGGATTCGCAATTCACCCGAGCTCGGGACTTGAAGTGATTTTTCACAATTTTACCTCGTGGACATGTTACGCTCACTGAGGATGATCAGCTGGTTTTTTTTTTTTTTTTTTTTTTTTTTTTTTTTTTTCTGCCTTTCTATGTTCTAATGCTGTTTGGTCAAGGGAGGACAAGTGAAAATTCTTTTATCAAAAGTGGCGGCAGTCATTTTGGTAAAGTGTTGTTTCAGATTACTGGTAGTTGTGATCTTTCATGAAGCTTTCTTTGGGTTTTTGCCTGCAAGTGTGTATGTTTGTTTGATGATCGGGGAAGTTATGTGTCCATGGATTCTGAATTGTTGTAGGATAGGCGGGTGACTAATTTCATAGGATTGATATGGTTTGCTGCATATTGTAGCATGACCTAGCTGCAATGAAACTAAAAAGAATAAAAAAATAAAAAATAAAAAATAAAAGAAGAAAGAAGGAGTGGCTGGTTCTCGGTGGAACTTGAAACCGGCTTGAAACTGCAGTTCGGTTTCAAAGTCGGTTCTAGGGTCCACAGGGGTTGGTTCCCGGTTTCAAAAATTGGGAATAAGCCCCAGTAGGATAGGTTCTAGGTTCCAGACTTGTAACCGATTTGCTGTTAAAATTGAGAATGAACTTGAGTTTGATCATGAGGTCAACTCAATGAGGGGAAGCTAAGTTTAGGTTTTGAGCGTTTTTTTCTTTCTCTGAAATATAATACAGGCAAAATGCACGTGCAACTTGTTCTGCCAGTTGTGTTGATTACATGAGTTCACATTTGCTTTCCTAACTTGCTCTATTAACACAGTTAAGCTTTTCGTTTTGGCCATTGACTTTAATTTTATGATTTGATGTTTCTACTGATGGGAGAACGGTAATAATTCGAACAATATCGAATCAACGCAGCGGAATAAAATAATCTCCCCTCTTGTGTAAACCTAATAGGAATCGATATAGTAGAGTAAAATAAATACCAAGCACGCGAACACAAGACGATTTTTTACGTGGAAAACCTCCTCGATGTGAGGAGATAAAAACCACGGGACCGGAGTCCACCTGAAAATCTTCACTATCAATAAAATTGTTCTTCTCTAGCAAATACTAGAGGTACATAGCAGCAAACACCTCAAGAACATAATTCTTGGCAATACACATGAACTTCACAAGAGATCAAGGATAAATCTGACAAAAAACGCAGGTTTTGATCAATCCACCAAAAATCTGATGTATGGAGCTTCAAACAAAAATCAAACTGTTCAAATTCGATAAAATTGCGCCACGAACATGCTAACAAAACTTATGCTCAATCGGACCACGAATCGACCTCCGACGCCAGCTTGATGTAAATCAGACATTGCCCCAAACCCCAGATTTTATGCTTTCTCTTTTTCTCTTGTTACTATTTCCTTTTCTGCTGCTACCTCTTTATATAAATAGTGAGAAACCTATTTCCTCATATAACTTATTATATGGGCTCAAGCCCTTTTTGGGCTTGCAACTCGTTGGGCTTCCTCCACATAAGAGTGAACCCAGCTAACGAATCTCCCCCTCACGACAATGTGGAGGGATTCACCATCCCTGCTATCAAACGGCAATTCAAGCTTCTCTCTTGGTAGAGTCTTCGTCATCATATCGGAGCCATTATGATCCGTATGAATTTTCTCAAGTTCCAACAACTTTTCATCTAGAACATCCCTTATCCAATGATATCTAACATTAATATGTTTTGATCTAGAATGAAAAGATGAATTCTTACCAAGATGAATTGCGCTTTGATTATCACAAAATAGCACATACCTCTTTTGCTTGAACCCAAGTTCTTCTAAGAACTTCTTCATCCATAGCATCTCTTTACTAGTTTCAGTCACTGCAATAAATTCAGCTTCGGTTGTAGAAAGTGCAACACACTTCTGCAATCTTGACTTCCATGACACAGCTCCACCCGCAAAAGAAATCAAATAACCAGAAGTAGATTTACGAGTATCAATATCTCCCGCCAAGTCGGAATCTGTGTATCCAACTAACTCAAGTTTCTCGGTCCCGAAACTGAGTTTCAAATTTGAAGTTCCCCGAAGATACCTCATAATCCACTTCACTGCATTCCAGTGCTCTCAACCTGGATTTGACAAATAGCGACTAACAATGCCAACTACATGCGCCAAGTCTGGGCGTGTACATACCATTGCATACATTAAGCTTCCTACAGCTGAAGCATATGGAATACTTTCTATATCTTTCTTCTCTTTATCAGTCGTAGGACTTTGCATCATATTTAACTTAAAGTGGGCAGCAAGAGGAGTACTAACCACTTTAGCCTTGTCCATGTAAAATTTTTGAAGGATCTTTTCGATATATTTCTCTTGCGACAAAAACAACTTCTTAGCATCTCTGTCTCGGGTAATTCTAATGCCAAGAATTTGCTTCGCCGAGCCCAAGTCTTTCATGGCAAAAGACTTACTCAACTGTTTCTTCAATAACTCAATTCTTGAAGCATTCCTGCCAACAATCAGCATATCATCAACATAAAGCAAAAGAATAATAAAGTCATCATCAGAAAATTTTTGGACAAACACACAGTTATCCGAGGAAGTCTTCTTATAGCCCTGTTTTGTCATAACTGACGCAAATTTCTTATACCACTATCTTGGTGCTTGTTTTAGGCCATAGAGACTTTTCTTCAATTTGCACACATAATCCTCTTTCCCTTTCACTTTGAAACCCTCAGGTTGTTCCATGTATATCTCTTCCTCCAAGTCACCATGTAGGAAGGCTGTTTTAACATCCATTTGCTCAATTTCTAAATCTAGGCTAGCTGCCAAGCCTAGTACCACACGGATAGAAGACATTTTTACTACCGGAGAAAATATATCATCAAAATCAATACCCTTTCTTTGACCGAATCCCTTAACAACCAATCTAGCTTTGTGCCGTGGTTGTAAAGTATGTTCATCTTGCTTCAACCTATATACCCACTTGTTCTTCAAAGCTCTTTTACCTTTAGGTAACTTCATCAAGTCAAAAGTATGATTATCATAAAGTGACTACATCTCATCTCGCATAGCATCGAACCAATTGCTTTTGTACTCATCTTCTATTGCTTCTGCATAACACTCTGGTTCACCTGCATCAATCAATAATACATACTCATCTTCAGAATACCTGGTGGAAGGTTGTTGGTCTCTAATGGATCTCCGAACTGGAACATCCAGTGGAACATCTAATTGAGCCTCTGGTTCAGGAATAATATTATCTATTTCAACATGTTCAGGAACATGTTCGTTATTTGGAACATCGACTTCCTGCTGCTCTTCATCAACCTGTGTAGGGATATTTGTAAAAGGAACTGGATCTAATTCAACCAGATTATCACTAACCTGTGGTGCTGAAATCATCTCCGCTTTCTCAATATCCTCTATTGTTTGATCTTCCATAAACACAACGTCTCTGCTTCTTACAATTTTCTTTTCAAGTGGATCATAAAATTTGTAGCCAAGCATATCCTGTCCATAACCAATAAATATGCACTGTCGTGTTTTCACATCAAGTTTAGACCTCTCATCTTTGGGAATATGCACAAATGCTTTGCACCCAAATACACGCAAATAATCATAAGAAACTTCTTTGCTTGTCCAAACTCTATTAGGAACATCAAACTCTAAAGGAACGCATGGAGTAAGATTTAATATATGCACAACTGTACTTAAAGCCTCACCCCAAAAGGATCCAGGTAGTTTTGACTGTGAAAGTAAGCATCTTACCCTTTCAACCAATGTTCTATTCATTCTCTCAGCTAAGCCATTTAACTGAGGCGTCTTGGGAGGTGTCTTTTGATGTCGAAAACCTTATTGTTTGCAGTATTCATCAAAAGGTCCAATATACTCTCCCCCGTTATCAGTTCTGATGCATTTCAATTTCTTTCAAGTCTGTCTCTCAACTGAAGCCTGAAATTGCTTAAAAGCATCTAACACTTGATTTTTAGTTTTCAAGGTATAAATCCAAATTTTCCTTGAAAAATCATCTATAAAAGTAACAAAATAAAGAGAGGCTGTGGCACCCCTCGACGGCCCCCGATCCGCTAGAGTCACCACAGCCGCTTTTCCTTTTTCTTTCCCAAATAACAAGTCACTCTGATACCATTTTTAGTTGCAACGGGTCCATACAACCATGGGGGTTTACATCTTTTAATAACGGTCCCTTGCGCAATTTACATAACGGAAGCATATCCAACAATTCCCTTCCCTACATTCAGAAATCGATGCACACCTACTAAACATCTTATATAAGTTAAAGCCGGACACATTTATTTACATAAAGCATATGGACATCTTTAGTCAATACATCGAAATGCCAATGTTTCTATACTCGGCTATACTTTAAAAGATGACCGACATCTCCTCCCACAATCGTATGCTTAAGGTCCATCAACCAGTGTCGGTGTCCAAAGGTTCCCTCTTTTGCTATCCTTATCCCCGCGGTCATATCCAACCGCTCAAACCATCTACTAATCTGAAATGTTGGTCCCTAAAAAAGGTGAAGACAACCACTCACAGATAGGAAATCCAAGAATAACTCAATGCATCCAGCAAATCATACATGCATTGCAGGCGTTACTCACCTTGAAGCCATGCGCATACTATCATGCATCATCATAACAGTTTATAACACATACATGTGTATCATCATCGTATCATACATGTCATCATCATCATGACATCATCACATTACACATGTCATATCATATATCATCATCATTATCATCACCATGCATATCATCATGCATGTCATATCATCATCATTATCATGTATATCATCATGCATATCATATCATGATCATCATGCATATCATCATCATCATCATCATGCATATCATCATGCATATCATATTATCATGGGTGATCATCGTTATTTCACATCACATATCATTACCATCATCATGCATATCATCATGCATATCATACCATGGGTGATCATCATATCACATCACATATCATCATCTCCATCATCATGCATATCATCATGCATATCATACCATATCATGCCATGAGTTAATTTTCATCTTTATCTTTAAATTTGATCACCACATCACCCTTCCTCGATTAATCAATTTTATCTCATATTTTACACTCGCATCCCATGCGAGAAAAAACTTCCGGGCATGTATCCAAGATACAACCGGGCATCCGGCCCCCCACATTCCGGGCATCTCGCATCCCAACTAGCATCACGAGGAACCTCCGGGCATGTATCCAAGATACAACCGGACATCCGGCCTTTACCCTTCTAGCCGGGCATCTCGCACCCAAATCCTGGCATCGCGAGGCATTCCCTTCGGGCAAAGACCTCCGACAGGGCTTCCGGAATTATGTACCGACATACCACCAAGCCTCCCCTGGAATTACGTACCGTATACCACCGGGCATCCCGACACTCCCGGGGAAATCCGGCAATGTATCTCTATACATTCCGGCCATCATCCTCCACCACAACCACTTTCTCACATATCATTTTCCACATTCACCATCCTTTTAATCTCATTATTACATGGCATATGATTCACACATGCATCACAATTTATGATCATAGATACACCAATGTCATATAACAATGCATAATAAATTCAATGGAATTCATGGCCAATAAAATAATCCCTTTTTATTTTATTATTATTTTATTATTTTATTATTATATTTATTTATTTTCATAAATAAATATTAAATTTAATATCTATGATTTTCCCAAAATCATAATATTCAAACAATCATTAAACAAACCAATAGGATGACAATTCCATACAAAATTCATGGCCAAATTGAATTTCACATAATTTCACAATTTCCACAAAATAGCACATGATATTCGGATAATGACCAGAATGCACAGTTTCCAAATAAATTCGATTAAAATACTCATATGGCCTCCAAAAATTACGAAATTTTACAGGGCAATAGCCAAGACATTTTCTTACAACTTTCATCAAGAACTCCAAGCCATATTCTTTTTGGATTATTTTACACGACCTCACGAAGCTTCTGGAACCACTACCGCATCGTCCAGAATACACATCTCCGAAATACTGAGATTTAACCTACCTATCCTCTTTAGTTTTCTCTGGAATTTGGATATGTTATGTATCAAGGTGTCCTTTAAGAGTTTCATGAAGAGATCTAGGTCAAATAACCAAATTATGGTCACCATTTAAGTCCATGAAGTCTCGGGTGTCTCGGAACACATCACCAGAATCATCGTCCCCAAGATCTAGTCGATTTACCAAGATATACTTCTTATTTTAGCTTCAAATTTGAGTATGTTGTAGTTTAAGGTGTTACCTACAACTTTCATGAAGACATCGAAGTCAAATCTTCAACAGAAATCAACATGCAAACAAGAATCCAGCAAGAAGTCAGTGAAAACTTCACAGATCTAGGGTCTCCGTATAATAGAACTTTAACCCCTCATATCTCCATCATTTTCCACGAAATTTCAGTATGTTGTATTTCAAGATGTTAGCTACAACTCTCATGAAGATATCACAGCCAAAATCGAACTCTAAACATGCATGCAAGCTCTCACAACATTCTGACTCAAACAGCTCATACGAAAATATTCCAGATCTAGCATCTCCGTAGGATGAGAGTTTTACCCCTCAAATCTCCATAATTTTCCACGAAATTTTATTATGTTGCAGTACAAGATGTTAGCTACAACTTTTATGAAGAAATCGAAACCAAAATGGGACTCTAAACACACATGCAAGCTCAAACAAGTTTCTGACTCCAAACAGTTCATGCGAAAACATTGGTGCAAGAGTAGAAAGTGGATTCCCAACTTGCCTCTAGACTTCACGAACAGCACAAGCGGACGGACGGCGACGGTTCCTTCTCCTCCTCTCTCGGCCTCCCTCTTCTCTCTCGCAACTCACTCTCTCTCACTTGGCTTGGCCGAATGCCACTCTCTCTCTCCCTCTCTCTCTCTTTTTTGGTTGCTTTTATAGTGCATGCATTCTTATCTTGCATGAGGGACAAGTGTTCTCATGAGGAGAACAAGTGGCAAAGAGGAGAGAACAAGTGTTGGAGGACATGCAAGGCTAATGGGCCTTCTTCTTGGGCCTATCTTGGGCCGGCAAATGGGCTGGTCGACAGCCCCCTTATGGGCTTCAATGGGCCGGCCAACTTGGCCCATTAAAGTTCCACTCTTGGGCTTAAGGCCTAATTGAATTTTGACCCTCTTTTTCCCTTTTTTTTTTTTTTTTTAATTTCTTTTATAAATATTTTAAACTTTAAATTTTCCACATGGCCAAAGTCTTATGACATTTCATTTATTGAAATTTAATTTATAAAGTGCACGGCCAAGCATAAATTATTAATTTATCCTATAGTCCTAAATTCAAAATTCATAAACACAAGCACAATAACACCTAGCCTTAAGAAAACTAATGGCTAACACATAGACCATAGGTAATTTCATTACCTAATTATAGGCTTTAATTTCTCTAGAGGATGACTTGAATTTTGGGATGCCACAGAGCCACCAAGTGATTTTGTTTTCATAGGACCGCAAACATCAGAATGCACTAAATCCAATATACCTGACTTTCTTGAAGGAGGGGAGCTTTTAAATGCAACTTTGTTCTGTTTTCCTGCTAAACAGTGAGCACACTTCTTTAGCGCTGAACTTTTCAATCCTGAAAGGAGCTTCTTCTTGGCCAATATTGACAAACCATTCTCACTGATGTGACCGAGCCTCTTATGCCATAACTTAGCTGCATCTTCGCTATCTACTGCATTAATTTTGTCTGTGGACAACTTTGCCTGCATAATGTATAACGAAGAATATTTTTCACCTCTAGCCACAACAAGAGGACCTTTGGTAAGTTTCCATTGACCATTACTCAAGGTGCTGCAATACCCCTCATCATCCAACTTGCCTCGTAGAAATCAAATTCAAGCGGATATCGTGTATATGTTTAACATTATTCAATACTAGCCTTGTGCCATTGCTGGTTTCTAGGCACACATCACCGATGCCTACAGCTTGAGCTAGTCCATTGTTTCCCATCTTCATAGATCCGAAGTCACCTGACCTGTATGATGTAAAAAAATCCCTACGAGATGTAGCATGAACGGATGCACCACTATCAATTACCCAACTGGTCTCATGAGAAACAAAATTCACCACATCACCATAAAAAATAGTGAGAAAGTCTTCTTTAAGTGCAGCGACACGATTATCATCACTATCATCATCACTTTTCTTCTCTTTACCTTTCTCCTTTTGTTTCTCCCTTTTTAACTGGCGACAAAACCTCTGAATATGTCCCTTTTGATGACAATAATGGCACTCAACATTAGCAAATTTATTATACTTACCTTTGCTTTTGTCTCGACTTTTATCTCTATTTCTCGGACCTCGAGACTCACTTCTCCCCCATTTCTTAACAACCAAGGCATCAGAATGTGAAGAGGACGATCCTTGTGTCTTCCTTCTCATCTCTTCATTCAAAATACTATTCTTGACCAAATCCATGGTAATTGTACCATCCGGGGTAGAATTAGACAAAGATGTTCGGAACGTCTCCCATGAGTCCGGCAAAATACCAAGCAACCATAGTGCCATCATCAAATTTGATTCCCATCGCAGCCAACTGATTTATAATTCCTTGAAAAGAATTTAAATGATCAGTCAAATGAGTACCATCATGATATTTTAGAGCCATCATCTGTTTTATAAAAAATAACTTATTATTCCCAGTCTTTCGAGCATATAACTGTTCGAGCTTATCCCATAAACTGCGTGCATGTGTTTCCTCATTAATATGGTTCAAAACATTATCATCTACCCACTGCCTAATATAACCACACACTTGACGATGAAATATAGACCATTCAACATCAGTTTATTCTCTCGGTTTCTCCTCAAGCAAATACAGGCAAATAAAAATCTTTCACATGTAAAAGATCTTCCATCTTCCCTTTCCAGATATGATAATTCGAACCATTCAGTGTAACCATTCTACTCATATTCGTTTCCATTGTTTAACACAAAGCAGAAAAATCATGCAATAACCTGATGCTCTGATACCACTCTGATGGGAGAACGGTAATAATTCGAACAATATCGAATCAACGCAGCGGAATAAAATAATCTCCCATCTTGTGTAAACCTAATAGGAATCGATATAGTAGAGTAAAATAAATACCAAGCACGCGAACACAAGACGATTTTTTACGTGGAAAACCTCCTTAATGTGAGGAGATAAAAAACCACGGGACCGGAGTCCACCTGAAAATCTTCACTATCAATAAAATTGTTCTTCTCTAGCAAATACTAGAGGTATATAGCAGCAAACACCTCAAGAACATAATTCTTGGCAATGCACATGAACTTCACAAGAGATCAAGGATAAAATCTGACCAAAAACGCAGGTTTTGATCAATCCATGAAAAACCTAATGTATGGAGCTTCAAATGAAAATCAAACCGTTCAGATTCGATAAAATTGTGCCACGAACATGCTTACAAAATTTCAGCTCAATCGGACCACGAATCGACCTCCGACGCCAGCTTGATGTAAATCAGATATTACCCCAAACCCCAGATTTTCTGCTTTCTCTTTTTCTCTTGTTACTATTTTCTTTTTTGCTGCTACATCTTTATATAAATAGTGAGAAACCTATTTCCTCATATAACTTATTATATGGGCTCAAGCCCTTTTTGGGCTTGCAACTCATTGGGCTTCCTCCACATAGGAGTGAACCCAGCTAACATCTACTTCATAGGATGGTGCAGCAAAAGAGAGAGAAGAGAAAGGAGAAGAAAATGCAGAAGAGGAGTGAGGAAAAAGAGGCAGAATTGAGCAAAATGTCAATAAAATCCCAAATAATGTTGCATAAATGGCTGAATTACATGGAAATATTATGAAGGATTTTTTCGGTGTTGATATAGATATTTAATTTAACATTACCTTTGGCCACCAACAACTCTGACAAAGGATTTACATCATTGAATGCCTATTTACTTTCACATCATTTCTGTTTGAGTGCTCATAACACATTCTTCTCATTGTCACTTTGCTTAACATGGGTTGAGGAAAATTACCCTGTAATATTTTCATACAATTTGGCCATGTGAAACATTTTGGGATTTTGTTGAGCATATCGCTCCTCCTAGGGACATTTTTTTCTCGGCTTTGGCCTCTTTTTTGTTCCTCCTCCTTTTCTTCTCCTTTGCCTTTCTCAACATGGTCAAGCAGTTTGCCTCCTCAGCTTTTGCATGGTGCCTATGCAAATTATGGATATATCGATGAAGATGGCTAGTGTTGAACCTTCCCGAAAGAAGCTATCTGAACGGACTTCTGGCAGAGATAATTCCATATAATAGCCATCCATGTAAAGCAGACTTAATTGTGGTGAGGAAAGCAAGTAAAGAGTTGAGAATTGGTGAAAGGTAGTTGATGTTTCTTATATAATCTAAGAACATTGTTCTAACTTGTCATCCACTTTTCTTATAGTATTCAAAAGGCCATTTGTTGATGATTTTTTACTGTTTTGCTATGAGAAATTGGCTGTTGGGGTTTGGGGCCAAGTACGTTGTTCAATCTAACTAGCTGTGACGTCCTAGTAGCGTCACTTTTTACGTTTGAATGCAAACATGAAAACAAACCTCAACTAAAATGATAGGTCCCAAAAATGAATGGCAAATAAGCCACACGGTCCTAGCCAAAAATAGGTGTTCATAGCTCGATCCACCGCAACCATTCCATTCTTTCAAAAGTTTTAATCATGCACGCTGGTAGAATTACGATCTCGATTCCACCTATTAGCACATAATTGAAAAGTACAAGATAGAGAAAATAGCGCTTTTATGTCTTTTCATGAGATAAGGATTTAAGACACATGTTACTTATAAGCTTGTTTTCACCCGCATGCATATATATGTACATCATTTATTACAGTTCCTTAAAAAAAAAACATGCAGAGAAATATTTGGGAATGAGGATTCAAAAGGTGTCTTAGCTCCTCTGCTTAAGGTCATTCCATGCTGATACAAAAGTCACCTTTCACGAGCCTAACTACCTACACCTCAAGTCCATTCGGCCCTAAACGTTGCGGGCCTATCAAGATTCCATTTTGGTTCAAGAACCAAGATACGAACTGCCTGGGAAACTAAGCGGGGTGGCCATCATCGAACCAGAAGGTGGTCGTGTAACAGGTGAAGTTGCAGCATAGGTTGACGTCATAAACATCATGAAAGGAAGTCTCCACGTGCGCTAGGGCTCCATATGTGGCCATTGGGGTATGTGTCACGCCCCGAACCTCGAGCACGCCAACATCCCACTATGGTCATGCAAATGCGACATTCCCAGGTAGTGTCGCCGACCCCATTCATTTAATAATGTGCAAGCGGAACGTATTATAAAACCCCTGACAATAAAATACGGGATAGAAAAGCGTGAAACAATTTCACAACCAATCACTTACATAAACCAACGGAGTTACAGACGAAGGCCTAGAGCCAAAGAAATCTACAAAAGACTGGCTCTTAAAAAGAGGTTATCCTACGACCTACAAGTCGTACACGATCTCCAATCCTTATGACTTCACCTCTCCAGCTCCTCAAGGCCAACCAAAGCTATCTGGCCGCTCCGTCCACCAGGAACCTGAAATGGTTATTCAATAACCACTGAGACAACGTCTCAGCAAGTTCAACCCCCTAAACCCCTATTAGAAAGAAAATACGCCTAAGGGTGGCCTAGCCACATCACACAGAGAACTTACCTCGTCTCAATTCCTTCCTGCAGGTTAGCACAATTTATACCACACAATCTCATGTAGTAATAATAATTCAAACAATTGGAACGCCATCACTTTCATATAAATCACGATCGCACTTAGCACGCATCCCAATTATTATTCACTGCCACACAATGGTATAGCCTACTCGCGGGTCAGATATCTACTAACATTACGGCATTTCTAGAAGAATAAAGGTCCAGTCGGTCTCGCCACTACTGCGACCAAGCCACGTCGTTCTATCGACAGCATTTCTAGAAGAATAAAGGTCCAGTCGGTCTCGCCACTATCGCGACCAAGCCACGTCGTTCTATCGACGGCATTTCTAGAAGGATAAAGGTCCGGTCGGTCTCGCCACTACTGCGACCAAGCCACGTCGTTCTATCGACAGCATTTCTAGAAGGATAAAGGTCCGTCGGTCTCGCCACTATTGCGACCAAGCCACGTCGTTCTATCGACAGCATTTCTAGAAGGATAAAGGTCTAGTCGGTCTCGCCACTACTGCGACCAAGCCACGTCGTTCTATCGACAGCATTTCTAGAAGAATAAAGGTCTAGTCGGTCTCGCCACTACTGCGACCAAGCCACGTCGTTCTATCGACAGCATTTCTAGAAGAATAAAGGTCCAGTCGGTCTCGCCACTACTGCGACCAAGCCACGTCACTCTCTTGACGACATTTCTAGCAGAATAAGGATCCAGTCGGCTTAGCCACTACTGCGACCTGAGCCTTACAACCAGCACATGACAATTCGATACCGATCCTTGGAAACTTTACATTTTACTCCTATAATCCAATTACGACATTAGCCATTAATAATCCAATTTCAATGCCGAACTCGACACTTGGGATTTTATGAATAAAATCCATATTTATCACAATCAACACTCAATTCGCCACAATCAATCATCAAATTCAAATTCTAAATATACAGCAATGATCGGCACGAAATTTTGAGAGTTTAGGGTCCCGACGAAATTTTTGAATTTTAATAAATAATTAAATTTATTCCGAAAATTAATTAAATAATAATATTCATATTTTTCGCAATCCACATTCAATTTATAATATCCGACCATCAATTTCAAAATCCGAATACACAGTAGAAGGCCGCACGAAATTCGAGAATTTAGGGTTAAAATGACAAAATTTTCGGAATTTAATAAATAATTAAATTTATTCCGAAAATAATTAAATAATAATATTTTAATAATTTCGAATAATAATATATTATTAAATTATTAAATAATTTCGAAATATTTAAATAAGTCAAAAGTAAATTCCTTTATGTCACATCAAGCTTTATATTAATGTAAACCTTCTTTTAGCCTTAAATTAAAATCACTTTAAGCTAATCAAACACATTAATATAATCAACACTTAAATAAATTAAACTAACCACCTAATCACACTTAACATAAACTAAGCACACCTAAAGCATAATTAACCCTCTAAGCGAGGTTTAGTGAGCTAAACTCACCGGATTAGCGAGCCGAGCGGATCAAAACGACGGGGACGCCGAGGAGAACAACTTTCCTCAAAGCGGGCCGAGCATCCGGGCTCGGGAAGGCGGTCAAAACGGGCCAAAACCCACTGTCATACCCATTTTTCTGCACTCTCTATGCACGGCTGGTTGAGGGCGGATCCGAGCTCGAATTGAAGCAACAACGGACCTAGATGGATGGAGGGGCTGAACAAGACCTAGGCGGGGCTTCACGGTGGCCGGAGGAGGTCGGGGGAAGCTCCGGCGGAGCTCCACCAGATCTGAAACATTGCTGGAATGGAGGGCTGAGCGAGGGGGAGGCCGAGGTAGGCGATGCACGGAACGGCGAACGGCAAGGCAACGTGGGCCGAGAATGGCGTGTGGCGGCGGTGAACGGCTAGCTTCCGTCGGGCTGCTGCACGCACGAGCTTCCCCCCCTCCTTTCCGCCGGTTCAAGCATGAAGAAGATGAAGATGGAGTCGCACGAGAGAGAGAGGAAGAAGGGAGGGAGGAGAGAGAAGAAGGGGGCTCTTTTCTTTCTTTTTCTCTTTCTTTTTATTCAACAAAATGGCGACAACACGACATCATGTGATGTCACCTTCCACTCACCATTTCTTGACAAATTTGCCCCCTTCTAGAAGCTTTAAGGTAATTTAAAATGTTAGGACCATGGGCATACGAATTTTGAAACAATTGTCTTCCATTAATCACTTGATTTACTTTAAATCCATCTCAATTGGCCTCAATGCTTCCATTAAATATTCTCCTCATCCAATAGCTCATCTCGCATCTCAATTTTGTATTCCATTTTAATCCCGGCCCAATTGCGTAAAAAATGACCGATTAATTCAATTGAAATTAATACCGAAAATTCTGGATGTCACAGTATGTCCATCGCTAGTTATCTAAAGAGCATTAAGGAGTGAGCTATGCCCAGTAGAGGAAATAAATCACATATTAGAATGCAAAATCCATTCATAACTTGGAATACTATCCAATTCATCACCTAGAACACATTAAACTTAATCCACAGGGCCTATCGTATATAAGAAGGCATATATGAACTTGCTAAGCTAGCCTTAGAATTGAAAGCAAGATGATGCGACACAGTTAAAACAACCTACTAAAATATAACTCAAGCATTCAAAACATAAATATAAAGGCATCTCTGTGTCATTAGCACCCCTTTCTGGCCCAATCACAACTGTCTATCTTCAATTCCTCAGTTCCGTTGTTAAGCTCACAAAGTGGCACCAGGTCGCTGGCCGGTCTTCCATGGGTTGCTGGCCATAGGCATCTCACTTCGAGACATCTCGGATCCAGGGGTCGCTAGCCCTGAGATTCTAAACCAAGGCATTCTAGACACATAGCAAAGCAATCCCCACTCCTCGGGGCCATCATCGAGTCGCTGGCCGATGGATTACTTTCATAATTATTTCATTTCGCAGTGAGCTTTGAATTCCACACCAACATATCCATTACAATAAAAACTTACCACCACACATAAATTCAGCACCTGTAGCAACTTACAACCAAAAGCAAATCACAAGTCGAGTTTCGCACCACATAAAGTTCATAATACAAACCATATGCTCATATTGTGCTTCGTGTCTCCCTATGTACATTGACATCACAATAATCTCCAACACGTGTTGTGGAATAGCAAAATGAATGTAGCTCTCGATGTTCACACACACCATCTCAAAGATGCCGCACTCATTGCACTCAAGAGACACAAATTGCAATCACTCAAATTGTTCCCACTTTGAATATGGAAGAGACATGTTCATGCACAACCTAACTACTATTACAAAACCACTAGGCTCCCTATATGCCATGAAAATCAGGTACAAGAGGAACAACATATATTGCTCAGTCTTGGATCAAGGCAGAATATAGGCTGACACGAGCAATTTTAATTACAGAAGCAAAAAGTACATCAAATCTCATTGAAATGTTACAAAGTTTTAATATGTTATAAAAGAGACATAGATTAACATTTCCCATGAAGAAACCTAAGCCTATTTCTTGCTTTCTTGCTGTATAAAGAGCAGTAACTTGCTGTCTTTACCCCTAAATTTTGCAGCAACTTCCAATTTACGCACCTACTAAAGAAAATTCTCGTTTCCCTATTCAAACCTCAATCCTTTGTTCTCAAATTTTGATATGCTGTTCCTAAAGATGTGCCCTACAACTTTCATGAAGGGTTTAAGGTCCAACTATGTCTAGACAAAAGCAGAAAATTCGTAGAGCAACCTAAGGTTCCCCTAGTTTGTACAAGTCAGTTTGCGGTTCTAAGTAAAAGGATGTTCGCACAATTAAATGCACGCAAGAAAACTCTAATAACCAGTACATTGAAACTTAAAATCGTAGTGCAATGTTAAGAAAATTAGTTCTTTCCATCGATTACACATTTAAACCCCAAAACTGATGCATAAACCAGCAATTACTGCCATGTCTCTCTTGAACAGAGCATCCTGAGCCCCTATCTCCATCTACGGCCACATTAGGTTGTCTAGTTGGTCTACGATCCCTTTTTGAACCTAGACATAGCACCACAGGACCCAAAAATGATCTCAATAACTCAGAGACTTCACGCAACTAACCTTACGTGCATCTCGAACCCGAACTCGCCTCTCGACCTCTCGAAACCAACATGCAGCACTCATTCGTCACTCGGTAGTTGTCCATCCTACTATTTCGACCAACACAGTTCCCACGCGCACGGTTCTTCGCCCATCTAAGCCTTGATCATCACATGCAAAAGTCAAGGACTCCATTTGAGCACTCATCTAGCCCATTCTAGCCCAAAGCAAAAACATCAACATCCAAAAGCTAACCCAAAACCAACTCCTCTCATTCTTCAAGCCTAGCTCAGCTTCCAAGCGACACATGAACAAGTATTTTGAGCCTCAACCCAACACTGCAAGCCTATCGAAAGCTAAGTTCAAGTCGATCCACCATCCCGAGCTCTAAAGGATATTTTATTTTTATTTTTTTGTTAATCGAGGATCCGCTGGGCACCCTTATCGGCTTACATCGATTTGGAGTCCACAGACCTCCAAGAGGCCCTCAGTGACTATATCTCGGAGAGACTAGTCCAGCAACCCACCGTCGGGGCCCCCACTTCAATTGCTAACAGCATATGGTTTCAAACCCTTGACCTCCATCGAAGGAATGAGAGCTCTCAACCAACTGCGCTGCCCATGGGTGAGTAGCTCCGAAGGATTTTGAACACTCTAAAACATGATAATTTCCACTACCTTTAAAGCCGCGGACGTTCTTCCACTTCAGATTCAGCCTCACCGCAAATATTTGAGTTCCTCGGCTTTGCTCGAAGAGCAACCAGCAGGGAAAAAGAAAGGTGCTTGCTGCCGAGAGAAGAAAAGAAGGGAGAGGTGTTGTGACATCCTGAAATTCGACCCCGTTTAGATAAAGTGAAATGTGCATATCGTCGGCGCGCCTATGGTCCTTTTTCTCTGAGCTGATCACTCACGAGTTAGCTAACCTATTGGGTGAAGCCGTTAAGGGATATAACCGCGGTAAAATCCCTAGAAGCTACCTAATCGGTTGGGTTGGACTAAAATCGCGTCCAGTCGATTTTAATCATGGAATTTAATTCGGTTTTGGGAATCGAATATTCGAGCGTGTCACAATTCAATTTTAGGACCGTCTCATCGCCCGTCAAATTATTGACGAGTCCGAAATTTCAATAAAGAAATTATCTGAGGATTAATTGAAGACCAAGAGAAAATAGAAAGGAAAAGGGGAAGAGAAAAGGAAAATATGAATAATGATATTAAGCATTATCTTTTTCTCTCTCTCTCCCTTTTCTCTCTTTTTCTTTCTTTATCTCTCTCTCTTCTCTCTCCTCTCCCCCTCCCCCTTGTGCGATTCCCCCCCCCCACCAACTTCTCTCTCTTTTTCTTTTGAATAGTCAAAGCCTTATCTCTTCTCTCTCTTATTGTCACGCCCCGATCCTCGGGACGCGCCCATCCTTGTCTCTGGTCGATTGTTAAAGTGTGATATCCTAGGACTAATTATCGCCGACCCTTTTATTTTATTACGCAAGCGGAAGCAATTATAAATCCCCAGACAATAAAACAATGGGATAGAAAAGCAGGCCATATTTTTCATATCGAATTTCACAACCACACTTTTATTAACAGCACAACTTATAGTATATTTACAATACTATTTATAGCATAAAAGTCTCACACCTATCTACACTAAGACAGGGTTCACAAAAGGGATGGGATCTCAATCCACATCTGGGTTGTACTCAAGATCTCTCTCTGGATCATCTTCTACTTCAAAATACTTTCTCCCCTTCAGGTTCTTCCTCCTCGCTTTTCCTCGGGGTCCCGAAATGGTTATTCAATAACCAATGAGACCACATCTCAGCGAGTCCTACCCCCTAAGACTCGATTAGTAAACTAATACGCCATACGGTTGCTTAAGCACAACATAAGTCAGAAGACTTACCTTGGCCTCAGTGCCAACCTGCAATTCAAGGTTAAACACAGATATTCAAACAATTCACGACATCCAATCAAGCACTGGCCAATCGACTAAGTCGGTTACATGTCAATCAAACCCTCTCTAGGTCATTCCCACTCATACCACGATTTCCCAGTGGTGTACTCTTTCACCAAATCACATGTGTTTCTCGGGCGTCGTTTTCGCCAATGACATACCGATCACCGACACCTTGCGTTCTTTAAGGCGCCGTTTTCACTAGTGATATCCTCGATCACCGAACCACGTGTCCTTTCTAGGGCGCCGTTTTCGCCAAGGTGACATCGGCAATAGACAACATCGTGAGTTCTTTAAGGCGTCGTTTTCGCCAGTGATACTTCCTTAATCACCGAACCACGTTTGCCTATAAGTCATTTACGTGCGTTCTTTAAGGCGCCGTTTTCGCCAGTGATACTTCCAATCATCGAACCACGTATGTCCAATAATATCGTACCTGATTGGTCTCAGCCAATAATGTTCTCAGTTAGCTCTCACCATTCTCCCTACTATATAGCCCATCAACGTACTGGCGCTATATATCCATGCTCGGCCATCACCAATCAAATACTCAATAACAAACAATTTGGGACAATTCCTCAAATTTCACAATTTAAATCAGTTCCATAAAAATTAAAACTCAATTAAATAAACGAACTGCACCACGACAATCGGCACGAAATTCCGGTCACCGGCCATCCCGGTTGAATTTTCGAAAAAATAATTAATTAAATAATTAATTTAAAAAAATAAATATTAAAAATCCAATTTAGGCCCATATTGCCTTATTGGAGCCCGAAACGGGTCGGAAAAAATCCCGAGATGCATTCAATAAATAATAGAGCATTTCTACTCCCTAATGGTTATAGCTAACCACCTAACATGCATTCTCAAGTCACTAATTTAATTGTTTTAATCTAATCTAACCACCTAATTGCAATTAATTAAGTCTAACCAACCCTAAGCATAATTACCAAACTAATAAAGCATTAGTGAGTAAAACTCACTTGATCAAAAGCGAGGATCGAATCACCACGAAGGCGACGCGTCGGCGGCCAAAATCGAACTTTCGACAACACCGGCGAACTTGGACCGAGCCTTGGACTTGGCCCAACAAATCTCAGCCCAAATGAGATTTGTTCTTGCACTGGAATGGGCTTGCTCTTGGACTTGGGCCTAGCTGCGATTGGGCTTCAAGTTGTGGGCTGGACTTCAAGTGATTTGCTGGAAATTGGGCCTTGTTGAATTGGGCTTGCGAAATTCACTTGGGCCTCAATTGAGTTGCAACTTCATGGGCTGCAACTTACGGTTTGCTTGACTGACTTTCACGGATTTTCTAGGCCCACTAGAGCTAAGATGGCTAACGACTTGGGCTACTGGACATCTCGAAGATTGTTGTGTCGTGAAGTTTCTTCGCTGGACTAAGCTTCGCTGGACTGCTGGCCTCGATCGGTGGTGTTGGCAGTTGCTTGGTTGAAGCTGGATTCGTGACTTGCGGGTGTCGAGCTTAGGGAAATGAGGGCGACACGGATGTTGCTGATGTTAGGGGCAGGCGTGGCTAAGTGGCAGCAAGTCACGGCCACTCGGTCAAAGTAGAAATCTCGGTGGCTCGTTGTTGACCGAAGCAAGTGGAGCCGTTGCTGGCGTGCGCTGGCCGCGTGGATGCTTGGAGCAGCTTCGTGGACGAAGATGGAGTCTTCGCTGGCGCGGCTGTTTGCTCGAGTTGAAGACGCGGACGTGAGGAGCAGCTTCGGTAAGTCTTCAACGCTGCTGGAGGAGACACGAAGTAGTGGAGATGGGCACTGCTTCAGAGCTCAACAAAAGCTAGTTTGTTGACTGCATATGGAGACAAGAAGCAGCATCAATTGCCGCTTGATGCGTGGCCAGCTGCAGCGTGAGACAAGGAGGTCCACGGAAGAGAGAAAGGGGCTTCGGTTTTCTCGAGTGAAAGAAAGGAAGATGGAGAGGAAACCGCACGAAGAGAATGAGAAGGGAGAGAGAGGATGGAGGTGGACGGTGGGTGAGAGAATGCAAGGAGATAGAGATGAAAAAGGATGGAGGGTCCCTTGGGCTTGATTTTTTCCACAAATATCTCCAAGACTTGGTTTTGGCCATGTATAATCCTCGGCTCCAATGGGCCACACCAACACTTCTCACAACACTTCAAATGGTGCATTTTGGCTAGGCATGAGGGGGATTACGAAATTGGCATCATCTCCTCTCAATTGGACACTTGAATAATCTCAATTCATCCTCATTTGGCTTCTATAATTTCAATTGGTCATCCATCGATTACCCCGGCATTTTTCCTCATCTTTGAACCCATATTCCATCGCAATTTTGCATCCAAAACCATCTCCGGTATTTTCTCGCACTAAAACCATCCGGCGACTACTTTTTCCCAAAAAGTGTCGGGTGTCAGAAAAATCTTCTGAGACTGAGTCGATACTCCTAGAATTTATTGTGACATGGCCAAAACTTCAATTTCTGAAATCGGACTCAAATTGGCGGTTAATTTCCATTCGGCGCGTTTTTAGCGTGACCTAGACTATCGGGTGGTTTTCAGAACTTTTTAAGGCGAATGACCCGTGGTCGATTTTCTTCGAACCACTACGAACCCACTTGACTCATTGGCGACTCTTGATTGTCGTGAAAATCTCGAGATTCAAATACGGACACGGGTACCAAAACAATAAGAAAATCGAGTCTAGTGTCGGCCGACGAGAATTTTCTAATTTAGTGGTGTCACCCACGATTAGTCACATATCTTTATCGATCCAGTCTATCTTTGATTTCAAATCGATTTTTTTAACTGTGCCGTAGTGACCTCTAAAGATGGACACGGTCAAGAAGCCGATTCCTGATCGAGTTCTCAAGTCTATTGCCTTAAAATTCCTTAATCATTTCCCCAGATAGTCTAGTTATCTCGAGAGTGATCGGCTCTGAGAATAACCCTATAGACGCGTTAATGAAATGCCCGATTTATTCAAGAGAAGACGGGGTTCAAAATCTATGTCACAACTCTTCCCCTCTTATAAAAATTTCGTCCTCGAAATTTAAACCTTACAAGACTTGATCAAAAAGGTGAGGGTACAATTCTCTTATTGACTCCTCAGTCTCCCATGTCGCTCCTTCTGTACCGTGGTGTTGCCAGACCACTTTGACCAACGGAATGGTCTTTGTACGCAGAACTTGCTCTTTGCGATCGACAATTTGGACCGGTCTTTCGACGTATGACACACGGTCATCCACGTCCAATTCTTCAAAATTGAGCACGTGGGTCGGGTCAGGCTCGTACTTCCTTAACATCGACGCGTGAAAGATGTCATGCACTTGCGCCAATCTTGGCGGCAACGCAAGACGATACGCTAAGGTCCCGATTCTCTCAAGAATCTCAAATGGACCTACGTACGTCGGACTCAGTTTGCCTTTCCTACCAAAGCGCGAAGTTCCCCTCATTGGTGATACTTTTAGAGAAACGTGATCACCAACTTGGAATTCCAAAGACCTCCGGCGCTTATCTGCGTAACTTTTCTGCCTACTCTGCGCTGTCTTTAATCTATCTCTGATCACTGCCATGGCATCTACTGACTGTTGAACCAATTATGGACCTGTTATCTTTCTTTCCCCAACTTCATCCCAACACACTGGTGTTATGCATGCTCTGCCATACAACGCTTCGAATGGGGCCATCTCGAATACTCGTGATAACTGTTGTTGTAGGCGAATTCTACTAGATGAAGCTGATCTTCCCAACTTCCCTTGAAGTCTATTACACAAGCTCTTAGCATGTCTTCGATGGTCTGAATTGTTCTTTCAGACTAGCCATCCGTCTGAGGATGATATGCTGTACTGTACTAAAGCTTTGTACCAAGAGCACTCTGTAAGTTCTTCCAAAAAGCGGCTGTAAACCTCGAGTCTCGATCTGATGTTATCATAACTGGCACTCCATGCATTCGAACCACCTGACGCACGTACAGGTCTACGTGCCTATCTAGACTGAGGTCTTTTCGAACTGCAATGAAGTGAGCCGACTTCGTCAGTCTATTGACTACTACCCAGATCGAATTATTCCTTCTCTGACTTCTTGGTAGTCCAGTTACGAAGTCCATCGTGATATGCTCCCATTTCCATTATGGGATTGCGAGAGGTTGCATAAGTCCTCCTGCCTTACAATGCTAAGCTTTTACTTGTTGTCATGTCAAACACTTGGCCACATGTTTGGCGATATCCACCTTCATACCTGACCACCAATAGTGTTGACGCAGATTCTGATACATCTTAGTGCTTCCAGGATGAATGTCAGAATCGCTACGATGTGCTTCAAATAAATTTCTTCTCTAAGCTCTACATCATCGTTAGGTACAACCAAACGTCCTTAGAATCTTAGTGTCCCGTCATCAGCAATCTGAAAATTAGCCTTTCTTTTCTCTACGTCCTCCTGAAGAATTCTTTGCATATCCGGGTCTGTCGGTTGGAGTTTTTAATTCTCGACTGACATCCGGTTCAATTCCCGAGGGTGTCCATAAAACTTGAAAGGCGGCCTACCTCGAATTTGAATACCGAATCTCGAGCTCTCTCGATTAAATTCCACTCCTTAATCAGTATATGAGCCACTGAAGACTTTCGACTCAGTGCATCGGCAACCTTGTTCGCCTTTCCTGAGTGATATAGAATGTCACGCCGTAGTCTTTCGCAATTCCATCCATCGGCGCCGTCTCATGTTCAAGTCCTTCTAAGAGAACAGATACTTGAGACTCTGACGGTCCGTGAAGATCTGAAACTTTTCCCCGCACAAGTAGTGCCTCCAAATCTTCAGGGCAAAGATAATCGCGGCGAGCTCTAAGTCATGCGTCGGATAGTTCAATTCATGAGGTCTCAACTGACTGGAGGCGTACGTAACAACCCTACCATGTTGCATCAGCATGCAACCCAATCCTCTAAATGATGCATCACTGTAAATCTCGAATGCCTCCAGACCGATGGAATTGTCGGCACCAATGTGGTAGTCGGCTTTTCCTTCAGCTCTTGAAAACTACGCTCGCACTTGTCTGTCCATATGAACTTCTCGTTTTTCTTCGTGAGCTTAGTTAGAGGTGATGCTAACGCCGAGAAACCTTCTACAAACCGTCTGTAATACCCTGCCAAACCCAGAAAACTTCTTATCTCTGTCACTGTAGTCGGTCTTGGCCACTTTATTACGGCTTCTATCTTGCTCGGGTCGACGGAGATTCCTTCTCCGGAAATCACATGACCTAAGAACGCAACACGAGTCAACCAAAACTCGCATTTGCTAAACTTAGCATATAACTGATGCGTCCTTAAGGTCTGGAGTACTAATCTCAGGTGATTCTCATGCTCTTCATCACTCCTTGAATAGACCAAGATATCATCAATGAACACGATCACAAATTGATCTAAATATTCCTTAAATATCCGGTTCATCATATCCATGAAGGCAGCTGGAGCATTCGTCAACCCGAATGGCATCACTGTAAACTCATAGTGACCATACCGAGTACGAAATGCTGACTTAGGAATATCCTCTTTCTTAATTCTCAGCTGATGATATCCCGTCCTCAAATCAATCTTCGAGAACATTGATGCTCCTTGTAACTAATCGAACATCATCAATCCTTGGGAGTGGATACTTATTCTTAATGGTCACTTGGTTGAGTTGTCTATAATCGATGCATAAACGCAATGAACCATCTTTCTTCTTTACAAACAAAACTGGCGCTCCCCAAGGTGATGCGCTAGGACGAATAAATCCTTTGTCTAATAATTCCTGCATCTGTACTTTCAATTCTTTCAACTCGATAATGCCATCCTACGTAAGGTGCCTTTGAGATCGGTTCGTCCCGGTGCTAGTTCAATCACAAATTCAATCTCTTTTCGCGGTAAACCCGGCAATTCCTTTGGAAATACATCTGGAAATTCTTGAACTAACCGGAATGTCTTCCACTTTCAGCTCTTCAATTGTCATGGATCCACGACGGTTGCCGTGTAACCTTAACAACCCTCGTCTAATAGACGAGTTGCCTCTGGCGACGAGATTAAGGAAACCGTGGGTCCTCCTCAATTCCCAACAAACTCAAAGCTCTCACTCTCTATCGGATCAAACTAAATTGCTTTACGATAACAGTCCATTTTAGCTCTTTGCTTGGTGAGCCAGTCCATGCCAATTATTACATCAAAGTCATATATGGCTAGGACTAAAAGATCTATTTTCCCCTCTCGCTCACTAATCACTAACTTGCACCTCGAACAACCCAAAAGCAGTAATAACTTTATCTTTCAAGAGTGTAAATATGCACATTGCTGACTCCAATAATATAAGATTGACTCCTATCAACTTAACATATTGTTCGGCAATAAATGAGTGGGTTGCTCCCGGATCAAACAAAGCATAAGCAGGTTGGTCGTTGAGCGAAACCATACCTGTTATCACGTTAGGCGCAGCTTCCGCCTGACCTTGTGTAATTGCATAAATCGTGCCTTGAGCTGGAGGTCTCTGCTGTCCTCTTTGCAGCACGTTTTCGGGGGCATACCCTCTTATCCGTCCTCTCGGTGGTGGCGGTAGCAAATGAGGTTGTCCTCTCTGCTTCTTTGGACAATACCTTGCGATGTGGCCCTGTTAGCCGCACTCAAAACAGGCTCCTGTCCTAGTTGGGCACGGAGCTGTCCCATGTCGCCTTCCACAAAAGTGACATATACCCGTGTTATTGGACATCTGTCTATTGAATCCGCTCCTCTTGAAGAGTGAGGCATGGGATCTACCTCCGGGCATGGGTCTTTTTCCCTGATGAATATTCTCTCGATGAGAGTTAAATCTCGACCCAGATGAGGCTGCTTGGTCATTCTGATCTCTCTCGATCATCTGAGCCCTCTCATAAAGGTCATTATAAGTCCTCAGGTTCAGGGAAATCAATGTACTTCTTAAGTCTATCTTGAATTCTTCTCTGAACCTCCTCGCTCGGTTTAATGGATTCGCAATTAATTTGGGAGCATACTACGAAAGGTCATCGAACTTCGCCTCATATTGATCGACGGTTAAGGAACCCAGGCGAAGACGTTGAAATTCTGACATCTTCACCTCTCTGGTAGTTTCTGAGAAATATTTGACATTAAAAGCTTCTAGAAAGGTGTTCCACTCTGGAACAACGCCTTCTGGGAATATGGTTCCTCGAGTCGTCTTCCACCAAGTATCTGCAACTCCATCCAATTGGTAAGTTACAAGTAGTACCTTTTCAGTTTCATTGCACATTAGCAGTGCAAAAGCCTTCTCCAATTTCTAGATCCATGAAGTGGAAGCTTTAGGGTCTCTGGTCCCGGTAAATTGAGACGGATTCAGCTTCAGGAATTGTTCTACCAACTGATAAATTGGTCTGTCCGCGACCATTATTCCGGGTGGACCTTCAGCTTGAGCTGCGGCAGGTGCAGCGACAGGTGCGGCAGCAGGTACGGCGGCAGCTGCGGCAGTAACGGCAGCATTGGCAGCAGCAGTGGCGGCGGCTCCAACAGCGGCAGTAAAGGCGGCAGTTTGATCTCGGGCCTGTTGCCCCATCATCTCCCGCATAACATCTATAGCTTGGTTGATTCCGACCGTTGCTTGCTCACCCGGGGCTGCTACCCCCGCACCAACAGGAGGTGGTGCTACTCTAGCATCTACAACAGGTGGAATCATTCCACTCGCGCCAGCTTGTGCTGGCGCTCGACCACGGCCTCCTCGAGTACCGACTCTAGTCGGCGCTCTGCCCCGAGTCACGGCCCTACTGGCCCTCTTTGCAAGAGTCCTTGGCTCCTGATCGCTCATAGTGTCACTTTAAACAACTAACACCTGCTTCCAATTCAACACTGAATTAGAAACAAAGCGATTCAAACAACAAACAATTTTAGCACTCAGCTAACATAGACATGCACCAGTATGAATTTAAAGGCCTTTCCTACCAACTATCCCATGGTCAACGCTCATCATTCCAATCTTGAACTAAGCTCTGATACCACAAAAGGGGATGTCACGCCCGATCCTCGGGGACGCGCCCATCCTTGTCTCTGGTCAATTGTTAAAGTGCGATATCCCAGGACTAATTATCGCCGACCCTTTTATTTTATTACGCATGCGGAAGCAATTATAAATCCCTAAACAATAAAACAATGGGATAGAAAAGCAGGCCATATTTTTCATATCGAAATTCACAACCACACTTTTATTAACAGCACAACTTATAATATATTTACAATACTATTTATAGCATAAAAGTCTCACACCTATCTACACTAAGACAGGGTTCACAAAAGGGATGGGATCTCAATCCACATCTGGGTTGTACTCAAGATCCCTCTCGGATCATCTTCTACTTCAAAATACTTTCTTCCCTTCAGGTTCTTCCTCCTCCTTAGGTTCCTTCCTTGGCTCCCCCTCGGGGTCTTGAAATGGTTATTCAATAACCAATGAGACCACATCTCGCGAGTCCTACTCCTTAAGACTCGATTAGTAAACTAATACGCCATACGGTTGCTAAGCACACACAAGTCAAAGACTTACCTTGGCCTCGATTCCACCTGCAATTCAAGGTTAAACACAGATATTCAAACAATTCACGACATCCAATCAAGCACTTGCCAATCAACTAAGTCGATTACATGTCAATCAAACCCCCTCTAGGTCATTCCCACTCATACCACGATTTCCCAGTGGTGTACTCTTTCACCAAATCACATGTGTTTCTTGGGCGTCATTTTCGCCAATGACATACCGATCACCGACACCGTGCGTTCTTTAAGGCACTGTTTTCACTAGTGATATCCTCGATCACCGAACCACGTGTCCTTTCTAGGGCGCCGTTTTCGCCAAGGTGACATCGGTAATAGACAACATCGTGAGTTCTTTAAGGCGTCGTTTTCGCCAGTGATACTTCCTTAATCACCGAACCATGTTTGTCTATAAGTCATTTACATGCGTTCTTTAAGGCGCCGTTTTCGCCAGTGATACTTCCAATCACCGAACCACGTATGTCCAATAATATCGTACCTGATTGGTCTCAGCCAATAATGTTCTCAGTTAGCTCTCACCATTCTCTCTACTATATAGCCCATCAACGTAATCGGCGCTATATATCCATGCTCGGCCATCACCAATCAAATACTTAATAACAAACAATTTTGGACAAATCCTCAAATTTCACAATTTAAATCAATTCCATAAAAATTAAAACTCAATTAAATAAACGGGTTGCATCCCGACAATCACACGAAATTTTGATCACCGGTCATCCCGGTTGAATTTCTGGAAAAATAATTAATTAAATAATAAATTTCGAAAAATAAATAAATAAATATTAAAAATCCAATTTAGGCCCATATTGCCTTATTGGAGCCCGAAATGGGTCGGGAAAAATCCCGAGATGCATTCAATAAATAATAGAGCATTTCTACTCCCTAATGGCTATAGCTAACCACCTAACATGCATTCTCAAGTCACTAATTTAATTGTTTTAATCTAATCTAACCACCTAATTGCAATTAATTAAATCTAACCAACCCTAAGCATAATTACCAAACTAATAAAGCATTAGGAGTAAAACTCACTTGATCAAAAGCGGGGATCGAATCACCGCGATGGCGACGCGACGGCGGTCGAAATCGAACTTTCGACAACACCGGCGAACTTGGACCGAGCCTTGGACTTTGCCCAACAAATCTCAGCCCAAATGAGATTTGTTCTTGCACTGGAATGGGCTTGCTCTTGGACTTGGGCCTAGCTGCGATTGGGCTTCAAGTTGCGGGCTGGACTTCAAGTGATTTGCTGGAAATTGGGCCTTGCTGAATTGGGCTTGCGAAATTCACTTGGGCCTCAATTGAGTTGCAACTTCATGGGCTGCAACTTACGGTTTGCTTGACTGACTTTCACGAATTTTCTAGGCCCACTAGAGCTAAGATGGCTAACGACTTGGGCTACTGGACATCTCGAAGATTGCTGTGCCGAGAAGTTTCTTCGCTGGACTAAGCTTCGCTGGGCTGTTGGCCTCGATCGGTGGTGTTGGCAGCTGCTTGGTTGAAGCTGAATTGGTGACTTGCGGGTGTCGAGCTTAGGGAAACGAGGGCGACGCGGATGTTGCTGATGTTAGGGGCAGGCGTGGCTAAGTGGCAGCAAGTCACGGCCACTCGGACAAAGTAGAAATCTCGGTGGCTCGTTGTTGACCGAAGCAAGTGGAGCCGTTGCTGGCGTGCGTTGGCCGCGTGGATGCTTGGAGCAGCTTCGTGGACGAAGATGGAGTCTTCGCTGGCGCGGCTGTTTGCTCGAGTTGAAGACGCGGACGTGAGGAGCAGCTTCGGTAAGTCTTCAACGCTGCTGGAGGAGACACGAAGTAGTGGAGATGGGCGTTGCTTCAGAGCTCAACAAAAGCTAGTTTGTTGACTGCATATGGAGACAAGAAGCAGCATCAATTGCCGCTTGATGCGTGGCCAGCTGCAGCGTGAGACAAGGAGGTCCACGGAAGAGAGAAAGGGGCTTCGATTTTCTCGAGTGAAAGAAAGGAAGATGGAGAGGAAACCGCACGAAGAGAATGAGAAGGGAGAGAGAGGATGGAGGTGGACGGTGGGTGAGAGAATGCAAGGAGATAGAGATGAAAAAGGATGGAGGGTCCCTTGGGCTTGATTTTTCCACAAATATCTCCAAGACTTGGTTTTGGCCATGTATAATCCCTTGGCCTCCAATGGGCCACACCAACACTTCTCACAACACTTCAAATGGTGCATTTTGGCTAGGCATGAGGGGATTACGAAATTGGCATCATCTCCTCTCAATTGGACACTTGAATAATCTCAATTCATCCTCATTTGGCTTCTATAATTTCAATTGGTCATCCATTGATTACCCCGGCATTTTTCCTCATCTTTGAACCCATATTCCATCTCAATTTTGCATCCAAAAACCATCTCCGGTATTTTCTGCACTAAAACAATCCGGCGACGACTTTTTCCCAAAAAGTGTCGGATGTCAGAAAAATCTTCTGAGACTGAGTCGATACTCCTAGAATTTATTGTGACATGGCCAAAACTTCAATTTCTGAAATCGGACTCAAATTGGCGGTTAATTTCCATTCGGCGCGTTTTTAGTGTGACCTAGACTATCGGGTGGTTTTCAGAACTTTTTAAGGCGAATGACCCGTGGTCGATTTTCTTCGAACCACTACGAACCCACTTGACTCATTGGCGACTCTTGATTGTCGTGAAAATCTCGAGGATTCAAATGCGGACACAGGGTACCAAAACAATAACAAAATCAGTCTAGTGTCGGCCGATGAGAATTTTCTAATTTAGTGGTGTCACCCACGATTAGTCACATATCTCTATCGATCCAGTCTATCTCGATGTCAAATCGATTTTTTTTAAGCGTGCCGTAGTGACCTCTAAAGATGGACACGGTCAAGAAGCCGATTCCCGATCGAGTTCTCAAGTCTATTGCCTTAAAATTCCTTAATCATTTCCCCGGATAGTCTAGTTATCTTGAGAGTGATCGGCTCGAGAATAACCCTATAGACGCGTTAATGAAATATCCGATTTATTCAGTAGAAGACAGGGTTGAAGAATCTGGATGTCACACTTATCTCTTCTTCTCTCTCCTCTCTCTCTTCTCCTCCATTCTCTCCCACGTGACCGAACCCCCCCTTCTTTCTTCTTCTCCTTCTTTCTTCTTCGTGGAAACAGCGAACCAGAAGCTGAAGAAGCCGAGACAGCAGCAGCCACACCGGATCGTCGTCGCTACCCATGCTCCGCCGCCGTCCCGCCCGCCTTCGCCTCTCCTTCGCCCTCCTCGGCCACCGTTGACGCCCCCTCTCTCTCTCCTCTTGTTCGAACGAGCCAGCAAGACAGAAGAAGCAGCTCGCCGTCGTCACCGCTTGCCGCCGTCCCGCCGTCCGTGCCCGCACCCACTCGTCCGTCGTTCGCCTCGTGCTCCGCCAGCCCTAGTTTCCTTGCGCCCAAGCCTCCCTCGTGTGTCTCTCGCCCCTGTTCCATCTCGTCCAGCCATCGTGAGTGGCCGAGCAAGCCACCGGAGCCGCCGTGTGGCCTCACCGGACCGCCTCTTGCTTTCCCGACCTCTCTCCGCCTCTAACCATCTCTATTTTCCTCTGTTTCGCAGCTAATCCAGCAACCCATGAAGTGGGTTTTCAGCTGGCTCTTGGGCCGTTTTGGGCCGTTTCCGGGCCTCGAACCCGAGCCGTGCTTTGTGAAGAATCGTTCCTCGTGTCGTCCCCATCGGATTGATCCGATTTGCGCACGATTTGGTGAGTAATCTCACTAATCCTGGATTAGTTGGCTAATTATGCTTAAGGTTGGTTTAGTTTTAATTAATTATGTTTAGGTTGTTAGATTAGAATAAATTAGCAATTATTAGTCAATTGTGATGCGATTTAGATAAATTGATTGCGCAATTAGCAAGTAGACGTGATCTACTAATTATTGGAAGTGCGTTGGGATTTTTCCCGACCCTTAGTGGGCTTCAATAGGCTTTTCGGGCCTAAGTGGAATTTTTGGTATTTAAATATTATTTTCGGAATTAAATTAATTAATTATTTATTTTCCGAAAATTCAAGTGGGGTGGCCAGTAACCGGAATATTATGATGATGACCGTGGTGAAGTCTGTTTATTTAATCGGGCTTTATCTTGAGCTAAATTGAATTTTAATGTTAATTGTTTAATTTTCGAAATTTATTATTTAATTATTTATTTTTCGGAAATTAAGATTGAGATGGCCAGTGACCGGAATATTATGCTGATGATCGTGGTGTAGCCCGTTTATTTAAATTGACTTTATTTCAAGCTAAATGGAATTTTAAATATTTATTAATTAATTTTCGAAATTAATTAATTAATTATTTATTTTTCGAAAATTAAGAATTTGATGGCCGACGGCCGAATTTTTGTGCTGATCATCGTGGCGCAACCCGTTTATTTAATTGAGCTTTATTTTTTGCTAAAGTGAATTAATTGTGATTATAAGATTATTTTCCTGGATTAATTAATTTGGAAAATTAATTGGAAAATAACTAGGTGTCGGTTTATAGCACCAAAAGTGTTTTGGTGGACACTAATAATGGTGGGAATTGTGGAATCGAAATCATTATATTTTGGCTAAGGCCAATCGTGTACTAATGCACGATATTTTATTAATGATGATAAAAGATGAAAAGAAATGCTGTGTGATGTGGCTCGGCAATTATTACATCGCTTTGGCATGTAGGATGCCTTAGAGAATGCACGTAAATTGTTGAATATTGATCATGCCTGTGTGGCGATAGTTGATCATGCCTGTGTGACGATAGTTAATCATGCCTGTGTGGCGTAGATTGTGCCTGCGTGGCCGTATTTCTGTGTATCGAGTATCGGTTGCCAGTGATAAAGGTATTGTGGTAGACTACTGATCATACTGGAAATTGTGGTAATGAAAGTGAGTATGTAAGATGTATGTTGACCTGATGACTTGGCATGTCATTTAGAAATTTGGTCATGTGTATCGTGGCTCGATGATCGGTCCCATCACCTCAGAGAATGCACGTGGCTCGGTGATTGGTTTTATCAGTTGAGACTGTATAGCAATGACTGGAATGACCTAAAGATGGTCCGGCTGACATGTAATCGACTAAGTCGATTGATCTTTGCCTTGAGTCTGATATTGTAAATTGATTGATTGAATGGGAATGACCATGAGTGGTCTTGTTGGCGTGTGATCGACTAGGTCGATTTGATCGATGCCTCGATCTGTGATGTGATTACTTAGGTGCCTATTGTGAACTGTGCTAATATGCAGGTGGAATTTGAGGCCAAGGTAAGTCTTCTGCCCTGTGCGTGTTTAGGCAGCCTATAGTATAATAGTTTACTAATCGGGCTTAGTGGGGTAGAACTCGCTGAGACGTAGTCTCATCCCAGTTTGGGGAAAACATTTCAGGATCCCGACGAGGAGTTGAGGAGGAGGAATTTGTGAAGGAGAACTCTGAGGTGAAATTGAGGAAGAGAATGATCTGAGTGAAGAGGAATCAAAAGAGGATCAGGATGATCCCGAGTATGACTTAGACGAGGATTGAAATCCCATCTCTTTGTGAACCCTTTTTGTATATGTGTAGATAGAGTGAGACTCTGAAGTTGCGAATAGTTTGTGAAGTGTTCTGTCTAATGCCATGTATAAAGATTTGGTTGTAAATTTTAATATGAAAAATATAGCATGCTTTTCTATCCCATTGTTTTATTATCTGGGGATTTATAATTGCTTCCGCATGTGCTTACTAAATGAAAGGGTCGGCGATATATAGTCCTGGGATATCGCATATTAAAATCGACCAAGAGAAGGATGTGTGCGTGCCCAAGGATTGGGGCGTGACAGGTGTGGTTCGGGAGAGAGGGACAATGGTGAGAGAGAGAAAATGAAAATGTGAGTCTTGTGATTATATAAGGAAAAATGGCGGAGCAAACGAGGATGTTCCCCCCTCCCTTAATTTTAATAACCCAATTAAATTAAATAAAAGAGCTCAATAAAACCTAGTTTTGAGAGAAACAAGACCAAGTGCATATATCTACCCATGCACGTTCCAAAATCCTCAAAATGATTGCACAACTTTTGTGTCGATTGATTATTATGACACCTGTCCGACAAAAGTCGTCCTAATATCTTTGCGTCACATATGACCTCTTGCAATCTAAAATCTCGCATCTCCGGGCATAGGTAAAACTAAAAATTCCTTTTAAACTAAATAAGCGAGTAAAGTCTCTTACGACTTCACGCAGGCCCGTTCTCGTGGCCCAACCTGACTCGTGAACCCAACTTAATTTTATTTATTGAGCGGCCCACGAATAAAATTTCAAGGCCTAACTCTATAAGTCGGCCCCAAGCCGTGGCGCAACTTGGCCCACGACAACCCTTCGAGCTTTCTATTTATTCACCTAATGATTTTCAAGGCTGGAAAATTCGGAGTATCACACCTGCAGCCTCGTCCTTTCTTGCACTTTCTTCCGCACCATCACAGGACTCTTTTCTATGTGCGCGTTATGTGCATGGTTGTTAGGATCGCGATCCAGATTATAGGATCATGATCATTCGTTCCTACGACTCAAAAACTTTGAACAAGTCTGCAGGGATCGTGATCTGTATCTTAGGATGGCTATCCCAACTACGATTCCACTATTCAAGGTTTAGAAGGCAATTCTGCCTTTTTAGCTGGAGCAAATATGAAATTGGGCCTCCATCCCCTAGCGCATGTGCCAATTTCTTCTTAATCATGTTTAGGCTCCATTTGGAAAATATGAGGCTTGGCCTAGGATGAAGATTAATGAACAATAGAAAGTGAAAAAGTGCAGAGACACCATCTCTTCTTCTTCTTCTTCTTCAGTCTTGAATAAATGATGAGATGGGCATCGACCACCGTTGGCTTTCTGAACTGTGCCGTCCTTTGGGGATGAGAGAGACAAAGCTTCCGTCCTTCTGCAACCAGATGAGAGAGACCTCTAACATCATTGAGAAATTGGCGCACGATTTGACTTGGCCTAGTAGCATAATATCTTTGGATGTATAGTCAAAGTGAGGTTTATTATAGAGAAAGGGGAGGTGTTGGGATGGATAAATTGGAGTGTGTCCTAGATTGAGGTAAATCATATTTTATCCTTTGAAATAAAGAAAGAGACGATACGTATTCCAAGGGAGAGCAGGACAAAATAAAGGATTAGAAATTCGGAAAAGGCAAGAAAGTAATTCCTCGGCAGCCTTCTTCTTGATTATTATGGTGATTATTTTAGTGTGATCCTATTTAATACACCTTAAGAACTTGGGCAAGGAGATTTTAAGCTTTTACATCTTTGACATGGTGCTTTAATTGTTAGCTGATAAACTGGCAACCAAGAATTTAAATCAGAGTAATCTCTCACATGAGAACGCTACCTTTAAGCTTCACTATCCCTCTTTTTAAGGTTAATATGCATCTAATTGCAATGATTTAAGCAAGAATCTAATACTTCAAATATGTAGGATATTATGATCTTGATCTGATCTTGAAGACTTCAAAAGGATCCTACTTAGCATCTCGATCCTGATAACCTTTTTGTGTGTGCGTGTCTCTGTGTGTGTGACAAAGGTTGCCCAACTTTAATATTTATTGTGATTTTATTTGGTCTTAGTTATTTATTTGACAGGAGAAGTATGGATTAGTTGTAAAATTTCTAATGGGTGACTCCATAGTGAAACTGCTTTTCTGTTGGGTAAGCAGCTTTACATGGAGCTTTTCTTCTCTATGTCAGTGTCCGTCTTGTCCCTGTGCTCATATTGCATGGATGGAGACTAACTGCAAAACATTAAGAAAGTGAAAGGGCAATTTTACAGTTTCCTCATCAGTTTGGTATAAGATTGATCTCTGAAGCATAGTGGGCCTAAGAGCCTTGAGTGTAGGATTCGCCTCTTTAATTTCAGCCAAAGAGCGGGGAAAGTTTGTCTTCGTTTGTTTATATTATGGAATTTTGTGGCCTCCTTTTCTTCAGATCGAATGAATATCTGGTATTTGTGCTCATCTTGCATGGATGGAGACTAACTGCAGAACTTTAAGAAAGAGTAAGGGCAATTTTACAATTCCTCATCAGTTTGGTGTAAGATTGATCTCTGAAGCATAATGGACCTAAGAGCCTTAAGTGTAGGACTAGCCTCTTTAATTTTAGCGAAAGAGTGTGGAAAATTTGTCTTTGTTTGCTTCTATTATGGAATCCTACGGCCTCCTTTTCTTCAGATGGAATGAATAGCTGGTATTTGTTCTCCAACGGATTATACTCTCGAGGCTTCAAGTTGTCCCTTTTATCCAGGGAGGGTACTCAACTAATTAACATACTATGTCAAGTAGTATATTGTATGAATAACTTTTCCCTTACAACTTAGTGATTGCATCGCTGCTTCCTGAATACACACACACACACACACACACACACATGCTTGTTTAAACTTTATGATACATGAAGTCTTACACATTAGCAAGAATCTTTAACATCCTTGATTAAGTTGAAAATTAGCTTTGTACCCATGATATGTCCCCCCTTTCCATTTTTGTAGTTTTCCTTGGATCCTTGGTTTAATTACACTAATATTTTGCCTACAATGCCCAGTTGGTCATATGCTTAAACGATTGTGAGTAACCGTTTCTTTAGTAGCTATTCGTTTTGATAGCTTACCTGGACTCCAGTGGTGCTGTTTTGGGCTTTCTCTTGGTTGCTTAAGTCGAATTGGACAAAATTTTAGGATTCTTTGTTCGTGTTTTTATCTCTCTCGGTTGCTTGACAATCCACATATGTTGACCAAGATTGATCCAAATGGAGCTTTGCTTCAACTTAGGTGAGTGATTACGAGTTTTACTTGTTCCAAATCCATTGTTGTTTATACTGTCTGTTGTTTATTCTGATTATGTTTACCCCCTTTCTAGTGTTTTTCTTGCTCTTTGGTTATGCCCTTACAAGAATGAGTGCCTTTTTGCCTCGTCAAGGTTCCTGTGAAGAGTATTTTATTACCCTTCAAACTTGCGTTTCTTATCTTTACAAGTTGTGGTTCTTCTTCTTACATGCTCATTGGAAGAGATGGATTATATTTTGCATTGACAACCAAAACACATGGTCAAACACCAAATAAAAAAACAAATGTCATAAGCGGCAAGGGAGGAATTGTCTTCTCGGTCAGATATGAATGAAGATTCAACTAACTCCTATGAGCGTACTAATCACATGAAAGTGCCACATGGGGTTATTATACATATTTTATGTACATTTTTGCTTTTAAGATTTATTGGACCTGCTAACCTGTGGCTTCTCACCTGTGATGGATGCACTAGTTGCTGATCATGTGATGATGTTGTGTCATTGGGTGCATTGTGCTTGGTTTGGTAGGAAGGAGAGATGTGTCGTGCAATTTGGAAAATGATGTTACAAGGATGAATGCTTGTTGGAGGTACTATTTATTGAGTCTGTTTAGAGACTTTAAGCTAATTCTAGTTTTCATTAAATGCATGAAATCAAATGCGCAGAGAAAAAAGGTGAATAAACTTACCTCCTTGCTGATTGCATATTTTGTTGGCTGACATGAATGAATGTGCTTTAGACCATCCTTAAAGGAATTATCCCTGTGTTTCTGTTAAAAAATTTTGATTGATTTCTATGAGAATTTAATGTTGTTCCGATAAGGCTTCCTTCCCATGGAACAATTGCTCCCCTAACTTGGGCTGTTTTAGACAAATTTATCAGCAAAATAAGGCTGATCAGGAGATAGTCCAAAGGCTGATTTTGTTTTTGGGAGTATCCATCCTGATTCAGAGGTTGCTGATAATATCATTTGGAGATCTCCTTGTATTGATGTGGATTCCATCAAATCGTTCAGAGATACGAAGCTGCTGCGTGTTCTTCTTAGATGTAGTCCAAGTTGAATTGTAACTCTTTTTTTAGGTCAAGCATGATCAGAGAACCATCTAGATATTTTTTGTGGGAAGTAGAGAGTTCGTAGGATGATCCTACCATATCTATTGTAATCATCTGAGTTAGTTGTGCCTCTTTTCTCTTTTCTTTTTGAATCATATATCAACTTGGTTGCTAATGTCCTGTTGGTTTTCTGTTGTAATCATCTAGTTCCAAATGAAGAGAGATTTGTGGACCTCATTTAAAGCATAAATGCTTTTTACTATCTTTCTTTAAGCACATGTAATTCGTCCTCATTGGAAAACCAAGATAATACGATTGGCTAGGGAATACAAGTAGATGATCCAGGGGAAATATATGAACCAGCATTGATCACAGTTAACTTTACTTTGACTAAGAAAGAATAGTAAATACTGTTTGTGTTGCTGTGAGAAGGAGCAAAATAATGGCTGCAAGAACGGACACAAAAGCCCAAGGACTATGGAAATATTCCCTCCTTAGTTTTGCCATCCAGATGTTCCTCCTCTTGTCACAATGTGCATTCACATTTTGGAAGATCTCGGAGTAATAGGAACCGAATACAAGGACGTTGTCACACATATTATTGAACAGCTGCGCAACCATCTTGTCATCGCCCAATTGGTTCTTAATAATTCCCGCGTGGCGAAGCACCTCGACGTCCTTTGAAGAGTTTATGAGGCGATCCATGAAGTCCATATAATCCGTAAAGTAGTTGATGTCTCTCCTTTGACAATGCTGCTCGTACGCGATCAGGTTTCGATATTTGGATTCGGTCTGGTCCTCTACCTCCAAGACCGGTATCTCGAGTGTCCTGTTCTTGAATTTGATATCACTCAATCGGCCCCCTTGCACAGCTCTAAACCTGACTCCTGACTCCCTTAGCTCAATCGCCGAGGGCATGACTGTCGTGCGGCCTAGCTGGGTCATTCTAGGCAAGCTAGAAGTGTGCCACGCGTGATATAGATGCAGAAGATGTTCGCCCTTGCCAATCGTCGAATTTTGGCCGGGGCTTTCTGAACAAAAATTGAAGTACTCGATGGCGACTCCGCTGAACTCAGGAGGCTCGCCCCCACCTTTAGTCAGGTCATATAGCTTGCTCAAGACGAAAAGCGGGAGTTGGTTCTCGAGCAGCAATAAATCACGGTGGACGGAGCATTGAAGCCAATCTGACTTCATAAGCGGATCGTCTTTGTCTGTTGGTATCTTCTTAATGCACTTACGGAACAACTCAACGATGAAACAACCATCAATGAACATCATCGCAAGAAACTTTTCTTGGGAGAGGTCGATGGTTTCCGCATAGCAATTACGCGCCTGCTTTTCCATTTTTCTAAGAGTCAGCACATACCTGTCGACGCTCCCCTCCTTTCTCCTCTTCAGCAATTGCTGCAGGTATCGCAATTTTTGCTCCTCCATGAATTTGAACTTGTCATTTCCATGGTGATAAGGGCCGATGGCTAGGATCTCTGGGTCATAGGCTTTCTCGTTGACTTCGCGCAGCTGATGATGGACCTTAAATATACTATGCTTCGGTGAAGTGGGAGGCACACCGCGAAGCATATTCTCGATGTAGATTGAGACATGATCTCGTGCCCTGGAATGCTCATAGATCCCAGCATGCTGTATTGGTTACAACATAATTAATGTGATAATAAGCACGGAGTAAAGCAAGAATATGGTTTCTCGTGTTCTTAAAATGGTTCATGTGCTTCCCTTTCATTAAGGGCTACTTACGAAAAATGTCCTTGTATACACTCTTGCCAGATTTTTATTTTGGTCATCATACTATTTTTTGGGAAATACATAACCCTTAAACTAATCTCCAAACATGGGGGCGCCACCTCAAAGAAAAGAAATAAACAAACTAATTTTCGAATAAATTTTCAGAACAAATTCTGCGTTTCTGTGTGATTATTAATGGAAAATGCTAACTAGGCACCGGAGTTGAACATGTGGAGCTGGCATCGAATTTAAACAAATCAATAAATTAGGAAAAATTACAAAAATGATCTAACAATGGTGGATCAGAAAGGGGAAGGGAAATTCATGATGACTTACTTGATTGAATTGGCGATTGCTCATTCTTCTCGCGAAGCTAGACCAATTGTTCTCTTTTCGTGGGATTGTGTATTCAGTGATATGCGTATAGATAAAATGAGACTCCGCCAAACATCAACCTTTAAAACCAGATACAAACACGTTTTACTTGAGACCCCACAAAAGAAAACACGCTTTCATTCGTCTCTTTTGACCTTGGTCGCCAATAATTCTGAAGATGGAAGTTACTTCGACGAACTGAAAGTTCCTGGAAGTTGATGAAGCGGCAAAAGGCCAAGAAAGACATAAGAAAACATTAAAAAGTGACTTTATGAGAACGATCCCACAAGTTGCATTTTACCATCCGAAAATTGACCATTCTAAAATTCTTCATGAATCTTTTTTTTTTTTTAAACATTTGTAAAGGATCCTACGTTCTACTGTAGGAGTGTTAAAATGCGTCATGATCCATTTTTGGACTCATATTTTATTTATATGAATTGCATATGAATAAAAAAGTTTTAAAATCCACCTAAAACTGAGTCCAAAAACTGAATCTGATTTAAATGGATGGTCAGAATTTACGATCAATTTTTAATCCATTTAAAATATTAGAAGGCTCACTTAACAGAAGTGCAGGAAGATGACGATCCATTTTCATCAAGGAAAGGAGCTTCTTCACTCCGCTCTCTCCACTCTCTTCAAATCCCACTGATGAAGTGCTTTTATATAGAGAGGAAAAAACACAGATACGGGGGTAGCAGTAGGGTTTTCACTTAAATGGCTCCCCTTCTTTTCCTGCTCGTTTTTCCCCGCAAAGGGGTAAATAATGACAGACGGAGAAGGTGGAATTCGTGGGGTCTGCTGGTAATAAAAAATGACCCTCCTTCACCACCTGCCATGGTGGCTCCGCTGTAGGCTCCCTGACTTCCACGCTGGAGGTCGGAAGTTCAAAGCCCCTGCAACGCAAGTTGCAGGGAGGCAAGCAGAACATTGGCGACATACCTGGGGTACGTGGGTGGTGGTTTCCTACGTGCCTCCCCAGGATTTACTTACGCAGTTGTCAGTTGTGCGGGGTTCCCACCAAAAAAAAAAAAAATGACCCTCCTTCCATTTCACCTCTGTCGATCACTTTTCAGAGAGAGAAACAGAGTGACAAAAGTTTGACTCGTGAATCGAGGATGTCAGAGTCAGTGGGGGTAAGCTGTCTGCATCCGAGGACCGAGGCTAAGAAAATGCTGAAAAGGAAAGGGAGGAATTTTTATTTTTTTTCTTACCAAAAAAAAAAAAAAGAGGAGGTGATTCCCCTTCGCCTTGGCCCCTTGGTCACGTCTCTCTTCCACATTGTAGGTAGTCCTTGGACTCACAAAAAATTGGATGAAGATGCAAAGGTCTCACAAAAATTAGGAAGAAACGCCAAATATTGACTTAAGGAGAGAGACGGATGAAGTCATCCACTAGTTGCGTTGTACCGTGTGAAAATGGACCATTTCACGAAACTTCATGGGACACGTGGAAAGAGTCATATGTGAAAGAGCCCTACTTTCTACCGACCCAGCTGGAAACCATAATTGGGTTACACGACTGAGATGACTTAGATAATTGTGATAAATGCAAATATAAATATGCTGGCCCAATTCTTTGGATTGGTGCGGTTGAACGACGCGTTGAGAGATTGAGCTAAAAGTACGTTTTAAGATCTCATAAACTCAACCGCGTGTAACTGTTCTAGGTATTTTAATGAACTGTGAGAAATATATGAACTAGCATTGATCACATTTACTTTTGCTTTCTGTAAGAAAAAAACACTAAATAATATTTGAGCTGTTGTGAAAAGGAGCAGCATGATGGCTGCAAGAACAGACAAGAAAGCCAAAGGCATATGGAAATATTCCCTCCTCAGTTACGCAATCCAAAAGTTCTGTTGTGATGGGGCGAGCGATCGAACAATAATATAGACAGAAGAAGAAAATAAATCAGATACCAGATTTACGTGGTTCAATCATAAAGACCTACGTCCATGGGAAGAGCAGCAACGAATTTCATTATAGATCAAACAATACAAGGAGATTACACACTCAAGTAACTCAAATACTCTTTCGGTGTTTCCCAAGCCCCAATTACGCCCAATAACACACGCAGTGTTTAACCCCGAAATTTCTCAAGAAATAATCTCTCAATCTCACGGAGGAATTACACGCAAATCTTACCTCAAGATTTAATCGGCTACAAACACTAATTCTTCTTGGATGTAATTGCACGAACGAAAATCAATGACAAAACCCACGTCAAGCACTCGCTTAGAAAACAGTGCTTCAAGAGATCTTCACGTTTGCCACGGCGCGAAGACAACGTTGCTCTGCTCACATCAACAAACCCTTTGGCAACCACACGCACTCTTACGACAAAAAAGAGAACAAATATATATGATATAATATGCATGGCAGCCAACTTCAAATCAGAATAGGAAAGTTGGACACGTCGGTCAACAAGTCCAACTTGAACTTTCCTCTTTTTCTTGTTATCTTGAACGTGCAGTATATACGAAATTTGATTTCTGTAATCTATAAATTCATGGCTTGGTCTCTACAAATCATCAACTTGAAGTCCAAATATCAACTTTCCTTTAATTTATCTTGGGTTCGGTTTCGTTCATAGACTCAAACTCGAGACAAATTATAACAATCTCCACCTTGGCTCGACGTTTGAGTCAAATTGCAATCGTTTCGCAAAAATTCAAACTTTGCTACTACTTTCCCATAGCCCCCGATGGGCTCAACCGCCATAGATATTATCTAAGTCCAAGACTCTCTTGAATTTCGCCATAACCAATGACTTCATCAGAATACCAACTCCACATGCACCTTTAACTGCTTCGCAGGGATTTTCTAACATAACCCCCTCAACCACAGATAAAGTAAAACCATTATTACATCTATATCTGATAGGAGATCGAATACGTACCTTGTCAATATCAGCAGTTATAGCAACCGTTGGTTCTATAAGCTCCACCTCGCTATGAGTACCATCTGTGTCGATTACTTTGCTAGTACTCGTACTCACTACCTCAGGAGTTTTTGGTCGCAACTCCACCTCAAGCTGAACACCGTCCAAATCCGTATTAACACTGCCACAAACACTCCTAGCCAGAAGTATTAGAGACTCATCAAGGGTAACTTCTCTGCTGTTAACAGGTGAATTTATATCCGGACACCACCTTGTGCATAACCATGGAATATGCACATTGCCCTCCCATTGAGCTTACCATCACTCACTTGAAAATAACACGAGCAACTAAATATTAAGAATAGAATAATCAGCAACATTACCTGACCATACTTCTTCAGAAGTTCACCATTTAGTAGCAGTTGATGGGGATTTATTTACTAGGTAGCTTACCGTACTTAGCACATCAACCAGGGATTTCCTAGCCATACTAGCACTAGAGATAATTTTTCGGGCTGTCTCTAGTAATGTTCTACTCATCAATTTTGTAAATTGTTCTGATTTACTGGCACTAGTGCGGTGTTTCACTATGCCCTTTTTTCATGCAGAATTTATTTGCCAGCTCTGAGCAAAACTCCATGCTATTGTCAGTCTGCACATGCTTGATCAACTTACCAGTCTCCGTCTCGATCAAAACTCTTGACTGCAAGATCCTGACACCAGCATCAAACTTGTGCCTTGGCACAAACACCCATGTCTTCCTCGAGCAGTCAAAAAACTCTCGAACATATGCATTCGACGTCTCCGTAGTGAAATTTGTCACTATCTCACCTTGAAGTTTATACAGACCTTTGTGCTTGATTCCTTTCATTATCACCAGGGCACCTCGAACAACCTTCAGAACTCACCGTTTGAAGAATACCTACAACCAACTGAATCTAGGGCACCCAAGGAAATTAAGTTCTTTTTCAATTTTGGAACATGCCTCACTCCAGTCAATGTCCTCACAATACCATCATGCATTTTGATTTTAACATCACTAACATCCACAACATCGCACTCAGCGTTGTTCCCTAACTGGACTTTACCACTATCCGTGCATTGATAAGTGATAAACCAGTTTTTATTTAGTGTGACATGAAAAGAACAACTAGAATCCATAATCCATCCATCAAGCGATAAATCATTAGTGACAAACAAGACATAATCGGCATTATCTGCTACAGCTACAACATTATTTACAGAATAAACTATAATTTCCTTATCATTCTCATTCTTCAACTTAAGGCAATCCCTTCTAAGATGCCCCCCTTGCCACAGCTCCAACAGACAACATTAGCAATCCTAGATTGACTACGTTTGTTCATATTAATACTATCATTACCCACACGTGTTCTAGATCTTCCTCTATTTTCACCTACTAAAGCAGTAGATACAGGTTCGCTAGATTCTCTTCTACGAATGTCCTCGCTCAGAATCAAATCTCGAACCCCATCAAACGTCAAACTTGTTAACTCAGAGGAATTACTAACAGCAGTAACGGTAGTATTCCAACTATCAAGCAATGAGGATAACAGAATCAAAGCACGTACCTCATCTTCAAAATCAATCTCAACTGAACTCAATTGACTAACAATCACATTAAAATCATTCATATGATCTGCAATTGACGCACCTTATTTCATCTTCAAGTTAAACAGACGTCACATCAAACAGACATTGTTGATCGTAGAGGGCTTCTTGTACATATCTGATAGGGATTGCATCAAATCAGCAATAGTCTTCTCGTTCAGGATGTTAAACGCGACGTTACGAGCCAATGTCAGCCAAATAACACCCATAGCTCGTTTATCCAGCAAATCCCAATTAGCTTGCTTCATCGTCTCTGGTTTCTCCCCAGATAAAGGCAAGTGCAGATTTATCTGGTAAAGATAATCTTCAATCTGCATCTTCCAGAAATTAAAATCCTTTCCATCAAATATGTTGATTCTCACTTTTACTTCTTCTATCGCCATCGATTCACTTTAACTTATCCAAGCCTGGCTTTGATACCACTTGTTGCAATGGGGCGAGCGATCGAACAATAATATAGACATAAGAAGAAAATAAATCGGACACCCGATTTACGTGGTTCAGTCGTAAAGACCTACATCCACGGGGAAAGCAGCAGCAAATTTCACTATAGATCAAGCGATACAATGAGATTACACACTCAGGTAACTCAAATACTTTCTCGGTGTTTCCCAAGCCCTAATTACGCCCAATAACGCACGCAGTGTTTAACCCCGCAATTCCTCAAGAAATAATCTCTCAATCTCACGGAGGAATTACACGCAAATCTTACCTCAAGATTTAATCGGCTAAAAACACTAATTCTTCTCGGATGTAATTGCACGAACGAAAATCAATGACGAAACCCACATCAAGCACTCGCTTAGAAAACGGTGCTTCAAGAGATCTTCACGTTTGCCACGGCATGAAGATCACGTTGCTCTACTCGCATCAACAAACCCTTTGGCAACCACACGCACTCTTACGGCAAAAAAGAGAACAAATATATATGATATAATATGCGTGGTAGCCAACTTCAAATCAGAATAGGAAAGTTGGACACGTCGGTCAACAAGTCCAACTTGGACTTTCCTCTTTTTCTTGTTATCTTGAACGTGCAGTATATACGAAATTTGATTTCCGTAATCTATAAATTCATGGCTTGGTCTCTACAAATCAGACACTTGAAGTCCAAATATCAACCTTTCTTTAATTTATCTTGGGTTTGGTTTTGTTCATAGACTCAAACTCGAGACAAATTATAACACGTTCCACCTCCTGTATTGTAACAATACCCATTCAGATTTTTAAAGATTTCAGAGTAATAGAAATTGGATAGAGTGACGTAGTCACCCATCTTTTTGAACATTTGCGCAACCACCTTATCATCGCCCTAGTAGTTCTTAATAATCCTTACGCGACGAAGCACCTTGATGTCCTTTGAAGAGTTTATGAGGCAATTCATGAATATCACATAATTCGTAAAGTACTTGATGTCTCCACCTTGACAATGGTGCTCACGCATGATTAGGTTTTGAAATTGTGACTCAGTTTGGTCTTGTACAATCAAGACTGGTATCTTGAGTTTCCCACTCTTGAATATGATGTCTTTCATGTGTCGCCCTTGCACTACCTTTCATGAAATTTGTTGCATGTCTAGTTCCATTTGCTATTCAACCTAAGGATCATTCACTTCTTTACTTCTTTTATAACATCTCATATACAGCCAATTGCATTTGGTTCTACAGAGCTCCATTTCTTAAAGATTATGTTCATTACTTGTTTTCAATTTAATTGTACTACAAATCTTTCAAGTTTTGTAATCTCTACAATTGAAAGCTGACACTATCGCCACACTCGGTGAATTCAATTTTTTCCTGGTTTTCTTGTGATAGGAAACTAGCGATCCTCCTCAAGGTGGTCAAGAGTCGGAACCCGCGACCCCATCATCTACTGTAATTCTATCATCCAGACAAATGGCTGATGAGCTTGCTTGTCGCTTCGTTTGGCATTCTCTTGAAGTGATCAACTCCAAAAGCGCAGATTTTTATTTTTATTTTTGAAAATTTCCTTCTACAATTACCTCGAAAAATGGATGAAGAAAGTTCTCTTGCGAAAACCTCACATTAGAATATTGGAACGGAGTTATCTGCTTGAGAGTTCTGTTTATGGAAATGCACAAGGTAATGTAAAACTTGTGCATGCACATGTACACATATACCTGAAGAAGAATTCCTCGTGTTCTTTTGTTTTATTGACATTCATGTAGTAACATAAATGTAAATCTGACATGAATGCTAAACAAATTGTCCATATTGCATTCAAAGGTCACTACGTGTGAATTTTGCATGGTCCCACCGTGTGGTACTTAAGAATCGACAACTATAAACAACAAGAAAGAAAGTTGGGTAAAATAAAACTTTATGATTGGGCCATATCATCACATAATTGAATTCTTTTACCATTTCCCCTGCACATATTACTTTATCGTTTACATTAATTAGATAAAAAAAGCTTAATTGTCCGTCATTGATTTTTTTTTTGAAAATTTAAAATGGATTCATGCAATGTATAAAGAGGTTATTAGTAATTTTAATTATATATATTTGGCAAAAATGTAATCATTAATTATAAATGTGGACTAATAAAAGCGCAAATCAATCGAGAAAATGGAATAATATCAAAACAGTGAAGTTAAAAGGTTTTTAAGATAAAAAAAGGATTAAGATCAAAATAATGAAAAGGTTAAAGGTTTGTAAGATAGAAACCATGGATTTGTATAGTTACGGCACGTTTGGTAATGATTTTTTTTGAGAAATTTTTTTAATCAAAAATGGTTTTTGTGATTCTATTATTGGGAACAATTTCTTAGTAAAATAATATGTTTGGTAACTGCACAAAATTTCTATTTCCGAGATAAAAATGCATTTATAGAATTCTTATTTTTTTTTTGGTTTCTTTTAGTTTTTAAATACTTTTATTATAGTTCTCTTATTCTTTTTTTTTCTTTTTTTCTTTTTATTTTCTTCTTTCTCCTTCTTTGTGGTCGGTTGAGATCCGCCGAGCTCGCCGAAGGCTTGACGTGGTTGGAAGAGCTCGGCCTCACTAGATGCGGGCGAGGTCAACCTCACTCGGCCAAGGCAAGGCCGAGCCTCGCCTAGACATGGCAAGGCTTGGGCTGATGAGCCTCGCTGTGGCTTAGCATCACCAGCCCTCATATGGTCGGTCACCGACCATGACCGAGGCTAATGATCGACCAAAAGGAAGAATAAGAAAAGGAAAGAGAAGAAGAAAAGAAGAGAAGAAAAAGTTTAGATTGATTTTAGGAATTATTCCCTGGAATAACAATAAACTTTTTCTATTTCTTGATTCTCTTCCAAATCTATTTCTAAGAACAAAAAAATGGATTTTTATTCTCGAGAACAAAAAAAATAATTTTTTTTTGTTCCGAAAACAAAATAGCAGAATAAGTTGTTCTCGAAAATGTTACCAAACAAACTCTTGTTTAGATAAAAAGTTTAATTTTTCCTTTTATCTAACATTCATGTTCTTTAAAAAAGATAAAACGAATTCAACTGTACGTGTATAAATGTAGTAAGTTAATAACCCATTTTCCTATTTACTCCATAAATATTCGATTTTTTTTTTTGTACATATAGAATTTTTGCGAATTAATCTTCTGGAACTAAAGGAGTATTCACAAAATAGAGTCGATGATGTGGAATTAATCGACTCATTGAGTGATCAATCAAAACTATTTTGACCCACCAAATCAAATAGCTCTTCCGTTTTAACGCTGGAGTTCTAGAATTCTTGATAAAATCTCCATTGGACGGCTTGATTTTGATGGAAGAGCTCTTCTATCGATGTATTAATTATATAGACCAAGCTTTCTATATTCACTATCACCAAGCTTTCCGTATTTATATGTTGGAGGTGAAATCTCTTTAAATTCACCTTTGTCCATACAAACCACTTTCCCCGATTAGTATGGTCATTATGCTGGTGGCATTTTCCATCTTTTGGAGCCTGGTTCTTCCCATTTGTCACGACATATCATGATTAGGAGCTAAACATACCTTGTCAAGCGAGGTGGCAGCCCTCGCCACTTGCCTGCAAGGTCATCTGCGACCCCGGACGATGGCAGGGATCCTAGCCCAGACCTACAGCGTCTACAGCAAGAAGACAATCCTCACCCAGATTTGAGGCGAAGGCCACAATCCATGTCGTCAAAGAAGATTGAAGAGGGGGGTGGCGCTCAACCAATTGAGAAAAATAGTTGGTTTTTTGAACAATTCTGAGATTGACGTGGGGATTGAAATTAGGTCTGACTATGGTGTATTCTATGCCTCGAAAATATTTTGTAAAATTTTATGGGGCCACCATCAATTGTCGTTATTAATTATTTTAAAAGCAATTTTTAGAACAATTGAAAGTGGTTTATAAAATCTCACGGTTCTAAAACTAGAACAGGAGGAGGCGAATCATGTGTAGAAAAAAAAGGGCTTCACCTCATATCTATATGATGTTTTCACTTGCATTTTTAATGTGCTTCGAATTTTTTATTGTCATATGATGGTTAGTGAGCTCAAATCCTTATAAAAAATCGAGAGTTATGAACTACATTCATACTTTCGAAGACCGGAACCAGTCTACCTCAATGGCCAGTGGAATAAGTAGAGAGCTTGAGAATCAAGAGTAAATAATTCCATGAAAATCTTGAAATGAAGTTTTCCTTCTAACTTTTTTTTTTTTTAAAAATACCTAAAGTTACACCTACATTAGTGTCTTTCTTTAAAAAGAAAACAGGCAAACAGCCTTTTCTGATTACCAATTTGGATAAAGCTAACAGATGACCTAGATTGTATTAATTTAACAAGTTTTAAAATTTAATTATATTTTTAAAGAAAAATTTAAGGACTCGATTGTGTCGCGACCCGATCTCGGCGCCCCTTGAATGTCCAAAAGGGGAAAGGTCGGGTTTAGGGGTACTTTGATCACGAGAGTCTCCTCCACGAGATCATGAGCTCTCCCAAGCTCATACCCCGCGTGATAGTGAATTTTATATGATCTAGTTGTTTATAACAACCTAAAATAGACGAGAGTCGCCACTAGCCTCATTTTGGGGGTCGGCTAGAAAACTCAATCGAAGGTTGGGAGTGTTCCCTCGATTTCTACGCAACCAAATATCTAGGTTCGGGGACTTGAGTTACGCTAATATTTCTATTAACACCCTTTCGGTACCTAAACAGTATGTTGTGTTTTTTTCTAACATGTCCATGCGTTTCTTTTTATATTTTCAGGATCGTTATTTCTAGACTAAGTGATCATGTGTGGTTGATTATTTTCATTCTATTATATTTCTAGAAAAGCATGAAAAGAAAACAATCAATGGAATTAAAATTGCAAGACATTAAGTAGACAATCAAGGAAAGCAATAAATCTATCATGCAATCCTAAAAATATGAAAGAGAAATGTATGAGAAAAAGAGAGAAAGAAAACTCGCAACTCGTCGGGTTTTATACAATGCATGGAACCCGAGACATATGTCGGGAAAAATGAATATTACATAGTAAATGGTCGGAATGGACATCGACCTCCACCATCTTCGCACTTTCTCTATCTTTGAGGTCTAATCTAATCCTAGCTTAAGAAATTTGTAACTAGGCACATACAAATGAGAGAAACAAACATCACATATCAAAACAATAAAAAACAAGACATTTTCGGTATTCACAAATGATGACTAAAGTCATGAAGTCCTTAGACCAAATTCTAAGTGAAATCCCGAGGTTCAACATCATTATGTATTACACCTAATCATTCATCTAACAATCACATGCATTACAAAGCATTTAAACATGCACGTAAGATATGCAAAAAGAAATCCTAAAATGGAGTCCTAACAAAGAATCACAATAGAAATCATCAAACACTACAAATAAGATCAATGCACTTGGGGATAGAACCCATGGATGATTGGCCCTAAGAAAAACACAGAATATCAAGCACGCCAAGAAGAATCACTTTCATGAATGGAGTATCTCAAGATTTCTAACACATGAATTTTATGGCATTTTAGTATGTCCTAGATATAGATATTGGGGACAAATATGATGAAGACATCTAAGCCTAGATCAATGCACACAAAAAACCACGGAAATTCATTAACCTAAGTAGGTCTATCAACCTATTCAAAACAGTGCATGATTGGAGAACAAGTGCAGTAACTTCGGCAGAGGTTTGACATATCAAACGAAGCTCAAATGGTGCGTGCCATGCGTCTTTCCAAAGTCTGAAATGCCCTTTATGAATATCTACAACACATTGAAGGCAATTGGACACATCTACTAGCTCATTCAAGGCAAACAGCAATCAGGTCATAGATAAGACAGTCCACACTAAAGACGATTTAATGAGCATTTTCCTAATCAAATTAACTCCAAAAAATTCTGAAAAAAATTATCTGTTGTAGCCAAGGACATTTCAAGCAACTTTTCATGAGACACCAATCTATGAATTCAAGTACAAAATTCAATACAAAATCGGGAAAACAGTCAAGGTCGAACAATGCATAACAATAAACTACAATATATCAGTTTTCCAGATCTCCTAATTTTTGAAGAAGATTTCAAATAGCTAATGATATCGGATCAGGACGTGCTATAGCTCGTTAGAAAGCTAATCAAACCATCTTTGACTTTCACGAAGACATCGAGCACCAAAAAGCACATATACTAACTCAATTCCGGGCAGACGCACAAAGAGGTCTGTCAGGAATCTGAGGTTGCAGAACAATTGTCATCCAAGTTCAAAAATCATAGAACCAAAAGATCTAACTGTAATCAACTCTAGATCAATCAAGTATTGATTGTAATCATATTCGCAATGCATCCTGGCCCCGAACCTTCGTTGTCGAGAATGCATTTCGACACGAGAAGCTCTCGCCTCATCGGATGCTATTAAAAGGAGTTTCAACGCACTTACCTTGATTGAATCGGCGAAGAACATGCCTTCGAAGATCTCTTCATTTAGCAATGACGAAACTACTATTTAACACAAAAAAAAAAAATATTGAAATCAGCGGAGAGTCGAATTTTATTTTGTTCAGTAATCAAAACAGAAAAAGGAAATGGAACGCTTAGCTTTGCTTCGAGGACTACGGAACGTGAAGAACACCGAGTCAAATTCTGGTATAAGAGCTGTTCAGCACCGATCTTCAAGCTCTGATTTATGACTTTCGTAGATCATGATCACTCTACTCTAATCCTTTTTCTAGATCAACACTCAGAGATGAACACATCGGTGCATTGTAGTCGTTGGACTTTGCTGAAAATACTGATCGCTTGATGAAGAAACGATTGGACTTTGCTCGGGACTTCGTTCGACGTCGATCTCCATTTTTTTGACTTACAAGACTCATCAACGGATGCTAATCAACGAAATTGAAGAGATCGACATCAACAAAATCTGATGTAATCAGAGTCCAAGCACACCAAGTATACAAGTAGAGATTGAGAAGACTTAGCTAAATCCAGAATCTCAGCTTGTTCTGATTTCAGTTGTGGATAATCTCCTTGGATTGTGCAACGAAACTCGTGAAGATCTTGATTAGTCCCTTCGAGAAAAAATGAAATCCGTTGCCTCTATCGACGGATTGAGTGGACTAAATCCATGAAAAGTCCATGAATGGAGAATTTCTGCACAGATTTGCAGAAGTTCAACCATAACATCCTGGGAGAGAGAGAAATCATGGAGAATTTTCTTCTTCGCTTTTTGTTGATGGGGTCAAAGAGTGATCCAACAGAAAAAACCGTGAAGCTATTGCCTTCCCCTCCGAGAAAAATAACTCAAGCGAGTTCTAGAGAGATTTTTTTTTTAGAGAGAGTTATAGTGAGAGAAAGTAGATCTGAAGAAAATGGCCTCCCCTCCGAGAGCTAGAGTCCCGAAAGTAGAGAGAGAGTTCTTTCCCGCCAGCCTTCCTCGATTCTGTTTTCAATTATTTTTTTCTTTTATTTTTTTTTTTTTTTCTCTCATTTTTCTTTTCCATTTTCCTTTTTCCTTTTTTTCTTTTCTTATTTTTTTCTTTATTATACCATTTTTTCATTTTTCTTTTATTTTTGCAAAATATTTGTTTAAAATGTCGACGAAAATTTCGGGTGTCAATAGACAGCGAAAGAGATACGAGATCACTTGAACGCTCAGTTCCAAAAACAAGAGGGGCTATCTAAAACTCTCCTAGAGGAGAAATTTTTTGACTTTAAATTCACTATGAATTCAAGCATCACCTCTCAGTTAGTTGAATTTGAGAACATGAGAAACAAGCTAAAAGATGATAGTTCTGATATGTCCGATGATCTCTTTGTTGGTCTTGTGTTGAGCAAACTACCAACTGAGTGGAGTTCTTTCAAGACTGAAATGCATAGACTAAAAGTACAGATGGGATTGGATGAATTAAAGAAGTATATTCACATTGAGGATCAAAATATTACTATGAAGAGTTTGGAACAAGTTAGACAACAAAAGTTAGTTGCCAACTTAGTTTCACACTCTAATAAACCTCAGAAAAAATCCAAGTCACCAAAAGGTGAATCATTTTTACAGTTAGAGGCCAAAACGACTATCTTCATAGAGAAGAAGAAGGGCAAATGGCATAACTGTGGAAAGTGGGGTTACTGGGTAGCAGAGTGTAAGTTGTCGAGGAAGCTAAATAATGACACACTACATAATGAGGCCAATATGCTAATTAGAGATCTGAGCCTTGAGCCTTCATTGGAATGATGAAGAATGGAAAGGCCAGCATCTCTTCTGAGTGGTGGTTGGATAGTGGCACTACTTGTCATGCTACAAATGACAAGAACTTACTCACTAAGGTCATAAAAGTGAAAAACACTGTGGAAAATTGCAATGGTGGTGAGGCAAATGTGACTCATGCTGGAACTGCAAATTTGGTGCTTCAGGTAAATTACTAACTCTGAAACATGTTAGATTAGTACCTTTACTTAAGAAGAATTTGATATTTATTAGTTTACTTGATAAAGTTAGTATGTCTTTTTCAACTATGAATGGTAGAATAACTTTATCTGTTAACTCATATTATTTTGGTTGTGCATTCATGGTTAATAGTATGTATAGATTGAGTTTAAATACTGATAGCATAAACCATGTGAATTCTACTTTGATTGATCCAAAGTTGCTACACAATAGACTTGGACATGTGAATTACAGGAAAATGTAACATCTAGCTAGAACTCACAACATTCCATTAGATACTTCTATTCGATTTGACAAGCGTGAAGTGTGTGCACGAGTTAAAATCACTAGAAAACCCTTTAAGTTGGTTTCTAAAAGCACATAACTTATTGAGTTAATACATTATGATATTTGTGACTTTAGAAATTACATTACTAAAGGTGGTGGGAAGTATCTAATAACATTCATAGATGATTTTTCTAGAAATTGTCATGTCTATTTGTTGAAATCGAAAGATGAGGCGTTTGAAAAATTTAAGATTTTCAAGTCTAGAGTAAAAAATCAACTCAACTTGAAAATTAAGAGGTTTATGAGTGATAGAAGAGGAGAATATACTATGTCAAGGTACAAGGAATTTTGTGCTTTAGAAGGTATAATACTTGAAACCACTGCTCCTTATTCACCCCAATCAAATGGTGTTGCCAAGCGTAAGAATAGAACGTTAACTGAAATGTTAAATTCTATGTTACTTACAGCTGGCATGCCTTCCTCTTACTAGGGAGAAGCAGTTCTAACTGCTAATCACATCTTGAATAGGTTGTTGCTTTCTAAGTTGTCCATGACACCTTATGAGATATGGCATAAACACTCTTGTATATATGATATTCTTAAGACTTGGGGCTGTATTGCTTATGTAAGTATACCAGATCCTAAGAAACCTAAGGTGGGATCTAGAACCATTATTTGTATATATCTAGATAGTGCAGAAGATAGCGCTGCCAATAGGTCTTTAGATCTATCTACTAACACAGTGATAGAATCTAGAGATGTAGTGTTCTTCGAAAACAAGTTTTTCAAAGATCAAGGCTTGAATGTTTCTGGATCTACATATATGATTTCGAAATCTCCTATAGAATCTGAAGCAAGCCCTTCTGACACTAATTCCACACGGTTGGCTATTGAACCAATTCTAGTTAGAGTATCTACAAGAGAGAGAATTCTCAAAAGTTTTGGTGAGGACTTTGTTGCTTACCATCTTGAGGATGATCCATTCTCCTATCAGGAAGCAATGAGATTTAAGGAATCTCTACTGTGGGCATAAGCCATAGATGATGAAATAAGCTCTCTGCTGCAGAATCACACTTGGCAGCTAGTAAATTTGCCAAAAAGGGCTAAAGCTATAGGCTGTAAATGGGTGCTGAAGAAGAAACTGAATAGTGATGGATCAATAGTCAGATACAAAGAACGTTTAGTAGCTAAAGGCTATAAAACAACATAGTGAAATAGACTATTTTGATGTCTAGTTACCTGTGTGTCATCTATCAACTATAAGAATTCTTTTTGCTTTGGCATCTATTGAACACTTTGTAGTGCATCAAATGGATGTAAAAATAGTTTTCTTAAATGTGGATTAAAATGAGGAAATTTACATGGAACAACCGGAAGGATATGTTATGAAAGGTCTTAAGGACAAAGTTTGTAAATTAAATAAATCCTTGTATAGTCTTAAACAAGCACCTAAGATGTGGCATCTTAAATTTGACAAAGTGTTAAAGAGTTATGGCTTTCAGTCTAGTTATCCAGATAAATGCCTTTACCATCGTTCTATGTCAAATAAGATAGTCATCATTTGCTTGTATGTTGATGACATGTTAATTCTTGGTTCCGATCATTCTGTAGTGAGTGATGTGAAAGCTACTTTAGCTAAAGAATTTGACATGAAAGATCTTGGTATTGCCAATACCATTCTTGGTATGAAAGTAAGCTTTAACCGGCAAGTCATCTCCCTTAACCAGACTCATTATATTAAGTAGTTACTTTCTACTTTGGGATATGATAAGTGTAAACCGAGTGAGACCCCATGTGATTATAATAACAGATTGAATCCTAATGAAGGGACCAGCGTGGATCAGTTAAAGTACTCGAAACTGCTTGGTAGTCTCATGTATGCTATGAGTTGCACTAGACCCGACACAGCCTTTACAGTTGGCATACTGAGTCATTTTACTAGTAATCCTAGTAAAGAGTATTGGGATGCCCTCTATAGGCTAATGAGATACCTTAAAGATACTAAAGATTATGCTCTCTATTATTCTGGTTATCCTCCAACTGTGGATGGATATTATGATGCCTCATGGTGCTCAGATATTGGAAATAGTAAGTCCACTAGTGGATATGCATTCACTTTGGGTGGAGCTGCTATTACTTGGAAATCCAAACGACAGACTTGTATTGCATTGTCGTATATGGAATCAGAACTTTTTGCTTTAGCCTCAGCCGGTTAAGAGGCGGTGTGGATAAAGAATCTGATTATGGATATTCCTTTGACTCAGCTAAAGATTAATTCTTTAAGCCTATTCTATGATAATCGAGCAACTATCTAAGTCGTCAAGAATGCTCTCTTTAATTCAAAGAGAAAACATGTGAGACTGAGATATGCGTTGTTGAATTATTTGAGAGAACAAGGGGTTATCACCTTGATCGATGTGAGATCGAAGGATAACATAGCCGATACTCTTATCAAAGGTATGCCTAAAAATCAATTATTCAAAACAGTGGGGGAATTGGGTTAAAGACTATATAGGCAAGTCATAACTATCATTTACTTACCTTCTAATTGTGTGTTTTGAATTATCGAATCTTTCTTTATTGGCTACAATGATAAGCATAGTTTATATGTTTCATCGATGTTCACAGTTGCTGACTAATTAGAAAATTGTGAGTTATCTCATTCCAAACTTGATGAGGATGACTTTAACCTAATTCAAATGTTCTATCGCAGAAAATTGTGTCATTTCAAACTTGATGATACAATTCAACTAGGTTGGACTATCCGTTTTGGTTAAATGATCTCATTTTAAACTTGATACTAGATTATTTGACTTTAAGGAATCAGTAACTGTGACATTCCAAATTGAAACATAGAAACAATTGTTTACATTGGAAGCTTGCTGGTTTTGTTCTTAATTGAAACTTGATATTACATGACTAGGTTATTGTAGGTAACTTGACTATTGGTCATGTTTTGTGAAACTAGACAATAATTATTCTCCTACTAATAAACTTAAATTGATGGCTCTTTGTAAATCACATTATTTAGGTCTTGTTCATAATATACGAAACTTGATTGATGCTTATGAACATGATATTATGATGCTTTATGACATCAATATATATTTTTCTCTACCTGATGGAATGTTGCTAAGTTTTTATTCAAATGATTGAATTCATGATAATATGAAATTCATATTTGACATTTTAAAGGGGGATGGCAGAGATGGAGGAGAGCTTAATGAGTGGGATCCTGACTAGGATGACCTACTTGATGAATGAATATATATCATTTAAAGCGTGTATGGACTTGACGGTTTACCTGCTATTGCCTATTTTGATGAAGTCCATTTACTTGAGGCTTGCATTTTGCTATTTCTATTTGTGGACATTATTATGCTTGTTTCTTATATTTGTAAGGCCTTTGACTATTTTGACTGGCCTACTTATACTTGACTATTATGCATATATTGGTTGTAAACTGAGTCTGAGATTTATTTTGGGATTTGGATTTTGTTAATCTTAGAACAGATTCATGATAAGAATGATAATTTAGTTTAATACTTTACTGCTGAAATACTCTTTGACTGATTTGAGTTGATTGTCTTGGATTGAATGCGAACGATCCATGTTTGTGTGAACATTACACCGACCACCTTATTGGATTGTGCTGTATGGTGAACATAGGAGGGGATTGTTTGATATATTATTAATATAGTCCAAAAATAATATGTTCACATACAAGCCCAATAGGTGAAAGCATGATTATTTGGACCCATCTGGGCTAGAGCCTAATAACATGCATATAAAAACTCTAGGGTTTTCCTACGCTGGAGGTAACACCGTTGAGCATTCCAAACTTGACGTCTCTTGGTGTAATACTTTAAGCAACTGCTTCTTCTCTCTCAAACCTATAACCTCCAACAGTAACTAACCTCATGGGATTGAAATGATTTGCTGCATATTATAGCATAACCAAGCTGCAATGAAACCAAAAAAGAGTAAAACTGAAAAAGAAAAGAAGATGTGGTTGGTTGCCAGCAGAACCTGAAACTGGCAGGTTCGGTTTTGGAGTTGATTCTAAGGTCCATAGGTTCGGTTTTTGGTTTCAAAAATTGGGAATGGGTCCTGATAGGGTAGGTCCTAGGTTCCAGACTTGGAATCGATCATCCTAGCCATTTGCTGTTAAAATTGAGAATGAACTTGTGTGGCACCCCTTGACGGTCCTCGATCCGTTGGGGTTGCCACAGTTCGCTTACCTTTTTCTTACTTTACCTTAAGGTCTATTAATCCTGGGGGTTTATATCTTTTAGGTTGGTCCCTACGCAATTTATATGGCGGAAACGTATCCAACAACTCCCTTCCCTATATTCAGAAAACAGTGCACACCAACTAAACATTTTATATAAGTTAAAGCCGAACACCTTTATTTACATAACTTGATGGACATCATTAGTTGTTACATCAAAATGCCAAGGTTTTCTATACTCGGCTATATTTCAAAAGATGACCGACATCTCCTTTAACAGTCATATGCTTAAAGTCCATCGATCAGTGTTGGCATCCAAAAGTTCCTTCCTCTACCGTCCTCCTCCTCGCGGCCATATCCAACCACTCGGTCCATCTGCTGGTGGCGGTGGCGACAGAGGTATATTGTCTAGTTTGAAATGTTAGTCCCCAAACGAGGTGAGTGCAACCACTCAGTAGTAAAAATCCATCAAACTACATAATGCAACAAGCAAGACAACCACAATTTCATGTGAAATACACATATCATCCATGCAATCATGCTTATATTTCCATGATATGCATTTATTAAGGCAATTCATGTTCCATGCCATATGCACATACATGCGCATGATCCATATCACCCATACAATCATATATATATATATATATATATATATATATATATATATATATATATATATATATATTCTCATGAGATCCATTCAATGCCTTCATGATCGCATTCTCAATGCCATATAGTATCAACTCAATTTCATAGACAATTATATTCCATGCCATATGCACATACATGCGCGTATATATTCTCATGAGATCCATTCAATGTCTTCATGATCGCATTCTCAATGCCATATAGTATCAACTCAATTTCATAGGCAATTATATCCCATGCCATATGCACATACATGCACATGATCCATATCACCCATACAATCATATATATATATATATATATATATATATATATATATATATATATATATATATATATATTCTCATGAGGTCCATTCAATGCTTTCATGATCGCATTCTCAATGCCATATAGTATCAATTCAATTTCATAGGCAATTATATCCCATGCCATATGCACACACACGTGCACGATTCAATTCCCATTTTGATATTCAAAAGGATCTCATCTTTCTCCTAGGGACCAGTGTTTGCATCTCTCATATATCGCTCGCACCCAACCTGGCATCGCAAGGAACTTCCGGCACACACCTTCGGGCTTCTCGCATCCCACTTGGCACCGCGAGGAATTGCCGGGGCTCGCCATGAAAATGGTTACCCCTGCCTTTCGGAATTAAGTACTGACATACCACCAAGCATCTCCTGGAATTACGTACCGATATACCACCGGGCATCCCGAAACTCCCGAGGACATCTGGCTCACACCTTCAGGCATCCCGACACCCCCGGGGCATCGTCGGCTCATACGTTCGACGGTATCATCATCATCATAATACATATATATTTATCATCTTTGGAAAATGCCATTTAATGCAATGATGCCAAAAGTTTCATGGAGTTTATAAAATCTCATCAATTTGATGTCATATGAAATGCACAATTGTTACAACATATACAGCACAAATAACACCCAAGATATCACATCTCATAAGACAATTAATTTGTTCTTGAAAATAAGACAATTTTCAAATAAAACAGAATGCATTCCTTTAATTGAAATTATGGAAAAATTAGTAATTGATATTAATAAATTCTGCAAATTTAACATAATGTATACAAGACCTAGAGAAAGAGGTTTCGTGAAGAACACTATGTCAAGAAAGTTTCATATCAATCACATAGGTCCATACATCACAGAAAAAAAAATTTCAATGCCACTTTTACACAGTTTCGGAAATAATTTTGATTAAGCCCTTAAATGAACTTCGAAAATTCTGAGATTTTAACATGTTATAATTAAGACCTAGAGGTGAAAGGTCCATGAAGAAATCGAACTCTAAATCCTTTGGATTAAAAGATATGATTATTACAACTCACCCTAACCATCAGCTCAATCTCTAGATTTAGTCCATTTCAAAGAAAAATCATTTCCCAAATCAATACTGGTCTGTTTATTCTCAAATTTCAGTATGTTATTCCTCAAGGTGTCATCTACAATTCTTATCAAGGACACGAGATCAAACTCGGACTGGATAATTTTACAAAATTTACAGAATCGCAAGGGATCAACATAGCAATTTTCCTACCGAGGAGAACCGGGTTCGAAGCCCCTGCGAAGCAAGGAAGCTGAAGCGCTGTGTGGTGCCTTGCCCAAGGTGCGTGGGTGGTGGTTTCCTACATGCCTCCCCAGGGTTTACTCTTCGTCTACCAACCGTGCGGGGATTCCTTGGGTCACCAAAAAAAAAAAAAAAACATAGCAATTTTCCAGATCTAGTATCTTTGAAGAAAAATGGTTTCACCAACAAATACTTGTCTGTTTCCCCTCAAATTTTGATATGTTAATCTTCAAGAAGTCCTCTACAATTTTTATCAAGAAGTCGAAATGAGATTCCAACTAGAAAAATGTATGCAGCTCACAAAATCACCAAAGGTCGGACTATTTTTCCAGAAAACAGATTACTAGACTAAGGCACTACTCCTATAACTTTGAAAATTCTCACCTCCACCACATCCGAAATTCACCATACAATACAAACAATCACAGCAAGCAACATGTGGATCAAAGGAATTTACTTGCCTCAAATCCAAAGAAAATCACAACAAACACAACGGCGGGGCAAGGTGGGCTCGACGACGGCAGCTAGGCGGATGCTCGGCGGCCAGTCTTCTTCCTCCTCTTTCTCACTTTCTCTCTTTCTCTCACATGAACACTCCTCTCTCTCGGTTGCTTCGTCAATTCCGCCCCCTTCTCTATCTCTCTCTTTCTTCCTTTCACCCTCATGATTACTAGTTAATCATAAGGTTTTGCATGGCATTGGACACTTGGCTTAAATGGAAGGACATGTGGCTTCTTCCATGGGACAAATGGAAAGGCATGCAATCCGGCTCTCGCTCTCCTCCTTCAGTCGATAGCAGCCCATTTGGGCTTCGTGGCCAGGCCTCTTGGCCCACTTCGGGCCCAACACTTTTGGGTCTAAAGACCAACTTTTAAATGGCCCAAAAATAATACTAAATAAGCCCCCATAATTGCTCTTAACAATTTACTTTAATCCCCACTTAATTTCATAATCTCAAATACTCACATGGCCATAAAATTGCAACAATAATCAATAAAATCCAACTTATAAAGCGCACGGCCAAGAATAAAATTTCCTTATCAATTTATCCCTGAGTACAAATTCTTGATCACTCATGGACATAGAATATATTTCCTATCAAATAATTGTCCATTAAAATGCTCGGCCTTAATCTATTGTAATTTATTAGACCAACGACCATAACATAGTTTGATGGTGCTTTCATCACCTATTCATTGTTCATGGTATATCCAGGGATTGTCATGAAGTTTTAGGATGCCACAACTTGAGTTTCATCAGGAGGCGAACTCGGTGAGCGGAAGTTAGGTTTATATTTTGAGCATTATTTCTTGCTCTGGAATGTAATACAGGTAAAATGCATGTGCAACTTGTTCTACCAGCAGTGTTTATTACATGAGTTCGACTTTGCTTTCTCAACTTGCTTTATTAACATAGTTATGCATTTCATATTGGGCCATTGATTCTAATTTTATGATTTGATGTTTCTACTTCACAAGATGGTGCAGCAAAAGAGAGAGAGAAGAGAAAGGAGAAGAAAATGTGGAAGAGGAGGAAGGGAAATAGGCGGAGCTGAGCAAAATGTCAACAAAATCCCAAATAATGTTTTAGAAGTAGCTAAATTATACGGAAATATTATGAAGGATATTTTCGGTGTTGATATAGCTATCGGATTTAACATCACCTTCGGCCATCAACAACAATGACAAAGGATTTACATCATTGTTTGCCTTTTTACTTTGACACCATTTCTGTTTGAGTGCTTGTAACACATTCTTCTCAATGTCACTTTGCTTAACATAAGTTGAGGAAAATTACCCTCAAATATTTCCACCCAATTTGGCCATGTGAAATATTTTGGGATTTTCTTGAGCATATTGCTCTTCCTAGAGACATTTTACTCAGCTTTGGCCTTTTTTTTCTTCCTCCTCCTCCTCCTTTTCTTCTCCTTTTCCTTTCTCTACATGGTCAGGCAGTTTGTCTCTTAGCTTTTGCATGGCGCCTATGCAAATTCGAATATATCATCGAAGAGTGCTAGTGTTGAACCTTCCCGAAAGAAGCTATTTGAACGGACTCCTGGCATAGATAATTCCATATAATGGCCAGCCATGTAAAGCAGACTTAATTGTCTTTGAGGAAAGCAGTACGAGTTGAGAATTGGTAAAGGTAGTTGATGTTTCTCATATAATCTAAGAACATTGTTCTAACTTGTCATCTACTTTTCTTACAGTATTCGAAAGGCCTTTTGTTGATATTTTTTACTGTTTTGCTTTGAGAAAGTAGTTGTTGGGGTTTGGGCCAAGTACGTTGTTCAATCTGACTTGTAGTATCCTCTTTCTTGCACTTTCTTTCACACCATCACAAGACTCTTCTGTGTGCACGTGCGTGCGTGCGTGCTTGTGTGCATGGTTGTTAGGATCGCAATCCAGATTGTGGGATCACTATCATTCGATTCTAAGACTCAAAAACTTTGAACAATTTGGATTCTAAGAAAAATGGTAGTTTGCAGGGGTCGTGATCTGTCTCTTAGGATGGCGATCCCAACTACGATTTCAGTGTTCAAGCTTTAGAAGGCAATTCTGCTTTTTTAGCTAGAGCAAATATGAAATTGGGTCTCCGTCCCCTAGTGCATGTGGGGCTTTCTTCTTAATCATGTTCAAGTTCCATTTGGAAAATATAAGGCTTGGAAAATTAAGAAAAAGGGATGGAGATGAATGAACAGTAGAAAGCGAAGAAGTGCAGAGACACCATCTCTTCTTCTTCTTCAGTCTTGAATAAATGATGAGATGGGCATCAGCCACTGTTGGCTTTCTAGACTATGCCATCCTTTGGAGATGTGAGAGACAACTTCTGTCCTTCTGCAACCAGATGAGAGAGACCTCTAATATCCTTAAGAAATTGGCGCACAATTTGACTTGGCCTTGTAGCATAATTTCTTTGGATGGATATTGATTAGAACTTACCTTAAACTTTCAATAGTTGAAAAACCTAGAATAGCCAGTGAAAGTGAGGTTTGTTAGAGGGGAAGGGGCGAGCTGGGGGTGGGGGCGGGAGGTAAATAATATTTTATCATTTGAAATAAAGAAAGAGACGATATGTATTCCAAGAGAGAGGAGGACAAAATAAAGGATTAGAAATTCGGAAAAGGCAGGAAAGTAATTTCTTGGCAGCCTTCTTCTTGCTTATTATGGTTATTATTTTATTGTGATCCTATTTAATACACCTTAAAAATTGGGGCAAGGAGATTTTATGCTTTTACATCTTTGACATGGTGCTCTAATTGTTAGTTGAAAAACTAGCAACTAAGAATAGCCGAGCAATCTCTCAATGAGAACGTTGCATTTAAGCTCCACTATCCCTATATTTAAGGTTAATATGCATTTAATTGGAATGATTTAAGCAAGAATTTAATACTTCAAATATGTAGGATCTTATGATCTTGATCTGATCTCGAAGACTTCGAAAGGATCCTACTTAGCATCTCGATCCTTATAACCTTTGTGTGTGTGACAAAGGTTGCCCAACTTTAATATTTATTATGAATTTATTTGGTCTTACTTATTAATTTGACAGGAGAAATATTGATCCAGTTGTACAATTTCTAATGGGTGACTCCAGAGAGAAACTGCTTTTCTGTTGGGTAAATAGCTTTCGGATGGAGCTTTTCTTCTCTATGTCAGTGTCTGTCTTGTCCCTGTGCTCATATTTGCATGGATGGAGACTGGCTGCAGAACATTAAGAAAGTGTAAGGGCAATTTTACAGTTTCCTCATCAATTTGGTGTAAGATTGATCTCCGAAGCTTAATGGGCCGAAGAGCCTTGAGTGTAGGATCAGCCTCTTTAATTTCAACCAAAGAGCGTGGAAAGTTTGTCTTTGTTTGTTTCTATAATGGAATTTTGCGGCCTCCTTTTCTTCAGATCAAATGAATATCTAGTATTTGTGCTCATCTTGCATGGATGGAGACCAATTGCAGAACATTAAGAAAGAGCACGGGCAATTTTACAGTTCCTCATCAATTTGGTGTAAGATTGATCTCTAAAGCATAATGGGCCTAAGAGCCTTGAGCATAGGACCAGCCTCTTTAATTTCAGAAAGAGCGGGGAAAATTTGTCTTCGTTTGCTTCTATTACGGAATCCTGCGGCCTCCTTTTCTTCGGATGGAATGAATAGCTAGTATTTGTTCTCCAGCAGATTATATTCTCTGGAGGCTTCAAGTTGTCCATTTTATCCAGTGAGGGTACTCAACTAATTAATATACTATGTCAAGTAGTATATTATATGAATAACTTTTCCCTTTCAACTTTGTGATTGCATCACTTCTTCCTGAATATATAAGCCATATTTTATCCTGCTTGTTTAAACTTGAAGTCTTTCACATTACCAAGAATCCTTAACATCCTTGGTTAAGTTGAAAATTAGCTTTGTACCCATGATATGCCCCCCTTTCCATTTTTGTAGTTTTCCTTAGATCCTTGGTTAAATTACACTAATATTTTGCTTATAGTGCCCAATTGGTAAAAGCATATACATAAACCACTATGAGTAACTGTTTCTTTAGTAGCTATTCATTTTGATAGCTTACCTGGACCACAGTGGTGCTGTTTTGTGCTTTCTCTTGGTTGCTTTAGTTGAATTGGACAAAATTTTATGATTCCCTGTTCATGTTTTTATCTCTCTTAGTTCCTCGCCAAATCCACAATTGCTGACCAAGATTGATCCAAATGGAGCTTTGCTTCAACTTGGTTTGTGATTAGTATTTCATTACCCATCAATATTGCGTTTCATACGTTTACAAGTTGTGGTTCTTCTTCTTACATGCTCATCGGAAGAGATGGATTATATTTTGCATTGACAACCAAAAAAAATGGTCAAACACCAAATAAAAAAAAAAAAACAAATGCCAAAAGTGGCAAGGGAGGAAGTGTCTTCTCGATTGGATATGAATGAAGATTCAACTAACTCCTATGAGCATACTTGTCACATGAGAAGCGCCACATGGGGTTATTATACATATTTCATGTACATGTTTTCGTTTAAGACTTACTGGACTCGCTAACCTGTGGCTTCTAACCTATGATGGATGTACTATCTGCTGATCATGTGATATTGTTGTGTCGTTGGGTGCATTGTGCTTGGTTTGGTAGGAAGGAGAGATGTGTTGTGCCATTTGGAAAATGTTGTTAAAAGGATGAATGCTTGGTGGATGTACTATTTATTGAGTCTCTCTTTAGAGACTTTAAGCTAATTCTTGTTTTGTTATTAAATGCATGAAATCAAATGTGCAAAGAAAGGAGGTGAATCAACTTACCTCCTTGCTAATTGCATATTGTGTTGGCTAACATGAATGAATGTGCTTTAGACTACCCTAATAAGAATTATACCTGTGTTTCCATTATTAAATGTCGGTTGATTTCTATGAGAATTTAATGTTGTTCCGATAATGCTTCTCATGGAACAATTGCTTCCCTCACTTGGGATGTTTTAGAAAAATTTATCAGCAAAATAAGGCTGATGTTATGAAGCTCATTGGTTTGTTGTTTTCTTATAGAGTAGCATGGCCTTTCTATTAATGCAAGTATAGCTGATCGGGAGACAATCCAAAGGCTGATTTTGTTTTTGAGAGTATCCATCCTGATTCAGAGGTTGCTGATAATATTATGGAGAACTTCTGCTACTATTGATGTGGATTCCATTAAATCGTTCAGAGTTACGAAACTGCTGCGTGTTCTTTTTAGTTGTAGTCCAAGTTGCATTGTAACTCTTTTTTTAGGTCAAGCATGATCAGAGAACCGGCTGGATATTTTTGTGGGAAGAAGAGACTTCGTAGGGTGATCCTACCATGTCTAATGTAATCATCTAAGTTGGTTGTTGGTTGTACCTCTTTTCTCTTATCTTTTTGAGCCACATACCAACTTGGTTGCTAATGTCCTGTTGATTTTCTATTGTAATCATCTAGTTCCAAATGAAGAGAGATTTGAGGACCTCATTTAAAGCATAAATAATTTTCACCGTCTTTCTTTAAGTACATGTGGTTCGTCCTCATTGGAAAACCAAGATAATACTATTGGCTATAGAACACAAGTAGATGGTTCAGGGGTATGAACCAGCATTGATCACATTTAACTTTACTTAATGTAAGAAAGAATAGCAAATACTGTTTGTGCTGCTGTGAGAAGTAGCAACATGATGGCTGCGAGATCAGACAAGAAAGCCCAAGGACTATGGAAATATTCCCTCCTTAGTTTCACCATCCAAACGTTGCTCCTCTTGTCACAATGCTTATTCACACATTCTGTCACGCCCCGAACCCCGAGCGCGTGCCCATCTCTGTCTAGTTGATAATATTTTGCGACTTCCCAGGATGAGTCGCTGACCCATTGATTTTTAAGCACATGTGGAAGAGAAAATAAATCCCTTGACAATAATCATCTTGGGATAGAAAAGCAGGATACAAATTCACAAAACAAACATACTTTTATATTCACATAATGTCAAGCATAAGGTCTATGACCAAAATGCCACAAAAAGTAACTTTCCAAAAAGAGAGGGCCCTAACTGACCTACACTTCACATCACTTCATCTCGGCTCTCGGTCCTCCACTTGACGACCATGAAAATATTGTCCCACAACGGGATCCTGCACTCGACAACCCTGAAAATATTATCCCACAACGGGATGAGATAAAATCTCAGCGGGTCTAAGCTTTAAACCCCAATTAGGAGGGAAATACGCCCAGAAGCGTCCTAACCACGCAATCATGTAATTAACATAGAGGACTTACCTCGCCTCAGTTCCACCCTGCAGGTCAGCACAGTTTATATAGATTATGTATAGAATCGATACATCTGGCAATTGAAACAGACAACTTATTTAGGCTTTAGCTAAACCATGCTAACCACCTAACATGCTCAATTAAATAATTAGATTTCTAATTTAATCTAACTAACCACCAAATCTTTAATAAAATAAATCTAAATACCCCTTAAATGTCATTAATCTACTAAGCAGAGTTTAGAGTATAAACTCACTGGTTTATTGCGGAAACCGATTCACCGCAACGACGACACGACTGCAACTGAAACTTGAGTTTGCGACGACATCGACGGAGCTCGGACCGGGCCTAGAACCGGCCCAATAAATCTTAGCCCAAGCTGAGTTTTATTCTTGATTTTGGGCTAGACCTAAGTTGGGCTGGGCCTGCTGAAACAATTGCGAATTGGGTTGAGATTGGGCTGGAATTCTGTGTGGGCTGAACTGTGGGCTTCGCTAATTCCACTGGTATTTGCTGGGCTATGGACGTTGAAGATGTTGGAGATTAGGCTGTTGCAGGCTGCTGGTTTGCGTGGGCTGATGGGCCTTCAGTGGAGACCGAAATTTCGGTCGTTGTTGGGAGAAACCAAAACAGCGAAGCAGTCGTTGAAGCTGGCGGTTGACTGGGACGACAGTTCGTGGATTGAAGACTGCTGGGCTGAATGTCGGCTAAATGATGGATGAACTTGCGGGCGAAAGATGGAGTAGTGGAGACAGGCACGTGGACGTGGCTTCGGTTGCTGCACTCGGTGGTCAACTAAGGAGAGGGAGAGCTTGGGTTCTTGGCCGATGATGGGGGCTTCGCTGGCAGCTGAATTCGCGTGGCAGTGAGAGACACGGACAAGGAGAGATTTCGGTGGGGGAAGAGGGATTGACCGCGTGGAACTTTGGACTTCGTGGCAAGAGAAGACTGAGATGTTGACTTGAGTGGGGTTTCGGTGAATGTAGAGAAATGAAGAGAGCAACGAAGGATGAAGGCAGAAGAGGCGTGCCAATTTTGCTTGCGTGGGAAGGCGAAATGGATGAGTACGAGTGAGAAGCCAGCTAAGAGGGGAGCAAAAGTCTTAAACCCTTAGCTAAACATTAAATGTTTGGTCTCCCCCATAGCACACAAATATCTTCTTGTCCCTAATACTTTCTAGGATGAATTGAAGCCAAAATTAGCACAAATGGATGCGAAAAACACAGCCCCAACTCATGCTCCGAATTTCCATTTTCTTTTTATCTTCAATTTCTTCACTCAATTTCCCGAATTGAGATCCAATCTCGACGAAGAAAAATCCCAAACAATTTTCTATAAATCCTTGACACTCACAGGCTTGGCTTGAAAGTCCAAAATTGCTTAAATTCAGTCCAAATGAATTTCTATTAATTTTCCACAACGTCCGATTTGATTTTCCGCAAAAATCCCGGAATCTCTGAAAAATCTTTGGAGGATGAGTCGACGTTCCTAGAATAGATCGTGACATGACAGAACTTTCGATTTCTGAAATTGGGTTCTAGTTCGCAGTTAATTTCAATCCGGCGCGCTTTTAGCGTGACCTAGTCTACCGGGTAACTTTTAGAAATTTTTGGTGCAATTGACCCGTGATCGATTCATCTCGAGTCACATTGTACATCTTCGATATATTGACGACTCCCGATTGTCGTGAAAATCTCGAGATATCAATTATGGGCACCATGTACCAAATTGATAGAAAAATCAATCTAGTGCCAATCGACGAGTATTTTGCAATCAGGTGGAATCAACCACACTCGATTACATATCTCAATCAAAACGACCTATCTCCGGTCTCTGATCGATTTCGGACAGTGCTGTAATGATCCTTGCAGATCAACATGGTCGAGCAGTCGATTCCTGGTCGAATTTTCAAGTCTATTGCATTAAAATCCCTTAATGGTTTCACCCGATAGACTAGTTATCTCGTGAGGGGCTCTCTTAGAGAATAAGGCCATTAGCGCATTGATGAAAAGCCCATTTTATCTCATTGAAATCAGACTCGAAAATCAGGATGTCACAACTCTTCCCCTCTTATAAAAATTTCGTCCTCGAAATTTAAACATTTACCAATCCTTATACAAAATGTGGGGTATCATCGTCTCATCAAATCTTACTTTCCCCGGTCACTTCTTCAGTCCCGTGGTGTTGTCAGACCACTTGACCAATGGGACTTTCTTGGTACGTAGAATCTAATCTTACTGATCCACAATCTGAACCAAGATTTCCATGTACGACACTCGGTCGTTCACGTCTAATTCTTCAACATTTAGCATGTGAGTCAGGTCAGGCTCATACGTCCTCAACCTCGACACGGGAAATATGTCATGCACTTGCACCAACCTTAATGGTAATGCAAGACGATACGCTAGGATCCCGATTCTTTCAAGAATCTCAAATGGACCTCCGTACCACAGTTCAATTTTCCCTCCTTGCCAAAGTGCAAGGTATTCCTCATTGGTGACACCTTCATAAAGATACAATCACCAACTTGGAATTCCAGCCCTTGACACTTATCTGAGTAACCATTCTGACGGCTCTGAGCAGTCCTTAATCTATCACTGATATAAGCAACTGCATCCACTGACTGCTAGACTAACTCTGGCCTGCGATCTATCTTTCTCTGACCTCATCTCAACAAACTGAAGTTTTGTACACTTTGCTCTGTCCTGCTTTAAAAGGAACCATCAAACTGTTCTATTGAAATTGGGAATCCTCAAGTCTTGATCTGATATAAATTCATCACTGGCACTCCATACAGACGAACTATCTCACACACATACTCTTTTGTATGCCTACTCAAATCAAGATCTTTTCGTATTGTACTAAAGTGAGTCGGCTTCATCCATCTGTTAACCCATATTCCAATTGGAATCATTACCCCTTTGGTTCCTTGACAAGCTCATCACAAGGTCCACCGTAACATGATCCCTTTTCGCACTCGGGATCTCGAGAGGTTGCAAAAGTCCTCTCAACTAACAAAGATGTGCCTTCACTCACGGACAGGTCTCATACTTAGCAACATGATTGGTGATGTCCATCCTCATACTAGACCACCAATAGTGTTGACTCGGATTCTGATACACCTTCGTATTGTTATGATGAATGTCGTAATTGCTACGATCAGCTTTTGACAAACTCTCATCCTGAGTGCTACATCGTCAGGTACACACAATCATCCTTGGAACTTTAATGTTCCGTTTTCAAAAATCTAAAAATCAACATTTCTCTTATCGATATCTTCTTGTAGGATTTTTTGAATGTCTGGGTCTGTCAACTGAGTGCTTTAATTCAAACCTGAGCATTCGGCTCAATTCTGAGGGTAGCTATAAGATTTGGAAAGTAGCCCCTCTCAAATTTGAAAACCGAATCTCAAACTTTGTCAAGTAAGGTCCATTCTTTAACCAGCATATGTGCAACTAAAGACTCCTAATTTAGTGCATCAACAACCCCGTATCCTCCAGGAGTAGATGGAATGGTCAGCACAGGTGCAATAGTCAGTTTCTGCTTAAGCTATTGGAACTACGCTCGTACTTGTCTGTCCACACGAACTCTTCTTCTTTCTTCAGCAGTCGAGTCAAAGGCGGAGCTATTGCTGAAAATCCCTCCACAAACTTTTTATAGTATTTGGCTAAACCCAAAAAGCTTCTGATCTCTCACATTGACGTCGGTCTCGACCAACTAATAATTGCTTCGATGTTGGTGGGGTCCATGGAGATTTCTTCACCTGAAATTGCGTGACCTAAAAAAGCAACACGAGTCAGCCAAAACTCGCACTTACTAAACTTGGCGTACCGCTCATGAGTCCTCGGAGTCTGCAGTACCAATCTCAGATGACTTATGCTCCTCAAGACTTCTCAAATACACCGGGATATCATCAATGAACATGATCATGAATTGATCCAGGTATTCTTTGAATACACGGTTCATCTGATCCTTAAAAGCAGCTGGAGCGTTCGTCAGTCCGAACGGCATTACTGTGAACTCATAATGACCGTATCGAGTACGAAATGTTGACTTAGGTATGTCCTCCTTCCTAATCCTCAGCTGATGATATCCCGTCCTCAGATCGATTTTAGAAAATATCGACGCTTCTTGCAACTGGTCACACAACTTGTTGATCTTCAGCCAAGAACACTTGTCCTTGATAATCACCAGATTGAGTTAACCATAGTCGATGCCTAATTGCAATGAACCATCTTTCTTTACAAACAGAACCAGCGCTCCCCCAAGGTGTTGCACTGGTATGTACAAATCCCTTATCCAGTAATTCTCACATCTGCACCATTAGTCCTTTTAATTCAGACAATGACAATTGGTAAGAAGCCTTAGTGAGTGGCTCTATCTTAGGTGCTGACTCAATTACACATCCAATCTTACTTTTTGGCGGCAACCTGACAATTCCTGTGGAAACACATTTAGAATTTCTCGGACTACTGAGATGTCCTCAATCTTCAGTTCTTCAATCTATCTTATCCATGACAATCTTCAAGTAACCTTGGCAACCCCCATCTAACATATAGGTTGCCTTTAAGCGATGAGATTAATGAAATTGATGGTCCTTCTCAACTCTTAATAAACTCGACACTTCCACATGCTAACAGGTTGAGCTAGGTTACCTCATGACTACAATTCTTTACCACAAGATGCTCTATGAGCCCACTCTATTCATAAATGACGTCAAAGTTATGTTGTTATGCCTCAACAACTAGTCGAGCACAACTCTAGTCAGTGGTTCTTCTCCCACAACCTTAACACAACAAACTGAAATTCCACAAACTTAATCCCAAAATTCTGTTGCACTACTTTGATAAAATCATCCCAAAAACATTCTTCCTCTAATCGGTGCATGTTCGATTCCATTTATGTCACTTTCACCATCCTAGTGGCGTTCCACCCACGGTAGTGATGCTCGCATTCCCTTGGACCTACTCAGACAGTCCCTCGCCTAATGGCCATGTTGACCACATCCATAGCACACTCCAGTCTTACCAGGACACATGATTTATCCACACTTTCTTTTCTTCCACAACTCGGTACTTGTCTGGTGAATCCTCTGTCTCCCATCGGTAACAATGTGCACCCTTACTTGCACCTGGGGCTTGTTCCAAACACCCCCACTTTGCGTTCGGTGGCATATTCTCTCTGTTCTATTCCATTAGCAGTGATGGCAACCGTTGCCATGGTCCTATCAACCTTCTGGAGCAGTTTCTAGCCAGGTGGCCCTGTTGGTCATACTAAAAATAACCACCCGTCCTAGATTGGCACAAGCTGATTCATGTCGCCTTCCGCAACACACGACACTCTGTGTCGGTACTGACTTGTATATCCTACTCTTCTTGTTGGGTGGAATAGGATACATTTTTCCAATCATAGGCTCCTTCCCAAACATGTTTCCATCTCTCCTAGATCTGTACCTCGACTTGGATGCAACGGCTCGCTCCCAGATTACATCTCCAAGCTGGACCTCAGAAGGCGTGGCAGTAACAACAGTTGCTATTCTGACGACGGTAGTGACAGTGACAACAGTGGCGGCTCTGTCCTGAGCTTGCTGGCTCAACCAAATTCCAAGGAATACTAGCACCTGAATGATCCCGTCGAACCTAGGATCGCTCGGTGTTGCTACACTCTCGCACCAACCTACGGCGGTGTCGCGACCTCTTTTTTTTTTTTTTTCGAGCGCCCGTGATCGGGTACGGGTGCCTAAGGAGGCTAATGGCTCGGCTGAATTTAGTTAAGCCCGGACTCTCCCAAGTCCGCTAATTCACGACTTAATGGTTCAAGTTTTTAACCCGTAAATCAAATTTTAAATTGGAGTCGCCACTAATCGATTTGGGGTGGGTTGATTAGAAACCCAAGTGAAGTATCGGGAGAAATACTCACTCTGCGCAACCCGAGAAATTAGGATCGGGGACTTGATTACACTAGTTAATCACTAATGCCCTTTCGGTACCTAATCTTGTTTAAACCCTGAGGCTTTTTGGATGTTCGAGGGATTTTCCATGCATTTTTGGGAGGAAAGACATTTTTTGAGTCATTTTCTAATTTTTGGACACAAAAGGGATTTTTGGGACTTTTTTTGTTATTTTTTTTGGGAAAATACAAGTCTTTTTGTCTTTTTCTGAATTTTTTTGACTTTTTTATGAATTTTTGGCCTTTTTTGGGTTTTTGACATTTTTGGATTTTTGACATTTTTTGGAAAATATGAAATATTTTTGATTTTTTTGATTTTTCGGAAAATAAAATATTTTTCAAATATTTTTTAATATTTTTCAAATATTTTTTAATATTTTTGGAAAACAATTTTTTTTTTTTTTCTCGATTTTTTAAAAATAAAACATTTCTTTAACATTTTTTAAATATTTTTTGAAAATTAAAATTTTTTTGATTTTTTTGAAATAAAGTATTTTATTTTTATTTTTATTTGTTTATTTAAAATATTATTTTATATTAAAATAATATAAAAACCGACCGGGTCGGATCCGCGGGTTGGGTCCGACCCGAGCCGCCGATCCGAGTGAGGGACCCAGGCCCGCTACGCGGGCCCGACTGGATTTTTTTTCATCTTTTTTTCTTTTTTTTTTTTATTAAAACGACGCCGTGGCCGGGCATTCGGGGATGCCCGGCCTGGCTCGATGACCCGCCCAATAACCCGCTCCGCGACCCGGCTCCCTGCGAACCCTACCCGGATCAGACCCGGATTTCGACCTGACTTGCAGCCGCCCCCTTAGACCACGAACCCTACCCGATTTTCCGGGTTCGGATCCTCTTCGCGACCGGAAAATCGCAAACCCTAGGGTTTGCGAATCCGTGGCGCCGAGGAGGAGTTCGAGGCGACAGCGGCGACGATGGCCACGGCGGTGACGACAATGACAAAGGGGACCACGACGATGATGATGGCGACGAAATGAGGTCGCAATGGGTGGTAGGGACGACGTGACGCTTTTTCTTTACCTTCTCTTGAGCGGAGGCAATGACGGCAACGGCGGTGGCCACAGCGAGCAATGACGAAGCTGGGGGGCCTGATCTGCGACGGTGAGGCCACGACGAGCAACGACGGTGACGGCGGGGCCTGGTTTTGGTCGGATCTGGCTGGAACACTCTTTTCTCTCCCTCGGGTGCGCTCGTCAAGCTCCCCGAAGTCTCTCGGGGACCCCTTCGAGCTCACCACACCACGGCTGGCCTCAGATCTCGGCCTGCTCGTCCTCGGCCTCCCGTCTGAAGTCTCTCAGTGGGCGGTTTCGAGGATCTGCTACCTTCGATCCTTCTCGGCCTCTCTCTCTCTCTCTGCTTTTCGGCCCCCTTTCGTCGACGGTGGCCCCCCTCTATTTATAGGCGCGGGAGCGGCTGGTCGGCGAGGCTTCGACCCGCCGGCTGGACCGCCGTCCCATCCGCCATCATCACCTCCTCCGGTCACGTCCCGTCGACGCCACCTACTCCTCTGCTCCGCACGCGACTGCCGTCTGCTCATGCTTCTCCGGCGTCGCGCTTGCTCGCGCGTGCTCTTCAGTGGCGCGAGGAAGAAGATGATGCAGAGGGGCCGAGCTTGAGGCGAAGATGGGCCGAAGGCCCATGCGGGGGGGGCTGCTTCTTTGTTTCTGCTTTGCTTTTTTTCGCTTTTCTTTTCATCATTTTTTGATTTTTTTGTTTATTTATTAATTAATTCTTTTAGGTGTCAACAGCTGCCCCTCTTTGAAGGTGAGCTTGCAGAGGTTGCATTCAAAGACAAACTGATGCCTAAATTTTATCCATGCATGCGTAGTAGATTATATTTTATTTGGGACCTATTATTCTATGTAGAAAAAGAGCAATATAACTTTACATATACTAAGATAGATAAGAAGATACCTGTAGTTACTTACCGGGAGTGAGCGAGATAGGGTGTGAGCCCCGAGTTTGGCAAGTATCAAGGCGTCATCTTACCTGGTGATATGAGGAGATTGATTTTCTAGGGCTCGAACCATTCTTCGGTCGCCTGTTAAAACAATCAATGATTTGTCTGGGACCCAAACCTTTCTTCGATCGCCTTGACGAGAGATTGCTCCTCTAGGACCCGAACCATTCTTCTGTCGCCTGTTAGAGTAATCAGGGGTTTGTCTCGGACCCGAACCATTCTTCGGTTGCCGTGACGGGAAATTGCTTCTCCAGGACCCGAACCATTCTTCAGTCACCTGTTAAAACAATCAATGATTTGTCTAGGACCCGAACCTTTCTTCGGTCGCCTTGACTGGGGATTGCTCCTCCAGGACCTGAACCATTCTTTAGTCGCCTGTTAGAGTAATCAGTGGTTTATCTCGGACCCGAACCATTCTTCGGTCACCGTGATGGGAAATTGCTTCTCCAGGGACCCGAACCATTCTTCGGTCGCTGTTAAAACAGTCAATGATTTGTCTAAGACCCGAACCTTTCTTCGGTCGCCTGTTAAAACAATCAATGATTTGTCTAAGACCCGAACCTTTCTTTGGTCGCTTTGACTGGGGATTACTCCTCTAGGACCCGAACCATTCTTCGGTCGCCTGTTAGAGCAATCGGGGGTTTGTCTCGGACCCGAACCATTCTTCGGTCGCTGTTAGAGCAATCGGGGGTTTGTCTCGGACCCGAACCTTTCTTCGGTTGCCTTGACTGGGGATTACTCCTCTAGGACCCGAACCATTCTTCGGTCGCCTGTTAGAGCAATCGGTGGTTTGTCTCGAACCCGAACCATTCTTCGATCGCCGTGACGGGAAATTGCTTCTCCAGGGACCCGAACTATTCTTCGGTCGCTGTTAAAACAATCAATGATTTGTCTAGGACCCGAACCTTTCTTCGCCGCCTTGACGGGGATTACTCCTCTAGGACCCGAACCACTCTTCGGTCGCCTGTTAGAGCAATCGGTGGTTTGTCTCGGACCCGAACCATTCTTCGGTCGCCGTGACGGGAAATTGCTTCTCCAGACCCGAACCATTCTTCGGTCGCCTGTTAAAACAGTCAATGATTTGTCTAGGACCCGAACCTTTCTTCGGTCGCCTTGACTGGGGATTACTCCTCTAGGACCCGAACCACTCTTCGGTCGCCTGTTAGAGCAATCGGTGGTTTGTCTCGGACCCGAACCATTCTTCGGTCGCCGTGACGGGAAATTGCTTCTCCAGGACCCGAACCATTCTTCGGTCGCCTGTTAAAACAGTCAATGATTTGTCTAGGACCCGAACCTTTCTTCGGTCGCCTTGATCGGGATTACTCCTCCGACCCGAACCATTCTTCGGTCGCCTGTTAGAGCAATCGGGGGTTTGTCTCGGACCCGAACCTTTCTTCGGTTGCCTTGACTGGGGATTACTTCTCTAGGACCCGAACCATTCTTCTGTCGCTGTTAGAGCAATCGGTGGTTTGTCTCGGACCCGAACTATTCTTCGGTCGCCGTGACGGTAAATTGCTTCTCCAGGACCCGAACCATTCTTCGGTCGCCTGTTAAAACAATCAATGATTTGTCTAGGACCCGAACCTTTCTTCGGTCGCCTTGACTGGGGATTACTCCTCTAGGACCCGAACCATTCTTCGGTCGCCTGTTAGAGCAATCGGTGGTTTGTCTCGGACCCGAACCATTCTTCGCCGCCGTGACGGGAAATTGCTTCTCCAGGGACCCGAACCATTCTTCGGTCGCTGTTAAAACAGTCAATGATTTGTCTAGGACCCGAACCTTTCTTCGGTCGCCTTGACGGAGATTGCTCCTCCAGACCCGAACTATTCTTCGGTCGCCCGGCGAGTAATCGTGGTTTGTCTCGGACCCGAACCATTCTTCGGTCGCCGTGACAGGAGATGCGCCGACCTTTCTCAAGGCATCTGCTTGTTGGGGGTGCCTGACCTCAACCGAGGACACCATTTGGTACCCGACCTTTCTCGGGAGATACACCGATCTTCATCAGGGCATCGATTTGTGGAGCGTCTTACTTCTGTCGAAGACACCAGTTGGAACCCGACCTTTCTCGGGAGGATGCGCCGACCTTTCTCAGGGCATCAATTCTGGGATATTCGTGAAGGTCTCTCACCTCCTGGTAATTGGGAATATCGAGGGTGTGCCTCGCATATTTGTGAAGGTTTCTCACCTCCTGGTAATGGGAATATCGAGGGCGTGCCCCGCATATTCGCGAAGGTCTCTCACCTCCTGGTAATTGGGAATATCGATGACGTACTTGGGATATTCATGAAGGTCTCTCACCTCCTGGTATTATAAACTTGACTGCGGTATGAGGCTTACTTGGATTGATGCAGGCACTTAAAGAGGTGGGACACCTGGATAGCCACAAGTGTACAAAGCACTGGAATACTTGGATGAACACAAGTATTTAGTGATATGATCTCGGACCACTCGGGCTGGCCCAAGTGCTAGAAAACATACTGACGGTGGTGCCAAGCAAAGCAATGGAATGCTTGAACAGCTGCTATATTATTTGGGGACAACTCGGGCAGGTTGAGTGTCATGAAAAGGAAGTACCTGGCAATATCTTTGATCTTTGAGAGTATGTCTGCTATTTGCACAATATGCACACATGATTGTATATACTGTAAGTTCATAAATTCAAATGTGATTTATGCATGATAATTTTATCAGTTTCGTATCATTCGAATTCCATTGGGGAAGATTTTGAAAGACAACATTTATTCGGAACATAGATGCCATGAGCATGCCAGATGAGGGACTTTCAGTCTGAAAGGACTTTTCACTCACTCTCATGGGGAAGGCTATCCCGACCATTGATGCAGGATTTATAAGGACCACACTATCTCACTGTCATCATGCCAACAGGGGTCCGACTATTCTCGCAAACAGTACGACTTTACCAATGTGGGAGGTCTTTGTTGAAACTGTAATGAAGTCTTGGTTAGCGGCCTATCAAAGGGGACCATCAAGGTCAAGGCTTATGAACAGAGTGCCGCATGATCGTCTCCGGGTTTGCAAGTCAAGAATCCTACGAAAAGAGATTGAGTAATCTTGCTCGTACTTCTTCGAGCGATGCTTATGTACACATGAAATCCTACGTTAATTGAAGTGCCCCTAGTCTGAAGAGACCTTTACAATGGGAATGTAACGTAGTCTTGGCTCACATGTAAGAGGGTGAGAGTTGGTGGTTGTCTTGACATTTGTCACTAGTCTTCCTTCACGGTCGGATGGAGGTTGTATCAATTAAACAACAATTCCTCTTGGGAATACAAATGGCTGTATTTTTGTTTGGGGCATCGTCCTTACTTTTACCAGGCACACCTTTGCTTTTTTTCATGCCCCTATTTCTCATCTCAATTTTTCATTCATGGGCATTGACCTTGCTTTTACCAGGTACACTGCTTTTTTATGCCCCAGTTTTTACTTTTGTTGTTAGAGGAATCGATCTTTGGCAAGTTCAAGCAAACACCTTTGTTAGACTATGGAGTCTTCATCTTTTGTTGGCACTTTTGATTATGCTGCTCGAACGATAGTGGCTTCTGCTTTGCCTCCATGTGAGGGTGAATTTTCAGACTTAATTGAGTTGTACAATGGATGCGAGTGTGTAAATAAAGAATTGCTCTTCACGACTCTAGGGCACTTAAATTAACGCGAGTGTTCATATGCAATAAAGACACTCGAAGATTGATGCAAATGCAAGCAAGAAAATTTCTATCCCCTTTCTCACCTTGTGATGCTGATTTGCTTTCGACTTGCCCCAGTGTGGGGTGGTTCTTTGCCAGGAGTATAGTAGAAATTTGTTAGTGTAGGGGGCTCAAAGTGAGTGATGGAATGCCTCTCACTGCTTTGATCATCGTACCATTCGCGAGAGAACTCTTTACCCTGTAGTCATGGAATTGTTTGCACTCATCTCACAAGTGTATAGACGGGGGATTGTGTGTAGGATATGGCTTGCCTGTCATCATTCTGACGCGCCTCATCCAACATGCTCAATCAATCTTGTATTCTTCAATCGGCTGTCTATTCTAATAGTTCTCAATGGAATCAATGATTTAGATAGACAAAATCAGCATGCAGACCTAGAAAAATGCATGTAGTGCATGATGTGATGGGGTTTGTATTCTCAAAATAAATGAAAGGCTTTTTACTCAAGAAGAACTTATTAACAGTTATAGGGGTGCTTACTTGGTGGAATGGTATTCACAAATGTGTTGAATTTTGAAAGAGTTATTTACAAAGGGTTATTCACAAATGAGTGTCGATGGATGTCTCTATTGATTAGGGATATGACACGTGAATAATCAGCTAAAGGTTGAGAATTTGATCGGGTGTCTCTGCTCTTGTCCCAGGTTTGGATCACTTGGTTTGCCCCATTCGACCATTAAGCCTGGCCCTTGAATCCCAATGCTTCCCGTCAATATAAGTTCAGAGAGTGAGTGCTAGAAATGACACCAAGCTGCATTTCCCCCGAGTTTATATGAGCTGGCTTCTAGGGATACTTGAATGTCGATGATGGTCTCTTTGCAGTTCCATGCTTCTTTCGACCGATTTTCCTTACTTGTGGCCACGTAGGCATGATTGCTAGCTGTTGATTTACTTTCAACGCCTTCCTTTTGTGGAACTTCCCTTCGTCTTTGATTAGCAGCATTGGGCAAAGTCATGTATCTCGGGCTTCTATGGAATTTTGAGATGGACAATTAAAATTTCCACCTTTCCAATAGCAATTGCTTCTTGCAAGGGCATGTGTCTGGAACAAGAAGTGAGGTTTCCGGGTTCTAAGATTGTTGACTGGGAGAGAAGGTTCCTTCTAACCAGGCTGGCTCCTGAATGACGCATCTTTTACACCAAGCTAGGCGAAATTGACATGGATTTCTCTTATGCGTCTGTCTGGGTAATGTCGATTTGCTCAAGTTATGCCATCAAGGGTGCTACTTGATTTTCGACACTTCCTTGAATGCTGGTGATTACCATACACAATTTTCATGACGGTGTAAATACATCACTCATATATAAAAGGTACATAGGCATTTTCAATATGATAGAGAAGTGTTTGGCAATGCCAGACAATAAACATCATTCAAGGGTAGTACTTTTTTACAAAGCATCGTAATTAACTGGTTTAGAAAACTCTCGCCCATCCATCTCGGTTAGGATTAAGGCTCCTCCTGGGAGTATCTTCTTTATTACATAAGGACCCTTGTAATTTGGGGCGAACTTGCCTCCAGGCTCTGGAAAGATTGGCAGTGTCTTTCTCAAGACTAGCTCATCTACCTCGAAGTGCCTGGGTCACACCTTTTGATTAAATGATTGAGCTATCTTCTGTTGATAACACCGACCGTGACGAGGGGATTTCAATCGCTTTTCATCGATCATGTTCAGCTGCTCGAGCCTTTGTTGTGTCCATTCCTCCTTAGATAATCCAGCCTGGGATAAAATTCGTAGGGAAGGGATTTCTACTTCCACGGGTAAAACTGCCTCCATACCGTAAACCAGGGAAAAAGGGGTTGCCCCGCAGAGAAGTTCGAATCGAAGTTCGATATGCTTTGTTAGTGCGAAGGGTAGCCTCTCGTGCCGGGCCGCGGTAATTTTCAGCCGTCCCGGCTAGGATTCTCTTGATGTTCTTGTTGGCGGCCTCTACAGCCCCATTCATTTGCGGGCGATAACGGGATGAGTTCAAATGCTGGATCTTGAACTTAGAAAATAATTGATCAATCAACTTATTGTTTAGATTTGTCCCGTTGTCGGTGATGATGGAATCTGGCACGCCATATCGGGCGATTATGTCACGTTTGATAAACTTCATAACATTCCGTGCAATTACACTTGCATATGATGTGGCCTCGATCCATTTCGAAAAGTAATCAATTGCAACCAAGATGAACCGATGCCCGTTTGACGCCTTTGGGTTAATTGGGCCGATTACATCGATGCCCCACATTGAAAACGGCCATGGCTCGATAACGATGCGGTTCGGTTGGAGGGACATTTATCTTATCTCCGTGAATTTGACAACGATGACAACTTCGTACATGCCGGGCACAATCATTCTCTAAGTGGAGCCGCAATAACCCAGTCTCATTATCTTCTTGGCCAACATACGTCCATTCATGTGAGGGCCACATACTCCCTCATGTATTTCTTGCATTATTCGTGTGGCTTCGCCGCATCCACACATCTTAGCGGGACCGAGTCATACGATCTTTTGTATAGATTTTCACCGCCGACGAAAACTTTGAAGCCATTTTCATTAGGAATTTTCGATCGAGAAAGTGCTTTGTTCGAGGGAACTCCCCGCTTCGGACGTATTTCATGATGTCGTAATACCAGGGTCTCCCGTCGGGCTCTTCAGTTATGGCCATGCAGTAGGCTTGCCTTGCCAGGACTTCGATTTTTAAAGGCTCAACTTCTAACCCTCTCGTTGCTTGCAACATAGATGATAGTGTCGCTAGTGCATCAGCAAACTGATTATGAATTCTAGGTAGGTATTCAAACGAGATGTCTTGGAATTTTCTCGCCAACTTTTCTAAGTAACCATGATAAGGCACAAGTTTGGCGTCTTTAGTCTTCCATTCGCCTAATGTCTGGAGGATTATTAAGGTAGAATCACCGAACACCTTTAGCTTCGTCACTCCCATTTCAATAGCCACTTGCAGGTCGAGGATGCATGCTTCATACTCGGCTATATTGTTGGTACATGGAAACATCAATTTTGCAGCCACAGGATAATGCTGTCCATTTGGGGATATCAAGACGCCCCGATCTGCCGAGCTCGACAAATTTACAGCTCCGTCGAAGAACATATTCCACGTGTCTTCTTCTACTGCGAAAATTTGATCGTCCGAGGGATTATCCTTGCATACTTCTTTAGGACAGTCTGCTAACATATCGGCAATCACTTGCCCTTTAACTGATTTTTGAGACATCGCTTGAATGTCGAATTCCGAGATCAAGATTTGCCATTTGGCCAATTTTCCTACCAATTATGGGCAACTGAGCAAATACTTAATCGGATGACTTTCGGTTACGAGGAAAGTTTGGTAATGTAAGGTATACTGTCGGAGTCTATGCAACACCCATACTAATGCAGCGCATGTTTTTTCTGATTTGGAGTAGCTTTGCTCTGACGTGGTGAACTTTTTGCTCAAATAGTAGATGGCTCGCTCCTTCTGGTCATGAGGGTCCTTTTGTGCCAGCATTGCACCTAAGGACTCACTTGTTTATTGTAAGGTAGAGAATTAAAGGGTGCCCCGGACTCGGAGGTACTAGAATCGGGGCTTCATCAAGTATTGCTTTAGGTCTTCAAATGCCGGTCGGCAATCATCATCCCATTTAATTTGTGCGTCTTTCCCGAGAAGTCTAAAGAAGGGCTTTGCGGTTTCGGAAAGCTGGGAAATGAATCGAGCAATGTAATTTAATCTCCCCAGAGGCTCCTGGACTTCTTTTACGTCGAGGGAGGAGGCATCTCAAATATTGCCTTGGTTTTTGATGGATCTATTTCTATCCCTTTACAGCTCACAATGAATCCAAGTAATTTGCCAAAAGTTGCCCCAAACACACATTTCGCTGGATTCAAGCGCAACTTAAACTGGCGAAGTCGCTCAAATAGTTTCTCCAGGGTCTTCACATGGTTTTCTCCATGTCTGGTTTTAGCGATCATGTCATCGACATATACTTCAATTTCTTTGTGCATCATGTCATGGAAAAGGGTGACCATGGCTCGCTGGTAAGTTGCTCCAACATTTTTCAGGCCAAAAGGCATGACCTTATAATGGAAAGTGCCCCATGGAGTAATGAACGCCGTTTTTCCTTGTCTTCCTCTTTCATCTTTATTTGGTTGTATCCCGAGAATCCATCCATAAAAGAGAATAGTTTGAACCCCGCAAGATCTTGTCTACCGAACGTCTATGTGGGGTAATGGGAAGTCATCTTTCGGGCTTGCTTTGTTCAAGTCACGATAGTCGACACAAACACGTATTCGACCATCCTTCTTCTTCACCGGCACAATATTTGCTACCCAGTTGGGGTATCGCGAGACTTCGAGGAAACCCACTTCGAGGAGTTTCATTACCTCTTCTTCAATCTTTTTTGACAATTCCGGCTTGGTTCTTCTTAGCCGCTGCTTCTTGGGGGCTATATCAGGGTTGGTTGGCAAACTATGCTCCACGATCATTGGATCAAGGCCTAGCATATCCGCATATGACCATGCGAATACGTCTTGATACCCTTTTAAAAGAGCAATCGGGTTTGCAGCTTCTTCTTCAGGAAGGTTGGCGCCAATCTTTATCTCTCTTGGACCTTCATCGTGCTGCCTAAATTGACAAAGTGATGGTGTCTTCAATCGTAGAGGGCTTTGTTTCTTCATGACGCTCCCAGTTTCTTTGAATTTCATCGGAATTATCAAAGTCATCATCTGAGCTATCAGAATTGCTATCATGGCTATCCACGATGTTGGTTTGGACCGCTCCCACACCCTTGCCTACCGCTAGATTATTCCTGTGTCATAGAGTAGATAGGCTAAGAGGACAAATAAGGTTAGTAGTATGCATGCTCCTTTTTGGAAATGTGATAAATTGTTCTTGAAGATTTAGGATAATGAAACATGAGGAGACCCGGGCCTCGCATTTCTTCTTTCATTTGATGGTGGCTATCATCAACGGGCCGGTTTGGTGTGTCTCCCCATGCCCTCAAAATGTTTTCAACTTTATTTATTAGTAGATGGATTTACAAAGTGATTTCAAAAATGGTTCCCTGGGTGGAACAGATGCTGAAAACAAAACAAGCCAAACTCTTAAAATATGTACAAGCTCCCACGTAGGGGAGTATGCAAAGGAAATAAAAAGGATTCTACTCGAGCGGGTCTGCGCCCATTTCCCCTGGCAGTCCCTCATTGATAGCGCCCACGAAGAAGTCTTCATACCAGCTGCCAGCCACGTCTCCCCGTGCTTGCGGCTTTGCAGATTCCGATCATCCATGCCTTCCCATCCATCAGGGACGATGTGGCGATGATGATCATAGAAACTTTGGGGGATTGAATAATTGACATAGTAGTCAAATTTACCACTTGGCTGACCCAAAGTGTCCATGATCATCTCTCCTCTACGTGCTTCCTTAGCATGCTCAGGAAACATGGTACGAGTGCTGGGTACCACGAGGAGGTGATTTTGGCCAAAACACAGCCACGGAGAGCGGAACGTGAATACCCCGAAAGATCTAAAAGATCCCGAACCTTGTCTTTCGGGATGCTACAGACCATCTAACGAGTGTCCTAATTCTCCCGAATGATAATCACATTGCTTGGATGGATCATAATCAAGGAAGTACTCGGGAGTAGGATGACTCAGTTCCCTGGTGATTAGCCCTTGCTCTAGAAGGACGGGAAAAACGATGGTCATTGATTTAAGAAGAGGCGGATATTGCCTCATGCTTTTTGAGGACTGAGATAGCCGGACCCCTTGCCAGATCGCATCAGTAGGGTCTTCTTCATTTACTACCAAATCCTCATTATGACGAGAGCGGAATGCGCGGGTAGCTTGAGCGAAGTTTTCCGTCAAGTGGTGTACTGTCTCGCGTAGTTCATCAACTTGGCGTTGAAGCTGGATGAATGAGAAGTTATCGCCGCTCCTTCTAACTGCTCTTCCTCAATAGCACATATAGAAATGTCTCCAAACATGGTGGTCATGTCATCCGGCCCCTCTTTCTTTGAGGGCCAAGTTGTGCCCTCCCGGATTACGGGTAAGTTTGAGCTCCCAGGGTTGAACCAATTTGGAGTATTGATCACTCCTTCCTCTTCATGCATCATCCGGGCTGGGCCTGGGAAAGTTTCCTCGAGACGGGGGTATAAAAGGCCGACTTTTTTCTTTGCTTTTCTATCCGGGAGGTATCCTAAACCGACAGTGTAGGGTCTCATCAGGGCTTCAATAGGTTGACGGATGCCCTGGCCTTCCTTACCAAGTCCTTGTCCTGGAATGAAACCGTGTCCAACCATGATTTTTCCTACCATGATCGCAGCACTTGATACTTCAAGGACGAGGGGCAAGGTCCCTCGAGTTTCGTGTACAGTAGATATGAGTTCGAACGATTGATAGCTAGCTTCATTCTTGTCACCAGGCTCAACATAAGGAATGGATGTCTCATGGTAGATGCGGTGGTCTTCTTCTCCTCGGACTGTGATTAGCTTTCCTCCAACCACAAACTTCACACTTTGGTGGAGGCTTGAAGGTACTGCTCCTGCGACGTGGATCCATGGGTGCCCTAAGAGGAAATTGAACGCAGTGGAGATATCCATTACTTGGAACAAAATTTTGAATACAGTTGGGCCAATTTGAACGTCGAGCTCAATCTCTCCTACTGTTTCCTTCTTTGTTCCATCAAATGCTCGAACGGAAGTCTTGGGTACTTGGATCCGTGATCTGTCTATTTGAAGACGACAGTGTCGCTAGTGGACATATGTTAAGAGCAGATCCATTGTCAATCGGCACTCGAGCAACGTGAGATGCGTTGCATTTGACTGATATGTAGAGGCCTTTGGTGTGTCTTCTACCCTCCTCAGGGATTTCTTCATCAGAGAATGCCATTTGATCCTTCAGTAGGATGGTGCCAACAAATTCCTCGAGTTTGTCATGTTCAATCATTTCAGGGACATGTACCTCACTTAATACCTTCATAAGGGATTTTTGGTGCTTGACGATGATGTCCGAAGCAATTCCAGCGAGAGATCTCTGTGCTGGTGATTTTCGTAATTGCTCCACCACATTGTATTCGCTTGCTTTAACTACGGCCAAAAACTCCTTGGCTTCTTCGTCGGTGACGGGCTTAGCAGACTGCGTATTTGCGTGAGCATAGGTTCGCCCAGATCTCGTGACTAAACCCACATCAAGGTCATAAGACCATGGTACCACATTGTTATGTTCATATTTGTAAGGTTGGGGGATTTCAATGATTATAGCTGCTTCCGCTATCGATGCTTCGATTATATCCTCCGGTGGGGTGGAATCTTTCTTCTTCCTTTCTGCATTTAGCGCGGCACATTCCTCATCCCAGTTGATGAGGACTTGCGATATAGTGGAAACTATGCTGGTGTGACCAACATGCATGATTACTCTAGCTTCTATCATTCTTGATACCCTTGCTTTCATTGTCGCAAAAGGTGGTATTTCGTCATCGGAATAATACCCGGTTTCCACTAGCCCTCGATAGATGTCAACAATAGGGGTACTAACATTTCTGATTTGACTAGCTTCAGAACCGAATATCGCATTTACTTTGTCAGCATGATCAGGGAGCGGATTGCTTTGGACATTTGGCTTCGTTGTGCGGAATGAGAAGGCTTTAGTATCCAGCGGGTTACGGATTCGATGTTTAAGGATGAAGCAATCATCGGTTGAATGGCCTACTTCTCCCATGTGATAATCACATTTTTGGACGGGTCGTAGCTGCGAAGCTTTCAAAGCGTTGGGTCGTCTCGGCTCAATCGAGAGGAGATTCTTGTTCCGAGGATTGCCAAAACACAGGAAGGAGATCCGGGAAGCGGAGTGAATTGTCTTCGGTTGTTGTAGCGTTGAGGCCGACGACCATTGGTTTGTTGTTGGCCCGTACTTGTCTCGAACAGTCGGGAGGTGACCGGTATTTGCGGTGTAGGTGGCATTGACATCACTTAGGGGCTCTTTATCCTTTTTCATGCTGAATCTTCGCCGACAGTGTAGGCTCGGTGAACCAACCATCTCTTAACCCTATCTCTATCTCGCTCTCCCACCGGGAATGAGTTGATTGAATGATTCAGCGATCGTAGTCACCATCCGGTTGCGGTATTCATAGGGGAGGGTTTTGATGAACATTTTCTTAATTTAAAGTCGGTCGGTTCGGGATCGATCTGGGCGGCGAGATTCCTCCACCTGATAGCATACTCTTTGAAAGATTCCTGCTTCTTCTTTTCCATGCGATCGAGATCCTCACGAGAAGGGGTAATGTCCATTATGAATTTGTACTGCTTGAGGAATGCCTCGCTTGCTTCACTCCATGTTTCGATGAGGTTTATGTTTTTCTTGATGTACCACCTCAAAGCAGGACCTACTAGACTTGACTGGAACAACTGGATCATTAAAGGCACATTATTAACGTCTTTGGGTCATTCGAACCAAGTACATTTGCAAATGAGCCCTTGGGCAGGTTGTGCCATCGTATTTCTCAAATTCAGGCATCTTAAACTTTTCGGGCATTTTGACTTTGGAGTAGATGGAGAGGTCTGTTGGAGTAGGATCCTGTAGGCCTTGCAGTTGCTTTAGCCTTTCTTCAAGCTTCTCCGGGACGCTTATCATGCTCGGTCTTAGATGAAATGTTGGGTTTTACTTTCTCAACCACGATTTGGTGTGCGTCGTCCTCCAATTCAGGCATGCTATCATCGGTTTCTTTTCCTTGTTCTCCTCAGGTGGATGATTGCTGTAATACTACTTCGATTGAGGCTGGGGTAGGAGTCAATTTGCCCTGAATGGAATCTACTTGCTTTGAGAGTTGTTGAAGCACATTGAAGACCTGCTTCAATTCTCTTTCCATAATCTCGACACGGCTTGGTACATTTTCTTCAGCCATTCAAGCTTTTGGATTTGGTGAATATGGCTATGTTGTGATTACCTGCCAACACAGGAAATGGAGAAAACGTAAATAAAGGAAACACACGGAACACTGGCTCATGGCAAGGGTCGAGTCATTCTTATTTATTAATAAGAGATTTATACAATGCCAAAAGGATTTTTGACACAAGTCAGGACGACCCTATACATTCACATTAAAATATTCACATCAAAAAGTCACGACGCCCATTTTTATATGCGATGGGAAGTCTCGATCTTGCGACGCCGTTTGCTCTTTTGAGATAACTTTGATATGCGTCTCTTGCTGGTCTCCAAACTTTCTTCAAGAGACTTGATCATTTCTTGTTTGGTAAGCTTGCTGCTTACATCAGGGATTACCGGCTGCAACTCCTCATGAATCCCATGGTTGAGGATGTAAAAGGCGGATGCGTGATGGGCTTTTTCCTGTCCCTTCAATCTTATGGGTACAATAATCCTCTCTGGGTGGCATCTATCCCATGCATTTTGAATCATGTTGATTTCCTCTGAGTAGTCATAACCGGTGGGGTTGAAAGAAACCCGAAACAAACCTGTCTTGAGTGGTGGCGGGACTTCTTGAAGGATCCTGTACTGGCGAGCTACCCTATATGGATAGTATGAGGTAGCTCCGGAGAGGCCTAGTAGTGGGATGGGATCGTAATAATCAAGCGCGAAACGTGCTTCGCTCGCAAGGAACCACTTAGTTCGCCGTATGAATGTCTCTGGGAGCGGTTTTTTTAATAAGTCAATCCATCGAGAATATTCTTCATCGGGAGAATATTTCTCCAAGCTTTGGAATTTTTGCAATGGGTGCTTGGACTCATTAATTTCAAATATTTGCATGAGGTGCCCAAATCCTTTGATATGGGAAAAGAACCACACTTGTAAAATTTCTGGGGCAGCTCTCATGATCTTTTCTTTTTGATCCTTGAAACGATTAAGGGATAAAAATGTTTCGGCTAAAACCATGTTTACATATCCCGCTCCAAAGATGATTTGATTTATTACCCCCGCGATTGAAGGATTTATGGCATTCTTTCTATAGGGGAAGACAATAAATCCAAAGAACGCCAAAAGGAAGATTTTGGTTTTTGCGACATCGACTGTTTTTCAAAGCATTCGGTTAAGGATGATAGTGGGAAAGCATTATTGTTGGTTCTAACAATTTCTCTTACTGAATGATTTTTTTAAAAACGTGATAGAGTGACTATGGGGTCGATGCCAATCAATGGCTTAGCAAGCTCCGTTCCCAGGGGCATTCCTATGGCGAGACTATATTCCTCCAAAGTGGGGGTTAGTTCAAACCTGCCAAACACGAAGGTGGATGTTTCTGGACACCAGAAATGTGGTAAGGCTTGCATGACCCCAGAGTGAATATTGATTTGGAGCAATGGGAGGAGATGACCGATCCTCATTTTGACACGCTCTTGGCCGAGCTGATCTAACTGATTCCACCACCTGAGGAGTTCTTTCTTTGGGGCAGGAATGAACTTGATATCCATTCTTCCCATCGCATTAAAAAAAGAGGCTACACGACCTGACCCTATTTTGCCATGAGCCGAAAAGATTAAGTAAAAGTAAACAAATTACTTTGCTTTTAAGTAAAAAAGACAAGCACAAAGACATACAGATGGGATGTGTGGCTCGATTTCTAACTCAGAAGCCTTGATGAAATTAAGAGGGTATCCACCCGTCGCAGTCTCGCGTTAGCAGCGTACCCCCTTAACCTCGGCTAAGAAATTCGGGGAAAAGAAAGGCAACCTCTACATCGCAGTCTCACGTTCAAGGTCGTATCTTTCTTAACACCATCCTAGAAATCCTATGGCGGCCCAGTCCGGCGGCGGGGGTTGTGTGTGCCATGTGTAGTGCTAAAACAATAAAGCATGCATAACAGTTTATAATCACAAGATAATCTATTTTAAGCAAAATTAAAATGAATTTCTAAGCTTTTGACCTGCATAAAGAAAAAAAAAAGCCTAAGTCGGTAAAAAGAATTTAAACAAGATAAAAATGGCCTAAGTCCTCAAAGTCCCCAGCGGAGTCACCAAGCTGTCGCGACCTCTTTTTTTTCGAGCGCCCGTGATCGGGTACGGGCGCCTAAGGAGGCTAATGGCTCGGCTGAATTTAGTTAAGCCCGGACTCTCCCAAGTCCGCCAATTCACGACTTAATGGTTCAAGTTTTTAACCTGTAAATCAAATTTTAAATTGGAGTCGCCACTAATCGATTTGGGGTGGGTTGATTAGAAACCCAAGTGAAGTATCGGGAGAAATACTCACTCTGCGCAACCCGATAAATTAGGATCGGGGACTTGATTACACTAGTTAATCACTAATGCCCTTTCGGTACCTAATCTTGTTTAAACCCCGAGGTTTTTGGATGTTCGAGGGATTTTCCATGCATTTTTGGGAGGAAAGACATTTTTGAGTCATTTTCTAATTTTTGGACACAAAAGGGATTTTTGGGACTTTTTTTGTTATTTGTTTTGGGAAAATACAAGTCTTTTTGGCTTTTTCTGAATTTTTTTGGCTTTTTATGAATTTTTGGCCTTTTTTGGGTTTTTGACATTTTTGGATTTTTGACATTTTTTGGAAAATATGAAATATTTTTGATTTTTTTTTTTTTTCGGAAAATAAAATATTTTTAAATATTTTTAAATATTTTTGGAAAATAAATTATTTTTTATTTTTCTCGATTTTTTTAAAAATAAAACATTTCTTTAACATTTTTAAATATTTTTGAAAATTAAACATTTTTTGATTTTTTTGAAATAAAGTATTTTATTTTTTTTTTTTATTTAAAATATTATTTTATATTAAAATAATATAAAAACTGACCCGGGTCGGATCCGCGGGTTGGGTCCGACCGGCGTGATCCGAATGAGGACCGGCCCGCAACGCGGGCCCGACTCGGATTTTTTTCATCTTTTTTTCTTTTTTTATTTTATTAAAACGACGCCGTGGCTGGGCATTCGGGGATGCCCGACTTGGCCCGATGACCCAGCCCAATGACCCGCTCTGCGACCCGGCTCCCTGCGAACCCTACCCGAATCCGACCCGGATTTCGACCCGACTTGCAGCCGCCCCCTTAGACCACGAACCCTACCCGATTTTCCGGGTCCGGATCCTCTTCGCGACCCGGAAAATCGCAAACCCTAGGGTTTGCGAATCCGTGGCGCTGAGGAGGAGTTCGAGGCGACAGCGGCGATGATGGCCACGGCGGTGATGGCAATGACAAAGGGGACCACGACGATGATGATGGCGACGGAATGAGGTCGCAATGGGCAGTAGGGACGACCGTGACGCTTTTTCTTTACCTTCTCTTGAGCGGAGGCAATGACGGCAATGGTGGGGGGGTTGATTTGCGACGGCAGTGGCCACGGCGAGCAATGGCGAAGCTGGGGGGCCTGATCTTTGACGGTGAGGCCACGGCGAGCAACGACGGTGACGACGAGGCCTGGTTTTGGTCGGATCTGGCTGGAACACTCTTTTCTCTCCCTCGGGTGCGCTCGTCAAGCTCCCCGAAGTCTCTCGGGGACCCCTTCGAGCTCACCACACCACGGCCGGCCTCGGATCTCGGCCTGCTCGTCCTCGGCCTCCCGTCCGAAGTCTCTCGGGGGCGGTTTCGAGGATCTACCCTTCGATCCTTCTCGGCCTCTCTCTCTCTCTCTTTTTCGGCCCCCTTTCGTCGACGGTGGCCCCCTCTGTTTATAGGCGCGGGAGCGGCCGGTCGGCGAGGCTTCGACCCGCCGGCTGGACCGCCATCCCATCCGCCATCATCACCTCCTCCGGTCACGTCCCGTCTATGCCACCTGCTCCTCTGCTCCGCACGCGACTGCCGTCTGCTCATGCTTCTCCGGCGTCGCGCTTGCTCACGTGTGCTCTTCAGTGGCACGAGGAAGAAGATGACGCAGAGGGGCCGAGCTTGAGGCGACGATGGGCCGAAGGCCTATGCGGGGGGCTGCTTCTTTGTTTCTGCTTTGCTTTTTTTTTTTCGCTTTTCTTTTCATCATTTTTTGATTTTTTTTTTATTTATTAATTAATTCTTTTAGGTGTCAACAGGCGGTACTCTTACACTCGCGCTGGCCTGAGCTAGCGCTCTGCCACAACAACCTTAGGCACCGATCCTTGTCAGCGTTCTAGCCCGAGTCACTGAGGATAATGTCCTATGCCTAGGAGTTCTCGACTCCTAATCACTCATGTTGTAGCCTCTCCATTATACTGGTTCCCAATCCCATACAGAATTAGAAACTGAGTGATCATCATAAACAATTTATCAAACAACTATCATTCACATGCATCAGAATGAAAATAGAGGCTATTCATACTAACTATCCCAAGAACCCATCACACCTTATCACTCCAACACTGACCCGCTCTGATACCACTAAATGGGGATGTCACACCCCGAACCCCGAGTGCGTGCCCATCCCTGTCTGGTCGATAATATTTTGCGACTTCCCAGGACAAGTCGCCGACCCATTGATTTTTAAGCACATGCGGAAGCGAAAATAAATCCCTTGACAATAATCATCTCAGGATAGAAAAGCAGGATACGATTTCACAAAACAAACATACTTTTATATTCACATAATGTCAAGCACAAGGTCTATGACCAAAAGGCCACAAAAAAGTAACTTTCCAAAAAGAGAGGGCCCTAGCTGACCTACACTTCACATCACTTCATCTCGGCTCTCAGTCGTCCACTCGACGACCCTGAAAATATTGTCCCACAATGGGATGAGATAAAATCTCAGCAGGTCTAAGCTCTAAACCCCAATTAGGAGGGAAATATGCCCAGAAGCATCCTAACCACGCAATCATATAATTAACATTGAGAACTTACCTCACCTCAGTTCCATCCTGCAGGTAAGCACAGTTCATATACATTATGTATAGAATCGATACATCCGGCAATTGAAACGCATCACTCAACTCAATAAATCACAAGGGTCCAGATTATAGGGCCAAATCGTTATGACACATCCCATACCATGTCACACAATTTTGTCTTATAATCCGGCGAATCTATTTCATTCAACATGCATTCCAATTGATAATTTCACCCACTCGAGGGTACGGCCTACTAGAAGTTCGGCGGTCTACTGGTGTAGCTAGGCATCGTCTCACCCCATTGAGCACGGTTACGTCTCTCTTAGAGACAACTTCCCCGAAGGGGTGTAGGACCAGAATCTACTGCGACCCAAATACAACCTACTCACAAGTTCAATGTCTTCTGGCATAGCCAAGCTTCGTCTCCCACCATGAGCATAGTGACGTCTCTCAATTAGATGGCTTTCCTAAAGGGGGTAGGTCTAGAATCTACTACGATCCGAGTCCCAATGAATGGGTAACGTCCGACTTAACAGCCTGGGCGGTTTCTCTTAACCAACACACAACCACTCAATCTTGGCCTTAACACACGTGCATTGCACTCAAATGCCTCCATTAAAATAGTGATCCTGGCCTATTTTCTTCATATTAAAAACATCCCGAAAATAGTCGCGTGTGGGTACACGGTCAATTCGAACCAGAAGACTGATACCTATCTTTTTCAAACCCCACTATTTGATATAGTACTTAAAATCCATTTTCGGTGTTAAAACCCGACACTCGGGATTTTCTGAATAAATATTGAAATTCACAAATTTTGGAATTAAATACTCAAAATTTCATTCAACACTCAATTGCAAAAATTAATCACACCATTGCAATTAGTACGGAATTCCAGTCACCGACTATCCCGGCTGAAATTCCGGAAAAATAATTAATAATTAATTAATTTCGAAAATTAATTAATTCAATTTAATTTCTAAAAATATTAACCTTGGCCAAAATTATTAAATTAAATACCAATACGGACCCGGAAAATTCCCGAACCCGTCTAGATAAACAGTATAACTTATTTAGGCCTTAGCTAAACCATGCTAACCACCTAACATGCTCAATTAAATAATTAAATTTATAATTTAATCTAACTAACCACCTAATCCCTAATAAAATAAATCTAAATAACCCTTAAACGTCATTAACCTACTAAGCAGAGTTTAGAGTATAAACTCACCGGTTTATTGCGGAAAACGATTCACCGCGACGACGGCACGACCGCAGCTGAAACTTGAGTTTGCGACGGCATCGATGGAGCTCGGATCGGGTAGAACCGGCCCAATAAATCTCAGCCCAAGCTGAGGTTTATTCTTGATTTTGGGCTAGACCCAAGTTGGGCTGGGCCTGCTGAAACAATTGCGAGTTGGGCTGAGATTGGGCTGGAATTCTGTGTGGGCTGAACTGTGGGCTTCGCTAATTCCACTGGGCTTTGCTGGGCTATGGACGTTGAAGACGCTGGAGATTGGGCTGTTGCAGGCTGCTGGTTTGTGTGGGCTGATGGGCCTTCGGTGGAGACCGAAATTTCGGTCGTTGCTGGGAGAAACCGAAGCAGCGAAGCAGTCGTTGAAGCTGGCGGTTGACTGGGACAACAGTTCGTGGATTGAAGACTGCTGGGCCGAATCTCGGCTAAATGATGGATGAACTTGCGGGCGAAGGAGAGAGGAATGACGGTGGGGTTTCTTGGCCAAAGATGGAGTAGTGGAGACAGGCGCGTGGACGTGGCTTCGGTTGCTGCACTCGGTGGTCAACTAAGGAGAGGGAGAGCTTGGGTTGTTGGCCGATGATGGGGGCTTCGCTGGCAGCTGAATTTGCGTGGCAGTGAGAGACACGGACAATGAGAGATTTCGGTGGGGGAAGAAGGATTGACCGCGTGGCTTCAATTTGAGGCTTTGTGGGCTTCGCTGGGGTTTTGAAACCGCATGGAACTTTGGACTTCATGGCAAGAGAAGACTGAGATGTTGACTTGAGTGGGGTTTCGGTGAATGTAGAGAAATGAAGAGAGCAACGAAGGATGAAGGCAGAAGAAGTGTGCCAATTTTGCTCGCGTGGGGAGGGGAAATGGATGAGTACAAGTGAGAAGCCAGCTAAGAGGGGAGCAAAAGTCTTAAACCCTTAGCTAAACATTAAATGTTTGGTCTCCCCCACAGCCCACACAAATATCTTCTTGTCCTTAATACTTTCTAGGATGAATTGAAGCCAAAATTAGCACAAATGGATGCCAAAAACACAGCCCCAACTCATGCTCCGAATTTCCATTTTTCTTTTTATCTTTAATTTCTTCACTCAATTTCCCGAATTGAGATCCAATCTCGATGAAGAAAAATCCTGAACAATTTTCTATAAATCCCCGACACTCACAGGCTTGGTTTGAAAGTCGAAACTTGCTTAAATTCGGTCCAAATGAATTTCTGTTAATTTTCCGCAATGTCCGAACTGATTTTCAGTAGAAATCCCAAAATCTCTGAAAATTCTTAGGAGGATGAGTCGACGTTCCTAAAATAGATCGTGACGTGATAGAACTTTCGATTTCTGAAATTGGGTTCTAGTTTGCGGTTAATTTCAATCCGGCACGCTTTTAGCGTGACCTAGTCTACCGGGTAACTTTTAGGAATTTTTGGTGCAATTGACCTGTGATCGATTCATCTCAAGTCACATTGTACATCTTCGACACATTGACGACTCTCGATTGTCGTGAAAATCTCGAGATATCAATTATGGGCACCGTGTACTAAAATGATAGAAAAATCGGTCTAGTGCCGATCGACGAGTATTTTACAATCAGGTGGAATCACCCACACTCTGATTACATATCTCAATCGAAACAAACTATCTCCGGTCTCTAATCGATTTCGGACAGTGCCGTAATGACCCTTGCAGATCAACACGGTCGAGCAGTCGATTCCTGGTCAAATTCTCAAGTCTATTTCATTAAAATCCCTTAATGGTTTCACCCGATAGGCTAGTTATCTCGTGAGGGGCCCTCTCAGAGAATAAGGCCATTAGCGTGTCAATGAAAAGCCCATTTTTTCTCATTGAAATCAGACTCGAAAATCATGATGTCACACTTTCGAAGATCCCAGAGTAATAAGAACTAGATACGAAGTCATAGGAACTGGATACAATGACGCCCATCCTGTTGAACATGTGCGCAATCGCCCCGTCATCATCCAAATAGTTCTGAATAATCCTTGCATGGCGCAGCACCTTGACGTCCTTTGAAGAGTTTATGAGGCAATCCCTGAAGTTAACATAATCCGTAAAGTGGTTGTCTCTCCTTCGACGATGCTGCTCGTATGCGTTCAAGTTTCGAAATTTTGATTTGGTGCAGTCAGATACTTTCAAGACCGGTATCTCAAGTGTCCCATTCTCGAATTTGATGCCGCTCAGTCTGTCCCCTTTCGCAGCCCTAAACCTGACTCCTGACTCCCTCGGCTCTGTCGCCGAGAATTTAACTGGTATGCAATCTGGCCAACGCCTTTCAGACCAGCCAGAAGTGCACCACGTGTGATATAGATGTAGAAGATGCTCCGTCCCCTCGCCAATCGTCCAATTTTGTATGGGACTTAGAAGTACATGCTGGCGTGACGGCTGAACTCATTCTGGTCGCCCGGACCTTTAGTCTGGTCATATAGCTTGCTCAAGACGAAAAGTGGGAGCTGGTTCTCTAGCAGCAGTAAATCGCGCCTAATTTTGTTTTGAATCCCAATATCACGCATAAGCGGGTCGTCTCTGGCTGACAGCTTATTCGTAATGTGCTTACGGAACAACTCAACGATGAAACAGCCATCAATGAGCATCATCTCAAGAAACTTTTCATGACGGAGAGTACTTCTACAATTGTGATAATTGCAAATATAAGGATGCTAGCCCAATTCTTTGGATTGGTGCAGTCGAACAACTCCGTTAGAGATTATCAAGTTATGAGCTGAAAGTTACATATTTAGATTTCACCAATTGTATGTAATTATTTCACGTATTCCAATAAACTGTGAGAAATATATTAACCAGCATTGATCACATTTATTTTTGCTTTATGTAAGAAAGAATACTAAGGCTCCGTTCGTTTCGCAGAAAACAACTTCCGAGAAAATATTTTCCAAAATTTCCGGTGTTCGGATGGGCGGAAAATAGATGGTCAAAGAAAACATTTTCCGGTCAACGGAAAATGTCTTCATAAATTTGTGGAAAATGATTTCCCCTCTTCAAAAGAGGAAATCATTTTCCCTTACGCACGGCTCTCGCGCGGAGGAAATCATTTTCCCTTGCGCACGGCTCTCGCGCGGAGGAAATCATTTTCCCTTGCATATGAGCTCTCGCTTCCTCCTCCTTCGACGCCGCAACGATGGAGCAGCGCTTCTTTCCCTAGGTTTCCTCCTCCTTCGATGCCGCAGCGGTGGAGAAGCGCTTCTTTCCTAAGGTTTCCTCCTCCTTCGACCTAGGGTTCCTCCTCCTTCGACGCCGCAGCGGAGCTGTCAGCTACTGCTCCGTCTCTCACCAGGTGACAATCCTTTCCCTCCGCTGCTTCTTCTTGTCTTTCTCGATTCTTCACCTGTTCTCGTCGTCGATTCTAGCTCCGCCGTGCAGAATTGCATAGGCACTCGGCGAGTTCATCATTTTTGGTCCTTAGCCTCGTGGAATACCTCTCTCGGTTCGGTTCGCTGTGTGCATGAGGGTTGGTTAGCCAGTCAGGACTTCATATTCAGCACTGGCATCGCCGATTCAGCGGGCGCGCAATTTGGGGATTGGGGTTTGATATGCGAACTCGCGCCGGGCGGGCAAACAAAGGGAGTTTCATGTTCTGTAGTGGCGGTGTAGTTCAATTTCGTATAATCTGAATTATGAACAACGGGCGATTTTGCATTTGCTAGGTGAACCTATTGCATATGGTGATGTGTGATTATACTAGAGGTGAATGGCTCTGAGACGATGGACAGTGCAATTGCAGTGGCATCCCTGTTTAGGTGTTTGATTTCTTCCAGCAGAGCATTCATTCAACGGGGTCCATCGTTGTTTGCTAGACTGATCGTAACTTACATGTATTGAGTGGATCCTAGTTGGTGGACTTAACAGAAAATGCAAAATATGAAATTGTGATCCTCTCAAGCACCAAAAGCTCATTTACCTCATACGGCCTCTCCTTGCACGGGTAGACACGGCTCCTAGGTTGCATCATTGGCTCTCATGACGTCATGTAATGAAAGTTTGCATTACTCTTTTTGAAAGTTTAGTGTGCTTGATATAATGCCTGGCTCTTTTGTTGAGCTTGATATCATATCAACCTCTTGTGCTTGACGTAATGCCTTGCTCTTAGAAAGCTAGGGTGAGATAGGATATATCTGAATGTGTCAAGAATTTGAAGTAGAATGATGGAGAAACTCTTTGTCGATGCATTGCAAGAAGATGTGGCCGTGTGATGATTGCATAGCAAAAACAGAAACATGCATCAGTAGGGTGCGGCGGATTTTGCAGGATGGGTTCTCTATGATTCAATTGAGTAAATTGAGTTTTGGTGGAGCCATTGGACGCGAATTTAGTATCAGGCATGATTGGTCATCACATTTGGTTATTAAGCTTGTTAGAAAAATTTCACATTTGTCTAAGGGATGGATGTGGTTATGGTTTCAGTGTCCTTTCGGAGACAAAATATTTCGGTGCCAGAGGAAAAAAGGAAGCGACTTCCAAGCAAAAGGGTTAGAAAATATTTTTTCTTACCGAACACTAGAAAACATTTTCCAAAACATTTTCAGATTTTATCCGAACACCGAAAATATTTTCTCAAACATTTTTAGGTTTTAAATTAACCGCGACACATCCAGATTTTTGGGTTTTAATTTGACCAGGATAAATAGGGCCTTGTCTCATCGCTCGTCAATTTATCGACGGGTCCCGAAATTTCAATAAAAGAAATTATCGGAGGAAAAAATTGAAGCCCGAAAGGAAATAAAAAGGGAAAGAGAAAAAGAAAATAAAGTAAGAATAATTGTATAAAGTTTTACTTTAATTTTCCTTCTCTCCCCCTCTCCTTTCCTTCCCCCTTCGTGCGATTCCCCTCCCCACGCCAACTCTCTCTTTCCTTTTCCCCCTTGCCGTGTCCCACTTTGCTTTCTCTTCCCTCTTTGACTAGTCAAAATTTCTCTCTCTTATCTCTTCTTCTCTCTCCTCTCTCTTCTCCCCCACGTGACCTTCTTCTTCTTCGTTCTTCTTTGTGCGAACCAGCCCGAAACCAGCAAACCGAAGAAGAAGAAGCAGCTCGTCGGAGTCGTCGCCGCCCGCACCGCCTCCCGGATGCCCGTCTCGCCGCCGCACCGCCGCCCGTGCACGCCGCGCACGCCCCCGCGTCCACCGTTCGCTGCCGTCCTCCCCCGTGCGACCTCACCCCTGCTCCGCCTCTGTCCATCTCAATCCGGCCACCTCCGGCCGCCGTTTGAGCTCGCCGGACCTCCACCGGCCCTCCCCGGAGTTCCGCCCGCTTCCCCGAACCCTTCTTTGCCCCTAACCATCCCTATTTTCCTCTGTTTCGCAGCAAACCAGCAACCCACGAAATGGGTTTCCAGCTGGTTCGGGCTCGTTTTGGGCCGTTTCCCGGCCCCGGATCCGCGAGTCGCTTTGGGAAGAATCGTTCCTCGCGTCGCCGCCGTCGGATTGATCCGATTTGCGCGCGATTTGGTGAGTAATCTCACTAATCTTGGATTAGTTGGCTAATTATGCTTAAGGTTGATTTAGATTTAATTAATTATGTTTAGGTTGTTAGATTAGAATAAATTAGCAATTATTAGTCAATTGTGATGTGATTTAGATAAATTGATTGTGTAATTAGCAAGTAGACGTGGTCTACTAATTATTGGAAGTGCCTCGGGATTTTTCCGACCCTTAGTGGGCTCCAATTAGGCTTTTCGGGCCTAAGTGGATTTTTTTTTTTAAGCATTTAAATATTAATTTTCGGAATTTAATTAAATAATTATTTATTTTTCGAGAAATGAACCGAGATGGCCTGGAACCGGAAAATTACGCTGATGAGCGTGGTGAAGTCCGTTTATTTAATCGGACTTTATGTTAAGCTAAATTGAATTTTTAATATTAATTAATTTTCGAAATTAATTAAATAATTATTTATTTCCTGAAAATTCAACTGGGATGGCCCGTAACCGGAAAATTATGCTGATGACCGTGGTGAAGTCCGTTTATTTAATCGGGCTTTAATTTGAGCTAAATTGAATTTTTAATATTAATTAATTAATTTTCGAAATTAAGAATTAATTATTTATTTTTCGGAAATTAAGATTTTGATGGCCGACGACCGAAATGTCGTGCCGATCGTCGTGGCGCAGTCCGTTTATTTATTTGAGCTCCACGTTGTATGGAATTGAATAAATTGTGATATTTTAGGGATTTACCCTAAATTGATTGGAATTGATTGCGATTGAATTGTTGATTGGTAAATGGCCAAGTATGTTATTCAGTATTTATAATGCTTTGTGGAGTTGATTTAATTATTTGATTGAGAAATCGTTGGGCATTGGTCGTCGATATTGAAAGTGAATTGGTAACCACTGCAAAGAGGACACGTGGCTCGGTGAATTGGAGTGTCACCTGGGAAAATGCACGTGAGTTCAGTGGTTGAATATGTCACCTTGGCGAAAAGGTCGCCTGAGAGAATGCACGTGGCTCGGAGACTCGGTATGTACTCCTGGAGAATGCACGTGGGCTCGGTGACAGAGGCTGGCATCTAAAAGGGCACGTGGGCTCGGCGACTTGATGCATCGCTTTGGTGAAATGCACCTGAGAGAATGCACGTGGGCCCAGGCATCTAAAAGGGCACGTGGGCTCGGCGACTTGATGCATCGCTTTGGTGAAATGCACCTGAGAGAATGCACGTGGGCCCAGGCATCTAAAAGGGCACGTGGGCTCGGCGACTGATGCATCGCTTTGGTGAAATGCACCTGAGAGAATGCACGTGGGCCCAGCATCTAAAAGGGCACGTGGGCTCGGTGACTTGATGCATCACTTTGGCGAAAAGGGTCGCCTGAGAGAATGCACGTGGGCCCAAGGTTCGAGGCACGTGGACTCGGAGACTTGGAAGGTCATCCTGGAGAATACACGTGGCCTAGCTTTTAAATATCCCACATTGGGGATTGATTTGTTTGGCATGTAATCGACTAGGTCGATGCTTTGATTTGATATTGTGAATTGATTGCCTGAATGGAAATGACCGTGAGTGGTCTTGTTGGAATATAATCGACTAGGTCGATTTGATCGATGCTTCGATCAGTGATATGATTTCTTGGGTGCCTATTATGAATTGTACTGACTTGCAGGTGGGATCTGAGGCCAAGGTAAGTCCTCTGCCCTGTGCGTGTTTAGGCAGCCTTTAGTATAGTAGTTTACTAATCGGGCTTAGTGGGGTAGAACTCGCTGAGACGTAGTCTCATCCCAGTTTGGGGAAAAACATTTCAGGACCCGATAAGGAGCTGAGGAGGAGAAGTCTGGGAAGGAGATCTTGGAGGTGAAACTTGAAGGGAAGGATTTTGAAAGAAGAAGATAATACCGAGATGGGCCTTGAGTATGGCATGGATGGATTGAGATCCTACATTCTTTTGAGATCTCTTTTTGATGTGAATAGTTATGAAGTGGTTTGTGTTTTGTATAAAAGTTTGGTTATAAATTTCAATATGAAAAATATGGCCCTGCTTTTCTATCCCATTGTTTTATTGTTTGGAGATTTTAATTGCTTCCGCATGTGCTTAATAACTGAAAGGGTCGGCGATACTAGTCCTGGGATATCGCTTTATAAAATCGACCAATTAGAAGGATGTGCACGTGCCTGAGGATCGGGGCGTGACACGAACACCGGAAAATATAGTCATTTTCCTGGAAAATGACTTCTGGGAAAATATTTTCCGGAAATGGCCAATTTTCCATGAAACGAACGGACCCTAAATAATGTTTGAGCTGCTACGAAAAGGAACAATATGATGGCTGCAACAACGGACAAGAAAGCCCAAGGACTATTGAAATATTCCCTCCTCAATTTCGCCATCCAAACGTTCCTCCTCATGTTACAATACACGTTCACATTTTTTAAGATCTTGGAGTAATAGAAATTGGATAGAGTGACATAGTCACCCATCTTGTTGAACATCTGTGCAACCATCTCGTCATTGCCCAAGTAGTTCCTGATAATCCCTATGTGGCGGAGTACCTCGACATCCTTTGAAGAGTTTACGAGGCAATCCATGAAGGTCATGTAGTTGGTAAAATAGATGATGTCTCCGCCTTGGTGATGCTGCTCATACGTGATTAGGTCTCGAAATTGTGACTTGGTGTGGTCCTGTATACTCAAGATTGGTATCTCAAGTTTCCAGTTCTTCAATCTGATGTCTTTCATGTGCCGCCTCGCACTGCCTTTAACTTGACTTCGGACTCCCTGAGCTCCGTCGCTGAGGACATGAACACGAGTTTCTCTTTCATCGGAGGGGCTCTGCCATTTAGTCGGGCACCTTAGGCAAGCCAGAAGTCAAACATGTGTGCATTAGATGGAGAAAATGTTTGCTCTCGTGAAGAGTCGGTATCGGCTTGCTCGAGTCTCCTAGTTCGAAATAACTGGTGGCTTTATCGATGAGCACGAGATGCTCATCCGGACCTTTAGTCAGGTCATGTAGCTTGTTCAAGATGAAAAGTGGGAGTTGGTTCTCGAGAAGCAGTAAATTGCGCTGGAGTCAGTATCGAATCCAATCTGCCTTCATTAGCGGGTCGTCTTTGTCTCTCAATTCCTCCGTAATGAACTTACGGAACAACTCGACAATGAAACAACCATCAATGAGCATCATCGCTTGGAACTGTTTTGGGGAGCGATAGATAGTTTCTGCTTAGCAATCACAGGCCCATTGTTTCAGTTCCCTTAGAGTTGGCATATGCCCGTCGACACTCTCATTTCTTTTCCAAAGCAACTGCTGCACGTACCGCTTCTTTTGGTCCTCCATGAATTTGAACTTGTCATTTCCATAGTGATAAGGGCCGACAACTAGAATCTCCGGTTCTTAGGCTTTGTGGTTTACTTTGTGCAGTTGATTACGAACCCTAAATATGCTATGCTCTGGTAGGATTGGAGGCATGCTGCAAAGCATATCCTTGATGTAGATTAAGACATCATCTTGCGTCTCGGATTGCTCATTGTGTCTAACATTATGTATATATAGGTTACGACATGATTAATGTGATAATAAGCATGTTGTAAAGCAAGATGATAGTTTTTCGTGTTTTTAAAATGGTTTTTCATGTGCTTCCCTTTCATTAAGCCTTATGATTGTTAGTATAAGCTGATGCTGTGTATGTAAATTAGAGCATCAAAAGCGTTGCTGGCAAGAGATTTCATGATGATCACATATTCAGCAGTAGACCATTATCTTCCGTGAATTTGCAAACACAGTAAACCAAAAATGGAGCAGCACTAATCAATAGCTATTAGCTATGCAATAATTCATTTTGTAATACACTAAAGCAGCATTTAGAGTTGAATATGTACATACATACAACACACCAGAGCAATAGAGAAATTTTTGACTATTCTGCTAGTGAATAATGTAAGAGCTACCGTCTCTATCTGCCTTATTGATCCCAGTGATCGGTTTTCCTCCCCACCGTCTTCGATATGCTATTGGCATATCATCGTAAGAAATATCTTTCATTCATCAACATCGACCTTGGTAATTAACAATTCTGAGGATGTATATCGCAATAAACTGAAAGTTCGTGGAAACTTATGAACATGCAAAGGGCAAAGAACGACTTATAAGGAGACATCGACAATTGACATTTTGACAACGATGTATGAGGTCCTTCATAATTTGCATTGCTTTATTATTTGGATTGGCGCAGTTCATTGGAGTGCCAAGAGATATATAAGTTAGGACTTGTAAGTCACAGGTTTAAATTCCACCAACTACACGCAAACTGCTCTAATTATTACAATAAATTGATAGTTCATGGAATTTGATGAAGAGGCACAAGGCTAAAAAAGACTTGCAAGGAAACAACAAAAATTGACTCTGATGGTTCGTGGAATTTGATGAAGAGACAAAGGGCTAAGAAAAACTTACAGGGAAACAGAAAAAGTTTACTATAAGAACGATGTATGAAGTCTTCCACGAGTTGCATTGTACTAAGTGAAAACCGACCATTTGGAAAGAGTCCTGCTTTGAAGCTACCAGCTAAATATCATAATTCTGTTCACGATGGAGACTACTTGTACACTTATAACAAACTTAATGAAGATGCCGGTCCAATACTCGATGCACAATCGATTGGCACATCAGGAAATTTCCAAGTTGGAAATTGAGAGGCACATGTTTACATTACATCAATTGTGTGTAACCTATTTCAGGGATTGCAATTAATTGAAAGTTCTTGGAACTTGACGAAGAGGCAAAGGGCTAAGGCAAACTTAGAAGGAGATGGCACAAATTGACTTTATGAGAACGATATATGAAGTCTTCTACAAGTTGCATTGTACTATGTGAAAGCCAACCACTTGATCAGCTCGTCAGGAGATTTCCGAGCCACATGTTCAGATTTTACCATTTAAGTGCAAACTATTTTGGGTATTACAATAAATTGATAATTCATGGAACTTGATGAAGAGTAAATGGCTAAGAAAGACTTACAAGGGAACATCAATAATTGACTTTAGGAGAACGATGTATGAAGTCTTCTACAAGTTGCATTGTACTATGTGAAAGCCAACCACTTGATCAGCTCGTCAAGAGATTTCCAAGCCACATGTTCAGATTTTACCATTTAAGTGCAAACTATTTTGGGTATTACAATAGATTGATAGTTCATGCAACTTGATGAAGAGTAAATGGATAAGAAAGACTTACAAGGGAACATCAATAATTGAATTTAGGAGAACGACGTATGAAGTCTTCCACAAGTTGCATTGTACTATGCGAATATCAACCACTTTACAAAACTCCATAGAAAAACTAGAAAGATTATGTTGTTTTTGTAGAAAATTATTCATGAACAATTAATCAATTAAGAACAAACGGATCCATATATGATTGTAAAACACCGACATCAATAAATAAAGCGGAATTAAAGCGTACCTGTTTGAGCAATTGCTTTACGAAAAGTAAATCACTCTGATAATCAGGGATCTATTGGAATGCCAGATCTTCCTCTCTATGACCTATTTCGATATAGTAGCTTTCAATGGGATTAAAGCAACTAATAGGTATAACCTACCATTTTATAGGCTAGAGAGGGGACCTAGCAAACCCTAATCAATAGTGTGTCAACCCAGGCCCTTCCCATTACGGGCTTTAGTCAAACGCAATTGCCTACACTTTCTTTGCTGCTCAACTGGCCCAGTTAACAATAGATGCCAATACCCAATTCAATCGATCACTTTGGGTTTAACAAATATTGGAATATCCATTAACCCGATTATTTAAAATAGAAAATCAATTAATTAATGTAAGCCCATATTATAGGAAATTTCCAACATTCTCCCACTCGGGCTACATTAATTAACTATTTTATTTTGAAAAAGATTTTATATTGAAAACGACACTATCGGGTTAATAACTAAAATTTTGTTTTATGTGGCCACAACTTTTAAAAAATAATATTCCAATAATGGCATCTCAATACCAATCCAATCATATATAACCTCAATATAGGACTATGAAGATCAATGTGTTAAGAAAATATCACAATACAAGACCTTCCATAATCACATATAATAAGTATTATATTTTCATGGATCATGGGCCTAGTAGTGTAGTAAGAAATAGTGCCAACATGTGATCAAGATATACATTATTTCTTATCGGTTCTCAATGCAATTTCTCCACGACATGAAACTGCATTAGCGTAATTTCTAAACAACATGAAATTGCCTCAGTGCGATTTCTAAACAACATGAAATTGCACAATTATGTCACAATCCAACATGAGATCTCATAATCAGTGACATCCAGTCATCTTTAAACTAAAATTTGTTTAAAGATACTATTTTATACTTCCATTTCTTAGTCAACAGGAGAAAAAATAACAATAGAATCAATAACAACAATCATTGAAAATAAATGCTTTAATAGACATCATAAAAGCATTATCAGTTTGCATATAACTATAATATCCAGAAATACAAATTATATAACTCCCACTAACAAAAGAAATCAAAAGAATCTAAAACATCCATATTCTTTACATGTTCTTTAAAAAAAATGGGTCATAAGCCTTTTGTTAGAGGATCAACCAACATGGACTTAGTTCTAATATTCTCTATCACAATGTCTCCCTTTTTTTTTTTACCAAGTCCTTAACAGTATAATATTTGTTCACGTTAATATTTCAACCGTGGCGTTATTGTTATTTATAGCAAAAGTAATTGTTTATCACACATAATGCAATAAGATCAATTATGGGCAATAAGCAATTCAACAAAATAATTAGTACATTATAAACTCCCCTTTGGGCAGAGTGTATAATGCACAATTATTTTTCACAGCATGAAGTTTATAAAGCAACAACAAGGAAAATTACATATAATTGTTAATGATCCATCCCCTTTGGGCAGACAAATCACTTAAATTATACATCTCCATGATATCAATATAAAGAGATGACAAAGGAGAATTACATATAATCTTTAAGGATCAATCCCCTTTGGGTAGATAAATCCTTTAAATTATACATATCCATTATCTCAACATAGAGGGGAATTACACATAACTCTAAAAAAATTTATCCCCTTTAGACAGATAAACCTTTTGAGTCACACATCCCCATCATTCATCTCTAATATATCAATATAGAGGGGAATTACACATAACTTTCAAAAATTTATCCCCTTTGATAGATAAATCTTTTTGAGTCATACATCCCCATCTTTTAATTTTGGAATTTATCTTCATGCAATTTTCAAATTAATATACACAATAACCCCCTTTGGGCAGTGATTGTATATACTTCAATAAAATTTATGCCCAAAATTCATCAAATAATATGAAGTAGTTCACAATATGTGCTTCCCAAGATCATATTGCATTTATCAAGTAACAGTTTTTGCCAGAATTTTTCTTTTTTAAATGTTTCTGAATTCAATCTATGATAATGTGTTACAATATCTGCTATCACAATGTCAATTTATGCGAGAGAGTGTGAATAAAGTAAGATCCCGCGCATGGCACAAGCAATATTGTTTGTTACTAGCAAAAATCAAGATTGATATAGAAGAAGATCTCTAATCCAATTGCCCTTTTAAACTTACTTTCCCTTTTCTTCTACGCAATGATCGTTCACATAAAATACTATCACAGACCATTGCTTATAGGACATAATCGAATGAGAAGTTCACCATCCATCAAAGAAAGCCAAGTTCATCAATCCATAAGCAGTACCCACGATTACCATTAATGGAATTCATCTAAATTTCATTGAAAAAAACTGATCTTGAATTCGCCACAATTTTTTTTTTTTACCTAACCGTAATTGGCCTTTGCCACCCCACCTAGAATCCAAAACTCATGTAACTTTACATCATGAAGAGAATCTCCAAACCCTGAAAAAACCATAAGACCATCACCACAACGAGAAAAAACATCACTAACGGTCTCCGATTCCCATGGAATCATCCGCTTCCGTCTAGCTACAAGCGCCTCACACAAAACCAAAACTACTCAAGAAGCCATCGTTCTGACTACTTTTCCCTACTACTCAGCCAAAACGGATATCCCACTTATTCTCATGCAAAACCGCCTGAAGTAATAAAATCCCTAGTCCCAGTAGCATTAAAGTGCCAAAGAAGAACAATACTCAAAAGTAAATCCACATCCGCACGCCACATTGCAAACGAAGAACCACCTTGACGAATCACATTCCAATCGAATTCAAAACAGGAGCCTTAGGGTTTCGCAAGGGGGCGCGGGACCGCGCCCAATCACACAGTCCTTCTTGTGCGATGAATCGGACGTGCTCGTCGTCGGTGGGTTTTCGGCGTTTCGTGCATGGATCATTAGAAAATCTAATATTTTGATGTCCAATCTACTCATTGTGAATGCATTATTTTTATTCAATTAAACAAACACCGTCAGCTCCTCCCCCACCATAAACATAGCCCCAGGGCATAAAAGAAGGAAGACCCTTCCTTCCACAGTTTCCAGAACATTACTTAAAAAAAAACTTCTGATTCAAGAGATCAACTTAACCCTTGAACAGGCTCACAAAACAAAAGAATCTCCGCAAACCCATCATCCAAAAACGCCGAATGTCAGCATCGAACAGGGTCATTGCAACGAAACAAGAATGCGAAACATGCGCATAAGAGGCTATTAATAGCAAAGCAATCCAAATCCATACTCGTACCCCTCCCATACCAACCCATTCGAGAAAAACCAAATTGATTATCGAACGATCACGCCAAAATAAACATGTCACTGAAGGAACGAACATGAAGCAATGGTTTTCCAAATTAAGATTTCGAAATCTAGAGAACGGAGAGGAAGATGGGGGCTTACTTTAATGCAACAAAAGGATGCTAAAACACATACATAACAATACCCATGCAACGATTTACAATGAACAAGTAATTTGAAAATTCTAGAACTTTTCATGTATAAACCCTAGAATTTCAAATTTAAAATTCTCTCTCAATTCTCAACGAAATTATACAAATTATATATGGTTGGAAAGATCTCAACATGTAGAACAAAAGCCCTATGGTTTCAGGATCAATCAAGCAAAAAAAAAAAAACTACACGAAAGATAATGCCCATAATTGGCTCAAAGAGGAACATTTCGAATTGGTCCATAAAAAGATAAAATTTGGGTTCTACAATCATATATGACTAGCTCTGATACCACATGTATAAAATTATTCATGAACAATTAATCAATTAAAAACAAACATATCCATATATGATTGTAAAACACGACATCAATAAATACAGTGGAATTAAAGCGTACTGTTTGAGTAATTGCTTTACGAAAAGTATATCACTCTGATAATCAGGGATCTATTGGAATGCCAGATCTTCCTTTCTATGACCTATTTCGATATAGTAGCTTTCAATAGGAAGCAACTGATAGGTATAACCTACCATTTTATAGGCTAGAGAGGCGACCTAGCAAACCCTAATCAATAGTGTGTCAACTGGGCCCTTCCCATTACGGGCTTTAGTCAAATACAATTGCCTACACTTTGTTGCTCAACTAGGCCCGTTAACAATAGATGCCAATACCCAATTCAATCAAATCACTTTAGGGTTTAACAAATATTGTAATATCCATTAATCTGATTCTTTAAAATAGAAAATCAATTAATTAATGTAAGCCCATATTATAGGAAATTTCCAACAGTTTCAGCTACTAGCTAGGTACTATATTTTCCTCCACGATGGAGACAACTTATTACACTTTCAACAATAAACGTGCTGGCCCAATCCTATGGATCGATACAATTGGTTGGGGGTCCGTAGATTTCCAAGTTAGGAACTGAAAGTCACAAATTCAAATTTCACAGGCAAAAGACCCTAACTTAATGAGTTCAAGGGTTTATAAATTGTTCTGATGGGCCTTCAATTGGCCTACTTGCGCTTGTCCACCTAAATTATCAAAAATAAAAAGGTGTTGGCCATTGAATATATATATAATCCTGATTTGTTTTAGTTTATTTTTGGAAAAAGCTTGGTAGAGCAACGGTGTAGTCTTTCCCATATTTCCCTCCGGTTTCCTTGGGAAATGGTGGGACTTTGAGTGGAATCTGTTCTCTCTCTATCTCTCTCTTTTTACTCAGAATTAAAATTTGCCTTTCAAATTTGCTACATGGACTTGAAGTTTCTCATGTGAAATATATTTTAATCAATATGAACCTTTTAATTAAAAAAAATTATTCATTTCTCTCTTCCATAAAATGCCAGAAATCTTCTACTAATTAAGCTGAATTATTAATTAACCAAATGTTCTGTACCATGTTACTTTTAAAATGATATCATAGGCTCAAAATGCACAATTAGTTTAAAGCATTTACAGCCGTTAGGCTAACATTGTCCTTCTTATTTTTCTCTCTTCGCTTTACTGGTTTCATGACACACTTTAATTTTTTTCCCACCGTTACAAAAAAGAATGATATCAAACATGATTTCCACATAATAGAATACAAATTTGCGTTCTCAATTCAGCAAAAATAAGTCATCTATAAATGGCAATTAACGAGAAAATCACTTTGATGTGGTCTAATTTTAAATAACTCTAGACAAGACTAAATAAAAAACATGACAAACTTAATCAGGAAAAAAAGTCTCGTATACTTTCTACTCACTCCTCCAGTGAGTTTTATATTTAAGTAGTTATTCAAAGATTAAAAAATGTCACCCACAATAATTAGTTCTTATTGGTTTCATTTCCTTTCTAGAAGAAAGAATTAGTGTCCCTATCTGAGAACTTTCTATTTCACAAATAGTCTTTGGTTGCCAATTGCATCTCCATGACACTTTGTAGTTAAAAAGACACCATTATTCATAGGGCGTAACGGTGGGGTTAGCTTTAGCAAGGTTCTTTATTTTTCCAGATGGAGCAGAGTTCCACGAAGCCCGCATTTTTAGGAATTAGAGGCACGCTTTTTTCTAGGCTGACGGATTCGTAGGAACGATGAAGTGGGCAGTGTCGTCCATCAGCATTCTTATCAATCACTATCCATCCTTAGACTGCGCTACCAGAGGGCTGAGACGACTGCAAGTGCGTGTTCATGGAACTAAGAGTGGAGAAGACTAAGGGCGCGTTTGGTAATAATTTTGTTCCCGGGAACAAATTCTGATCGGAAATGATTATTTTTTATTATGTTCTCGGAAACTGATTCTGAGTAAAATAACGCGTTTGGTAACAGTACAAAATTTCTGATTTTGGAATAGAATTGCATTTGGTACCGTGTTCATTGATTCTATTCCAAATCAATTTATTTTAATTTTTAAATAATTTTAATAATTTTTTCATTTTTTTCTTTTCTTGTTTTTTCCTTTTTCCTTTTTTTTCTGTTTTTTTATTTTTATTTTATTTTTTTCTCTTTTCCTCATATTCTAATTCTAGGGTTAAAATTTAGAAATATTTATAGAAGGAATTTCAAAAAAAAAAAAAAAAAAAAAGAAAAAGAGGGTTAAAATTTGAATGGGCCTTGGACCCATTGGCCTAAAGCTTGGTGGGCCAAGCTAGTCGGCCCATTAGAGCCCAAAGGAGGCTGTCGACCAGCCCAAGAGGAGTGGCCGGATGGGTCTAAGCCCAAGCCCAAATCAAATTTAAAAAGAAAACCCAATGAGACAAGTGGCAAATGGCAAGAGCATGCATTGGTTAGTTTTTAGGCAAAGCAATCATTATCAATCATGAAGATTAGGGAGTATAAGAGGGAGAAGAGAGAGAAGGTGGCCGGTTCTTTGCTCATTCGGCCGAGAGAGGGTGAGAGAGAGAGAGAGTTCGAGAGAAAGGGAGAGACCGAGAGGGAGAGGAGGCAGAGCCGAGGAGGAAATCGCCGTGTCCCGCCGCCGTTCGCCGTCGTTTTGCTCATCTTAGAGGCAAGTGGAGTCCTTAACTTCTCTTGCATGTTTGTTTTGTTGGTTGCATGTTCGATTTTAGGTGTGATTTGTGCGAAAAACCGAGGTAAGAGTTGGTTATTTTCAAACCGTGTGACTGTTCTCGTTCGGTTTGTTGGAGTCAGTAGCTTGTTTGACCTTGCATGGGTGTTTGGAGTTCGATTTTGGCTTCAATGTCTTCATCAAAGTTGTAGCTAACGTCTTGTACTATAACATACTGAAATTTCGTGGAAAATGATGGAGATATGAGGGGTTACAGTTCCATTATACGGAGACCCTAGATCTGTGAAGTTTTCGCTGACCTCTTACTAGATTCTTGTTTGCATGTTGATTTCTGTTGAAGATTTGACTTCGATGTCTTCATGAAAGTTGTAGGCAACACCCTAAAATACAACATACTCAATTTTGAAGCAAAAAGAACAATTATAGCTTGGTGAATCGGCTAGATCTTGGAAACAATGGTTCTGGTGAAGTATTCCGAGACACCCGAGACTTCATGGACTTAAATGGTGACCATACTTTGGTTATTTGACCTATATCTCTTCATGAAACTTGTAAAGAACACCTTGGTACATAACATACTCAAATTTCAGAGGAAACGAAAGAGAATAGATGGGTAAAATCTAAAAATTTCGGAGATGTGTATTCTGGACGACGCGGTAGTGGTTCCAGAAGTTTCGTGGGGTTGTATAAATTAATCTAAAAGGAATTTGGCTTATATTTCTGCATGAAAAATGTACGAAAATTTCTTGGCTATCACCCTGTAAAATTTCGTAATTTTTGAAGGCCATATGAGTATTTTAATCGAATTTATTTGGAAACTGTGCAATTCTGGTCATTATCCGAATATTATGTGCTATTTTGTGGAAATTGTGAAATTATGAGAAATTCAATTTGGCCATGAATTTTGTATGAAATTGTGATCCTATTGATTTTTTTAATGATTGTTTGAATATTATGATTTTGGGAAAATCATAGATATTAAAATTAATATTTATTTATGAAAATAAATAAATATAATAATAAAATAATAAAATAATAATAAGGGATTATTTTATTGGCCATCAATTTCATTGAATTTGTGATGCATTGTTATATGACATTGGTGTATGTATGATCATAAGTTGTGATGCATGTGTGAATCATATGCCATGTAATAACGAGATTAAAAGGATGGTGAATGTGGAAAATGATATGTGAGTAAGAGGTGGTGGTGGAGGATGAGGCTTGGAATGTACTAGATGCATTGCCGGAATTCCCCGGGAGATTCAGGATGCCCGGAATGTGGGGGCCGGAAGCCCTATCGGAGGTTTCGCCCGAAGGGAATGCCTCGCGATGCCGGGATGTGGGTGCGGGATGCCCGGCTAGAAGGGTAAAGGCCGGAAGCCCCGTCGGAGGTTTCGCCCAAAGGGAATGCCTCCCGATGCTAGTTGAGATGCGAGATGCCCGGAATGTGGGGGCCGGAAGCCCGGTGGCCATGGGATGGCTGGAATGCTGGGAACCCTGTCGGAGGTTTTTGCTCGAAGGGATGATGAAATTAATGATATGAGAAATGGGTGATGTGGTGATCAAACTTAAAGATAAAAGATGAAAAATGAACCCATGATATATAATATGCATGATGATATGCATGATGATGATGATGATGATGATGATGATGATGATGATGATATGTGATGTGATATGATGATCACCTATGATATGATATATGATATGCATGATGATATGCATGATGATGATGATGATGATGATGATGATGATATGTGATGTGATATGATGATCACCTATGATATGATATATGATATGCATGATGATATGCATGGTGATGATGATGATATGTGATGTGATATGATGATCACCTATGATATGATATATGATATGCATGATGATATGCATGGTGATGATGATGATATGTGATGTGATATGATGATCACCTATAATATGATATGATATGCATGATGATATGCATGATGATGATGATATGTGATGTGATATGATGATGCATGATAGTGTGTGTCTGGCTTCAAGGTAAGTAATGCCTGCAATGCATGTGAAATTTGCATGATGAATTGAGTTGTTATTGGATTTCCTATCTCGCCGAATGGTTGTACTCACCCCTTTTGGGGATAACATTTCATATTAGCAAGTATTTCGCTACCTGCCGTCACGCGAGGTACATTTTACGGGATACCATCCGATGTAGAGGTCGAGTGTGTTGAGATAGACTGTCCCTTTGTTCTCGGACTTACTTTTATCCGAGTACGTTGTCTAGTGATGTATGACGTGGGCCTGGCCGGGGTCCCGTCATTCGGGAGTTCATTTCGTGCACGTTCGTCGGGATGGAGCGATGCTAGGGATGTTGCCGTCGCCACCGCCCGATGCACCGGGTTGGGTGTGAGACCCGCATGCGATGAGTAGGAGCTGGATCTCTTTTTGATGTAGATAATCGACACTTTCGATGGGGGTTCGCACTCGGTATGATGTTGAGGGTCGAGAGTTTCTTTTTGAGGTTTTAGGCCGGACGTGGCTGAGTCCTAGCTTTTCCTTTTGATGTACCGACCCAAAAGAAATCCCATCTTGAAGATATATATATGTAAGCAAAGTGTCGAAGTTGTTTATAAAACCCGATGTTTAACGGGTGTGTATTTGTATCATGGATTGGAGGGGGATAGATGGTGATGTTTAATTTGCTTCCGCTATGAGTCGCGTTGGGACCGATCGTTTATAAATTAAAAAAAAAAAAAAAAAAAAACGTCTATGATTAACGACGCTTGTTTTAAGTACAAGATAGGAAAAGGAAATAAAGTGTAACATCGGCGCTGGTGACGACCTGCGAAGGGTTCGGGGTGTCACAGCCGCCCTTTTTGGTATCAGAGCGAATGGTTATAGGTGGAGTGATAAGGAGCCTCATTTGGAATTGAGGAGACATGATGGCAATGCACACCATAGGATCTAAAATGAAATAATTGAATAACGGATGATGAGTATTCACTCGTAGATCCCCAGTAGTTTATTTTGAGTTGCCTTTAGGTACTAGTAACATGTATATGTTACTTATGTAGTAGCATTAATTGCTTTGAGTGGAGGCAGTGAGTCTCAGATTATTCCTGAGGCAATGCTTGGAAATTGCAGGAAAGTCATGGTGCAAGCTGGAAGTGCTCATCCATCGAGGGCTGAAGCCTCTGCTGCAAGGGCTGAACCCCGAATGGAAGATATCCTGCAGGCATTAGCCAATATTGGAAATCGATGGAGAGGCGGGCGCAAAGAACAACTGGAGCAAACGCCGTACTCAAGGACTAGTGGAGCAGTTTTTAAAGCTGAACCCACTTTAGTTTAACGGAATGGGAAGTCCTAAGGAGGTAGAGCAATGGATTGATGGAATGGAAAGAATTTTCCGGCTGTTGGACTGCACTAATGCTAAGAAAATAGTCTTAGCAGAGTATCAATTGGAGGGAAATGCGAAGTTTTGGTGGAGAGCTTCGAAGGGCATAATCTTTCCACCAGGTGCTAATGTGAGCTGGGAGGAGTTTGTTAGGGCTTTCAATAGGAAGCATTTCTCTGATTGTGCTAAGGATAGAAAGATTACTGAATTTGTTTAGCTAGAACAAAAGGGGTTGACTGTAGATCAGTATGAGGCTAGATTTTCTGAATTGTCTAGATATGCTCCTAGATTGATTGAGGATCAGAAGGAGAAGGCCAAGAGATTCCTAAAAGGGCTAAGGACTGACATTAGAAAGCAGCTGGTGCCTTTGAACATAAGGGATTATAATGAGATTTATGAAAGGGCACAGTTAGTGGAGCAGGAATTGTTGAGAGAGCGGTTGGAGTTTAAGAAACCGCTGAATTTTAGTGATGTGAGAAAGGGGAAGAGGCCTTATTCTGGTCAAGGTCAGACCTGGAATGTGAAGAAGAAGAGTAATTTTGGAAATTTTGGAGGGGCAAGGAGTGGTCTGAATATAGGGAAAGCACCCTATCGCCCGGTATTTGTCGAGGTGTAATGGGAGACATGGCCCAGGACCTTGTACTGGATAGCAGAAATGTTTTGGCTATGGACAAGTAGGTCATCTTAGGAGGAATTGCCCACAAGAGAGGTCGCAAGTGAGTGTTGGCTCAGTGCTACAAGGATATCAGAGTGCTGTTAGGTCGAACCCGCAAGGAAATCCTCAGAGACCACCTGCTCAAGGAAGGGTGTATGCGATTACCCAGGAGGAAGCGGAAGCTTCCAAAAATGTTTTCTCGAGTACGATTCTTATTAATGGTGAAAAGGCATATGCATTGTTTGACACGGGTGCAACGCATTCGTTTGTGTATGAAAGATATAGATGTTTGAATAAGATAGAAGTTATGCCTCTTGAGACGCCTCTTTGTGTTTCCACGCCTCTAAAGGATATGGTATTGTCTACATTGGTGTGTGAAAATTGTAAGATATCAATGGGAGGAAAGGACATGGAAATAAACTTGGTTGTAATGGCTATGTATGATTTTGATGTTATTATAGGAATGGACTGGCTTCATAAGTATCGGGCTAGAATGGATTGTTATAAAAGAGTGATTCAATTCGTTTTACCTAATCAGTCTAGTTGTGAATTTTTAGGAGGTCAGACCCATTCTCCTGTAGCTCTTATTTCGGTAGTAGAAGCATGTAAGTTACTTGACGAAAGATGTCAAGGGTACCTAGCTATAGTTAGAGATTATGCCAGGGAGGAGCCTAATCTCGAGGAAGTTCGTGTAGTTAATGAATTTCAAGATGTATTTCCCGAGGAATTGCACGGATTGCCGCGGAGCGGGAGATTGAATTTGAAATTGAATTAATGCACGGAATAGGACCAATATCAAAAGCCCCGTATAGAATGGCCTTAGTTGAATTGAAAGAGTTGAAAGTGCAACTGCAAGAATTGCTTGACAAAGGATTCATTAGACCAAGTGCTTCACCTTGGGGTGCACCGGTCTTGTTTGTGAAAAAGAAAGATGGATCGATGCGCTTGTGTATTGACTATAGGCAATTGAATCAGGTGACCATTAAGAATAAGTATCCTTTGCCTAGAATTGATGATTTATTTGACCAACTCCAGGGAAGTTCAGTCTTTTCTAAAATTGATTTGACGTCGGGATACCATCAGTTGAGAATTAAAAAGGAGGACATTCCTAAGACTGCATTTAGAACTCGTTATGGGCACTATGAGTTCCTTGTTATGCCATTTGGATTGACTAACGCCCTGGCTGCATTTATGGATTTGATGAATAGAATATTTCAGCCTTATTTAGACCAGTTTGCGATTGTATTTATTGATGATATTTTGGTATATTCAAAAGGGCCTAAAGAGCATGAGCAGCAATTGAGAATAGTTTTGCAGACTCTGAGAGAGCATAAGTTGTATGCTAAGTTTAGTAAGTGTGAATTCTGGTTGGATCAGATAATATTTTTAGGACATGTGGCGTCAGGAAAAGGAATTGCAGTAGACCCGAAAAAAGTTGAAATGGTAGTGAATTGGCCGAGACCGACGACACCTACTGAGATACGAAGTTTCTTAGGACTGGCTGGTTATTATAGAAGGTTCATTGAAGGATTTTCAAGACTGCGCGCGAGGACCTTTAACTAAATTGACTCGAAAGAATGTGAAATTTGAATGGAATGGAGAATGTGAAAGGAGTTTTCGGGAGCTCAAAAGGAAATTGACTTCAGCTCAATTCGACTATACCTCTTGGACCGGATGGTTTCACGGTGTATAGTGATGCATCTCACAAAGGATTAGGATGTGTGTTAATGCAGCATGGCAAAGTTGTAGCCTATGCATCCAGACAATTGAAACCTCATGAGCTAAATTACCCGACGCATGATTTAGAGCTAGCAGCTATAGTGTTTGCCTTGAAGATATGGAGACACTATTTGTATGGGGAAAAGTTTGAGATCTACACGGATCATAAGAGTTTGAAGTATCTGTTCTCACAAAAAGAGTTGAACATGAGACAAAGAAGGTGGATGGAGTTATTGAAGGATTATGACTGTGAGATAAGATATCATCCAGGAAAAGCGAATAGAGTAGCAGATGCTCTTAGTTGAAAATCGGCCGTAGAAATAGCTAGTTTGAGGATGGCAGAATGGGAATTGTTGGAATCCGTGGCAAATTCCGAATTTAAATTGGAAATGGATTGTCTTACTGGTATGCTTAGTGTATTGAGGATTGAGCCAGAGATTATCCAGAAAATTAAAATTCTGCAAGAATCTGACCCGAAGATTTTGAAAGTGAAAGATGCTGTATCTTTAGGGAAAAGATCAGAATTTCAGATCTCTGATGATGGGATAGTGAGATGTCAAAGGACGATTTTGTGTTCCCGACAATGAGGAATTAAGGAAGGAAATTTTGTCGGAGGCACATAAGAGTAATTATAGTATCCACCCAGGTAGTACAAAGATGTACAGAAATTTGCGTCAGGAATTTTGGTGGAATGGTATGAAGGCAAATACGGCTAAGTACGTATCTCAATGTTTGACGTGTCAGCAAGTAAAAGCGGAGCATCGTAAACCCGCAGGACTCTTGAGACCATTAGATATTCCTGAATGGAAATGGGAACTTATAACGATGCACTTTGTGCAAGGATTGCCAAGGACATCAAGGAATCATGATTCAATTTGGGTTATAGTGGATCGTTTGACTAAGTCGGCACATTTCTTAGCAATTCGCATGGACTACCCAATGGATAAGTATGCGGACATGTATGTAAGTCAAGTGGTACGCTTACATGGTGTTCTAGTGACCATTACTTCAGATCGAGATTCGAGGTTCACTTCAAATTTTTGGAGGAGTCTTCAAATTGCGTTAGGATCTAAGCTTCAATTTAGTACTGCTTTTCATCCTCAGACATATGGTCAATCGGAAAGAGTAATCCAGATATTAGAGGATATGTTAAGGGCATGCGTAATTGATTTCAAAGGAAATTGGGATGAAAGATTGCATTTGGTAGAGTTTGCCTATAACAATAGCTTTCAGAAGAGTATAGGCATGGCACCTTATGAAGCATTATATGGAAGGAGATGTAGAACTCCTATCTGTTGGAGTGAAGTAGGTGAAAGGAAGTTGACAAGACCTGAACTGGTACAAATTACCACTGAAACTGTCGATATTATCAGAGAAAGACTTAGAGCAGCTAAGAGTAAACAGAAAGGTTACGCAGATAGACGTAGAAGACCCTTGGAATTTAGTGTAGGAGACCATGTGTTCCTTAAGGTATCTCCAATGAAAGGAATATCTCGATTTGGGATGAAGGGTAAGTTAAGACCTAGGTTTGTTGGACCTTTTGAAATTCTGGAGAGGATAGGTGATGTAGCTTATCGTTTAGCATTACCTCCTAAGTTAGGAAATCTGCACGATGTGTTTCATGTATCAATGTTGAGGAAGTACCAGCCGGATCCTGGTCATATACTCGATCATGAAGCCATCAAAATGGATGAGAAAGTAAGGTATATTGAGGAGCCTGTGCAGATATTAGATCAAAATGAGCAAATTCTTAGGACCAAAAAGATCCCATTAGTTAAGGTGTTATGGCGACATCATGATGTGGAGGAAGCCACATGGGAAGGTAAGGATCAGATAAAGGAAAAGTATCCCTATTTATTTCAAGAAGGCGCGAGTAGTGCTTGAATTTCGAGGACGAAATTCTCTAAGGAGGGGAGAATTGTGGCATACCAGAAATTCAAAGCCGAGCCATAATGTGTGTTAAAGTCTTTAATTAGGTGATAGAATTTCCATAGCTTATGTTTTAGCCATTAGTCTTTTAAATTTGATGATTGGTGCTTGTGATTGTGGAAATTTAAATTTAATAAGATTAATAATCTATGCTTGGCCATATGATTTAAATTTCAATGAGCAAAAATATCCTAAGACTTTGGCCAAGATTGAAAATTGAAATTTAGAAATATTTATAGAAGGAATTTCAAAAAAAAAAAAAAAAAAAAAAAGAAAAAGAGGTTAAAATTCGAATGGGCCTTGGACCCATTGGCCTAAAGCTTGGTGGGCCAAGCTAGTCGGCCCATTAGAGCCCAAAGGAGGCTGTCGACCAGCCCAAGAGGAGTGGCCGGATGGGCCTAAGCCCAAGCCCAAATCAAATTTAAAAAGAAAACCCAATGAGACAAGTGGCAAATGGCAAGAGCATGCATTGGTTAGTTTTTAGGCAAAGCAATCATTATCAATCATGAAGATTAGGGAGTATAAGAGGGAGAAGAGAGAGAAGGTGGCCGGTTCTTTGCTCATTCGGCCGAGAGAGGGTGAGAGAGAGAGAGAGTTCGAGAGAAAGGGAGAGACCGAGAGGGAGAGGAGGCGGAGCCGAGGAGGAAATCACCGTGTCCCGCCGCCGTTCGCCATCGTTTGCTCATCTTAGAGGCAAGTGGAGTCCTTAACTTCTCTTGCATGTTTGTTTTGTTGGTTGCATGTTCGATTTTAGGTGTGATTTGTGTGAAAAACCGAGGTAAGAGTTGGTTATTTTCAAACCGTGTGACTGTTCTCGTTCGGTTTGTTGGAGTCAGTAGCTTGTTTGAGCTTGCATGGGTGTTTGGAGTTCGATTTTGGCTTCGATGTCTTCATAAAAGTTGTAGCTAACGTCTTGTACTATAACATACTGAAATTTCGTGGAAAATTATGGAGATATGAGGGGTTACAGTTCTATTATACGGAGACCCTAGATCTGTGAAGTTTTCGCTGACCTCTTACAAGATTCTTGTTTGCATGTTGATTTATGTTGAAGATTTGACTTTGATGTCTTCATGAAAGTTGTAGGAAACACCCTAAAATACAACATACTAAATTTTGAAGCAAAAAGAACAAGTATAGCTTGGTGAATCGGCTAGATCTTGGAAACAATGGTTCTGGTGAAGTATTCCGAGACACCCGAGACTTCATGGACTTAAATGGTGACCATAATTTGGTTATTTGACCTAGATCTCTTCATGAAACTTGTAAAGGACACCTTGGTACATAACATACTCAAATTTCAGAGGAAACGAAAGAGAATAGATGGGTAAAATCTAAAAATTTCGGAGATGTGTATTCTGGACGACGCGGTAGTGGTTCCAGAAGTTTCGTGGGGTTGTATAAATTAATCTAAAAATAATTTGGCTTATAGTTCTGCATGAAAAATGCACGAAAATTTCTTGGCTATCACCCTGTAAAATTTCGTAATTTTTGAAGGCCATATGAGTATTTTAATCGAATTTATTTGGAAACTGTGCAATTCTGGTCATTATCCGAATATTATGTGCTATTTTGTGGAAATTGTGAAATTATGAGAAATTCAATTTGGCCATGAATTTTGTATGAAATTGTGATCCTATTGATTTGTTTAATGATTTTTTGAATATTATGATTTTGGGAAAATCATAGATATTAAATTTAATATTTATTTATGAAAATAAATAAATATAATAATAAAATAATAAAATAATAATAAAATAATAAGGGATTATTTTATTGGCCATCAATTTCATTGAATTTTTTATGCATTGTTATATGACATTGGTGTATGTATGATCATAAGTTGTGATGCATGTGTGAATCATATGCCATGTAATAATGAGATTAAAAGGATGGTGAATGTGGAAAATGATATGTGAGTAAGAGGTGGTGGTGGAGGATGATGCCGGAATGTACAGAGATGCATTGCCGGAATTCCCTGGGAGATTCAGGATGCTCGGAATGTGGGGGGCCGGAAGCCCTGTCGGAGGTTTTTGCCCGAAGGGAATACCTCACGATGCCAGGATGTGGGCGCAGGATGCCTGGCTAGAAGGGTAAAGGCCGGAAGCCCTGTCGGAGGTTTTTGCCCAAAGGGAATGCCTCCTGATGCTAGTTGAGATGCGAGATGCCCGGAATGTGGGAGGCCGGAAGCCCGGTGGCCATGGGATGGCTGGAATGCTGGGAACCCTGTCGGAGGTTTTTGCCCGAAGGGATGATGAAATTGATGATATGAGAAATGGGTGATGTGGTGATCAAACTTAAAGATAAAAGATGAAAAATGAACCCATGATATATAATATGCATGATGATGATGATGATGATGATGATGATGATGATATGTGATGTGATATGATGATCACCTATGATATGATATATGATATGCATGATGATATGCATGATGATGATGATGATGATGATGATATGTGATGTGATATGATGATCACCTATGATATGATATATGATATGCATGATGATATGCATGGTGATGATGATGATATGTGATGTGATATGATGATCACCTATAATATGATATGATATGCATGATGATATACATGATGATGATGATATGTGATGTGATATGATGATGCATGATAGTGTGTGTCTGGCTTCAAGGTAAGTAATGCCTGCAATGCATGTGAAATTTGCATGATGCATTGAGTTGTTATTGGATTTCCTTATCTCTGCCGAGTGGTTGTACTCACCCCTTTTGGGGATAACATTTCAGATTAGCAAGTATGCCGCTACCTGCCGTCACGCGGGTACATTTTACGGGATACCATCCGATGTAGAGGTCGAGTGTGTTGAGATAGACTGTCCCTCTCGTTCCCCGAACCGACTTTTATCCGAGTACGTTGTCTAGTGATGTATGACGTGGGCTGGGCCGGGGGTCCCGTCATTCAAGAGTTCATTTCTATGCACGTTTGTCGGGATGGAGCGATGCGAGGGATGTTGCCGCCGCCACCGCCTGATGCACTGGGTTGGGTGTGAGACCCGCGCGATGAGTAGGAGCTGGATCTCTTTTTGATGTAGATAATCGACACTTTCGATGGGGGTTCGTACTGGTATGATGTTGAGGGTCGAGAGTTTCTTTTTGAGGTTTTAGGCTGGACGTGGCTGAGTCCTAGCTTTTCCTTTTTGATGTACCGACCCAAAAGAAATCCCATCTTGAAGATATATATATGTAAGCAAAGTGTCGAAGTTGTTTATAAAATCCTGATGTTTAGCTGGTGTGTATTTGTATCATGGATTGGAGGGGGATATATGGTGATGTTTAATTTGCTTCCGCTATGAGTTGCGTTGGGACTGATCGTTTATAAATAAATAAATAAAAAACGCCTGTGATTAACGACGCTTGTTTTAAGTACAAGATAGGAAAAGGAAATAAAGTGTAACATCGGCGCTGGTGACGACCTGCGAAGGGTTCGAGGTGTCACACTGGAAACAAAAATTTTACCAAACGCGATTCTCGTTCCAAAGTGATTATGGGAACAAAAACAAAATTAGAATCAGGCACTGCTTGGATGGTTACTAAACAATGCCTAAGAAGACTAGGAAAACGTCAAATCGACTCAGTTAATTTAACTTGGCAAGTTTTTCCACAAGTCACATTAATAATTTTTTTGGGTCAAAAGTCAAATTAGTAATTAATGTGGTCCATATTTGTGTGCCGAGCTTTTGAGCAACCCAATTTTCAAGTCAACAAAAAGCATTTTGGAGAAGTACTACCATTGAAAAACAAAAAAAGATGTCTCGACCCAACCTTCCTCGCAAGCCTCCAACGAATGTGGGAAAAATCGAATTTAGGAGTATTTGACCACGAAAGTTCCCTCACAGTTCATATCCACAAAAACGTTATCACCCGCCTTTCGGAATGAATTATTTGCGAGTTCGCTCGATCACAGCCACAAGTTCTCTCAAACGCGTACCCTACGTACAGTAGAAGATGTCATGACTCATACCTATACGAGCGACACACCTTAGGGGAGAAGGTTGAGTATGGATATCAAATTTAGGGATACCTTTATTTTGATAGCCTTCTTGATAATATGTTTCACCCATAGGGATGGCATCACTTTTTTCTTTGGGCTACTGCCACATCAAGTATGCTAAACCACGGTAAACCTTGTTAAGGCCCATATCCCTCACGACGGGTTTGTTAATTAATTGTTTAAACAACCTAATAAAAAGGGGAGTCGTCACTAGTGTCGTTTTTGGGGAGTTGGCTAGAAAACTTAATCATGGGTCAAGAGTTATCCCTTGACTTCTACGCAACTAAATATCTAGGTTTTGGGACTTGGATTACGCTAATATTTCTATTAGCACCCTTTCGATATCTAACAGTATGTTGTGTTGCCTAAGGTGATCATGCATGTCTTTTTACTTTTTCGAAATCAATGAAACTAAACTAAATTATCATGTGTGGATGGTCATTTTCGTGCAATTCTATGTCTACAAAATAGAAAAGAAAGCACACAATTGAATTTAAAGACAAATGGTAAGTAAACAACCAAGTAAAACACTAAGGAAACTAGGAAACCTAGCTTGCAACCCTAAAGCTCAAAGAAAATAAAGAAAAGAAAAGAACTCGCAACTCGTTGGGTGTTTATACAAATGAAAAACCCAAAATATACATTGGGAAAATGAGTACAAAAAAAAATAAAAATCGGAGTAGACATCGACATTCACCATTTTCATGTCTTGATGAGCTTCCACCTCCAAGGGCTTAATTTAGTTCTAAACTAGGAACTATAACTAGGTACATACAATAGAAAGAAACAATTATTCACAACAAAACAGTCAACAAACACAGAAAATGATCAACAACAACCAAACAAATGAAATCGGATATACAAATGAACAAATAGGGCCTCATGTCAGCCTTTGCAATTCATACATCGGTCCCTCTAGACGTCTAACCCATTTATGTTTATGACCTAAAGCCATGAGAGACCATTTGTGTTCTAGCATAGCCACTAATGCTTATAAGTCCCTAAGATATGTTTGAGGTGAATCCCAAGATTTACCACAGAATCAAGCATCATATCTAAACATAGATCTAACAATCACATGAATCACCAATAATTAAACATGCATGCAGGCCCTTGGGCCTTATTCAATGGGCATGCACCAATTACAATCACAGGCATTTCTAAAAATGAGATGGTTACATGCATGTGTGTGGTTTATGTGATGCTTCAAAAGGTTTGTCTACGTACGAAATGTCGAGAAAGAAAAATAAGACGACAAAGTGACATCTCAAGTATGGAACACATTTAATTATCAAGACTAGTCTGGGACTCATATATCATGCACTCACATACATTGCATGCATTTTAAATACGGTCCAGACCATAAAGATTCCAATGTCAAATCAAAAGGTCTAAAGGATTCTAAACATTGATGTTGGAAGCATCAAATGTACCAAATTCATTTTAGTATGCAACATCAACTTTTCAAATCAATTTTGTAGAAAATGTGATCAAAAAATCATTTCATTTATTGAAAATTTTTGACAATGAAGATCAAGGAATTTGGAATGGATTTCATGAAGACGATGAATCCTAATTCCACATGTAAGTCATCCTAAAAAATCCTAAAAGGAAATCACAATAAGGGTTTACAACAGAACATCACAGACAAGACAAACAGAATCAACTAAATTGGAAAGGACCCATTGATGATTTGTCCTTAAGAAAATTACACAATATGCACGACATCATAAGGAACAAAATTTGTTGAGAAAGTTTTCCAAAATGAGTTAGGTAAGCATTTTTCAAAAATTCATGAAGTTCGATGTCGCATCAGAATTTTCACAACACAGCAATGGAAAGTAACAATGAGACTGAGATTTAACCTATCAAACAGAATCTGAAAAATATAAAATTTCACCACAACATAGTCCAAAATGTGACAAACAAAATTTTTTAAGAGTTCAACTCAAGAATCCCTACGGAAAAAATCACACAAAAATAGCAAAAGACTGACTAAACAGGGGTAAAAACAGAATTCCGAATTTAATCTAAGTCAAATTTCTAGACTAAATTTAAAAAAAAAAAAATGGGAAGTGGTCCTAACGAGAAGAAAATTGCACAAAACTAGTGGCTTTCAAAAGATCTAAATGAGTCCTATGACTTCCTAGAAGGGTCGAAACTCAATCGAGGTCAATTCAATACTCAAAAATTGGCATACGTAAAAATGTGCATGGTAGCAATTAACAAGTCAATACATAATATGCATTTATGATTTCTAAAGTCACTTAAATAATGCATAAGTGGCATGTTATTCGCATACAACAAAGGATTAGATGTGACAAATGATTTGGGTAAACATCTAACCCTAGGTCAGGATATGAAAGAATTATACGAGTCGTTGGCAATGCAAAATGACTTAGAATTAAAATGACACGTTTGATGTTTTCCCAATGAAACTAACCTAATTAACACATGACATTCACATGCCAAATGATGTTCAATCATGACATACCACATATGGACCTAAGCTTGTAATGCACATTTCAAAAGTCACGAAGCATTGATGCATGATTTGGTCTTTAAGAGACCCTAATAAATGTGTTTTAGTGACTTTATGATAAGCCTCGAAATTAATACAAATATCACAGAACATACTTGATTTTGATTACCTAATGACGTTTGAAAAATCTAATGAAAAATTTTATATGACGAGTGCAAAATGACGAACATTTTTTGTTAAGATGTCAAAACCTAATGGAGATCACACAAATCTAGGTGAAATGTCCTAATTGCAGCAGTACCTAAATGTATTTGAGTATGCAATTGACACACCAAATGACGAGCGATCCTGATGCGTGATGGGGTGAGTGATTCAAGAACGGAAATTTTTATAAGGGGATTTTTGTGGTTAAGTGTATGGAGTAGTGTATATGATAAACACACAAAAAGGAATAAGAAAAGATAAAAGCAATCTCCTTCCAAGGTATAAAGGTAGCGCCACCAACCAAGGATGCAGATCGAGATCTACAAAGTTCACCACCAAGGCCTAAAGCTTCCATCAGCCAAGGATAAAGGACTTCAGGATAGGAGAAGCTCATCACCAAGGCCTAAAGATTCCACCAGCCAAGGATAAAGGGCTTCTTGGCTCACCACCAAGGAGTGATCTACGCTCCAAGGATAAAGAAACCAAAATGAGTTATCCACTCTCCAAAGGAGTTCACTCAAGTTGAGGAAATCTCACCATTCTCAATGCTCAAATTCGTATCTCCCCTACATTGGATAGTTTCCCCTATTTATAGGAGGATTTTAGCCTTAGGAAATATTAAAAACAAACTTTAATGACCTAGGAACTTAAACGTTCGACTCTTGAGCTACATAAAAGTAACGTTTGACTCTTGAGCTACATAAAAATAAAAACACCTAGGAATTTAATAAAAGCCCTTATTAACATGGGAACTAAATGCCTTTAATCTTTGGCCTTCCGCATTCTCAAACCATTAGCTTTCCGCATTCCTGAATCTTTGGCTTTCCATATTCTTCAACTGCATTCGTGATCCTTTAGTCTTCCCAAAATTCGAGCTCCTCCCTTGACCAGAAAATAATCCTCCTGAAACTTCATCAATTGGTCATACAAGACATCTGAGATAACCTCCCATTGATAATTATCAATATACCACAAAGTACCAATAAGTAATTAACATTGTTCATTCAAAATGATCCATCGAAGTACATAATGCCTAACTTTTTTATTGGCTTGGATAAGCATCGATGGTTCTGAGTTGGTCGATGGAGCTACGTTGGATGCTCCCGCATCATCCTCCTCAGGTTGTTTGAGATTTTCCCTCAAATCTAGATGGTTTTCATCCTCGAAGTAAGGAGAAAAGTCTCCCATGTTGAATGTTGTTGAAACTCCAAACTCTCCCGGAAGGTCAATCTTGTAAGCATTGTCACCAATTCGCTCAATAACTTTAAAGGGACCATCAGCTCTAGGCATGAGCTTGTTCTTTCATCGAAATGGAAATCTCTCCTTCCTCAAGTGAAGCCACACAAGATCACCCGGTTGAAATTGAGTCTTCTTGCGATGTTGATTAGCTTTCTTCTTGTAAGATTCATTGGCCTTTTCAATCTTGGATCGAATCTGCTCGTGGAGCTTCTTCATTGATTCAGCTCTTTTCTTGCCATCAAAGCTCATTTGAGAGTTAGATGGAATTGGAATCAAATCAATGGGTGTGAGAGGATTAATTCCATACACAACTTCAAATGGCGATCGACCAATAGTATAACTTGGTGATCGATTGTAAGCAAATTCAGCATGCGCAAGCTTTAAATCCCAATCTTTCAAAGATTTACTCATCATACCACGAAGAAGAGTGGTTAGAGTACGATTTGTCACCTCCGTTTGGCCATCGGTTTGTGGATGACAAGCTGTGCTAAATAAGAGTCTTGTACCAAGCATTCTCCAAAAAGTCCTCAAGAAGTGGCTTAAAAACTTGGAATCACGATCCGACATAATGGTCTTTGGTACTCCATGAATGCGAATAATCTCTTTGAAATATAATTCAGCAATATGAGATGCATCATTGGTCTTGCGACATGGCACAAAATGAGCCATTTTAGAGAACCGATCAACGACCACCATGATAGCATCTTTCCCTCTTTGAGTTCTTGGTAGAGCCACAATGAAATCCATGCTAACATCTTCCTAGGGCTGCAATGGTACCAGAAGTGGAGTATACAAACCTTGATGGAAATGGCTTTTTGATCTTTGACAAGTTGCACACCTTGAGATGATAGCATGCACATCTCCACTCATCTTTGGCCAATAGAAATGCTCTTGAAGAATCTCAAGAGTTTTGTTAATACCAAAATGACCAGTCAATCCTCCACCATGCGCCTCTCGAATAAGTAATTCACGAAAAGAACTCTTTGGCACACATAATTGATTTCCTTTAAAAAGAAACCCATCTTGCAAAGAATATATACCTTGAACTCCCCACTTGCAATTGTTGATGATGGATGAGAACTCTGCATCTTCTGAATAAAGTTCTTTCATTGATTGAAATCCAAGAATCCTAGAGTCCAAAACTGCAAGCATAGAATATCTTCTCGATAAAGCACATGCTACAACATTAGTGTGCCCCGGTTTATATTTTGAGACGAAAGAAAAGGATTGAAGAAATTCTACCCATTTTGCATGTCTCGAATTAAGCTTGCGTTGGCCATTAATAAACTTAAGCGCCTCATGATCAAAATGAAGGACAAATTGCTTTGGCCTCAAATAATGACTCCAATGATCAAGAGCTCGGACAATGGCATAGAACTCTTTGTCATAAGTTGAATAATTGCTCTTGGAATCAGATAACTTCTCACTGAAATATGCCAATGGTTTTTGTGGTTGCACCAGGACAGCACCAATACCAACTCCGCTTGCATCACACTCAACTTCAAATACTTTATCAAAATCAGGAAGTGCAAGAATAGGGAACTCACAAAGTTTATGCTTAATTACCTCAAAGGCATTTTGAGTAGCCTTTGTCCACTCAAAAACACTATTCTTCATGCATTCAGTTATAGGAGCCATGACGATACTAAAGTTTTTGACAAAACGTCGATAGAAAGAAACAAGTCCATGAAAACTTCTTACATCAGAAATGGACTTCGGAACCGGCCAAGTCTTCATAGCTTCCACCTTGGCTTGATCAACATAGATTCCATCTTTGGAAACCACATAACCAAGAAACACAATGCTTGGAGAGAAGAACTCACATTTCTCCATTTTAGCATACAATTTTTGACCTCTCAAGACATTGAAGACTTGTTTTAAATGAGAGATATGCTTCTCCTCGTTCCTGCTATAAACAAGAATATCGTCGAAATAAACAACGACAAATCGACCAATAAAGGAACGAAGAACCTCATTCATAAGTCTCATGAAGGTACTTGGAGCATTAGATAATCCGAATGGCATAACCAACCACTCATAAAGGCCTCCCTTGGTCTTGAAAGCCGTCTTCCATTCATCTCCTTCTTGCATTCTGATTTGATGATAACCACTCTGCAAATCTATCTTTGAAAACACAAAAGAACCATATAATTCGTCAAGCATATCATGAAGTCTAGGTATAGGGTACCTATACTTAATGGTGATGTTGTTGATGGCCCGACTATCTACACACATTCGATATGTACCATCCTTCTTAGGCACAAGTAGAGCCGGAACAAAGTAGGGACTCTTGATTTCTCGGACATATCCTTTAAGGATAAGTTCATCGACTTGTCTTTGCAACTCCTTTGTTTCCTCTGGATTGCATTGATAAGCTGGCTTGTTTGGTAGCGGAGCACCGGGGATCAAATCAATTTGATGCTCAATACCTCTTATGGGAGGTAATCCAAGTGGCAAATCCTCCGGAAATACATCTGTAAATTCTTTCAACAAGCAATGCATTTTTGGATGTATGGGTCGCTCTATCTCACTCTTTTTCTCAACCACAAGCAAAGCAAATACATTCTGTTGTTTGCTAATGGCTCTCTCAAACCGTGTCTCACTCAAGAATAGATTTTCCTTACAAGTGTTTCCCTCCCCAGGTTGATTATTATGTATCGAATAAGGACTCAATTGTAAAAGAGTAATGCATTTTTGCTCCTTATGAAAAGAGTGTGTGTTTTTCCGACCATCATGCATAGCATTTATATCAAATTGCCACTGTCTACCCAATAACAAGTGGCATGCGTCCATAGGAATCACATCACATACAACCTCATCTCGATAGTTCTTCCCAATCGAAAATGATATAAGAACGCGTTTGGTTACCTTGAGTTCATTCCCTTGATTGAGCTATTGGAGCTTGTATGGTTGAGGATGTTTCATTGTTGGAAGCTTCAGCTTATCAACAAGAGTTGTCGAAGCAACATTGGTGCAGCTCCCACCATCGATGATCACCGAACACACTTTTCCGTTAATAGTGCAACGGGTGTGAAATATATTCTCCCTTTGCTCTTTATTAGGAGAAACTTCAACATGCGAGGCTTTTCAGATGATCAACAACTCACCATCATCGGCTTTCTCCACAACTTCTTCTTCCCCATCTGATTCAACAATATTTTGGTCTTGATTGCTCTCAGCCTCTTGAAGAGTCATAACTCTTCGATTTGGACAATTTGCTTGTAAATGCCCAAAACCATGGCACTTAAAGCATTTCCTTGCATCACCTTCAAACTTCTTTTGGACTTCTTTGGAAGGCTCTACAAGTCTTCCTTTGCCTCTGTCTTTTGTCGACATACTCTTGCCCTTGCTTGAGGAAGCACCCTTAAAATAGGATGTCGCCTTTGTTGAGGTTTTGGAGGAAAACCTCTTGCTCTTCAATTGTTTTTCGACTTTTATGGCTAACTTGCATACGTCTTCAAAGGACCAATACGGTTGAAGTTTAACCATATCAGCAATTTCTCGATTCATGCCGCCAAGGAAGCGAGCAATGGTTTGCCCAGGAACTTCGGGAACTTCACTCCTCATTTTGAGTTGTTCAAACTCACGAATGTATTCTTCAACACTCATCCCTTGTTGTCGTAGGGAATTCAGTTTGAGGAAGAGATCTTGCTTATAGTTGTCGGGCAATAACCTCTTCTTCATCAACTTCTTGAGTTTTTCCCAAGACTTGATTTGGCCTTTTCCTTCCCTTGCTCGTTGATGCTTTAGATTCTCCCACCATAGAGAAGCATAATTGTTCAGCTTTAGGACAGCAACCTTACATTTCTTCTCATCCGAATAGGATTTGAAGTCAAAAATTCGTTCAGTTTTGTGTAGCCAATCCACAAAGTCGTCGGGGTTAAGAGTACCCGTGACATCCCAAAATTCAAGTCATCCTCTAGAGAAATTAAAGCCTATAATTAGGTAATGAAATTACTTATGGTCTATGTGTTAGCCATTAGTTTTCTTAGGGCTAGGTGTTATTGTGCTTGTGTTTATGAATTTTGAATTTAGGACTATAGGATAAATTAATAATCTATGCTTGGCCATGCACTTTATAAATTAAATTTCAATAAATGAAATGTCGAAAGACTTTGGCCATGTGGAAAATTTAAAGTTTAAAATATTTATAAAAGAAATTCAAAAAAAAAAAGAGGAAAAGGTCAATTTTAGGATGGGCGTTAGGCCCATTGGCCTAAGCTTTTAATGGGCCAAGTTGGCCGGCCCAATAGAGGCCCAAGAGGAGTGGTCGACCAGCCCAACTCCAAGGCCCATGATGCATACAATAGGACAAGTGGCATGGAGGAGGTGAAGCATGGTTGACACTTGCCTTCCTCCACAATTACACTTGTCCCTCATGCAAACCTAGAGTGCATGCAATATAAAAGGGGAGAAGAGGAGAGAGAATGGCCGGTTAGCCATTTGGCCAAGTGAGGGAGAGAGAGAGAGAATCGTGCGAGAGAGAGAGGAAGCCGAGAGGGAGAGAAAGGAGCCCGTTCGCCACCGTGTGCCGTCCGCTCGTGCTGTTCGTGAGGTCTAGAGGCAAGTTGGGAATCCACTTTCTACTCTTGCACCAATGTTTTCGCATGAACTGTTTGGAGTCAGAAAATTGTTTGAGCTTGCATGTGTGTTTAGAGTCAGATTTTGGCTTCGATTTCTTCATGAAAGTTGTAGCTAACATCTTAAACTATTACATACTAAAATTTCGTGGAAAATAATGGAGATTTGAGGGGTCAAACCCTCATCCTACGGAGATGCTAGATCTGGAATATTTTCGTATGAACTGTCTGAGTCAGAATGTTGTGAGAGCTTGCATGCATGTTTAGAGTTCGATTTTGGCTGTGATATCTTCATGATAGTTTTAGCTAACATCTTGAACTACAACATACTGAAATTTCGTGGAAAATTATTGAGATTTAGGGGGTTAAAATCTTATCCTACGGAGACCTCAGATCTGGAAAGATTTCACTGACATCTCGTTGGATTCATGGTTGTATGTTGGTTTGTGATAAGAATCTCACATACATTTCTTCATGAAGGTTGTAGGATACATCTTAAACTACAACATAATAAAATTTGAAGTGAAAATAACAAGTATAGCTTGGTAAATCGACTAGATCTTGGAGACGGTGATTCTGGTGATGTGTTCCGAGACACCCGAGAATTCATGGACATAAATGGTGACCATAATTTGGTTATTTGACCTAGATCTCTTCATGAAACTTGTAAATGACACCTTGATACATAACATATCCAAATTTCAGAGGAAACGAAAGAGAATAGATGGGTGAAATCTTAATATTTCGGAGATGTGTATTCTGGACGATGCGGTAGTGGTTCCAGAAGCTTCGTGAGGTTGTAAAAAATAATATAAAAAGAATCTGACTTAGAGTTCTGCATGAAAGTTTCACGAAAATTTCTTGGCTATCACTCTGTAAAATTTCGTAATTTTTGGAGGCCGTAGGGATATTTTAATTGAATTTCTACGGAAACTGTGCATTCTGGTTTTATCCGAATATTATGGGCTGTTTAGTGGAAATTGTGAAATTTTGTGAAATTCGATTTGGCCATGAATTTTGCATGTAATTCTATTGGTTTGTAGTTGCTTGAATTTTTATAATTTTGGGAATTTATAGATATTGAATTTAATATTAAAAATAATAATAATAATAATAATAATAAAAGGGATTATTTTATTGGCCATGAATTCCATTGAATTTATTATGCATTGTTATATGATATTGGTGTATGTATGACATTGAATTGTGATGCATGTGTGAATACTATGCCAAGTATGACTTGTTTGATGTCATGACATGTGCCATGTTAAATTGAGATCAAAATATTGGTAAATGTGGAAGATGAGAATATGCATCGTGGTGATGATGATACCGTCGGAGGTGTGAGCTGACGATGCCCCGGGAGTCGGGATGCCCAAAGGTTCGAATGAATAGATGCCCTTTGGATGCCTGGTTGTATTATGAATACATGCCCAGAGGTTTTCCCCGGGAGTGTCGGGATGCCCGGTTGTATTATGATACATACCCGGAGGGTGAGGGGTTGTATCATGATGCATGCCCGGAGAGTAGGGGTAACCATTTTCATGGCGAGCCCAGGAGATTCCTCGTGATGCCAGGTGGGGTGCGAGATTCCCAGAGGTTCGAATGAGTCGATGCCCTTTGGATGTCCGGTTGTATCTTGGATACATGCCCGGAGGTTCCTTGTGATGCTAGTTGGGATGCGAGATGCCCGGAA